>CM062081.1:18707476-19907476 GCA_031163375.1 Conogethes punctiferalis | reverse complement strand
ACAGTGTGCACAAAAGTGCTTGTCACTACCTGATATGCGATACGTATAGGTATTCACCGCACTCCAGTAATGTATCCCTAGCATTTCTGGAACAATAAATGCAACGAAAAAAGCTTAGACGACAGTCCTATCTCGGCCACCATAAGCGATGATAAACGAGGCATTCATGAGGTGTCACAGTGCGGATTACACATGTCGTTGCGGGCCTAATGCACTGGAAGCGGGGTCGTGACGACGAGGAAATTGTTTGTGGAAAAAAAAAACGACGAGGAAATGCTAATGATTTGCTTTTACGGCATTGTGTAGCGATTGCATCGTTGGCCACCTAAGAAATAATCAAGAAGTCCTCAGATAAAAAAAAACACTGGACTTTTCTGACAAGCAATTTTGGATACGAAAAAACGACGAGGAAATGCTAATGATTTGCTTTTACGGTATTGTGTAGCAGTTGAGTGCATTGTTGACCACCTAAAGTATATAAGAAATAACCAAGAATTCCTCAGATAAAAAAACACTGGACTTTTCTGACAAGAAATTACACAGTGGTTGTTTCGGGGTTGGCGATGGTACATCAAAAGACATAATTATTGGCTCTGATTGAGATTCGTATTAAACTATTTTTTCATCGGTTTATGAGAGTTAAAGAACAAAGATCGCCCCTGTGTTTGCGCATACACTTCTCTTTCATACTTGGTATATTGGCGGGTATAGCGGCAACTCTCGAAGGAGACTACTAGGAAGTAGTCTTCTTCCCAGGAAGTCTCCTAACCTTGGATTGGGTGAGTGGAATCCAGAGATTAGCCTGTATCTATCAAAAATAATGAACTCTATGCTTAGAACACTTAGCTGAAAATTATTTGGGTAAATTTGACAGAATCAGTTAAGAGGTAACGGAAATGTCACTATGGCGCGCTAAAAAGTATAGCAGAGTCAGTTTTAAAATAAAATGATGTTTTTAATGGTGATAACGTTGAAGAAGGATCAGCTCATGCCACACCAAGTTATAAACGATACTCCAACTAGAAACAGAACACAATATCACCAAGACAAGTTGGTAGCAAAAACTGCGACAAATTCTCTAGGGCCGCGACGTCATTATACGAGGTGGGAGCCAAGGATCGCATGCATACGAAATCGGGCTTATCAGTTATGCATAATGTGGAGACCCCAAAGGTGGGCAAAATATTGCAGTGCCCGACAAGCTCTAGCTGTACAGGATGCTTGAGTTTTGTAATATACTATTTAATCTACTTTCTTAATCTACATCTACACTAATATTATTCTATTATTGTTCTTCTCGATCGCGTCGTTATATATCATCATTCTACATCAAATACAGTTTCAAACTGCACTGGAGCTATTCAACCAGCAAGAAGAAGCTGGTTCTTTCTTTGCCATTCCTCCGGAATCCCAGAGGATCGTTCAATATGGTTATGAGAGTGATGAAAGAGAGTGTTAAAATCAAACAACTTCCGTCAACGTTTAATAAGTTTTTTCATACAAAGTTTCTTAAAAATTGGACCTTCCCGTTAACATTACAAATATCAACGCATGTTAAACACTAAAAAAGTCATGAGCAGAAACTATTATAAGTATAAGCATAAAAACCAAAGGCATATCAGATCAGCCTGTTTATGTCCGCGGCGCGTCACAGTATCCGGCGCTGTCACAGAATTTCGCACTGATGGATTTTGTTCTCTGAATCTATTACTATCTTTTTCTCTTTTTCCGTCTTTTATGCATGCTCTCGTGTATCAATGTGGTAGATATATTTGCTTCATTTGTTTATGAAATAGCTGTACAGGCAAAGACAAAAGTGGGTATAGTTTTTTGTATAATTTTTTTTAAACACTTTTAGAAAGACGTTAGTTTTGGGAGACATAGAGTATTTCGTGATTAGTGCCTCTATAATCCGATCTGAATGATGTCCTGGATTTTTAACGCCTTTGACTATTAAGTCAATAAGTAAGTAGTAAGATAGGTATAGCTATATTAATGTAATATGTATAATCGCCTAATTACTTCAATTGCTGACATGACTGTCTTTATGGTAAAATAAAATAAAAATAAAATAAAATAGTTTATTTCTGCAAATAGATTCACTAGTAATACTTTTGCACGTCAAACTTTTTTCCTACCAGCACTTCGACGTGTAGCCTGCTGAGAAGAAGTGCCGCAACAAACTCAACAGTTAGCCTTGTTTAAAATATATGATACAATACAATAATATCGTTTTAAAAAGCGCAAGCGAGCAGACTATCATGTCCATGTAATATTGTCATCCATATAATCTTGTACTTTATAATAACCTTTTGACATTAAAATGGACTTAATGCGAGATTTAAATCTATGTATAGGTAGATCAACAATATTTTGCGGTATTTTGTTAAACATTTTTACACTTTGTCCTATGAATGAGTTACCAGTTTTACGAAGCCTGAGATTGGAAACAGCAAGTTTGCTCTTATTTCTAGTATTGAACTGGTGAAGATCTGAGTTTTTACTATATAAATGTATATATATTGTGGTTCTTATGACCTGTTTTACTACTGAGTTGTCTGTTCAAATCTCATTACAGTAATAAATTAACGGATAATGTAGGTATACATACCAGCTGTTCGTAAACTAAAATTAAACTTATATTGTTTAGTAACAATATAATATAATAGTAGTCTATAATAACTATGACTGTGGGTGTCATAGTTACTTCTCCGGGTAGGTGTTTGACCCGGGTATATTCTAATATTAGTGCTTATAAATATAAGTTTAACAAAGCTCACCAAAATATATTCCCGGCTGATCTGAAATAAATGAGACAGTCTCGTGTTAGTATAACAATAATGTTAATGACAATGTTAGCCCTACCTCAGAATCAAATCAAAGCATCCCAAAAATCTATTAAGTCCTTTGAATTTGACGTTTAATCAAAGTGTTAAGCCTAAAATATATCGCGACGTATTCCTTGTAAGTGTTAACCCGTTACAAATTAGGGGGATTTCTTAAAAAAAAGTGCAAGAAAAGTGCCGCTAAGCCCACGCGCGCATCTGCGGACGACAAATGAGCATCATCTGTTACGTCACCGTACCACTTGAGTGATGTCAATGCGCCAAAGATAATAGCTTTGAAAAAAAAAACGAACGAACACAAATGTTAAGGAAATAATTTGCAATGAAAAAGGAAGTGGCCCCATATCTTTTATACGCATCAAATTGGATGATTCTTGGTTTTTATGTGTCTGATATTGTTAGGACAAGGTTTGTACAATATTAAAATTAAAAAGAATGACATGGCCATAATAAGTACGCCGGGTCATCTAGTTTTACAATATATTTACAGAAAATTAACTAAAACGTACGTACATTGTTTAATTTTATTAAGTACAGCCTAAACAATATTAAAAAGAAGCAGTACAAATTTTAATCAACTCAGATATTATTAAATTAAATATTTTGCGTACATACACAGTATGTACTAATTATATATGGCTTTTGTATAAGTACATCGTCCTCCGGCATTTGTTATTTTACGAGTCTTTCATTAAAGTTAACGAACTCGCAATACATTCTGAATTTAAAATTCACATTTAAAACTATAAATTACATCGCTTTTCCCAACCAAATTCTTTTCGAAACATAAAAAAAATACAATTAACGCAGAGCATCCCCGAAATGGCACCTGCCTCCCAACTTTCCGATCGGCGACACTTCCAACTAAACGCCTGACACAGATCGGTTTCCAATTAACACCGACTCAGCCGCTCTCATTATATTTTTAATTTGAGGGAGGAATCCCGAATTAAACCGGGCGACGTCAAAGGACAGCCCCGCTGCCATTAGGGATAAATAATTAAAGAATTCGACCGTCTTCGCAGTCGTTAGCCGAAATTAAGGAACCGGGTACAAGTTCGCAAATTTGATTTGGGCACTAAACTTCTTTTAATATCACTAAAGTCCGTTAAAAACGTGTCTCCAATTAAATCGCAGTTTCCGAATTGTTGGGAATGGTGATGCCGTGGAGGCAAGTCAACTTAGCTATATGTAGGATGTAGGTATATTGGTGGAATTGTATTTACATGGAAGATGTCGTACAAGACATTGTTGTAAGCGCCGAGTTGTAAGAGAGGCCCCACCTCACCTCATAGCGAATCTTCGCTTGATTTGAGCCGCCCGTCCGGGGAAGAAGACCCTCCACTCCACCCTTTAGAATACCGCAGCCAAATGACCGTGTTTTGTTTCTGCCGGTTAGTAGGATATCCGGAGCTCGTGGAGTAAGTGCTACATCGGCAGCCGAGGGTTAAGGTTGAACTGGCTTGGCGGTGGCAACTGACAGGTAACTGACCAGTTACTTGCCCGTTGTCACAGAAACTTGGGCTTCTTTCGCTTTCCATCAGGCTTAGGGTGGCCATTATGTTGTGCTACTATAAAAAAGTTGGGAGCATGCGCTAGCTCTTCACTTTTGAGAAGGTTTAGGTTACGTTAAAGTATCAAACATCATTAATCTGCATCTCATCACTTATTTTTTTTATGGACGTTAATTTTTTCAGAGATTTGGCATGAGTATAAAGGAGAGATTGTAGGTACCTACAATTTGGGTTCAAAAAGCTAAATAACAGTTAAGTAAATATGCCCGCTAAATTAAGCAACTCAAAAAGTAACCCAGAATCTCGCACCTTGTAATATAAAAAGCAAAATAACTACATCGTGTCTAGACGTGTAAACGACGTTTGTATGCAAACAAGATTCATTACCTGCAAAGTGAAGTTAAAATTTAAGTTTCAAGTTAAAGAGTCTGAACTCAAGTGGACTTCCAGCCCGGAGTCGACTCCGCGTCAAGAGTCAGAGTTTGTGAGGAGCACTTACTTTAAAACACTGTTTAACGTTGAAATTTTACGGTATTAAAAGTAAGCCGTGACTTTATTGACTATTATTATGATAACGATTAGCTTATCTAGATCGTGCTTGCTAAGTATTAGAACAGAACTTTCAAGGATCACAAGAAAAAATTTATATTAAATGTAACTAGTGAATAAGGATCTATAATTGTAGCCATAGATCTTCACACTGCGTTGTGTGACCAAATCCATGTTTTCAAAGACTACTTGTAGCATACACGAACATACAACAGACACACACAACTACACACACTGTCAAACATCTGACAGTGACATCTGACATTGACATCTGACACTGACAACTGTCGTCTCGTTCCGACACTTCACGCAAGGTGCGGGGTGGGAGGACAGTCAGTCTGTGTCCCACCGCCGCCGAGTAAAGACGTGTTCGTGTGAGGATAGCGAGCCGATATCATTGGTACCATCACATCGTTCATTACTTTATTGTTCATGGTTATTTCATATGTGGATTAGTGTCTACTACATTTTGGCGACGACGGAAAAACTGTAAGTAATTTTACTGTTTATACTGATAGGAAAACCGTATTTAATTAAAAAAAAAAAAAAAGAAAAGAAGGAAGAGTAATGGGTTTGGCTTCGTAAATAAAGAAACATATTCTTTCAATGTAAGATTTCTTAGATACGTAGCAATGTTTATTTATTTCAACTGCCAATAAAGTAAAATCAAGCGAGTGCTCGGATAGGTAGTTCATATTTTATGTTTATTATTGTATCGTAGCTTCAAGCAAAAAAAAAATACGTTTAAACTGTTTTATTTCAATCACTGTA
The DNA here is from genome assembly GCA_031163375.1 of Conogethes punctiferalis. Classification (NCBI taxonomy): domain Eukaryota; kingdom Metazoa; phylum Arthropoda; class Insecta; order Lepidoptera; family Crambidae; genus Conogethes; species Conogethes punctiferalis. Next base: position 19,901,796 of record CM062081.1, on the reverse strand, counting down.
TGAAAGTTTAATTGCACTAAAGAATATAATAAATAATTTTGCGTACCTACCCATCAGTTAACGAAATAATTATCCATGGTGGAAAAAGAACAATGTATCTTTACATTGTGTGTGTGTATCTTTACAAGTGAACGGGTACATATTTTGATTTGCATAATGCTGCAGTAATCTAAAAGATATGAGCAAAGTTGCTTAGACAATGTATTTAAGCATACATACAAAATAAAAGAAGCTAAATCATATTGTTTTCAGTACACTATACTATTCGGTATTTGACCCGTTCATTAATCGCGGAATGGAACAAAGGTAGTAAAGTAATGGAGGTGTTAGGTAATTCACACACAATAAACCATGTTTAATTATGCAAGTACCTCGATTTCCGCGCATTATCAGAGCGTAATAATGACAAATAAACTTATTATATAAAAGAAAGAAAGAAAGAAAAAAGTTTTATTGGCAAAACCATTTACATATAACACACAACATACAAAAAAAAAAAAAAAATAAACAATCAAACGATAGTAAACAAATAAAAACAGCAAAACAGGAAAACTTAAAGGTAGAAAAACATTTACAAATAATATGTGTGAAGCCAATCAGGTTCCAACCTCAGCTCTGTGCAGTTATGGTGACATCAACACCATAACTGCGCTGGTGTTCTGGTGGAACCTAAGGTGAGCGAGATTATGTCGCGGATTTATAAGTACATAATATAATAAGATACATATACTTTAATGCAACACATACCTACAAAAACGAATACCTAACCCAATAATTTTACATGCATATAACTTGCCTAGTTAACCAAAAGTATGGTATTAGGACAGGCACATAACGCACAGCTGCTACTTTTGCGTAGGGATTGTTACTGTCAGTTAGTTAATGACGTTATGGGTAAAACATAAACCGAGATTAAGTTTTAACGTAAAACGCTACGCGTGTAGGTATCTTAACAGTAGCAACATCAGTAGGTATCGTTGTAAACAAAGCCACATTTTGATATTGTATGTAACAATCATTTAGGCTTGCCAGGTTTATTTATTTATTTAATAGGTTTACCAGCGTTTGTATACACCAAAGCTATACTATACTAGTACATGTTATCTTATCAACTAAGTGTAACAATCTTTAAAAGCCGCATGCATATAAAGACAGATGGGTTGAAGGTCCTGGATTGTTCCAGAATTTTGCCTCTTGACCTGTGCCCAATAATTAGACCTTGTTGTCCCGAATTCCGAAATCATTTACTACTAAGGTCTTGGTCTTGATTTCATCTATAGAATAAAGGATAACTCTAGCAATGTAAATATGTCAACAAAGGGAAAGTCTGACTAGTTAAATACTATTCATCAAAGTATACAAGGCTTACCTGGCAAAGAACTTGAATTAGAATTATATTTACATGAAAAATATACTACATGTGTATGTATGACCGCACATTGGTTAAGATAATTTGAGTTATTGATTAGTATTGTTAATTATAAAGTCATTAGTTCGTTCACTAGGAACGCTGCGATTAGGGGTAGGTCACCGATATTAGTTGAAATGAAAATAGTCTTTTATATAATACTGGAATCAATGGTTGTCTGTTCAGTTTTAATTGAAGCCTCTGTGTTTGGTGATACTTCAGCCAGGACACGCTTGAATCAGGCCTGTGAGCTTGGTGAAGCTTAGACCAAAACAAGCTTAAGGCCTTTGAGTGGTGGAACTTCAACTGAAACAAGGTTAATCGTAGCCTCTCGAGTTGCAGCCAGAACAAGGTTAGTTAGATTATATTAATTATTAAATTCTTAAATATTTACCCTTACGAATGAATACATTTATTTAAATAGTAATAAAAATACATTTATTTAAATAGTAATAAAAATACATTTATTTAAATAGTAATAAAAATACATTTATTTAAATAGTAATAAAAACGTAAAACTCTTGACTGATTATTGTTAGAAAATTGAATACTGCTGAGACACCATATGTGTTGCGCTAGTCTGGTTCACTGGCAGCGGGTGAAGCGGACTAGTATGACTAAGCATTCGGTAGAATTCCGCTTAGCGACCTTTTGTATGGTACTGGTCTGGCCACTGGCAGCTGGTGGAGGGGACTGGTATGGCGAAGCATCTGGTCAGGTCCCGCTGGTGGTAATCACTTGCATTGTGTAAGCCTAGCCCACTGGCAGCGGGTGAAGAGATGGCTTGGTACAACTGGGTATTTATTTATAACGTATTTATTTTGTATTTTGACTAAATTTATTTTCTCTTCTCAGTTCACTCTTGACAGAGTGGTCGTGGTCATGGGGAGTCGTCTGCTACTGTGGTTGCCGCTTTCGCGATCAGTCCGCCGGTCCCTGCAGGTGGCAGGAGAACATTCCACCACAGGTGTCCCGGTGACGGACTTGATGGTGTCTGTCCAGCGGGTAGGCGATCGACCCCGTGGTCTATTACCTTTGACTCTGCCCTGAATCACCAACGCTCCATCGAATTGTTATTACGGGTAACGTGTCCAAAGAATTTGAGTATTCGTAATTGCTCAAGTGACGATTTCTTTGTAATTGGACGTAGTTATGCTACAACGTTCCAATCCACAAGGTGGCCAAAATCGAGTTTTCATGCTCAAGCTACGTATTTAGGACCGTTCTATCTACTGGTGAAGACACTGACACTCGAACCATAGTAATTACCGAAATAATTAAGGCGGCCAAACGATAAAACGTTCCAAAAGACCTAATCATATTCTTAAAAAGTGTCAATTCATTTGGATCGTATTTTTTAATTCGTTTTGGAAAAACAAAATGATCCAGGGAACTTGAAACGTTTAACAAAAATATATATTATGAGAATATCTATTTCTATAAAACGTTCCAAGTACTTTCTAATGTTGAAAAGAAATTATAATGATAAAAATAAACGATCCAAAACGTATTATACTAGTAGGATCATACATTTATCTAATCATGAAACGATCGATCACTTAACAATAACATTATTAATGTTCAAAAAGTGTTGTGTTGTCAATGTTATATTATGCTCATAGTGCTCTCAGGAAAAAATTACACTATCCTTTATTCAGTATTAGCTGAAATATAGCTATAAGTTTATATTTTGCTATTTATAAATAAATAAATATTAACTAAACCCATTTTTGAATACAATACTTAAAAATATACAATGTCTTCTGATGTCTGGAACGTTATCACTAAAATAATATGATCCAAAGAAGAAACTCTTCGCTATATACGGTCAAAAGGAAGGATTTGGTACTGAGGCGCCCCGGCCTACAGATGAGAACAATATTCCATATGAGTCCCTGACTCTTGTTCGGCTTAAAATTGAGCAGATTCTCGTTCCCCCATGATAAGACCGAGCCCAGAGTGGTCTCAGTTTCACCCACAAGGTTATTCCGGCTTTCTGTGATATTATCCCGAGAGGCTTGTACATTACCCATGTATAAAGCGCCCCTGTGCTATCACCTGCATAATAATGTATGCTGCGAATATGCAACATGTCATTTATATGCAGAAGAAATAAGGTAGGGGACAGTACACAGCCTTGTGGCACACCAGCATTCACGGGCTTTGCCTCAGAGCAGGAACCGTCGACAACGACACTGATGCTCTGCTCCGCAAGAAAACTGGCAAGCCAACCACACAACCTCTCAGGAAGCCCATAAGAAGAAAGTTTTGCTAAAAGCTCTTTGTGCCAAACACGATCAAACGCCTTTGATATATCCAACCTAACAGCCAAAGCCTAACCCTTGCTCTCAACCGCCTCCGCCCAGCAGTGTGTGAGGTATACGAGTAGGTCACCAGCCGATCGACCCTGACGAAAACCGTATTGGCCATCAGAGATCAGCTGGTGTTCCTCCAAGTATCCAAGGAGTTGGCAATTTATTATTGTCTCCATTAATTTAGAGAGCAATGAGGTAATGGCAATTGGTCTGTTGTAGGAAGAGTCCGATTGGTCTCCCTTTTTGGGAATCGGATGGACAAGCGCAGACTTCCAGGATTTAGGGACAATACCATTAGAATAGGAAAGCCGAAAAAGGTTAAAGGTGCTAACTCAGGGGCACAGATTTTTAGTACTATTGGTGGGATGCCGTCAAGCCCACTCAACTTATTGATGCCAAGGGAGAAAAGCAGTCTACGAGCATTGTCCTGCAGAAAACGAATGTTGATGGATGGTAGGGGGTAATTCTCCCCGGTTATCAAGAATTCAGTTAGATGCAAATAGAAAGCCCAAGAGGTCTGCTTTCTCCTTTGCAGTATGGGCAAGCGTGTCATCAGCAGTACAAAGTGGTGGAAAAGACGACTTGCAGAAATTTCCCAACACGGCCTTGGCAAGAGACCAAAAAGCTCTAGTTCCAAAAAGAAGTCTAGTGAGTCTCCCACCATTTCTCCGGATATAGCTGGAATTTGCAGCAGCTATCATCCTTTTGTAAGACCTGGTGGCAATATTGTAGGTCTTAAAAAGACTGTAAAAGGAGAGGTTTCGATTATTAATAGATCTAATCTTATACAGCTGTTGCCTAAAGGAAAACCTATTGCTCCAGCTAAATTGGCTAATTTACGATCTTTTTATAAATCCATTCACATTTAAATAATAAATAATGTTGTTTTACTGTCTAATATTTATTTTAGATAAAATATATATAAATTACTTAAATATAGTAATTTTTACATTTTGGAACGTTTTCACAAATTAATTTAAAAGCCACCTTCATATAAAATGCCTTTTTGTAATAACGTTCCAAGTACAATTTTTTAAAAATTTGTATGAGTAATATTATTTTTTTGCAATGAAAGGTATATGAAAAAATAATATTTAATTATTTAGTATAGATGATACACACTACTCGGTTCTACGCGCTACCATAAAAAAGCGTACCACAAAAACACAAAAACGCAATTTTCTCAGTTCGATCTGCGTGTGGATTGGAACGTTGTAGCATAACTACGTCCAATTTTGTCTTTATTTTGTTCCAATCTAATTAAATCACCCTAAAAAAAAAAAAAAAAAAAAAAAATTGGTTATGAGCATGTAAAACTGTAATTCATCTGATAACGCCAACCGCGTTTCGCAAGTCTAGCTCACTAGGATGGCGAGTGGAAGGGGCTCTGCACAACAAGGCATTTGACTAATTACAATGTAAAGACACTGGTAACAATATCAACATTTTTGGGAAGTCGCTATCAGTCAATAACCCTTTGAAAGCAAAATACTGGTCAGTATCGTAGTGATAGCGTTGCTTTAATTTCAGGATATCGCACATCGATTTGTCTATTCAATTATCCCGGGAAAAGTAATTATTATATTATTCTTGATAGTTAATTGTAATTCATCTGTTGAATTATGTTATATTGAATAAATATCTAAAATGAATTGTACGAAATATAGAACTGCTCATTCTTGCTTTGTGCAGCCTAGCTCACTGTCTGAGCGAGTGAAGGCGGTTTGGCATAACTAAACATTTGACTCATGACAGTGAAAAAATAATTATTCGACTTACATACTTACTAAAATCCTGCACTTAGTAAAATCTTGGGAAAAAAATATTTTTAACTAATTAGTATTTCACTTTAAGGAAAATAAGTTATTGCCTAAAAAGCAATTTGTTTTACAAAAGGTAAGTCCACTACTGATGCAGGAGTGGCCCTGATGAAACATAATATATTCGATGCTTGGAAAAGTAAGCAGGATGCAGTGGGTGTTTTCTGTGATTTATCATAGGCATTTGATTGCGTTAATCATGAAATCTTACTTCTGAAGTTGCGGCATTATGGTGTCTCGAATGTTGCTTTAAGTTTGAAGTCCTATATTGACGGAAGTGATTCTTCTGGCGCCCTACTACGTACGGGAGTGCCCCAGGGCTCTATATTGGGACCATTGCTGTTTTCAATATATATTTAAATGACCTTCCCTATTTCGCTGAGGCGTTGGCGGATGACACTTCTCTAATTATTGAAACTGACAAGTATCTGACGAAGTAAATAATGATCTCTAGCAGGTATTGGTTTGACACAAATAATTTGCTTTTAATTCTCATAATTAGTTTTATAGTGTATTAAATTCATGATGTCTAATGTGAAGCAAGTAAATAAATACTCGTACTAGTATATTTATATAAATGGGGAACACATTGAGCTTGTTGATTCTACGACCTTTTTAGGGATTGCTGTGGACTCTAAGTTACAATAGGCCCCTCATATAGGAGCACTGGGGGGGGGGACTTAGTTCAGCTACATAAGCATATAAAAAAAAAAAAAAAAAAAAACTGGCTACTTACTGATCTCGCGAATCACTTAGGGAGTTAGCGTCCTGACTGTGGCATCACAGTATTTATTTGAATGCATTATGTTTGAACGTAAAAATATAAATTTATATAGTAAAGAACTCAGATCTTCGCCGGTGCAATCCTGGAGGTAGGGGCAGGCTTGCTGTTTCCAATATCAGGCTTCTTACGACTGGTAACTCATTGATAGGACAAAGTAAAAAAAAATAATTATGTTCAACAAAATTGACTGGGCCTTCTGAGCTAGGGGTCGTGGGTTCGATTCCCGCACGGTGCAGACATTATGTTCGTGCATTCATAATTTTATTGTATCTATATATTAAAAAAAAAAAAGCCTAACTGTTGAGTTTGTTTCGGCGCTTCTTCTCGGCAGGCTGCATGTCGCAGTGCTAGCAGGAAGAAGTGCCACGTGCAAAGGTATTGCGGGTGAATCTATTTGCAGAGGGAGACTATTTTATCTTATTATATTATTTATCCTAAAGTTATAACTGGCGTTAATTACCTACTGAGTATGTACATAGCTATCTTATAAAAGTATGTGTTTGAGAATAAATATCAATTTCCTCTTTGAGTACAAATATTTTACAAGGGCTACCGCCCGCCACTGTTGTCCTGGAGTTACCCCAGATTTAACCGAGTTCTATCTGGTAACCCTACTAACATGGCATTGAATTGCGAATAATAGAGTTGTGGCTTTAAATTGCGATGACATAATAAGACTATGCATTTCATTGCGTTAACAGTAATAATAATAGTGCATTGAATTGCGATCTAAGGAATAAAGAAATCAATCGCAGGCCGCTCAGTTAGTAATAAACACAGGAATTTATGAAATGCATTAAATTGCGTAACACTATATCATATTAGATAGATAAAAATTTTATTTGCAAAGGTACACACATTTACTTACACCAACGAATACAGAAAAAACACACAAATAGGGGAGACGTCAATGGGTGATTTTCCATGTTATTTGATGGTTGCCGGAAGGAACCATTAAAGTAGCGCTTATTTGAGAAATCACAACGAAGTTGTTTTGCGGATTGAGAGCGCAATAGGCCTTCAAGGTTCATCGGGAGAGTCGGTTCCAGAAGTGTAAAATTAATCAAAAGTCATTATAGGTAAATTAATTAAAACATATTTTGATATGAAATTCATAACATAAACGCATTATTCAATATGGCCATCAAACAAGCTTCTTAAACGAGGCATAAAAAACACCGCGCAATACCGGTTTGCGTAAAGCGTTTTGGGCGAGTTGATATTTGTGATTTTGAAATTGTCATAGCTCGGGGACTTTTCATACAAGCGAAGTAATTCTTTCACCAATGTTTCTATGGTTGGTTGATGCATTAATATTAATCCAAAACAAAAATTAAGTCGTCATACCTATTATCTACAGGTAAACTACAATCGGTATTCATACTTGACAAATTCGAATGCGAAGGTGATATAGGGTTGGTCGCGGTCCGATGGGAGCGATAGAAGCGCGGGGTGTACACATCTACTTGGAAGTAGCGAGTATAGAAAACAGCATGTTTAATTCATTTCGGTGGAGCTGATTTACAAGAGGTATTCTACAATATACTCGGAGCGGACGCAAAGCCAAATATTATATACTGGAATTACAACTAATACTAATGATTCGGATATATATACAATATCTAAATAAAGTTGATTACAAATACATAAATAAGTATAATTAACTAAAAAAAAAAAAAATAAGGGAGAGATGTAGCATACACGAACATACAACAGACACACACAACTACACACACTGTCAAACATCTGACAGTGACATCTGACATTGACATCTGACACTGACAACTGTCGTCTCGTTCCGACACTTCACGCAAGGTGCGGGGTGGGAGGACAGTCAGTCTGTGTCCCACCGCCGCCGAGTAAAGACGTGTTCGTGTGAGGATAGCGAGCCGATATCATTGGTACCATCACATCGTTCATTACTTTATTGTTCATGGTTATTTCATATGTGGATTAGTGTCTACTACACTACTTACATAAAAAAAACCGTATAAGGCCTTTTAATAATGATTAAAACGTGGTTTAAGAACCAGTGAGTTTTATATTACTTTGTGATTCATAAATTACACTTCTGGAATTTACCACTCGTACTCGTACTACTACTCGTATAGGGATTTTGAACAAGATTTGGTCAATATATAACGGATAAATAAAAATACATAATTAATTTAGTATTTTTTAAGTTTTGCCGATATTGATCAACAAAGTTACTCTAGACAGAGTGGCCCTGGTTGTCATTTTAAGTAGGTATTGGTGGCAAGTTTCACAACGCACCTTCAGTCTCTTTTAACTTTCTTGTCCATTCAAATTTGCTGATATATGAGCAAAAATGACATACATTCAATCTAATCAAACTCAAAAACATCTTCATGTGCCCCATAAAACATTCAGCGTCGCAGAGGCGTCGTTGGCAGTGCCATTCAGACGGAATAAATCCCGGTGTCCCGGCGTACGGGGCCCGCGGGAGTGATCCCGGTAGAGATGACCGCTCTGGAGGTACTCGACACTTAGATGAGTCCCTCTTATTACCTGGGGAGGCGGACGGGCGGTCGGTACGCTGCGTTTGTTCCACAGCGGTTGAAAACCGTTAGGGGCCACTTATCATTATTATGCAAAATCTGTCATTTCTATATTTGTAGTGAACTTTTATACAGCTGTATGTATTTAATACAAAGAGGAATAATGTCACTAGCAGGATATTGATTCGTTGTCGAAACGTTATTTTTTTTGGACGAATTCAATCGTTCCTTAATTGTTGTAGTATATTTTTACAATTCAATTAGTTCTGAATGTAGGTTTCGATTATCACGGCCACCTTAAAACTGATCGTATGATAAATTAGTCATCTACATAATTTGGAGTGGCTAAATAGCAAATATTACCTACTTATGTATTTGTTTCTGCAAACGTGTCATCATCACGAAATGTATGAGAAGGATAGGAAATATGTTGCATTGACCTCTGTAGTGCGCGAGAACGGAAGTCTGTATTTAGGTATTAGCAAATTTTGTATTTTTGTTTGTATTTTCACTGTATATAAATCTGCTTTCGGTATGACCTAAAGGTTGACTGCTCCTAGAATTAAATTCAAATAAATAAATAGAGTATAATGTATCAATACACTTAGAAATAGTCCACTTAGAGCACCCACCCGAATAGTTGCAACTGAGCAAACAACATCAAACCTAATCCACGAACAGCATTTACTATAAAACCTCAAGGTCAAGATATACTCGTATTAAGACGCGCGGCTTGCAAGCGGTCGAAACGCCCGTCTACACCGCATTAATGTCGCAGACAAAATAACGACTCGGCCGTACACCGACTTGCCTGGAAGGGGTACGCAAATGTTTACATTTTAATGCAAGAACCGCACCGCTCGTTAAGGGGATAATATCTCGTCCGTGGAACGTAATGACTCTTTCTAATTTAGCATTTAATGAACTAAGATTTGATTAAAGCGTAATTTTTTAATACAATGTTCTCGCTCAATCTTCCGACCTTTTTATTTTGGACTTTATTTTAAAGAAGTAAGTATTTTTGTTAAGTTGTTAAACTTTATATCGGTTTCACGTAGAAAGCTGACAATTTCTAGAGCTTCTGTTGCTTTATGCATCTGAATTGTGACATAAACTTGTTTATTTCAATTTTATAGGGAAACTGTTTGATAAAGGATATGATAAAGTACTTTTACAATAGCAAATATGGCCTTCTATATCTCTACTTACTCGTATACATATATTATAGATGCAAGATTTTGAAATGTAATAAAATGGATAATACTAATCTCTACATATAATTGTTCGAACATACACCTACAATGATGAACAAAAACAGCCTGCAATAAACAGATAAAAACAAAAGACGTAAAAGCAATAATAGCACTTAATCCAAATATCTATTAGGAACATTTTTCATAGCTCCGTCCGAGCGTCCACTTGTAATTTATCCTAACAATCTTGTACCACCATAAAAATATCTAAATAACAATAAAAACAAATAATGCCCCCAATAAACGATCCGAACGACCGTCTAATACATCTCGCGAGTGTCATCGGATAGTCTTGCAATAATAAATATATCATAGTTATCCTCTTGGGGCAAATAAAGGGAAAACTAACTAAATCACCCCCGGAAGGGTCTAGAACCCTAGAAAGAAAAACGATTAATATTAACTGAATCGTTATTGCCCCTTCATAGCGAAGATTTAATATTTTTATTGCCTACGAAAGAGTTGAACCGAATTCAATACTCGTAAAATTTGAAGTTTCATTATTAAAATTGGGACGGTCACATTTATGGCGCTATAGACGGGGAGTTAAAATTGCTTGTTATTGCTTTACGAGCTATTTATTTGAGGAATAAAAGTAGATCAACGTGGTATCAGTATTATTAGGACAGTAGAATGGTATTAGGAAGAGGTACGGCAGGTGGTAGAGGATAGGGAATTATTATAAGCCCTTTTTTATAGTAGCTCGACATAATGGCTTCCCTACGCCTGATGGAAAGCGAAAGAGAAGCCCAAGTCGCTGTGACAACAGGCAAGTAGCTGGCCAGTTACGTATGACCCCTAACCCTGACTCCTCACGAGCTCCGGAAACCCAACTCACTGGCAGAAACACCCGGAGGCCATTTGGCTGCGGTATTCTATAGGGTGGAGGTCCTTCCACGGGCGGGCGGCTCAATTCAAGGGAAGATTCACTATGCCATACCTCTCTTGACTTATGCAGGTCATACCGTGTTCGATCATTTCCTAAGGGTTAGTCTTCCGCTTCCGCGCAGTACGATGATGATGACAAAGTCGCCTTAGCTATCATCATAGTCAGTTAGAAAAAAAAGTTTTGATCTTTGTTGCTTGTTTTGTTGTTTAATTTTGAGTGATGAGAATATTCTCATCATAATATATTGGTTCTTAGAATATTGCTGGCTAATACACCTATTTGCTACCAATTTTGAAGAGTTAATAAAAATTCACTTTATCATCATTATCATTAGCAGCATCCGGCAGTCCACTATTTACTTAATTTTAGTCAACATTTTGATGCATAATTATTGTAAGCATCTTATAGTAAAGCAGATGTTATACCTAAACAGGTAAAAAAATGTAAATAAATATTTAATAAACATATATCTAAACAGATTGGCCGGTAGGTTACTAACGTAAACATAATTTCTGCACCATAATCACAAAACGAGGAAACGAAAACGAACCGTTGCAAAACTTTTCTTAAAAAATAAACGATTGAAACCTGCACAGCACATAGGTATGAAAACATATAGGAGTATAAACCGTGCGCGCTTTAAAAAATCCACAAAACACGACCCCAGACGATTCAGAAAATCCATTTAAAGCGGACGGTGCAAATTCGCACTTCGAAAACGAAGTAAACGAAACGGCCGCTCCGTTTCCTATCCGAAACATCCCGCTAACGACCAAACTGCGTTCTAATCACGAACGTCAAAAATGGATATCGAAAATTGAATTCGCAAGCCGAATTTCTTCTTTTTTTTTCACCGAAACGCAAAGGGTGAGGGGCTACGAATGGCCAGATCAACTCAATAAGGGGTACGGGGACGTGTTTACCCGTTACCCGCAAACTGTGTGCTTTTTTTTGCGAAACGTTATTTACCCGGTGTCGTAAAGGCATTGTGCCGCCCGGACAATGGTCCCGGTATTCCCCGGTTTTTTTCACGATTTTTGTCCTACCCCGTGGGTTGTCGTGTTCGTATTCATTCCTATTTCGATACGGGGTGGCGATTCCCCAGTTTGTTTTTCTTTTGTAAGAGCCGGCCAATTTTACCATTTTCTGCTTTGAGATTGATTGACACGTTTTGACGTGGCGTCATTAAAAGTTAGAATGGCTTACTGCTACATAGAGTGTCATGTTTGTTACATGAAGTCTGAACAGGCATTTCTGAGATCAAAACTATCGCTCATCGATGAATCATTTAGTTGAACGTACTGTCTTTTAGAGTATACTTTTGTCATGGTTTCTAGAAAGATTACGTCGTCAGATAAATTCGCTAGGGCATAGGGTTTTAAAATGAGTTAATTACTTTATGAGCTTATTTTGTAAGAGATTTAGATAAACACCGCTTTGAAATGCAGTATTCTACCGAGAAACTGGCAAGACACTCAGTTCTCAAATTAAACGTTTTAATTTTTTTAAGCAATAATTCATCTATTTATACCTCTACACTATCATTTACCCTCATTCCGCTAGTCAAAGGGGAGTCAAGTGTCTTGAACAGCCGGACTTAATTTCATTAGTACCTAAATGTTATTATCTTCATACCGTTTTATCTTTACTAAAGTAACGTATATATTCTCCTTTTTCTATATAAATCTTCCGCTCTCTACCAATCATGTCGCATTTGAAACATCTCATCCTAGAGACAACAGGCTAACGTGTTTATGTAAATTTAGGCGTGCGTGTCGGCTGAGTCGAGATAACTTGCTGGCTCTGGGGTCACGCGTCGACGTGTTTACCCATCCAGCGAGCAAGGGTAAACTAACACGAAATAAAATTGTGAAAGGGTTCAATACTGGAAAAAGTGTTAAGGTGAAAATGTTATTGTTAATAGATGTCACTCTTTGATTCTAGTAATTGGTATATCCAATTTTGTGTTCTGCTGCTTGTCGATTGAATTAGTTACCTTTTAACGTCTCCGTTTTTTTATCATTAAAATTTAACTTTTACTAGGTTCTGACTGTACTTTTGTAAATTTTCCTGACTGGAAACCGAGTATATTAACTTTTGATTGTTTTTCTATTAGAGCTTGTATGTTTTAGGCGATCACGTTATAATAATTCTTTAAAGATTTATTACTTTTGATCACTACCATAAGATTATACAACAAACGTTACAATTTGCACCATGACATGATTAAACAATCGGCGTTAAATTAATAAAAATATTGTCACGCCATGTCCATTATAGAAATGACTTGGCATGACACAGCTAATCCGCAGATATTAACTAAACTTAATAGGTGCACTACATTGCACTGTATTAGCCAAAAGAGGCCACACATGCGTGACAGTACAGTCGTGTACAAAATATGAATATGGAATTGAAAAAAATAAAACTAACTAGCATTGTTTTTAAACCTACACAAAGGACGGGTGTTATAAGTTTAATGTGTTTGTCTGCTTGTGTCTGTCCATACATGGTAACTCTCGAACAAGTGTAACGATTTTTTTGCATTCCTGATGTAGAATGCTCCTCGCACCCATGTCTTGCCAGCTATATTGATCAAATCTTCTCTCCACTTAGCCAAAGGTCGTCCTAAACTACGTTTATTGATATTGATTTATTAGTCTGTATTGCACACATCATAAAATTGAGTTAAAACTAAGTATACATAATAGGCATTTTTATACAATTTAGGCGGTCTTGTCGCTCTCTTCTAGAGACTTTTTTAATAGTAGCTTAACATAATGGCTTTTATACGTCTGATGGAAAGCGCAAGAGAAGCCCGAGTCGCTGTGACAACGGGCAAGTGACTACGTAGTTGACCTGACAGAAGACCTGTCAGTCGCCACCGCCATGCCGACTCAACCCTAAACCCCCCACGAGCTCCGGAAACCCTACTCACCGGTAGAAACACGACCCGAAGGTCATTTGGCTGCGGTATTCTATAGGGTGTAGGTCCTCTCCCGGACAGGCGCGGGCGGCTCAATTCGAGCGAAGATTCGATATTCCCTACCTCTTTTTATCTATATACATTACCTACTTATATTAGAGGATAGTTAAAAAGAAAGATCTATCAAATAGTGAACGCTTTGACCATTGCGCAATAAATGTCATTGTGATGTTGTAGGCGAGTGTACATTGTCCCGCTGTCATCACGGGGCGATCAGTCATTATTTCACGGCACATTTAGCGCGCACTTCACACGGGGAACTTTTTCTGGACGTTACATGACGTTATCGCTATTACCACTGTTCGAGGTCTAGTTAATTTGTTCATATTTCGTTAATTCTATATTGTTTTTACCGACCACTCAAACAATTAAGAGTATTTTACGGCCTAATTTGACCTCTACCTTCCTGGACCTGTACTAATGTGTTTCACTAATGTCGTCATACTCATAGTAGGATTAATGACGATTCGTCATTTATCCTACTATGAGTATAATATCGATTCACGTAAATCATTCCAGGGTTGCCTCAATCCGGAATCACTCTCTCACTTTAAAACTTACAGTACTTTACCTGTTATCTGTGATCTGAAATATATGGTTTTTTTATAGTAGCGCAAGGCATAATGTATTATGGTGGCTTACCCTCGCCAGCAAACAACGTAAAAGCCCGGTATGGCCATACATACGTACTCCAGCTTTCACGGTTCTTGAGATATAGTCTGGTGAGACAGACGGACAGACGAACGGATACACATATAGGAAAATCTTAGTAATAGGACCCCGATTTTGACCCTTCGGGTACGGAACCCTTAAAAACGTCGGTTTTGAACCAACTATCCTATGTAGAATTGGCCAATGTTTGACTGAAAATACTACCCATTTCGAGCTTATTTCATCATTCATATTGCTAACTGCTATAAAATTTCAGATAAGGTACTTCCATACAAGTATATAAACAATAAGTTCTTAGCAAGTAGGTAGAGCAGTGTACAGTAATTAGTATAAATTGTGAATCCCTAAGCTTCCCGAACTAGTATCAAGCGCAAGCTCGCTAAACGCTGTAGGAACTACACAAGTACCTAAACCTAGCCATTTACAGCACGACTAAGACTATTCGAGAGTCGGCTTTAATATTAAAGAAGCTATAAAGAGCTCCGTCCTTACCCGTTTTCAATAAACACCTTTATCGATTATTCAGCCCGCCGTCCATACTTACAGGGGCATAGACAGAGAGTTGGCAAACTAATTCTCGACACAGGCATAGCTTTTGCTGGGTGGATAGGTGGTCGGGCGATAGCCACCGGCCGCGGGGTGGGGGGGCATGGGGGGAGGGCGTACCCTGCGCTGGGCGGCGCCGACCAATCGCCGGAGGCCCCGCCCACCCCACCTGCGCACCATTAAGCCAGCTTTCCTCGTACTTTTTTCGTGGACCTCGCATCCGTTCGCTCCGTCTTATTTTATTTTCTCCTTTATGCCTCCTTGCCTCGCCTCCTATTTTACGCCCGCCGGCGTAGGTAGAAAAACCTTTTGTGAATACGAATGCTGAGCAGGTATTACGCTCGTTAGTTACTGACGTGTAAAGTAAATAGGGATTCTTTGAAGGATATTTTATAGATACACAGCGTATGTAGATAGCTAGAAATACTAGATATATACTCTTGGTGGGACGTCGCCGGCTTCAGAGACAAGTCTGGTTTACGAGCGTTGCCGCGGCGAGTAATAAACTTTTAACTTCCTTCTATATCGATCGGCAAAAAGTTGCCGACGAAAGTAATCTCTGGCAACCTTGCTCCACATTTTGTTTCAATGGCCCGCCGAAGCAGCCGTATGCAAGTGTCCCGGGCAGGGTGAACGATCCCCACATCGATGAAGTTTAACTGAACTTGGAAAAAACTTGGGGCCAACTCCGCGCCGCGTGATTAGGAAGACTTAGTTTTGAAGTGAGTTGCGAACTGTTTTTTCAGTTTTGAAAGTGGGTGGCTCAGTTTATGATCCGGGCGAAAGTTGGTGCGATCGATGAACCCGGCCGGGGTCAACTCGCTGATCAAAGTTTGCGGGGCTAATAACCGAATTTAATACGCGAGGGGAGGGCACTGCACTCTCTACGAACATCTGATTCTAATTATATTCCGATCACGGGCCGGTGGGCAGATAGCTTCTGCTTGTTTATTATGGACAGACTTACCTAAGCTTTGATCGTTTCTACTCTAAGATAACGAAATTGACTTTTCAATAACAAATCCAAAGAATCGTTTCAATATAAATAAGTTATTTTGATGACAAAGTAGAAGATAAACTGTAATATAAAAAAAAATCGGAACAAAATGGCGCTGACAATTTATTAACTAAGCATTCGAAAAGCTTTTTATAACGTAAATATTATTATCTAATTATTCACGCACTGTTATTATTATTATTCAAAACAACATATCGAAAAATAAGTTGGCCCGGATATAATCCGGGCCAACTGTATGTATATGTACTTCTGAATATGAATTCAGTAATACGTTTTACTTTTTATTAAATCCTTATTCTGACAATCCCAAACAATACAAGAAAAAAATAACAAAACTTTGGTCATTTGAAATAAGTACATACATAACATACCTACTAACGGTTCTCCAATATTGAAACCATTGGTCTTGTACGAGTACATTTCGTACCTTGACATAAAGCCAAAAGGTGTAGGAATACAACATTTTTGTAGAAGACTATATGTACTAAATTTTAAGACAAAAACTAGACAGTGACATTCACGCAGGAATTAAAAACGCCATCATAACAAAAGGAGATGCAAACTAATTCTAAATACAAAAATTCGAACATAAAACAAAACACGATCGACGCGTCGCACTCCATTTGGGAAAAATTAAGAGAAAACAGCGTGTCGCCTTTTGTCCGTAAACAAAAGAACGGTTGCGTGGCAATTGTTTATCTGTCGCCGACGCAAGATGTCGGCCGGCATTATCGGTAACGAGCGATCGTTGTAAACAACGCACGGGCCGCGGAGCCGCGAAACTGTATTAACTGTGGTAACTTGATTGCGGCGGAGTTTCCGTGTTGTCTTAGTGCACTGCGCTGACGATAATTTGTTAGAGCGTCATTTAGCGTATGTATGTTGCGTTGAGTAGATGAGTCCTTTCGAATCATGAAACCTTGTAGATACCTATTATTGTGCATTGGCTGCTGTCCGCGGTTTTGCATGTAAATGATCATGTCCTAAAAAGTACTTAAAGGCTACATTACAAAGTAAAGTTTCAGTAAAATCTGATCAGTAATTTTTTCGTGAAAGAGTAATACGTAATATAAAACATCCATCCATACAAGCTTTCACGTTATAACTTAGTAAGAAGGATACTGAATGAACTGAAACTAATATACCTTGCCATAATTAATTTGGCATATTGTTATTTTGACAGCTAAAAATATTACGTTTGTTATTCGATCCGAGTAATAGATAGTACTCCATGGTAATAAGACCTAGGGAGTAGGGAGATCTGATTACCGTGTGGCTTTTTATCTGCTGTTGCTGCTATATTTTATATGCTGTGGCAATTTCTACTATGTATTACTATATCAACTCATAATGAAAGTATGTATGAATATGATAAAAAAAGTTATACCTATAAAATAGATCGACCATTGTGTACGGTTTAACCTCCAAAAAAATATAATACCGCATCTACCGCCTAAATAGTTTCGTACTCCGCCCAAGCATGAGTCAAGCGGTGCACTTCTTATGAGGACCGCTGGGCAGATAAGGAAACTTGGACGTCGCGTCAGCTGACTGCGGTTATAAGATTTTAGATTGCGACGAGTGTTCGTACACTGTGTACAGGGTGTAAGTAAAGCTCAAAGGTCAGATCAGAAAACATGTGACCTTTGCGAAAATGTATTTTATTGTGATAGCTTAGAAACTAAAACAATTTTTTACAACCCATACTAGGTGCGTCTGAAATGATGTGAATGTTACAATTAAATAACAATGGTGTTGGTGGTAACAGGTATTGACCTGGTCCGAACCTAAGGTTTCCTCTTATACTATGAATATCAGATGTTGACTGAGGGCGTCTCTCCGGACAAGACCCGAGACAATTTAGATTACATTTCATTTTAGTAGATCTGATCGAGAATCGATCCTGAAATTTTCAGGTCGGCCGCGCTCTAGTCTATTTTAAAAACCGTTATTTCTGTTGATACGGAAGTATAGTCTCGGATAGAGGTAATGCTCTGTCACATTATAATTAACTAGCTGTGCTCGCGACTTCGTTCGCGTGGAATAGTTACATTTTCCCCGTTTTTTTTTTTACATTTTCCATTATTTCTTCGCTCCTAATAGTTGCAGCGTGATGTTATATAGCCTAAAGCCTTCCTCGATAAATGGTATAGGTATTCAACACAAAAATAATTTTTCAATTCGGACCAGTAGTTCCTGAGATTAGTGCGTTCAAACAAACAAACAAACAAACTCTTCAGCTTTATACTTAATATTAGTTAAGATTTTTCATATTTCGAAACTAAACCACTTCATTCTAGCGATTTTGCTTCCAGCTTTTCATCTAGCTTTCCGCAGGAGAAAGGAAGTAAAAAGGTAAGGTCAAAATGCGTCAATGTCTTATAACATTTTTGTTACATCCTGTATATTATGGTTCTTGTTGATGGCGTGATATGAAGGACAATAAATGTAGGGCGAGGCCGACGCTTCTAGTGAAACATGGCAATATTTCTGTAGCAAGTTCTTTTTTGGTACGCGAGGGGTAATAATGATTGAGGGTAGGAGGTATTTCATAAGTTGATTGTTTGGTAGCCGTGTATTGTTAAATTATAGTCGTGTACCTATTAATTTGTTGTAAGAAGATAATGAGTTTGTTGATGTACATTTTTCTGTATAATTTCATGTAACTTTCAACCACACCGGTCAATATCTACCTCGAATATCTAGCAATGATGTAAGTAATGATGCATTTTCTTTACAATAGCACGGTGTAATGGCTTTCCCTTACTTGATGGAAAGCGAATAGCAGAATAACTTTTTTAAACTGGACACATAAACGGAGACGAGAAGTTAATGAAACCGGAAATGGATTAGAAAATAAATTTGGATGAAGTAGGTTAAGCGATTGAGCTTACGATCGCAGGTCTGTGGCGATACGAAGTCCTCCTACGTCAATCAGTTTATTAATAAACTCAATTATTTTAGTGACTGGACAATTGATTTTGAAATATCTATAATTATGTTTTTAATGAATAGGTTATTCATAAAATTTTACTTTTTTTTTTCATAAAACTTAATAAAAGTATCGAAATAAGTTTATCAGTTGTCTAGCACCCATAGTACAAGCTTCAGCTTAGTTTGGGGCTAGATGGCGATATGTGGCCCAGCGTGGCATGTCTTTGGTTATTTATAACTAAACAATACATACTCACTACTACTGATTCCCATTCATCATAACTATTACAAAGCGAACTAATATCATACCGTACAAAGTGACCTCTGGCTTCTTGTCTTACAAGTCCACACTAATGTCTCCATTTGAATAACAGCAAGACCTTCGTGTACGGACCCGACCTCCGCCTTATAAAAGCTAATCAATTATTTAGAAACCTCTCATCTGTATCCCGGGACAGGGGCGAATTCGGTTTCCAATAGGAAATTATCGTATTATTTTAACGCAGTATTGCTTTATTTTACGTAGGTACCCAGTAGGCATTTTAGAGACTATAAAACCTTTTATTTCGTGTCCGTATCTGGCTGATTAAGGATTCGTTAACTTATGTTTGTGATAAAACGCAACTGTTCGATGGCTTTTTGTTTCAAATTCGAGAGCTAATATCGATTTTAAAATCAGAACGTTCTGGGAACCAAAAAAATATAAAAGAAACTCAAGCGTTCTATTTTCAAATAATATTTTTGACACTAAGGATAATAATATAAAGACTCCTTACTCTAGAACTCTCCTTTTTATGAAGTCTGTTCTTTAAATGTTATCTTCCTGTCTTTCAAAGTACATCGATCGGTAGATTGTCTTTGTTTGACTAGTTATTTTCAGTTGCAACGGTAAGTTACTAGTAATATAAAAATGCGAAAAGTATTTACTACGAATCACTAAACAGTTTAAAACAAAGTCCCCTTTGTATGTCTGTTTGTCCCTAAATTTGATGTCGTTTTTTAACATACAGAGTGATTCCCGCTCTCGATTCGGTAGGATTTATACAATATACATTATAAACCTTCTTATTGAATCACTCTATGTATTTAAAAAAACCGTATCAAAATCCATTGCGTAGTTTTAAACATTTAAGCATACATTGGGACAAACAGAAAAAGCGACTTTGTTTTATATTATGTAGTGATGGACATATTAGTTATTGTATCAAAACGTTCCTCTCTCCAAATCCATAACTGCGCTAGTAAGACCAGCCACCAGATCGGCAACACTAATTCAAATCGTTCCTCTGAATAAATTTCAATCAATTACGGGAGGTGCGCCGATAGTTCTACTGGTAGCTAGTCCCTTTGAATATTCACCGGCGATCTTTGATGTAGTCCCCCCCGCGAGTTGGCGGAATTAAGCGTTGTCCGTGCCAACGATAGAGGTTTGAGGCAAGTGCATGTCTTACGTAGAATGTAGGGAGACGGAGGCTGGTTGTGACTTGGGTAAGTACTTACAATAGCTGGTTATCATTGGCAACCATTGCCATTGACCAGGTAAACGCTGCTGTCCGTTTTGTGACATTCACTTAGTCGTCTTCTATGACACCCACGGGGTGTCCTTTTCCAGTTCCCCATACGGGATGGGATGGTCTTAATTCAGAAACGATACGGACAATGTTACTAGGGGAGGCAGATGAGATAAAAAATTGTTACCTTGAAATAATATTTTGTTCTCTATCAATGTGTCGAAACCATTTTTCTATAGAATGTTTGTTGAGGTGTCAAGTCGAAACCAACACGAGCTTTTAAGTCAACGTAATCCAAGGATACGGTTATCCAAGCCCAATTTTTTAATATTTTGCTGGTGAATCAAAGCCACAAAAGCAAATACAGGAACTTTCACAAACCTAGAACCATACAATTGGGTTAAAAGCCTAACATGTATTTGCTAAGCAAGCTAAGCTAAAGTAAAGAATTATATGAATCTGTGCCGAATTTAGTGCTAAATTAACTAAGCAAATATAATTTTTACTCTTTCTAACAGTCTATTTCAAATCAAAGTCCTAATATCCTGCGCCAACATTTCTAGGCATCTTCATATGCGAATATGAGACGTCTCAAATACAAATATTCGTGCGAAAGTTGCGGGCCACATATGTGACGTCTTCGTTAGAAAACTTGCTGCCAAGAGTGGGCGGACTAACTCGTTTCATTCATCGTCTTATGATGCGACTAAACGGTTTTGGTACTTTGTTTATTTTCATACTTTTGTTAGAAAGATTTATACGTTTCATTCATTATTTTCATTCAATAATTGTTGTTTGCATCATGAATTATAATTTCATAAATTTTTATTTCTTAATTTTTAATTATAGTCAATAACTTTGGCTAGATCAACTCCCAATTACTGTGCTATCTGCTCTCTCTCCGGAACGATTTAGGAAGCCAGCTCTTAATAGGCGTGCTTTGAGCTGCCAGTCTTCACTTAATGAAAGACCTTGGCTCGAGACCAGATTGCTAATACAGGTCAGCCGGTCTGGAGCATTTGCACACATACTTCTTCACCGTCTATGTCACTCTCGACAGGGTGCTCATGGTCGTCATATCAGGCGTTGGTGGCCAGCTTCACAACGCACCGCCATTTTTGTCTCACAGCCGCTATCCATTCTTACGAGTAGCCTAAGTCAAAAGTCAACAATTCATGTAGACTTGAGACAAGCACTTGTAAAGTGTCAAAATAATAGATTAAATAACACAGCCACCGAATTCGGAATGCAGGTTCTATCGACCCGAACCTAACATCGAAGAACCGGCGAGAAACTCGTTGGTTACTCTTTCCAATGTCTTACAATGCTTATCATATTACATCATTCATCCTACCATATAGCGATGCGATCTTTGCTGTCTTTAAATATACTCGTATCACAGCCACACAAAATATCAAGACTCTCCAATCGCGCTACAACTACAATCAGTCGGCGCATTACACGAGATGTCCGTCGGCGTGGGGGGAGGGGGTTCAAATATGACATATCTGGGAGCCGTCAGCGCCGCAACACTGTTCCAGAACTTGGTCTGCGGCCACACCAGATGTGTAGCGTAGACTCACGCGTCCAAAGTTTTAGCGCTGCCTCGGGCGGGCGCGCCTACGAAGCGCTGTTATTAGCGGCCATCGGTACACGACTATTTACTTACAGACTGATGTAAGGTATTGCCCAGTGGCGCTTTTTGGTCGGTTGTACTTTGACGCTGTAATAACTGTCTGTGGATATGAGTTGTCAGTTGTTATCTGGTTGCCTATATATCTATTCACATACTACCTATCCTTTTTGCAGAAAACGTATCCTGAAAAGGCTTGTCGTACTTAGTAATTGTTGTCTAAACTGATGCGAAGAGAGAAGAGATCACTAGAAGTTTTATAATGGTATCGGACAAACTTCGCATACCTACAAATGGTAGAGAATATGATTTAAGAAGATGGTTTGATAAATTATCCAAGTATGTATGTATGAGTATTAACTGGTACTCATAGTACAAGAGAAAACCTTGGTTTGAGACCACGTGTGAATTGTCTGGAGCTTTTAATTGGTACTTTATTTTATTCTCGAGTTCCAATTTTGAATCTATATTTTGCTCTAGGCATGCTTAAAAGTCGAGACATTTTTCAAGCAACTCGGTGACGTAGGTTAATTATCCTTTGATACTAATTTTGTTTTTAGATCGGTATTTGAACAGCTGATCAGCGATATCTAACAATTATCCTGAAAAACAAAACGTATCTTCTAGGATCAAATTAGCTTCACGTCGTCCAAAACTAATAAAAACAACATTCGAGTGCATTCCCAAATCTCGAAATTAAGTTCAACTCGAAAGCGTTCTCAAGTACACACTCACCAAACGTCCTTCCAGTCGACTCGCAAATACCCTTCAATCCTTTAAAATCAGCGCGATCCACGAGTAGCCGAATCCTGATTCCATTAATACCTCCCTCCCCCCTTCTCGATGCCCCAAGGAAAGTATCTCTTAATCTAAGCTGGACATCACTATAACAATATTATAAACCATTGCCGCCGACTACAATTCGCTTTTAGAGGGGCATTACTAACTTCAACGCATTTAATCTGAGCCCCATTATGGGGTAAGGGCAGTCAGGGTTGGCTACTCGTGACAATCGGAAAGTTCGGACCTTTTATTTCGGGAGATCGTTGATAGTGTTATAATGATCGAAACGTGTCGGGGAATAAATAGGGTATGTTTAATCGAGGTTATATCGTTTATCTGTGTTATCAAATCAAATATGCAACTTTTTGTAAATGTAGGTAAGTACGAATAGGTATAGGAATATGCAAGACCATTTAAATGAATCTAACGAAATCTTTTATCATCGTATAAAGAAAGGTCGAAGAATTGTTAAAATATATTTTCTATATACGAGTTAAAAAGCGTTTAAGTAATCTCACGATAACTAGTCGTCGTCTGCCGCCTCTTGCATAAAAAAAAAGAAAAAATCACTGTTATTTCCATGCTGTATATAGAATGGATCCATATGTATTTACTTGGATATTTTGTTTGGTTGGACTTCAAGGAGCTTTATTATTCTCACTCATGCATTACATAAACGATGACAACCCTATTTTATGTAGACAACATACTAATAAAAGTGTAACACTGCCCTTCTATTAGGTACCATCTTAAATCAAAGTGCTGCTATGTCCTTAAGTCATCCCTTGAACGAGTCTCATTATTGCTATACTTAATTAATGAAACTTTTACTACAGCCAAGCTCCACCACTGTGGTGGCAAAATGCCGGCTTCAAGGTAAGCGATAACCGTAGCTCATGAACGCCTGCAACACCAAGGAACCGCATGCGCTTTGCCGGCCCTTTAAGAATCCATAAAACATGCATCTCAAAAGACCTGACCATCACTTTACTATTGTCGTAGTCATCATGTCATGACCCTACCAGTTGGTGACATCTGCAATACCTATGGGATACCATCCTTCATCGGCGATAAGACCGCCTACATTGTACTACTATATCTGTATAACATCTTTTTCCTGTACATGTTTTATTTTGGTGCAATAAAGAGTATCTATCTATCTATCTATCCTTGACCACAAGCGCCAGTGCACAGCTAATCCCTTCTAATATGGCCAAACCTAGAGGCGGACCTCTACTAAAAGGTCACTACTGAGTTACAGCGTCACGGTCCAGTGGTCATGACGTCACAACCCTACAGGCGACAACACGGGAGTGACATGGGCGCAATGCCTACCGGACTGGCCCGCCAGGCATCTGCGTAAAGCAATTAGCGCCTCTAATGTGGCCAGGCTTTAAGACATGCCTATCCTAAGACACCGGACAAAGGATACCCCAATCTTAAGTGATGGGACGGATTTTGGTTATCGATAAAATTATATACTAATTTGAATAATGAAAGTAGGTATGATTCGAGTGATATCGATTCGAAACATGGTTGTTTACTCTGAAAGCTCTTGTATAAACCGTAGCTTAATAAAGAAGAAATTAATGATGATTGTAATGTAATTAAAGCAGAAATTATCGTGTTGAAATGTATACATAATGGGCTCTTTGGGAGTTTAACAAACCTTCAAATAGTATTTACTATGGATTAACCTGTTTCATTGCTGGGTGAAAAATATTATTTTACCTAAACAATTTTATATAGGTTGAAAATTGGAAATCACAATTATAAAACTAAGCGTGATCTTTGTCGCTAGTTAATATATTATTTTATTCAGAGTTTTTGAAATGTTCATAATATATTCCATTGATTACTTGAATTTGGTCAAATATTTACATTTTTGAAGAATTCTGTAGTTGGCAGCAGTAACAAATAGCTTGGTTTTAGGAATAGTATTCATGTAAAGTCACATCACTAATGTAAAGGCGAGTTTACATCGGGGTGGAATTCTTGAGGCGTGGACGGCACTGCATTCCGGCAGCGGAATGTCTTGCAAGTTTTAATGTCTCGAGCATTTTATAGTCTTGATTTGATTGCATTTTAGATGGGTTGAAGCGTTTCGAGTTATAGTGTTGGAAATGGAACGGAGTGGGGAATCTCGCTACACTACTGTTAATGCTGAAATGGCGTTAAGTAAAGGTTATAACCAGTTGTTTCTTTGTGTTTAGAAGGCTGTTATTGGTACGCTTATTTTGATGATATCGGTTTTATGTGAGGTTAATGTAGGAAACGAATATTTCAGGCAGGGATGTGGCCGTATGCTTCGGCGCTACCCGTATCCCTGCTTTTTGCTGCCCACTGGCGACACAGGGGGGTTTAGTGGGTATACCCTCTCATTTTGGGAGGTGTGAGTCCCACACACCATGCCGACTCCCCCCGGAGGCGGCATGAAGGTGCCTAATGCATTCCCCTCTAAAAAAAAAAGGAAACGAATATTTCTGCAATTTAGAATAATTCTTGCGT
Organism: Conogethes punctiferalis; assembly: GCA_031163375.1. Classification (NCBI taxonomy): domain Eukaryota; kingdom Metazoa; phylum Arthropoda; class Insecta; order Lepidoptera; family Crambidae; genus Conogethes; species Conogethes punctiferalis. The sequence goes on along the minus strand of CM062081.1, from coordinate 19,876,217 downwards.
CTACTTCAGGAGACTGTCCGAATAATCATTTGGTTTGTCGCATTATTAAGTACGTGTCTATGAAATTTTTAAAGGTTATTCCAAAAACAAATTATTTTTAGCGTTATGTATTTGCCTATCTATTCTACTACCTATTATCCATAAAATATCCATAGATCGGTAATGACGATTTGGAGGAGTTTACACGCCACCGAGTAACACAAACACCATTACATGAGATTTTATACTTATTTCTAAAATATTATAGGTATTTTAACATTATACGCGGTGGAAAGTAAGTTTCACTTTAAACTTATCCAAATTTCTTATATCTGGAAGTAGGCAAACTAAGTAAGTAAAACGATAAAGGCATCACTCAGGCCCAATTTTGTGAGCCAACGCATTGTTTTAAACTACCTATCGAACTAGCGAAGTTCGAGCACTATTTTACACGTAAGCCTCAATGTTTACCTCGATAGCTTATTGCCTATAATCCTGAAGCGTTTCGGTAATTTATTAGATCAATATTGCTGGTGAGGTCTAGAACGGTCGTAACAATTATCTTTCATAGGGTTGTATTACACTGATGTGTTTGAAATACATACTACATTGTTCAGTTCGTAAGAAACTATTTTGTATGAATCAAATGATTCTTGTTCAATATTCTTCTTTTTAGTAAAATATTTAAAAAAAAAAACAAATAAACAGTCAACAATTGCGTCTCAGATAGCGTTACGCACATTGATCATATCTTCAAAGTAAGTAGCTTAGACCTTTGTGGTCATACCATTAAGGCTACTTGCCCCTTTTTAGAACAACGTTAAGTATCACTAATATGTAGTATACTTAAACGAAAACACGTTTGTGTGTTCATCATTGAATGTTTGTTCTTGGTACGAATCGAACCCACGACATTGACCTATTTAAGGACATAATATATTTAATTTGTGGTACTTTCCTTGCTCAGATACCTAATATTTAACAAGTGCTCAAGTTATTTACCTTAGCAATGTGATTTTTTTTTTATTTTTTTTTATTATTTTTTTTTTATAGTGGCTCGACATAATGGCTTCCCTACGCCTGATGGAAAGCGAAAGAGAAGCCCAAGTCGCTGTGACAACGGGCAAGTAACTGGTCAGTTACTTGTCAGTGATGTTGTGATGTTGCATTTTAGAATTAAAATAATATGTAATTGTATATATTTATTCATAAAAAAGTTCCCCTATAACTTAAGGGTATCCCAGTGTAAACGAACCTTATAGTTTATCTCTCCTTTAATTACCATTCGGATCAGACAATGGTTAATAAGAAACGACGGCTCAGCACTATTGGTGTGATTTATCGGCAAATATTCGCAAGTTTCATAAGATCACATGTGCTATGAGCCAGCTTGGTATGGAATGGGGAAGGTACGAAAGATTGTTATCAGACATACATTTGGTAACACAATGTGGGAATGGTACAGTGGTTTATTGGGTATTGAGTAATTGCTAATCGTACGTAGCTGTGCTTAGAAATGTGTAATGTATTTGTTCATTGAAATGTTTGGCATTTGGCGGAGGTAAGTTCTGTTCCTAGGTATCTATTCTTGAAAGAAACTACTGTTATTCATTCTTATTCCAAACTAGATATCCGCCTTTGGTTTGCTTCGGGTGTTTCAGGAAAACATTTAAATTTATAATACTAGTTATTTATTAATACTAGTCGTTTTGTTATTTTTACAATACGATATTGTATCTTAAATATAGCTACAGTTTATTTTCAAAATAAAACAGTTCCTTTAATACGCTATTATGACTAGAGGGTGTTTAAAATTTGGTGCATTCATTTAAAACAATTTTCTTTGCGATGATATTAAGACATTATTTTCATATGAACTAGCAATAAATTCGCCATACTATCAACATTCGCAAATCTAAGTTTATAAGCTTGTATAATAAATATAAATATATTGTCACATGCAAACAACAACACTAATGAAACAAAACCGATCCACTTCACCAAGTTTCGTTTGAATAAATTCTAGCAACCTTATTTAGTTAAGAACTCCGAACAGTTGTTCAAGAAAACCTCTCTATCTCGAGTGTATCTTTTCAATAAAAGAAAAAGAGAACTCGCCATTCAATAACTCGGGGCGAAGGCTTTATTATGCACCGCCCACACTTGATGCATTGAATTTCTGTCACGTCACAGGTCCGTTCAATTTTCAATAGCAAACATTTGCCCGCAGCCGGCTGGCTCAAATCAAATTTAAAATGGGAACGGTCATGGGCGAAGTGATTTTTATGAAGGGTTCTGTTTAAAAAGTCTTATCTTGCTTTTTTTATGCAAGAGGCTGCGGACAACTCATATGGAGTTCTGGGGTCGCTGCCGGCCTTGTGCAAGCTGATCGCTTCCAACCAATCCAAGCTTAGAGTTGCAGTGTTTCTGGATGGACACAATTGAGGACGTGCACACGGCGTAAGTAACGTCCGTCAAGTGACTTCGTTCGCGTCTAAAAATCAGTAAGTGTATAGCCAGATCTATCTTACAGGCCATTATGTGGTAACTGATAAGTGTTTTGTCCATGCTACAGTGCTTTGGGCTTCTTTTTCGCTTTCTAGCAGGTGATGAGAGGACAGTAAGCTGTACTACTACGTAAAAAGTAGGTAATCGTAATGGGACCTGCTGTACTGGGCGTCTATGGGCTGTGGTAATGCAAAATGCACTCTAACACAAACATGTTGCCAGTGTATTGAGCCACCGGTGGGTCACAAACAAAAAAACCTTATTGTGTTTACCGCACGAACTGTAATTATTTTTTTATTGTAATGTGTATTAAGTGACAAATAATTTTTTATTGTCTATTCACTTTTTAGTCACTTTCTTGATAATATCCAATGTCACTTGTGCCTTTTAAGTTTCACCATCGATATTTTCATGTAGATTTTTCCTACGGAACCCAATTATGTATATCCAGGCCAATCTCCCGCCGCGTGCGAGTGGGCAGCGTATCGCTGAAGGCGTCGTCGAGGTGTTGCACTTTATACATTTTTTTGCATTTTCAATACGTTTCCCATTTCGCCTGTTTGTCGGGTTGCGAGGGTCCCTTTTGTTACGATTTGCTATGCTTATTTCGTTTCTATATGTTTTCATATCTGCGCTGGCTTTTGCCCGGTACTTAGTCCGCTTTTCTTTCTGTATGTGCGGAAGACCTTAATACGCCTTACAGGATTTTTTATATAGCTCGTCAAAATGGTTTTCCTGAATCCTGTCTCATTTAAGTAAGTCCACTAAATATAGATCTTGCGTATAAGTGCAATATTCATCGGTCACAATATGACGGCCTCTATGAGGGCCGCTTCATCATCATCATCGATCTATCGCAGTCCACTGCTGGACATAGGCCTCTCCAGATGTTCGCGACTTTGAGGGAAACAGAGGTTAGGTAACATCGTAATCGTTCAACGATCGCAGGGCGTAGCTTCCCGCTCCGGTGACGCTGCTGCCCGTCATAAGTATTTAGCAGCGCGCCTACAATCGTGATGGTTATACCGAGCTATGAGTTCCGCTTCACAACCCGTTTAAAAAGTCCCCAGATTATACATAGAACAGAACATATATTCTTGAAAGGTAAAATAATGAATATGGTAATACTCGTATATAGTATGTACAAGTGTTAATTGTTTCAGGAAATTAAGATAGTTACATACTTAAATAAAACATTTTGAGATTACTAAGCGAAGGAATAAATATACAGATTTTTAAGACATCTTTGTACAGACTTCGGTTTTGAATAAATAAGTACGTACTCTGTGCAACGTATAATGTAAAAGTCGTTATAAATCCATTAAGGCAAAGTAAGAAAAAGAAAGTGCATTTTAAGTTGAAGTGCTCATTGGACCTCTATTTAATTTGAATATGTACAAAAGTATACCAACAAAAGTAAAATTGTAGGTACACTTTTGTACCTGGACCTGTACTTGAAATTAAATTCTTATACAAACTCTACCATCCGATCAGATAATCAGAAAAAGGCTAAATAAACTGTGGATAAAATAGGGAACAAGGGGTTTTAGGGAGTGACCTATGATCGTTTCGCTCCAAGCCACCCTCACCTGCCCGTGGTGCATACTGCTGATTAATTGACGAGGCTCTGGCCACTCACTGGTGGCGGTGCAACGATTGAAGGCGTAACTAAATACCACAGGCCGGCAGCAGCATCACCGGAGTGAGAAGCTACGCCCTGCGATCACCAACCCGCCTGCCCAGCATGGCGATTATGGGTTAGGCCTCCAGGAGTTAGCCCAAAGTGGCGAACAACTGCGATAGGCATATTATGAAAGAAAGTAAGTCCCGAGAACAATGAACACCGTGAATCACATGGATGCACGTAACAAATAAGAATCTGAGACTCAAAGGTCGTCTCTTTGATGACTTGAGCCTCTAAGATCCTGGCTGAGCTTCATTAAGAGGCATTTTTGGAGGGTTGATTCAAATAAATTGGAAAAGGGCTAGGTAAAGAATAAGACTAACGGAGAACCCTGAAACTTGCGAAGTAATCCCAAACCAAAATTACTCGTTATTGTATTTCTCAATAACAATGGAATTTATGTTATTATCCTCATTGAATGGACCATCAACAGCGTCTCACCATTTTGAACAACAAAAACTTTCCACCAAGCATGGCGTACGAAAGACCAATGATTCGAATTTATGCTTTATGCAGTGGAAAATGATAAATTTATGTTCGTCCAGTTCCTGTATCTATACATTCCAATGTTTGAAGGAGTACAAATATCTGGTATTGTTAGTCTTTAAGTCGAAGATGTAGGGTCTAAATTTGTGTACGAAATAGCTTTGATGCTGACCGTAGGTACTGATTTTTTATGGTTACTGCGCCACGTTTGCATAATTTATGTCTTCGCCTGTATTTCTTCGAGGAACGTCTATCTAGCGGCTCCGTAATGGAGTTGCTACATTGTTGTCTTTTTAACGTTTCTGCTTTGTAAAGTTAGTGTTTTCAACGTCTTTGATGGCAAGTAAATATTATGTATAAATTACTTATGCCACGCCCTATTTGGCAAGTCTAGAAATACATAAAGATTGCTCTTCAATCAGTCAGTTGCTGTTATGCTTGATAGGAATCACACCTTACTTATTAGTTTTTGCTTTTCTTTATTATGCAATGTACCTACATTTTTTTAAAATTTTGAGTGAAATTATCTTTATCATCATGAACTGCTCATATACATCGCCTACGAAAAGATCGAGCCTACTGAACCAGAGTGAATAAAGTCACTAAGTCTTAGTTTATCTATCTTTTAAATTTTCTCACAGTTGTGTAGTTATCCTAAATGCGACAATCGTTCTTTGCACATCAGAAACGGATCATTTCTAATACTGATTACCTTATCATTTCACCAAACTTTAGTATGCTACATACATAATATCAAACATAATAACCTAACGAACGCGGTTTTGCCTGCCTGCGATAATATATTATAATGTTTCTTATATCGAAATATATTTTTTCTTTTTATATTCTAAGTCTCAGCAATGTTTGTTCCCCACCGTTCCAATCGGCAATCTGATTGCAGTATTATCATCGGTACCGCAATAAATACACGTCTTCAAAGACAGATGTCGCGAGCACGTAGAGTGTGGCGCGGCCCAACCCGCGACTCTCTGGATAATATCTTTTAAAAGTTTGTCCTTACCGTCTGCGCTCTCCCTGGGGTGCGCTCGCTCTCTTGAAGCTAGGCACCAATCGAACGGTCGCCCATTTAAGGGTTTATTTTTTATTTTAGTAGGTCGTAGTTGCCTGTCTAGTAAATACTTGTAGATACAGACAAGGTTTGGCACGTGTCCGAAATTAACGCCCGCTCTCATACGAGATGTTACTTTTCACGTCGATTTTTGACATTTTCGTTTCACGCTAACGCCCTCACGTTAATGTCACTCAAGTTCCAATACATTGCTTTGTCAGTCAAACTGTAAAATCACAGTCATCAGTTTGGACACTTACCAAGCATTTCTTTACGATTTTAGTGCCTTTGTTCTGATCCGAAGGTTTGCGTTGGATTAAGGAACAAACTTTATCTTATGTTTTGGTAGATGTAGCACCTAGTGTTTAGGTGTAACAAACGAAGATCTAATAATGAAGTTTTTTTGAAGCCTGGTGAGCGGTGTACTTTGTCTGTACGCTAATTATGCTTGATCATTTGAACTTTATTACTTTCTGCGGACATCATTTCCTAAATTAGATAAATGTCTACTATTTTTATGAACCAAACATATCTCCTGTCTATGATTAAATATCTGTATAGAGATAAATTAATGAAACAAAATAGTAACTACCTGTTTAACAAGAACACTCAAACTCTCCAAAGGGCTATCAAGTTCTTAAACAGTGTCTTAATTCCAACATTTAATTCTCCCTAATTCCAGAAAAGATTACACACAGCCCGGGATGATTGATTTAATTATTTGACTCTTTAGACGTGTCCTGTCTTATAATTACGCTTCATTACTTAACATCGCTTTATGCTTAATTACTTAATAGAAGTAACGAGTTATTTCCATCTCAAAGTTGAACCTTAGAGGAATGTAATCAACATTAAACGGGGTCGGAAAACGAATTATAGAGCGGAGATAAATAGCATTGAGAGCGGCCTCTTGATCTCTTTAATGTGATCGTGGAGACTCTTGGCGAGTTTCAATTTAATCACATTGGTTCTTGGTTATAATATTATTGGATCTTTGACGGCCTTAGCTGGTTTGATGCTAAGTGCCGTCAACTATCAAATACTGACAAAAATTGTTTGTATAGAAATACTATTGGATCACAATTAGTTCTTGCGTTTTTCTGTTAAGACGCTTTAGTCGGAATCAATACCTTATCGGGTCTTTATCGGGAATTTTTTCATTAGTACCCTAATACATGGTTATACATTTTATATATCAGGAGGCACGATAATCCCTTCTTTACGAGATCTCTGCAGTCGTATGTAATTGCCATACCTACTATCGCATTATGAAAGTTGAGGGATAACTATTGCGAATCTTATCGTGGAATCAGAATAAACGGAGGTACCAACTTATTTATAAATAAACTTTTCAGCCATCGTTCTCATCTAGTATGATTTTCTTCTGTTTGAGTCCTCACAGATTTGCCCTTGAGTATAATATTAACATTAAAACATTATTAAAAATACTTAAGAGTACCTACACATCGATTTGAGAGTGGGACTCTAACTCAGGACACTTTTTAAGATAAGACTTTGAGAATCGCAGAATTTGCAACGCAGTATGCAGTATTTTAGTTTAAGATCCTATTTTCTATTTTTATTTTACAATATAAATCTAATTAAAACGGTTATAATCAGTTCTACTCAAATTTATCCACACACTGGGCGTTTTCAACCAATTTAGACATAAAACCATCCAAATTCGTATATTCCAAAGAGCGTTTTAATACGAAGCTTCCATCAGAGTGAGTAACGTCGTGCCAGGATCATCCCGAAAATAGGTCAGAGGACCCCTCGTCCCGGTCGCCCTGATAAAACTTTGGCAACAAACTTTTGTTTTGAGTACCTTGGAGGCACCGACGCCATGGGGACGCGGGACGGTGCAGCCAAAGATTCGGTATTATTTCGATTATTATTATTCTTTCTTGTCTACTGGATACGGAGAGATACATGCTTTATTCAGTAGTAGGTGCATAACAACAATGATAAAGGAACAATAATTACCTACTACTTAACAAAATGGTTATAGCTCAGAAGATTGGCAGGCTAAAGTGACTACCACTTTAGCCTGCCAGGCATATAATGTGCCTGATTTTGGGCAGGGCACATAGCGAGAAGAACAGATGCCGTTAGGGTCGAAAAGTTTTGGACTGGAGACCTTTCGACCGAAAACGCGGCGTGGGATGCCCTCCAGCGAGGTGGAGTGACGACATAATAAAAGTCGCAGGATGGGGCTGGATGCGAACAACTTGCCTACCCCTAGAAGGCTAATCAGTAGTTAACGCCGTATCAGACACATGGTTAAACTAGTTCACTTATACCCCTTCGTCATCATCATCAGTCTATCGCAGTCCACAGCTTGACATACTCCTTTTGGACTACCCCTTGCGTGTTATAAATAAAAGCTGTTACTTTCCCGCAATGTCCTTTTATCTCCCAAATCCTGAAGTAGCGAAACAAAAATCAGTCCAAAAATCAGGGGTGAACAGGGGTATAAAGATATCAGGCGGACGCAAACAAAACGATATGTTGACCGCGGCGTCGTAAAAAACACGTTAACATCCATTCACATTTATGCCCCCTATTTGCCGGCCGCGGACCACTGGGCGGCACAAAGTAACTGATTGCTTGCAACAAAGTGGCTTGTTTGCTCTCCAGCGGCCTTTGGACAAAAAAGAAAACCTTTTGTGGAGATTTTTAAAGCTGATTTTTTTTCTATATTGAAATGTAGGGTGGACATTACAGCTGCAATGCCAAATAATAATTAGTTATTAGCAACGAGTCAGTAACCAGAACCACATAGAGCCTGCTACATGAGTCGAAAGTTGGTACACTTAATATAGTACCGTGAGTCTAGCCCCGAAAAACAGTGGATGTTTGTTGATTTCATAGAGAACGTCCTGTCATAAAAGGTGGTACCTACTCACTTAAACGTCTCTTGTATAAAAGCCACCACCTAGTAAAAATATTTTTTTTAAACATTATTTCACCTTTTACATATAACATTCATCATTCATCATTTTTTGTACAAAAGGCCGACTTAATGCCGCAATGGCATTGTCTACCAGTTTTTTTACTAAGCAAAAATAATAGGAAGTGTCCTACAAATTTTGTATTTGTAGGAACATTCCTAAATTAAACATATAATGTGACCCAAACACAAATATCTGCTTATCCTAACTACTTGGCCCGCGCTACAATGATAGTTACAAACGATATTTGACATTATTTTGAAGGCACCCAGAATATGATTAACGCGGTTTTCCAGCTTTATCTTGATTCCTAGGTATCCGTCATTACGTAACTTGTATGTAAATATATGTACGTCTGAATCAGTACTGTTCGATTATCCGAAAATACCGGTTATCCGAACACTCATGTCCCCCAATTAGATCGGATAATCGACGCTCTACATACAATTTTTAGTGTCATACCGCCATTGTTTAATAAAATCTACTTGACAGAATAAGTGGTAAAGCAATACCGTATCACAGATCGAAAAAATAAGATCAAGTTATTGACGAAAGGTAATTTATTTATAGGATTTATTGTCGCCGAGCGAATAGGGGAGGTCGGGGCGAATCAACATTTACCTACTCGTTGTCGATGTGTTTGCACAGTGGCATGACCTCGGGATAGGTAGGGACGTATCTTTCACTTATGATAAAGATGTTTTAGATAAAGGTATTCTACTAACTAATATAATCCTCCAAACAAATAGAGTACCAATAGTTGTTTTTGATTATAAAAAATGTAAGAAATAATGAAAATAAATTATACTCCAATTATTATCTGTTCTGTACTACTACTACTTAAATGGATTATTCTGTAGAGAAATTACTCCAGTCAGTTGCCCTGGTTAACAGTAACCAGTTAAAATACATAGGTATGAGAATTTGTTAATTATTTATTTTATTTTGTATTCATAAAAAAACGATGTTTGTTAAAAATCATAAGCTTGTTTTGTATGGAAAAGCTTCTTTTCTCTTCTTCTCTTATATGTATAAACATATACGCGTTTATGAGTGCAAGAATTTCCAAACAGACATATTTGTCACACTCATAATACCTATATACGTATACGAGTCGGTATCAGAGCTCGGGATAAAGCGATCAAAGCATTCCGGCGAGCAATTATTCGGTTCTCTGATGATAAATTGACTTCATAACGTGAACAGGGCTCTTTTTGTCTTTCCTCTTTGACTGATGCCTCTGAGTGGCTTGCGAAGTATGGAGAAGGATATAGCAAAATACTAGCTTTTACATATTAATAGTCTGATTTTAACGAAACTTGGTACAATTATTCTTCATACTCCTGGGCAGGTTATACTTACTAGCAGTGATGGAAATCGTTGGGAAAACGGGAGAAATTTTTATCTGTATGTTTGATCGCGCATCACGCGAACTTCGAAAGAAGGTCTAACTTAAAACTTAGGCAGTAGGTATAGGTATAGATAGGTATTTTATAGAAGTCCTTTTTTTTGATACCCGATATCCACGCGAGGGACGCCGCCGGCACAGCTAGTATTTGTATAAAGTAATTTAATCGTCACTTTATTTGTAAACGAATCAAATTTTCACACTAACATTTCAAACTTAGTTTATTTAGTTAATATCAACTGTAACTGCAATTCTATAATATCTATCAAAATGTTCTTAACAAATTTATCAAAAGACGTTTTTATTATTGGTAAAGTATAAATGGTAAAAACGATCTAAAAGGTGGAAATTTGATATTATTACCATATAACATATACATAACCTGAAGGACTAGTATGACAATCCGTGGAGCAGACGAGTCTTGTAGTGGACACTACTTTAAATTAGACGTAGTGTACATAGAGGGAGAAATGTGACTCGAATTAAAAGAGGCCTACTTTCGGTAGACCATAAATATACTTTAAAGAGTCCACTTCCATACTATAGAGCTCATGCACCGCGGGACTCCATCCCTGCCTATTGTCGTGTCGCATTAACGTGAATCGCATCATAACTCCCGATAATCTACGTTTATTGGCTGCGTCTACTGTGTTGTTGCGAGAAAATGTTCATGTGTGGGTGAGTCCTTATGTGATTGACTTGTATGTTTTGGTCTAGGATAGAATACTTGTACAGTTTAAGGAAGATGAATATTGCGAAAATGCATCTTCATCTTCATTGCTGCGTTAACTTTCGAGTAATTAACAAGTTAGAGAGATTAAAAGTACCTACCTAAAGTAAAAATAGTACGAGTACAGCCTTCCAACCAACGGAAAAAAAACAATAAACGCCCGTTCAATATGTCCAAAGGCATTTATTTGAGTAACCATTTTTTTAAAGTTCTTAAAAATTGCACTTCAATGTTAATAAACGCCGAGCTTATTTCATTCGTTAGATATACAAAAATATTTATTTCATAACAAGTCGGTGTTACAGAGTAGGTAGGTATAGATCCCATGCTTTTTTGTAATTAAAAACCTGTATTAGGATGATTCATTAAACATTTGAGGAAGCCTCTTGGTAAACTTCTATTATAATAGTGATTTAAAGTAAACGTTATCGTTTTATACTATTCAAAGGTGTAAAAAATTCTAAAACATTTCCAAATCCTAATCATTAAAGCGCGAAACACGTTTACACGGTCGCTCTCTAACCAAACGTTGTAATTTTTGATCCACAAACGATTTTCTAGCAATTACGCTCGAACAAAGCCTTGCAATCGCGATCGGACATTATACTAAAGACAATTCATTATTAGAGAGCCGTTACACAGGCCATAATCGACCGTTATCGCCCTTTTATAGCGGATTTTATGAGCGAAACTATTCAGCCAAGAAAATGCCGATCTTATCTTGAAAGCCTTTGTTAGGACTAATTATGTTGGCTCTTAATGTAATACATGTAATTAGAGTGTAATCATTTGGGTAATTTTGGAAGATCGATTTTTAGAAATGGAATAAATGATAATATCTTTATTTATATAGACTTTAGGCAACCATTTAAAAGTCATCATATAATATACAATAGTATTTTTTTTTACCGCCGTGTCCGTTAAATGGATTCTAGCGAGAAGAAACGTCAAGAAACTCGATAGTTCTGCTAAGTACCTGTTGGAGGCTCTTGATAGGTTGCAGCGACGTGCTATCCGTATTGTTGGGGATCAAGAGGTGACCAAAAACCTGATACCTCTTCAGCTACGTAGAGACATTGCCAGTCTTAGTGTTCTCTATCGTCTTTACAATGGGGAATGCTCCGAAGAGTTATTCCAACTCGTTCCGCCCTCTCCTTTCCACTCCCGAACAACACGTGCTGGACAGCGTTGTCATCCGCATACCATCCAGACGATGGTGGCGCGCACCAAGAGGTTTAGTTCCTTGTTCCTGCCCCGTGCCATTAAGTCATGGAATGCCCTTCCAGCTCATGTGTTTCCTTCTTCTTACAATCCTGGGTTCTTTAGGCGGGGCGTGAAACGGCATCTCAGTGGGCCTTCGGGGTGAGGGCGACAGGCGCAATGGGCTCTATTATGCCTGTCGACCTAACTTTTGGACCTCGACCGCTTACCATCAGGTGGAGTGAGGTCATCCTGAAAGCTCTTCTTATAAAAAAAAAAATAGTTACTCTTTTTATCGCCAATTTTTTTTTTATAGTATGTTGGAATAAGATATCTTGTTTCTTGTATTAAAATGGAATGGAATGGTTAGTACCATTTTTATCATAATGAAATTGAAAAAACTAAAAAGTATACCTAATAAGTACCTAATAAGTGTATTAAAATTTGGACTTTCAATTATTCATATCTTACCAGTGTGTTATTCTAGTCTCTTTCCTTTTAATATCGTCTCAAAATAAAACCAAGATAAAAATAAAAGTAAATTAATTCCACGAAATCTTAAAAACACTTCCTTAATATTGAAATTGGACCCAACAGCAACCGTACAAATTCTTTAAAATTCAGATAAACATTCAGAGGTCGTTGTAACATGAATATTTTATGGGAAATACACGGTGAAATTCGCAACTTTTTTACTCTTTCAGTATTCATAGTGACGGTCTCTCCCCGTGGCAGTTACAAATGAGGTAAATTAATAAAAGGGAGCGGTTAGTTACAATTACGTTTTTAAATGTAAGCAAGCCGGCTGCTTGTTACTCTTTGATTTTTCTTGTGCGACACGCCATTTGTCGGCTTTGGTGGATTGAGAAAATGATGCAACTGAAAATTTTATTGCTGGCACAATTTAAATTGCTATGTTAAAAAAATAGATCAATGTTCTTCAGACGAAATATTATTTCAGTGCCAATTCGGAATCAGATGCACGCTTTTTTTCAGAAGAAAGCTTTGTGAAGAAGATAATTTAAATCTCCTGTGTGAAGGTGTTCTTCTAAAACTTTTTTCCTACGAACTTGAGTTTATTTTAGTTCATGTTGTGTATTACTGTATGGATGAGTTAAGTGAATATAAGTGCATGTCAACTTACAACTACATAGTCATTTTACGTAACACTTTCTTGAGAACAGCGTGTATAATGCTTATTTTGGCGCAATGTCATGAATCCTAAACAAATACAAGTTGTTTTACATAACTTTAATAGTCCTAATGATAGACACAGAACTTTCTAAAGTTTAAACGATTATAGGTAATATAATAAATTAAATGTAAAATAAATAAATATTTTTATTATTCTTTTTTCAAATAAACATTTTTTTCTACTTTTACTGTAATTTAATATTTCACATTAGCGACTATTTAGAGTTTACCAAAAATCTCACTTACGTTTGTATCTCTCAGAGCCGTCATTAAGCTTTGATTTCGCCGCCGAGCAAAGGGTTCGAAATAAAAATCGCAACCCTCCCGAGAAAAATGGGGCCAAGGAGGGGTAAAAAAAAGAAATACCCCGTTGTTTTCCAAAGACGGGGGTAACCAGGTAGCCAAATGAATTGCAAACAGCATTATTATTTCCTCCAGGAAGTCGTATATATTGCGGGGTGCTTTTATTTTAACGTTGCTCGCTTCATTTTTTACCCCTTTTTATTGCAGACAAGGTCGTAATATATTGTAAACGCACAGCAAGTGCCGGCTGTAAACAACTATTACAACTTAATGGGAAAACGGGGTTTCTTACAACGAACGGATTTTCTTTATCTTTTTTCTTCTTCTTTTTTCTGGTAATTTTGTTACGCAATTTTTGTGGCTTACCTGTAAGGCTCTGTCCGCACAGCGATTTTTCACCGCGCGATTTTAATTCGCGCGATTCTTTTTCCGCGACCGGAATCACATTATATACGCACTGCGAATAAAATTCCGCGCGTATTTTGTCATTTCGATGGAGTTCCCGGCTGAAACGGACGTGTACAATGGACAGAAGAAAAATTTTAATTTACTTGATACTCCATCAATAGCTCAATTATGATGTTAAAACGACGGCGATGTGAACATCTAATGAGTATTGACACAGTATTTTTTTATAATAATAATTTAAAAGTACTTATTAGGCAAATTAATAAACTATTAGCTTTATTCACATTTTTGTTTTTTTTCAACAACATTATATTGTTCCCAAGTAAAATATATCTATATAATATTTCCTTCCATAATCTCGTCTTCCTTGCGCTGTTAGTTTACGACTGAGCGGATCGCGCGATTTTTTTTCCGCTGTGCGGACAGGCCCGTACCACTTTATATTGCACAAAACATTCGCGCGGAAAAAAATCGCGGTCATTTTGCATCAATTCACAGATTTTTTTCCGCGCGAATTTTTAATCGCCAGTGCGGATACTTCTATAGTGTTGCACGAGTTACAGAATTGCGGAAAAAAAATCGCGCGGTGAAAAATCGCTGTGCGGACAGGGCCTTAAGGTATTTGTGGGAAAAGGTAAACTTGTCTACATTTTTATATGTCTTTGAACCAAGTCAAATCAAAAAATAAATTGAGGAACAATCACTTGGAACAAAATAGTTCTTTCCGAAACTGCAATTAGAGTTATTTGGTTATTTTCTATTACTAAAACTTAAAGATATATATAAGATACTGATACATACGCTGAAGTGGGTTAGGTATTAACTGGCCCACGTAATTTCTGGTCCGCGGGCGAGTTAATAACATTGTCAGTTGGTTAGTATTCATCTGGCCCACAATGAAAAATGTCCGCGGACCAGTTAATTACGTGCTGAAGCCTAAGGGGTCAACTGGGCCAAAAGTTTGAGATAGGTATTTTGTTATGTAAGTAGGTACTAAAAAGTTTTTGAGCGTAAATAAAATATACCAGGAGTGCATAACCACATGGGAAGTTAAAAGATGGATATCTGTGATAAGGAAAAGCGGGGATGAATACTTTGATAAAATCATTTAGTTCATAAATTCGGTACTTAACGTTTTTCTTCTTTGGAGGCTTTCTACATCAGATAATAACATACTTGTCATCTAATACTCCCGTTATAGTTTTATTCCTTTTTAAACCCCGACGCAAAAATGACGGGAATACTGGTGTTATAAGTTTGAAGTGTCTCTGTGATTTATAAATTTGCTAAAAAATTCTACCCAGTCCCATTTTGTAGACTTGATATAACAGACAATTTTAAAAGAAAATACAAAATTACCCTTAAATGGCAAGAAAAATAAAAGAAATTAAATGAAATAATGAAAAATTAAGGAGTTCCTTCAAAAAGTATGAAATAATAAATTTAATTTTAAATTTAAATTACCCAAAAATGTACGAAATTATTTAGTTTAATTTATTAATCGACTTCAAAAAAGGAGGAAGGTTTCTCAATTCGTCCGTATGTTTTTTTAGGGTTTAGAATTTTTAACTTTTTTTTCATAATAATACGTACGTTTTTGGGTATTTAAATTTAAAATTAAATTTATTATTTCATACTTTTTGAAGGAACTCCTTAATTTTTCATTATTTCATTTAATTTCTTTTATTTTTCTTGCCATTTAAGGGTAATTTTGTATTTTCTTTTAAAATTGTCTGTTATATCAAGTCTACAAAATGGGACTGGGTAGAATTTTTTAGCAAATTTATAAATCACAGAGACACTTCAAACTTATAACACCAGCATTCCCGTCATTTTTGCGTCGGGGTTTAAAAAGGAATAAAACTATAACGGGAGTATTAGATGACAAGTATGTTATTATCTGATGTAGAAAGCCTCCAAAGAAGAAAAACGTTAAGTACCGAATTTATGAACTAAATGATTTTATCAAAGTATTCATCCCCGCTTTTCCTTATCACAGATATCCATCTTTTAACTTCCCATGTGGTTATGCACTCCTGGTATATTTTATTTACGCTCAAAAACTTTTTAGTACCTACTTACATAACAAAATACCTATCTCAAACTTTTGGCCCAGTTGACCCCTTAGGCTTCAGCACGTAATTAACTGGTCCGCGGACATTTTTCATTGTGGGCCAGATGAATACTAACCAACTGACAATGTTATTAACTCGCCCGCGGACCAGAAATTACGTGGGCCAGTTAATACCTAACCCGCTGAAGTAGGTACTGAATGTACTTCAATCGCGTTTATTTTACTCCTTTTACCAACCCTGTGATACAGTCTTGAATTTAAACTCCGAATAAAATGTAATATTGTGTGCTCAGATTGTTTATCGCAAACATCACATTAAATTTTTGTGATTACCACGATGGCTATTGGCTACGATAGCCAGCATAGCAGTGGCAGCTGACAAGTAATTGATTCGATTACTTGTTTCTTGCCGCAGCGATTTTGACCTCTCTTTCGCTTTCCATCAGGAGATAAGATACCACTATCCTGCGCTATTTAAAAAAAAGTATTATTTATTTATACCCTCTTAATTTTTCATTCGCCTCAATAATAATAAGCCTTTGTTTAACCTTTGACTATCCGTCACCCAGTAACAATTTTATTTTATAAATTAACATTTATGAATGTAATAATTATAATGTAAGTAATACGTTGTCCACCTCCTACATTCCAGAGGCGCACCAAAATACCTCAGTCTCTTTGATATCTCAGTCTGTAACTCGATTGCTCATCAAGCATTTTAAACGACTGCTCGAAGCCCTCGAGACTTGGAGAGCTCTTAAATATTCACGGGGAGGTACTCCCGATCGCATCTTTTAGTTACCAAGACTTTTCTAAACTGGCGACAAAGTTTAAGAAACTAAAGTGGGAAATGTGCGTTCAAATCGTTAAAATTTAATTTTTCCTTAAGTGGTTTAAGTATTATGGTGTCATTAGTAACACTCAGAAGAGAAGTAGGGCTTAGCGAATCCTCGCTCGAATTGAGTCGCCCATACTGGGAAGGATACCACCCTATAGAATACCGCAGGCATTTGCCTGACCTCCGGGTCGTGTTTCTGCCGATGAGTAGTGTTTCCGGAGCTCGTGGAGTGAGTGCGGCATCGGCAGCCGGGGGTTAGGATTGGGCCGGCATGGCGGTGGCAACTGACAGGCAACTGACCAGTTACTTGTCCGTTGTCACAGGGACTTGGATATCTCTTTCGCTTTCCATCAGGCGTAAAAAAGCGATTATGTCGTGCTACTATAAAAAGTAATGAAATTCTAATATTGTATTTTTTTACTGACGGTATGGAAAGATGACGCTTTCACAAAAATATTATTAAAATCTACCCAAAATCATGCATTAAATGACCAAACGCGTACTTGTAGCATCTAATCAAATCATTAGGCAGGTTCACTGATAATAGTTTACACTATGTGAACAGTCCTTTAATATTACTAGTTAATTTTAAAGGTTAGTGCTTTTAGGCGAATTTCGCATGTAATTAGAGAGTGAGGGTAATTAATATCTTTAGGTATTCTTATAGACTTCGTGTTTATTAATTTTAGCACTTTTATTGGCTGTCATGACTATTTAACAACTTGTTTGTATGTACTTGAAGTACCTATTACAGAACAAGGAATTTGCTCAAGACGCATTATTCTTTTCTAGAAATTGACATTAGTCAAAAGCATTATAATATTTGCTTGTCATCCTTCCGGGGTGTGGTGCAAGGTACCAAGCTTACCAAATTATTTTTTGTTACCAAGGCTCACATTCAAATTACCAAATTATTTGCCTAAACTTTCTGATTTCCAAAGCCTAAAGCGTTTAAAGACGATTTCTGGGTTTAAAATGACAAACAAGAAATCCAAATAAAAGAAAGGCCATTTCAACAGTAGTACAACCCTTCTAATAAAACCCTACCAATTTCAATTGTTTTATGTGCAAAAGTGCAATTTTATATTATTTTTACAAATGAAAGCGATAAAACTAATCACGAAAAAATCAAACGTTTACAAAAATGAACATCGGCGTCCCCTTTTTAACCCTCAACAGCGCGCGAGCATTCCGTCCCGTCTGAGCCGTTTCTTTTTGAGCCGGTAACAAGCCAATAAATCCGGGCACGTTAGGGTTCAGTATCCGATATGTCCGGACAAGGGGATCTTCGGAATTATCACCGATCGAGTCAATTTAAAGAATGAGTGCCCGCCACTTTCTGCGTCCGGAAAATGTGAGGTGATTTTGTATTTTTTATAAGTTTTAAGCTATATTTAAATAGAATAGTTTTATTCTTTTTATATTTATATAATTAAAGATACTCGCAAAAAACTCATCATTGGCCGTTTTAATACAAATGTGGATAATACACGAAAAATCATATTACCTAGTTACTTTTTAAGACGTCAGAGCTGAAAGTGAGTAAATAATTATTACCCAGCTACAAAATAATATAAATATTTGAAATACAGAATATTTTTGAGGTATTTGTTTACATCTAACCTCAAAAATACTCTGTATTTCATGGCGCTTCCACCAGTGTGTAAATATCGGAGCTGAATATGAATATGAATCAAAAGCAGTTCTTTTTATATAAATATATTTATTAGTCTCTTCACGTATTTAATAGAATACTTAGGCTCACATTCAAAATTTTACACGGAACCCATCTCACAACTGCTTCTTTTTAACTGAACATACTTTTTCCAAGCCCCGGAAAAAAGGCTTGCCGCGATTACATCCAAATTTACTTAACACCGACGCATTAAACCGGCTAATAAGGATCTTTAATGCAATTCCCTAATCTCAGTCGGTGGCCCGTTTTAATTCAATCATAATCGGACCGAATCCTGTTAGGGAAATCTCATTTTACTGATAAGGTTACTTTGGGACAATGGTCGTATGGGACACGTTGAAACGTTCTCGGTAACGTGAAGGTTATGTTAGGTGGGTTCGATTTAAACAAAACATTAGGTGTACCAACAAGGAAACGAGTTATCAGATGGTGATTAACGTTGCTGATTAATAAATACGAATCCCTTCACTTTTAGTTTCGTAACGCGACCAGTTAAGTTATGAAATAGCCTATGAATTAGCGTCCATTTTTAGGCTCCCATTCAGTGAATCAAAGTCCACATAGCATGCCGTGGCAACCTATAACTAAGGTGACACTTAGCTAGACGTTTGTGTTTCCTAAATCGTTTATATTATGTAATGGAGTTAATCTTGTTGGTTGTCCTAATAAATAAATAAAAAAAAATTAAAAGAGCTTTCAGGGTGACCTCACTCCACCTGATGGTAAGCGGTCGTGAGGTCCAAAAGTTAGGTCGACAGGCATAATAGAACAAACAAACTCATTGCGCCGGTGCTGGGCAGGAGCGTTGGCGATCGCAGGACGTAGCTTCTCGTCCCGGTGACGCTGCTGCCTGTCATCGGCCTGTGGTATTTAGCTACGCCTTCAATTGCCAAACCATTTTTTTTTATTCATTTAATAATTCTTTCGCTGATAGCGCCCCCCGTACGGAACATGCTGTAATCACGTCTTGCATCAGCTGATTAGCTGAAAGTCCCAACACCAACACGGTACCTACGTACGTCGCTAATCGGTGAGTCACGCTCACTCTCAGTTCACTCCATATACTTACGAATCAACAACTCTTTCGCTTATAGCCTCCCGAGGCCCTCACGTACGAAGAAATGCTGTCATCACGTTCTGCATCAGCTGATTAGGTCATAGTCCTAACAACAACCTATATCAACGAAATGAGACACAAATCACTGCCAGATCTATACCTATTAGGAGATGAAGAGTCAACAACTCTTTCGCTTATAGCCTTCCGAGGCCCCCACGTACGGAGCATGCTGTAATCACGTCCTGCATCAGCTGATTAGCTGAAAGTCCCAACACCAACACGGTACCTACGTACGTCGCTAATCAGTGAGTCACGCTCGCTCTCAGTTCACTCCATATACTTAATTAATTAAAAGTGTCCTCGAGGAGTGCTGGCTCGTGCTGTTTACCTGCGACTGCTAACGAACCGATGTTACTTAGCTGTTTACTTGTTAGATATGTATGCGGTCGTTACGACTTACTTTTATGTTAGGTATTCCTAATTAACATATACTACCTACTACGTGTTACTTTAGTACACTTCAGACGTGAACTTAGATTAGATAGTCGACGCATTACTTACTACATGCTGGACTTTTTTCGGCCATATTTATAAATAAATAAATAACCCAAGAAATGCTACACTGGGCCACACATCGCCACCTAGCCCCAAATTAAACCGAAGCTTGTACTATGGGTACTAGACAATTGATAAACTTACTTAGATACTTTTTTTTTTTGTAAATAAATACATATTACTTAGAAAACGCCCAAACCTATACAAACAGACTTGTTCATGCACACAAATGTTTGTACTGTGTATTTCGCTTGATACTAACCTATATTGAATGCTAAGTTCTCTGCTGGACCCTGCTCGAATGAAAATTATCATTGTGAGGGTTTTGGCTTAATCACCACGCTTGGCAAGTGGGTTGGTGACCGCAGTAGGTTTTAATTGTACCCCCAAACCCTGCTGCCCTGATATTCTCTTAGTCGGCCTCTACAACACCCACGGGACGAGATAAGATAGTTCTATTCTAAATCCAGAAACCATACGAACAACGATGAACACACGAGATTGAACTGCGTTTATTCGCAGTATACGACAATCCATTTTTATTAACATACATTTCAAAATATTAATTCAAAAAGTTAACAAAATTTAACGACCATTAATCAATTTCAGCACACGTTTTCATTAAACGCCTGTCGTATTCCAAACACGGCGGGTGTTCCATCAACCTTGTCGCTAATCAATCGAGTGGACGGCCGAATTGACCACAACGATCTAATTTACCGAATGACCGATGCCGCCATCACTCCGGGTTGATTCCATCGAAACGTTATTAGGTAACTGTTTCGCTAATGGGACGGATTAAGTAGTGGAACATCCAAAGTGAATTTGTAATAAGGTGCCTTCGTCTTGTCTTGGAAACGGTAATTTATTTATTCGGTATGGGTTGATGTTGCCATTAGATTATAAAGGTCATGCGTTTAATGAATGATTTAGTGTGCCGAATGATCTCGTAATTGATGCTTGGTGAAATGCTTGCGATGGTAGAAGCGATATTAGCTATTTATGCTTGATTCAAAATGATCTCTGTGTCGGGTTCCTTGTTCCCCGAGAGTTATAACCTTACGATGTTCAAGGCTATGTTTAGTTGGGTAAGCGTGCTTCTTCGTAGACTGCATTATAACTTTCCATCAGGAAAATTTCAGTCAATGATATAATATTAAAAAAGGTACAGTAGTATGAATTAATAGATAAGATAATAATTATATGCATACTAGTGCTGTAGTAAATTTTTTTAAGAAAAACTTTTTTAAGAAGAAAAATCGAAAACGTGTTTAATAAATAAACCGCTAGAACCAACATTCAAACATTTCGAGATAAAGGTGGGTTAAAAAAGAATCAAAAGCATATGTTTTGCTATTTTTGGTCATCATAATCTTCATTTCATCTACCCACTGCTGAGTATAGGCCTCTTCTTTCAACCGCCACTTCACACGGTCCCTCGCCAACCTCGTCCAATATTTCCCTGCCACCGCCGCTATGTCATCCGACTATTAGGTGGCTGGTCTGCCCACAGATCTCCAAACCACGGCTGCCACTCACACAGTGCCCGTGTCCACCTTCCAGCAATACGTCTTACCAAGTGTCCACTATTTGTACTATTTTAGGTACTGGAAAAATTTCCTTGCCAAAAATTAATGCTCTCATCAAAAACATAAACACTCGCACTTAGTAATTTCCCAAATAGTAATCTACCAAGTGACTCGAGCACGTGCGTCGCATCTAGCAAGACGCGTCCCACCGCAATAAATTACAAATATAAATTATTCAAATTCGTCATCGGACGGTCGGATTAATACGACTACTCGTCACGACGGTCGCAGGAGGCGCGATTAGTAACACGTCACCGGTAAATATGGCAACACTTATTCGACGATTTATGCGGGGGGCGAGTGGGGTAATGGGGACATTCGGCAATAAATCTAGCCGAAGTGATTTGGTACAAAGCACTCGGGCCCAGGGTAAGCCAGCCAGCCAAGAACATCCATTGTGGGCCGGCGCCCGCGGAATCCGATAATGCCTCCGAGATTGTCCCGACTTTCCTTTAACACCTCCCGATACCCCTCATGTGGACGGTCTAGTGCTGAATAATGTATTCAATTTGAGATTTGTTTGTTTGGTATGACCTACTTGGCAAGTGAACTAAGCAGTGGCCTGTGACTTAGTTAATATGTACCTATAATAGTTTCGGCTCAAACTTGCTACCCTATGACGTTGCACGGTTATAAATAGATTATACTCGACTAGTGTCTTTTATTAGTCACTATACACACAGAGACATACTGTTCATTAAATATTTAATACACATATTATCCAACTGATAAAAGACAAGATGACATACAAGCTGCTTGGTAATTTGATTCTCTTTATCAACCCCCATTTTATCTCCTTAAGGGTTGAATTTCGAAAAATCAAGGTTTTGGATTCTGCATAAATAGACTACTGTTAATAACTAATCATCTAATTTGTCTGGCCCTGTGACTCATTTGGTAGTAACCCCTGCATTCTGAATCAAGCATTTTAGGTTCAATTCTCACCCGGGATAAACATTCTTGTAATGAGTACTTGTATTCCTTAGTGGACCTTCGTTCTTCTGCATTTTATTTACTTTGGTATCGGAGCACTCTGCGGAATATTGTCTGATATTTTCTTTTGATTATTGCGTAAAAATAAAATAAAGTATTAATGGTCCATTCAAGCTAATTTCAAAAATCAATAAAGGTATGATTCGATATCAACCTAACAATCAATCATAGCTCAGAAGACGATAATTTATATTCAGCAATAAATCAAAACGAAACTAACCAACAAGCAACATTATGTACGCAATATTATCGATTTGGGACACACGAGAGAGGATTTTAATATGTCAGCGGTGTACCAGTGCGCCGCCTGTACACCGCCCAAACTTAATCTATAAATCAACAAGTGAAACTATTTCGTAATTAGATCGCGTTTAGGGGCTACAACACCTTCCTCCGGCTCCTTGAGAAGGCCCAAAGGGTCCGTAGGTAAAGGCTCCCGTTGCCTTTCAAGCACCTCTTTAACGGCTAATATCTTTAGTAAATGGATCTCAAATATTTTGCCCCATAACCGTTATAGGGAACGATGTTATCATGTTTATTGCTTCCCGGTACGTTTCGAGTGCTCTTGTATTAACTTCAATCATAACAAAGAAAACATCTTTTACGTTTTTCGGAATTAATTTGTAAGAATGTGAAAATAAAATCCTCTTAACAAAGCGTCATTCTTTTTGTGAGGGCTTTGATGTTTCGGTACTTAGTGTTTAATAAGTTGATCCTATTAGAGATGTCCAGGTAACAATGGCGGGTCGCTAACAAGATTATAACTTTATTTGGTAAATTAATAAAAAGTAGCGAGCCGTGTGTTGCCGCCCCTGTCTCCCCCGAAGGGCGTGCGGTGATAATGAATTATGCACGCGTAGTAGGCATTGCAAAAATGTTATTGTTTGTACTTGAGAGTTTTATATTTTAACCTTTGTTGTTAGCAACTGGCAGTTCTCATGTAATTAACGAATACGCGTTTAGAATCGTTCTGAAATAATTTACGTTGTCTTATTTTGATTTCCAACACTTTCGGTAGTAGGCTGATGTTAATCTATGTGTTTCAAATACAATATAATAAGAATATAAATAAGAAACGGACTGATCCCAAAATGCGACCGAAGTCAATTCAGGTGGCTAAACTCGACACTAGCTGTGAAGCTGAAATCTGAAGAAGTTCTTTAGTCAACCCTTACGACACCCATGGTAAGGGTTTTTTTTTATGACAGAGGGCAAACGGTCCTGAAGGTCATCTGATGGTAAGTGATCACTTCAGCCTATAGACACCACTACACCAGATTAATCACAGGTGCGTTGCCGGCCCTTGAGAAGTTTGAAGGTTTGGTTTTTTAAAGGTCCCTAAGTCGTATTCGGGAAAGTCATACCATACCATACAATTTGGAAACTTTTCCATCTAGAATAACTGTTCGTTTCCAACGTTCGTTCTTTCCTCGTACCTGTAAGCTCTGGAATGAGCTCCCAGCCGCGGTGTACGACTTGTCCTTCTTCAAACGTGGTCTAAAGATAACTCTTTCCTCTCTGTATTCCTCGGATCCTGGCATTGCAGAGTCTACGAGCGGCGGTAACCATTTAACATCAGATGGGCCGCTTGCTCATCTGCCACTCACAGCAATAAAAAAAAAGCCACGGCTGGAAGATGATTCCAAAGAACCGTTGCACGAGTCTCGGGGTGGTGGTACATATTCTTTTTTATCGCCGCACGTTAGCACACAATGACGTTCTTAGCTATATCCCTTGTTAGACGAAGTTAATCCGATGTGTGAACACAATAAACTCCTAAATTATACTCCGTGCGTCCGCAGATAAAATATCTCATTCGTTCAGCTGCTGAATTCGGACACATGTCATCTAATCCCGTGTTAATGAAACAATAAATTCGTATTCTGTAGACGCGCCGTATGAAGTGTACGGTCAACTCCACTTACGTTAATGCACGCATTACCATTGCATTTTGAACCTTAGTGTGGTTGATATACGAGTCATTCGCTTTGGGGACGACCCCCTGCGCTTGAGTGTTACGGGTGACGGGTGTTGTCTCTCATTAACTTAATACGTTATGGTTTGTACTTAGCAATATCAGCAAAATGAAATATTTGTGCTATACGGGATGAATTTTATCTGGCGTATGTTGTTGGAACAATGCTTTAGCATTATACGAGTATTTCATTCTAGTTTCATAATTAATGTTGTATATAGCGCATGTTGCTGTTCTAGTTTCATCATAGGTTGTATTTCTTCTGTTAAGTTTCCTTGTTGTATATTGTTGTAACAACATATTAATACAGATGTCTTGAATATATAGAAATTGAGGACATAGATAGATATACTTTATTGCACACCATACAATCGGGATGTTTCCATGGTCAAAATAATTACATTATATTCAATCCGTATTTTAAATTATAAAAATATATTGGACACGTATTTTTCCTTTTTTTGTTTTGTTATTTTAACAAAGATATAAGGCATCAAAATGTAGGAGTGGGGGTCTTTGACATCACTCAATGGTGAAAAACCTCCCACTCTGTGATGTCACGCGTAATTATAACGGGCTATATCTTTCATTTTTGGTCTAATTTACATATGAAAAAATACGTGTCTTATTTTTGAACAATCTAAAAGAAGGACTAATTATCTAAATTTTTTGCCTGGCCTGATACTGATTTAAAACTAGATATTGGTAATGGACATTCATTGTACAATTAGGATGTTTTATCGCTGTACGTATACAAACATACTGTTTGGTGCAATTACCTAATCTTGATGAAAGTTTTAATTCTATTGTTGATCAAGATCCTATGTAAAATAACACACCATAAAACCATTTAACTAAACAAAGCTTTTTGATCAAAAATTTGAAAAAAAAATTTTTTAAAAAAGATCCCTCGTAACGTATTTGTAACCTCCTGTACACAAATAACTTAGTAACTCATCAAGCATATTGCACACGCACTCGCTCCGCTTACTTAGGTGCTTTATGAAGAATGAGCCTTGATTTATTTAATATTCATTATGTACTCACAAAAAATAATGACATTCTTTGAAGTATTATAAAACGTTTTTTTTCTTTTCAGGTATGTATCTGCAATCTGCATAGTACAGCTTAATTGGCGCGAAGTCCCGGATGCATTAAAATTGGGTACGTAAAATAAACTGTACTAAATATCTGGATATCTGGTTATTCGTTGGTATGTTTTATTTTAGATTTTTCTTATGTTTTTATGTTAGTTGTGTTGTTGTTTTAAGTTTTTTTTTATGCTGTGTTGTGTACTCCTATAGTTGGTTATGTACTAGCAAGACGGCTGGCATTTGCTGGATGCGAGAAGTTCAAGATCGAGCAAGGTGGCGAATTATTGGAGAGGCCTATGTCCAGCAGTGGACTGAAAAGCTGACGATAATGAAGATAAAGTGTGGTCTATATCATGGTTTCTTTCCTATGATTTGTACATTACACTCCTACTATTGGTGTAAGTTTTTAATGCGTTTAATTATGTTCTGATAAATATTCACATCTAACGTAACTACATAATAAATTGTATGTGCAAATTGTTACGAGAACTCGATAGAACATCAAATTCATGAAGCAATATTGCCAAGCTACGACTGTTGCACCAGAAATCTCTTAAACTAATTTCCCTCTTCAAACATAACAATAAAAATGTCCACAAAAACATCGTTCCAACATCATCAAAATGAAGACAAAACTTCAATCTGGCGAGTTTGAAACGTGCCGAGTGCACACGATCTGCCATTCAACAAGTCGCGTCCATTGTGGCGCACGATCAATCATAATCACAGTCTCTTTCACCTCAACTAATGGCGCACGAAATGGCGGAATGCGTTTAAAATCAGCGAGTGAGGGTATGTGTATTGGGAGGTAACCGCTCGGAAACGCGCACAAAGAGAGCTGGGCGCTGATCCATCATGTGTCGCTGCGGTCTCGGGAGCGTTTTGAGGCGGTGAGGTGGCGCGATTGTCTGTTTTTCGGGACGGAATTGTGCTTTGATTGTGTTTTTTTTATACAAATACTCACTAATTAATATTAAAATTGCGTAATAATTTTGATTATTTGCAGCAATCGAAGAAAATATTAATTTCTAAAGGGAGAGGTCAAAAAAGTTGTAGCCGCCGGGAGTCAGAAAGCCTACGGTGCGTGGAAAGTTTGGTAGGTATGCTAAGTTGGTCCAGACCTGATATGTCTCCAGTAGAATCTACTACCAACGAACAATCGTATTAAAAATATTTACAAAAAAAAATTAAACCGACTTCAAAAAAAAACACAAACGACCAAAACTAAAAAGCGATAAATAACGTAAGTAATTCTATCCCGAATACATAATTATTTAAATATTACAATTATCACTTATTTTTGAAGTCGGTGCCGCGCGCGGCCGCCAAATCCACGCGACAATATACATTTATTTGTTTGGCTGGCACCGACTTCAAAAATAAGTGATAATTGTAATATTTAAATAATTATGTATTCGGGATAGAATTACTTACGTTATTTATCGCTTTTTAGTTTTGGTCGTTTGTGTTTTTTTTTGAAGTCGGTTTAATTTTTTTTAAAAAATAATTTTATTTCTCTATTTTTAGTTGCGTTAATGTGCTGTGACCTTGAATAAAGGCTAATTAATGTCCTTAAGAGTTTTACTTAGGAATGAAAAATTTTGCTTTAAGTCAAGTGAAGATTTTGCGATCTAGAATCAAGCATATTACTTACTAAATCACCTGCCCTATTAGCCCTGCATAAGTACATACTACTACCTAGTTTAATATCGACCAATGTCAGTACTGTCCCCTAACTCCTAACCGTTAAGGAGTTCTGTGGCTTCATCATCAGCACCAGATGTTGACGCCCGGAAGCATATACCTGAGTAAAATATGATTACGTAACAAAAACACCATATGAGCATACAATTTTCGGTTGTTGCCCTCAATTTCTCCAGGATCCCATCATCAGATCCTGACTTGGTGATAATGGGACCAACTCGGAAGTGTCCTCTGTCGAACAAAAAAAAAATTTTTGAAATCCATCCATAATTGACGGAATAATCGGTGAACAAACATAAAAAAAAAAAAAAAATATTATACATACAGACGAATTGAGAACCTCCTCCTTTTTTCGAAGTCGGTTAAAAAAAAGGAATTTTGTAAGCTTATCAGTTGTATAGTACTCAAGCCATACCAAGTTTCAGCTTATTTTGCGTGCTGTGGCATCTCTTTTGTTATTTGTCATTTATGTAGAACTCTATCACATGGTCGATATTCTGTCAGGAGAGTGATGTCATTAATTTAATATTATAAGCATTTGGAATGAATAAAGTATTAATTCTTTGTAAGGTACAAATAATAAATTATTTCTTTTACCTTAGAAAAGAATGTCAATATTTATCTACCCACCAAAAATAATTTCCGAATCGTTTGATTACCACACGTTTGATTTGTCACAAAGCTACCACACATACAATATTGAATCTTTCTAAAAATTTAATAATTCGCGAAGAATTTTTTAATTTCACATCGGATCCTGAGCGGCGCGTCACCGCAGTCATTCGTAAACGTGCCTCCATTGTGAGCGCCGTTATTTTAATTTTTTCCCCGTTCGGAATGTCTTTGAAACTGATCAAATGATGCGTGTAATATCAAGCTTTTCCTTTTGATGTCGGAAGATTAGGGTACTAGCGATGAGTATTTTTCGCTCAAATAAACCTTGGATCCCTTTCTGTGAATCTATTCCGTCGGTTTTGCGGTTACTTTGTTGCTCTTTGTTGTAACTGCACGATCGCGGTCGAACAAGTTTATCAGTTTTCAGAGTTATTTCGGTTACTTTTTGTTTTATTGAATCGTGTGTTTTGTTTAAACAGAAAGAAAGAGCGTTTCAAACAAAGTTTTTTTTTTAATTTCTGATTTATTGACTGACTGCGATTCGCCTGATGGTAAGCGATATCGTGATCTACTATGGAACGCGCTCACGCAGCAAATCCCGGTTCAATTGAATACCTAACCTTCTACTAAATACAAAAAGGTTCAGACTTGAGCCAAACTTAGAACACCATACACAATGTCTAAGATACTTTTTTGTTTTCTAAATAAAAACCGGTCTTATAGTGTGGTTTCTTCTTACTGCCGTAATGATACTTTAAATGAAGAGTTTAAGCATGTCTCGATCTAGTAGGTATAGTGGCGTTCGTCTGGTGGAAAAGTAGTCCCTATGCCGTGATGTATTGTAGCTTTCAAGCTCAAAGTATTGGATTAAGCATAAAACTCCTAATATAACGAGCAAACAAATACTCCCACATAAATTAGCACAGACTTGCAAATCCTTGCAATGAATGCAAGCGCTTAAATCATCCCCAGTTCGGAACACTTTCTGACCGCGGCAGTAGCTTCGTTTGTTTCTGTTGCTCGCTCTGAGCCTTTGAAAGTCGTTTCTGTCTGGGTGACGGTAAGTCCTCTTGCTCACTACTTACTCTAACAAACTCTGACGAGCCGCGGTCGGAACAAACATACAACTTTCTTGCGCGGTAAAAACATCCTTTCAAATTGTTCACTGAATAAATCTTAGATTGGCGGAATTTTTCTAGAATATTTTTCTAAGACAGGTAGAATAGCGATGAATGTGGAATGTTCGCTGTTTTTATTGTGATTGTGAAAAACGAGTGAACGGGAACAAAGTCGCTTGAAGAATTTAAGTCTCATAAAGACGTATTATGAAGAACAAATATTTATATAGTTGGTATCATTTTACATGGCAAAAATGGATAATGCTTTCGATTCTTACATTTAATAACACAGTAAAGTATAACTCATTGCTTTTCCTACAAGTTCTACCATGTTGATCTCTTAATTTCAAAGTTCACCGTCAAAGAATGTAAAAAAGAATCACTTACAATTCGTTAAACTACAACGTACATACTCGTATGCACGTTTGGCTAATACTGAGGCACATGCGGCTATTAAGGCCTAGCTAAGGTAAATTGTTCATAAAATAAATACATTTAATGTAATCAACTATATTTATTAGGTAATCAGTCGTTCAATTAAGGAACTACAAAATTATAACAAAAAATAGCAAGTTCTGCATAAAACTTAAATGAAATTAAACATTTTTTAAAACACTCTCAATAGGCCTTATTAAAACTGGGTAGGGTAATAAGGCCTACTGCTTAAACTTCTTAGATAATTAACTTAAGTCACATAATTTGCTACTGGCAGCCGCATACGAACTCATTAAATTCCTCTCTGTACTGCGCGAACAGCTGAGACCAGGTTATCTTGTAAATACAATGCTCGTTTAGGAGGCATTGTGATCGTAGGAACTGCAAACAAATACAAGTATAATAAAGCCAATTGCACATTTTTTTTCAATATCCGTAATTATTTATTATCCGTAGGTTATAAATATACGACAAACGAACGAAATAAAATTCACTTAAAAAATAACTGTAAATGGTATGAATAAAACCCAGAAGTATAATAAGGCCTACTACAAAATTTTACAGGCCTTATTACCCATGGAGTAAGTATTTATGGAAGCCGAAATAAATACAATTTGAACTGTATCACGTTAATTAATAAGTAAATATGGGACAAGCGTAAGTTAACACTAATACAGAAAGTAATTGCAAGTAGAAAAGCATAATAATATAGTAAATACATACCTTTTACCGGAGCCAATATTTATAAAATCGTGACGTGCGCCTACTCACGACCACGTTTAACTTGCCACTGACGGGAGGGGGTGAGGTATCCGCGTTTGCCGCCGTGTGGCGCATTGTACTTGTTATATGCATGTGTGAGTGCAACATTGAGCGCAAAATCGTATTCTATACAAGGTTTTTGAAGTTTAGGCCTTATTAGCCGACAGGCCTTAATACCCTCATGTACCTTGCTTAGTATTCTATCGAGAACCGGCAAGAAACTCCTCTTTTCAATATAGTGTTAACAATAATTTATTAATGCGTTACTATTACTAGTGTGTACAAAACATCCGAGTTTCCAAAACATATCTTGCAAGACATCAAAACAAGGAACGGAATAAGCGTCCAAGAGCGGCCATTGTCACCAGCACTTGCTGACACTGAGCAGAAAATTCCATCCGCAAAGTTTAGATTGTCCATGGCAGCCGGCGCCCGACGTTACCGCAGTATATACGAGTATAGAACATACCCGTATATACTGTGTATTCAGTGTATACCACAGAGCATAAATGATACGGTGCACTATGTAAATGACTGGCTCGTTGGCTCAATTGGTAGTGAACCTCTGCTTTTTTTTTATTAAACACCCAGATTTGTTCCGTGTCTGGGTGTTTAATAAACACTGTCTATATTTGTGGCACGTTCGTTATTCCGATACCGATAACACAAGTGCTGAAGCTACTTACCTTCGGATTGGAGCAATGTGTGTATTGAACCAATAGAAATCAATTTAATTCAAGTAAGGCCATCCTTTCCCCTATAACTGCCAAAGCTTATGGAAACCAGCCAAGTACATGGAAGACACTATTGCCACAGGTGCAACCCCTGTTGCTTCACGCACATAATCTGATAGGATGGAGTTCCTATGTTCAATATTACGCCAGCTAATGTATTAGATCTATTATTTAAATTACTTCGCTATCACTTAATAGGTTAAAACAAAGTTTCTTTTGTTTGTCTGTGTCATAATGTACGCAACGCAATTTTGGTGCGGCGTTTTTTAATAGAGTACCTACTCAAATGGAAGGTTTGATACAAGCATAATGCAGCAGAGAAACACTGATCATTTCAGAGGTTTCTAATGTGTTTTAAAGCGAAGCAAGGGCGCTTGTATTTAGTAACTTTAAATATGCTTGCATATAATTCTTCATACTATGAGTGAGTACGCCTGGAACATGGCTCTATCACGTACCTAATAGCTCCCTAAAACAAGCGAAATTAAATTGTAACGACCGCCGTCCAATTTCCATATCCTCTGATAAACAAAGGAGCGTACCCTTCCCATTTTTATCCCCCACTAATTGTAATTTCATTGATAACACAGTTTACAGTTTGACCGGTCCATTAGTGCGAAACAAGGTGGCGTCCGGCCTTTCGGGGGTATTTATAACCTTTAGTATAGTTGCGGCAATAATTTCATTAGTGGGGCACAACTAGAGGCCGGACAAGACAAATGGTGGCCATTAGGAGCCCTAACGACGGCCCTCGTCAGCCGAAACTTTTAACGACGAGAATCAAAGTAAATACGTAGCGTTATCTTGCCGATTTGGCGTAATCATAACGCTAGGTGGGCAAGGGTTGCTAATAGGATGCGCTGGGCAGGTGCCTAATGAACGGAAGATTAACTGACCGTTTCGTTTCAATACGCCGCCGGTGAGACGGCGGTAATGCTAATTGGCGATTTGTGTAGCAGATTAATCGGCAAACGGTGTGTAGAGTGTATTATTAGATACATTTAAATGTAAATAATGGCTACTTCCTTTCAGGAAGTCTACGGTAATCTGCATTGATTTTG
The DNA here is from genome assembly GCA_031163375.1 of Conogethes punctiferalis. Classification (NCBI taxonomy): domain Eukaryota; kingdom Metazoa; phylum Arthropoda; class Insecta; order Lepidoptera; family Crambidae; genus Conogethes; species Conogethes punctiferalis. The sequence goes on along the minus strand of CM062081.1, from coordinate 19,843,994 downwards.
ATTTAGGTACAGCAAGATATTTTATTGTATTGTACAATGGATGTTTACTTTTTTATGTCAGAGGGAATAAACGGGCCTGAAGGTTACCTAATGGTAAGTGATAACTTCAGACTAACTCCAAGGGAATCACGCTAAATAAATTCCGATATTTTTTTTACTCTGTCAAAAATACCGATATTTTCGCGTTATAAAATAACCATAATTTCAGAAGTAGGTACAAATGTCGTATTTAATGTAGTAGAACATTCTCTATAACAGTCAATCTATGTTCCATTCAACCAATTCCCTGCTAAAAAACATTATGTTAAGCTGTTTAGGATAACTATCGTCGACTTAAGAATATCGCTTTTCATAGTCAATGGATATTTTTAACTAACTAATTATAATCCAAAACAAATGATGTAAAAACCACATTTAGCTATCTACCTATGCATTTCGGGAATAAATATAGGTATGTACAAATGTACTCATTTATAGTAAAAACATCTTCCCAACACGTACAGTTGCCTCATAAGTTCTTATATCGGTCCCTGCTATAGGAATGTTTGCGTCCCGCGGGAGAGGCGGGAATCAGTCGCGCTCTCGGCCGCCGTATTGTGTCCGCCCCGGTCATTAACACCCATTGGCGGCGTATAACTTCTTCTGGCGGACCCCACCAATGTTGTGTACTTACTAAGATATTGTATTATGTTGTATACTACAAGTATCTATAAGTGGCAATGGTGAAAGGACGTCTAAATGTCATTTCAGCGTCACGTTGACCGCCACTGCGTGTGGTAACGCCGCGCGACTGTCGCCCGCGCGATGTAATCCCAGCACAACTTTAAAAGTGAATATTGTCGCGACAAATCTCTTTGATGTGGACCAGTTTACCAACAGTTCCACGATATACCTCGTCTATGCCAGAATACTACGCTTTGCAATGAACTATCCCGGCCACAATATACTCCATAGCCCTCTAATGTAGTCCCAGTATTACAAGAAAACAAAAAATGAAGAGCATAGGCTCTTTAGAGATTATCTATAGAGATAATCTTATGATTAGACATAGCGAAATCACGCTGAATTATTTCAACATAAAATAAAAACTTAGTATACTTATTTAATAGGTGTGTGAATTAGCATTTTATTAACATGTTCTTAACAATTATTTATAATAAAAATTCTGGTTGTTTTACTTAATGATGTGAATTACCTACACAGTCAAGAAATTATGTTTAATAGCTTTTACATTTTCCAAGTACGAGTATTACCTCCTAACCTTTCGACAATAATATCCCTTGTACGAGTAGCTCTCGCTTCGCCGCACAAAGCGGCATGTCTGCTCAGTCTACTTATTAGCAGCAAATAAGGCTTATCGGCGAGCGCAGCAACGCGAGTAATCCGACGACTCGGCTGTCGCTCCGCGTCGACTCACCGACTCGTGAGTCGCGGGGCCTATGTAGGTAGATTCAGCACGTCATATTTCCTACTATCATGTTATATCCATCGCCTGTAGTCTATTCTGATGAGGATGAAATGAGTCTTAATACAACTTGATCTTACACGCAATAGTAGGACGATATTAATAAAACTCTAGGTAGGTATATCGAAAACCAATTCATCTTCGTCGCTCGCTAAGCTAACAGAAATATCTGCTCGCCGATATTAGCGTCTCGGCTCTGACTTCTCGATAGTTAATCTGCGTTCATTGTCCATTTGCTCCGTAGCTAGATGACAATGGACGCACTCGCCGGAGCGGTACGGCGGCCATTTTATATTGCAACTAAATGGAATATCTACGGATTATGCTGCAACAAAGGGCTATGTGGGGCGGGCGGTATCGCGGTTAGTTGAAAGGCTCTGTTTTGTTTAGCAATTGTTTGGATCTTTGGTCAGTGTAAGTTCAAATTAAGATCAAACTAAGAAAAAAGAGTTCCTGCAAAAAGCATTTTAATTAAACACATTATCTATCTTAAGTGGGCCAAAGATGACCGGTAAACAAGCCTTTTTGGCGTTGCTGCAACATACAAAATAAAAGGGCCTAACTCAGCATAATAAGCATATACATATTTTTACAGATACCGATCTTCGAAGCAACGACGGTCTTCCCGGTTTGTACTTTTTTCTTTTTTTGCTTTCTTTGTACGTGTGTTATTTCTGATGTAACATAACAAATATTTCTCATTTCCAATTACCTATGTCGCCTTGGTTAGATTCAGAACACCGCAACCAGGTGACTCTCCCTAAGCAGGTGCATTGCTAGTGGTATTGAGTAGGTAATACTTTTTTTAATTTCATAAATTATGATTGCATGAGCATGAGCTATACCCCATTATATAGAAAAAAAGAAAAAGAAATGAGTATTTGCGTACTCTTATATTTATTTATTGATGCACCCATAACACTTGAAAACAAAAACACAGGAACCAAAAAGTACCAAGTATTTGCATTGCAATTTCTTGTGACGGAAGCAATTATTTTTTATCGTTACGCACGACCGGGCTAGGTGGGGGGAGCCAACTCCGACGCATTGCACCCGCGGGAACCCGCGGGTAGGACCCGGCCAAAAAAGTGTTCAAAGGGGAAATCTGGGAGACTAGTTTGTAGTAGGGTAAATGCTGTGGGAATTTTTTCGGGGACATTTATCGAAAGTTTTGGTCTTCGATATAAATGTAGGTGTGAGAAAAGAATATTAGTTAATTGCTGTTGAGCATTATTTAGATACTTGTTACTCTTGCGGGTTCGGAGTTGACATATAAAAAAGGAAAAAAAAATGTATAAAGTTATAGAGCCAGTAAACCAATGTGAATTATAATGAAAGTGTCATAAAAATTTTGTCGTGAGCAAGCATGTTTTTACATAACATGTTTTTTAAACAAACATAAAATAACTAAATGAGACAAATTATTTTTAAATTTAAGTACAGTGTATTGATGTGGGTGATTCGTTTTGTAGATTTATCCGCTATATAAAAGAAATATTTTGAATTGTTTTTAATTATCGAAGCAGCCTAAATATATTTAATAAATAATACAGTTTATGTACAATACAATGTAATAAAAATGGGTAACTCAAATGGGACTATAATCATGAGTGGCTCTTAACCTTTCACGATCTTTATCTCCGTTTCGTTTTACCTCTCGTCACTTTTAAAAATATATCAAACCAATGAAGTATATACTTTAGTACCGACGATTCACAATTGCAACTTTTCACGTCACTGCCCAATAAATAAAAAGGTCGGACGCCACTGCACTGCCAGTGGGAAAACAAAAGAATATCGCGACATTCGCCCAAAGACGGGGCGATAACTCAGTCGCACCGCCTCAGATTTATTGGCGCAATTGACAAAGTGGCAAATGGCCCATTAGAAATTAGGTGCTCGAGGAGCGAGCCACGGAAAAATGTACCGCAATATATCCAACTGTAAGCAAAATTGTTTGCTATAAATAATATCTGAGACTTGCGAACGCTGCTCAAAGTTCACGGAGGTATTTTTTCTTTTTTTAATTGAAGGATGTTGTTAGGGATGTAAAGAACGACTGTGCTGTATATTGCTGGTGTTGTTCGTCCAAGATACGAGTACATAAGTTAATCAATGCTTATATTAATTTATAGCGAAATATGTAACTGTACTGTATCTACACTAATATTATAAAGAGGAAAACTTTGTTTGTTTGGTTGTAATGAATAGGCTCAAAAACTACTGGACCGTTTTTAAAAATTCTTTCACCATTCGAAAGCTACATTATCCACGAGTAACATAGGCACAATTTTATTTTGGAAAAAAAAACTTTACGCGGACGAAGTCGCGGGCGGAAAGCTAGTTAAATATAAAGAAAAAAAACGCAGCATGGTTGTGACATTTATAAAAGAAAATCCTGTATTTATTTAAGTATACGCTAAATAATATACTTACTTAGCATCAATCAAAGTTCGCATGTATGTATTTAAATGAAGTAATATTAGTAAAGAACAGGTGCCCGATTCAATGATAAATATCGTCACAGGGGTTAGTCCATCTAGTTTTAAAATTATTTATACAATTTAACAACAATAGGAGTTTATCCTGTCTAGTGTGGGCTGCCAACAGGGAGACCCTCTCGGTCCGGCATTATTCAGCCTTGGTATTCACCCCATAATTTCTTCTCTTGTTTCAAAATTCAATCTTTGGTACCTGGATGATGGATCCTTAGGGGGAAAAGCTTCTTCGGTGCTTCAAGATTTACAAACTTTAATCATCTATTTTTCAAATATCGGCCTCCAAATTAATCATAATAAGTGCGAGATTTTTATTTCACAAAGTTTGGATTCGATAAAAAAACAGGACATCATAGACAAATTCAAAATTCTTATCCCCAACATTTCAATTCTCACAAGGGAGTCGCTTTTCCTCCTTGGTTCCCCTATATTTGAGGAAGCCATCCCGAGTTTTCTAAATTCTAAATTAGACCTTTTTTCAGAAATGTCCGAAAGACTTCTCGACTTATCCCCACACGTTGCCCTCCACCTCCTTCGTTCATGCCTCTATACACCGAAACTAACCTACACCATGCGCTGTTCACCTGTTTGGAAATTTCCCTCTCACACCTCTTCTTTAGACCATTCGTTAAAATCCATTGTAGGCAAAATTTTAAATTGTAATTTCGACGGTCGTTCTTGGTCCCAGGCGGTCCTCCCTGTCAAATTCGGTGGCCTGGGCATCCGGTCTATTTCCTGTGTGGCTCTCCCCGCTTTCTTGTCCTCTTGCTTTGGTTCGCTACCTCTTGTCAGTACCATTCTAGATTCTTCTTCTGGCATTGAGGTGGCGCACCTGGCGGAGGCGGAGCAGGCGTGGAGTGCCGCACACCCATTGGCGGATGCCCCTTCCGAAAAGCATAGCCAAAAGCTCTGGGACCTCCCGGGTATCAAATCGGCACAGTCCCAGCTCTTAGTGGACAGCGCTGACAACACGGAACGCGCCCGGCTCCTCGCGGCATTCGAAAGGGAGTCAGGGTATTGGCTTCAAGCCCTGCCTTCTCGCAACATCGGCACACTGCTTGATGCCAATACCCTCCGCGTAGCTTGCTCCCTCCGTCTGGGCTCAAAAATTTGCCTAGCCCACACTTGTCACTGTGGCCGAAGCGTGGACCAGTTCGGACGCCACGGGCTCTCCTGTCCCCAGAGTTCGGGTCGTGGTTATCGCCACAGCGCCCTCAACGACATCTTGCGCCGTTCTCTTGCCACTGCCTCTATTCCGGCCACGTTAGAACCTCGTGGCCTTTTTAGGGACGATGGCAAGAGACCTGATGGCGCCACGCTAGTGCCCTGGAAACTCGGTCGCATCCTTATTTGGGATGCGACATGTGTGGACACTTTGGCTGCGTCACACATCCAGGGCACTGCGGTGAGGGCCGGCTCGGCTGCCGAACAGGCTCAACTGCTCAAGCGCCGCAAATATTCATCTCTCCTGAGAGACAATGAATTTGCGGCGTTTGCAGTTGAGACATTGGGTCCGTGGGGTCCGGAGGCCAAATCTCTTGTAAAAGAGATTTCGTCTAGACTGGTCCAGGCTTCGGGCGACCCCAGAGCTGGCTCGTACCTCGCTCAGCGCATCTCGCTTGCTATTCAGCGAGGTAACGCAGCCAGCGTCCTGGGGTCACTGCCACAGGGACCCGTTTTTGAAGATTTTTAGTGTTTGTACATATTAGTTTAGTTTAGGTTTTATTTATTTATTTTTTATTTATAATATGTAACCCATCTGTAAATACCATTGTTGAAATAAATTAGTATAGAATGTTTAAATTGTCATTGTAACTGATCTGCTATGAGCATTATTTTCATAAAGTATTCATAGCAGAAAGCATTGTTAAAAGTAGTCAAAAATCCATCTTAATCGAAAATATATGTACAGTACAGTTTACTACAATAAAATGTAGGTAAACAAACGATCGTATCAAATTTTATTTTCACCGAATTAAGCCGAATGATCGAACAGATTACGCTATAATAGACTTAATAATACCCGTTTATCGAATACCATAAACGGATTGCATTCGTAGGGCGGAGAACTAATTCTATGAATGTTTTCAGTCGATAGCTTACGACATGTTTATCGTCATTGGGTAATAAAAACGCGTCTAATGACTCGGGAAGTTGGAAGATGCGGACCGGGATTGTCTCACTATTTCATATATGGGTCAATAAAATTTTATGTACAGTTAAACTTGGTTAAATGTATCAGGGTGAAATTAGACCCGATTTGGGTTATTTTTCTTCCTTGCGTGTGCGTTTATTTCCACTTGGGTGTTTATTTATTAGTAGCCTTATTATCGAAATATAATGATTGCACAAAATGTAAAGGAGTAGGAAAATACAAAACTGAGATAATTTGGATGATACATACGACAAACTCGATGGTGCAATGGTAAGAGCGTTAAGCTTAAAATCGAGAATGATCCGTGTTTGATTCCCGGTCGGGTCAATTTAATAATTGAACGTTTTTAAATTATCTGGGGTTTTAATGTTCTATGAGACCCAGTCGGCCATCGGGTACAAGGTAGTTTTAGTCCTGTTCTATTTATCTTTATTTTTTTATATGTAAACGAAGTATAATCCATAATCTGCATTAAGACAGATATTTCGGGATATACCTCTAGAAGAAGAAGATAATGCTAGTAGCCGAGTGTACACGGAACGGCCTAATGGAAGTACTAGGCTAGGTTGAAATTCTTCAGAGACTGAATCTAGAAGTCGATAGAGCCATAGGATTGTTCCAGATAATAATAAATGCATTTTGCACTAGTTTCTCTATGCTTTGTCGTAAGCAGCCGACGTAAAGCAAAAAAAAGAGACGCAACATGTAACATTATTTAATATACAAACAAGATAAAGCACATTGTCTCCAAATTCGTCGACAAACACATCGGGTGTTCAGTATAAAAAGATTATCTTTGTACGACGGAAGTGAGTAAACAGATTATAAAAAGACGGGTCTCTCCCACTGCTCAAGGCGACTATTCATGGGGGCACGAGCAATATTGCCCTTTTTTTCCCGCAAATTTCTTCCCTTTATCCCTCAAAATGTGTTTTAAGCACATTATCTTTGAGTTTTTAAGAAGCTGCGTTAGGGCGTCAACTTTTTGTATGAGAAAATTAATCTGGGTGGTGACAATATTATCGTTGATCTATACTCGTATTGATCGAAGTGCTTAATGTCGGGGTTCGTTAACTGTTTGGGTATTTTGTATCGATCATCATCATCATCAACCTTTATCAGTCCACTGCTGGACATAGGCTTCTCCCAATGTTCGCCAATTCGATGGATCCTGGGCTCCCATCAAGCATTAGCTAGCCGTCCTGCGTAAGTCGTCACTCCACCTGGCCTGAGGGCGTCCTACATTACGTTTAAGTCCATTACACTCTAAGTCCAGCAGACTGATAATTATTAAGAATGAAATAAGGTCTGTCATCCCGGAGAAAGAAATGTGCGGGATATTTAAGCGGGCGAAACCACGGGAAAAAGCCAAAGCGTGCCATATTGATTAAGCTATGTCTCTAAGGAGCATATATTTACAGCGGTTCTATTTCGCATTTCGACGTGTAGAGGTTCTAGCCAACGGGTACCAGCTATAAATACTTGAGCATATCGGTGGCAGTATTGGTAATTTAGTACAGACAGTTGGAAACAACTTGGAACTCGTTCATTTATTCAGGCTCGGCGATACCTGACTGATGGTAGGATGGCTTTAATTATCCGACAAAATATTTATACGTACGCAAACTTGGAGGACACTAGTTCGATCGATGAAGTGGCAATTTTAAATGCTAATAGTGTTTGAAAGGTGCGGTCAAGAAGTGAAGTTGATCAGTTGCATTTCCGAATAGACCTTACTTTGTAGACATAAGAATGGAATCGTGATCTACTTTTGTTGGCTGCTTTCTTGCGAATTAATAATAAAAGAATGTGTGTGAACCTACAACACTATGTACTTCAAGGCAACATATTTATTAGTTTGTTTTTGTTAAATGTTACGACTGGGATATCGTGACTTCCTTCTACAGTCTATCATGAACCGCACTCATCCAGCAAAAACCAGTTCACTTTCGCCTTGAATATAGGAAGAATAATACCACATCTATCTCAGATCTTACTTTGTCCTTACAAATGTTTGAACCTAACTACTATATAGTCTAATCTAGTAAATCGCCACTCAGATAACTGATAGTACTCTAAATAATTAATTCAAATATTGATATACTACACCGACTTTCAAGGACAGTTTCAAGTTTCTAAGTTCCGTTTCGTCAATCAATACATCTGTCATTCATGTAGTTTTAAAATATTGTGTAGTCTATTTATGATACACACAGGTTATATGATATCATCTATATATAAATGTAACCAGAACAATCAAAATTGATGTTACTTTTTTGTATTAAGGACAGTGTACTGTACTCGTAATACTTACATTGTGTGATCGTGTGTATGCTCATATACACATTCAGAAGCAGGAGGTTTACTGCAGGACTCAGCTCCCTCCATAGACTTCCACAACAGCCGGTTACAACAAGCCCGCATCCCATCGATTTTTATCATGTCATCAGATCACCTCACTATACATTGCAAAACATAAATCATTTTTCTGTTAGAAAGCCAGTAACATACACGAATAAATTACAAGTATTGATCCCGAATTAATATCCACGCTTTTCATATTTAAGAGACATTAAGTCAATTGATACGTCCTTTCAACCCTGCAACCTGCAATGTTCCCGCAAGTGCTGTACACATTATCGATATATTTAATACTATCTTATATCAACCATACGAATAAACTATTTGAATTGAATGCAATTTTTCCATTAATAGAATTTTTCCACCACCAAGCCAACTTGCTGACGTCCCTAATTGCTCATATCTAGTTCGGAACACCGTCGGTCCATCGGAACGTAACTCGGGCGATCGCATCCAAAATGCACGGTACAAAGACAGCCCGCATGTTAGCGGCTGACGTGTGCGAATCGGAGGCCCGGGGTCGGAACGTGGGTCTGAATAAACAACCAGGGTGTGCCATCAAGCACCTACGATTGTATTTGCTATTGTTTCGAATATCATTTTGATGATGGATATCCTTTTCTTTTAACCGACTTCAAAAATGAAGGAGGTTCTCAATTCGACTTTTTTGTTGTTAGAGCATTGTAAACCGACTTGGAAAATTATTTTTTTGTTTGTAACGGTGTACATCCTAGTTGATCCATAGCAGTCGGTTTTTTTGTTGTTAAAAAAGCTGTTATTAGGTATTCATAACTTATGTGCTTTTAGCCGCTTTTATCATCATCAACAGTCTGAAGATGTCCACTGCTGGACAAAGGCATCCCCAAATGACAATTATCAATTGGGAGATTTGCCTTAGTCAACACTCTTGGCTACTATAGCTAATTTATTTTTACCCAGGTATACTCTGCTGCCCGTTTCTTAATATGTACTATCTTAGTTGTCTTCTACGTTACCCAATAGAATAGTGGTTCTATTCTAAATCCGAAAACCACGAGGATACCAAGCAGGTTTACAAAACATGTCACTATTATTTAAACCGATTTTTTTTTTAAATGAGAAAGATAGGGTACAATGGTTTTTAGGAGGCTATCGGATTCGTTGGCAAAAGTTGCTTGAAGCGAAAATCAAAAATGCACCACGCCCCAACTTTGCTTTCAGACAGTCAGCTAAAAGCCGTTTAAATAAAAGCTATTTCCGATTTCCTAGAATAACAGTTGAATTCATATTTTCGATTCAATTAAGTCTTAATTAAATTTATGGAGGCGGAAGTTTGGTTCGGTCGTAAATTTTATTGTATGGAATTGGAGTATCTATTTCCAGTATATGGTTTGGACAATTCAAACATGAATGTGCGTTTGGAATTGGTCTACGAATCAGATCAGAATATAAAAGTTACTAAAAATATGTCCAGCAGAAGTCGTTTGCAGGCGGCTGATGATGATGACCAAAAATATATACGAGTATTAGGATAAGATAAATGGTAAACGCGTAATTCTTACAAAAAGTATTAGTACTCCATGTTTAATCCGTTGATACAAATATTTGGTTGCTTATTAAGATTTATTATTCAAATACTTATCAAGGTTATAATAACATGAGAAGTTAATTAATAAAAAAAAAATTAAACCGACTTCAAAAAAAACGCAAACGACCAAAACTAAAAAGCGATAAATAACGTAAGTAATTCTATCCTTAATACATAATCATTTAAATATTACAATTATCACTTATTTTTGAAGTCGGTGCCAACCTCTCGGTACCTAACGTAGACTGTTGTTGTATGACGCGCGCGGCCGGCATATCCACACGACAATATACCTAGATATGTTTGGCTGGCACCGACTTCAAAAATAAGTGATAATTGTAATATTTAAATGATTATGTATTAAGGATAGAATTACTTACGTTATTTATCGCTTTTTAGTTTTGGTCGTTTGCGTTTTTTTTGAAGTCGGTTTAATTTTTTTTTTAAAAATAATTTTATTTCTCTGTTTTTAGTTGCGTTAATGTGCTGTGACCTTGAATAAAGGCTAATTAATGTCCTTAAGAGTTTTACTTAGGAATGAAAAATTTTGCTTTAAGTCAAGTGAAGACTTTGCGATCTAGAATCAAGCATATCACTTACCAAATCACCTGCCCTATTAGCCCTGCATAAGTACATACTACTACCTAGTTTAATATCGACCAATGTCAGTACTGTCCCCTAACTCCTAACCGTCAAGGAGTTCTGTGGCTTCATCATCAGCACCAGATGTTGTCGCTCGGAAGCATATACCTGAGTAAAATATGATTACGTAACAAAAACACCATATGAGCATACAATTTTCGGTTGTTGCCCTCAATTTCTCCAGGATCCCATCATCAGATCCTTACTTGGTGATAATGGGACCACCTCGGAAGTGTCTTCTGTCGAACTGTCGAAAAATTTTTGAAATCCATCCATAATTGACGGAAATATCGCTGAACATACATAAAAAAAAAATATTATACATAGAGACGAATTGAGGACCTCCTCCTTTTTTCGAAGTCGGTTAAAAACCTACATAAATTAATTTAATTTTAAAATTAACATTGATGTCTAGCCAAAACAGACCTATTTTTCTAAATTTTGAGTTAGGTAGTTATTTTAGTGCTAGTGCGATATGGTCGATGTTGCGATTTTCTATGCAACTCATAGTACACATAAATGCCCTTTTTAATTTTGCCTTCTTTCTAAAACAAAGCGTGTATTGCAAGTCGACTGGACAGCAGAAGGGTTAAGTTAAAACACCAAGACAATGTAGGACCCGGTAAATAGTTGAGGCTCATAAAATTTAATTAAGGGGAGTCATCAGTCACCGGCGGACCGGCGTCACTGCTCCTGCAAGATAACGGGGGTCAGAGTGCACTAACTAGTGATGAATGTGCCTTAACAGACCTCAAATATTCGCCGTTGACATATTATGTACCCTTGAGGTCCGAGTTGATTGTTGCTGTACAAATAAGGGCTGCTAATCGAAGTCTTACCCTTGTAAGCTACAAAATGCATAACGAGACTATAGCATGGGGTCCTACAAAAAAGTTGTGAAGAGCTTTTTAAATGGTAAGCGTGTGATACTCCTGCTGTTGCCGGCGTCTCTAATATTTCATCATATTTTCAGCATGAGAAAAAGCAATTTAGGTGTCTTTAAATATTAAATTATTGGTACAGGTCATCTCTTGTCATACGACAAGTGATGATTTATTAAACGCTAAAAGTTTGCACTAGGTATCTTTATCATCTAAAAACGAAGTGACAAACATGAAACAGAACGTTTAACTAATTGACAGAGTTAGACACTACGAAATAAAAAAGTACATGCCAGTCGTGTCAGTAGGTACGTACCGTACTTGGAGACCGATATCACTTTTTTATTTTCAATGCACTTTTTCAATTACAATTTTAGTGTTTAGTTTTTTAAAGTGGGCGTATTATTCGCTCAAACCAATAAGTTATACGCTCATAGCGCCTAAATTGTGCAACGATTGAATATTTTCCTAGTTATAAGTAAATTTTATGGTACACCTACCTACATACATATATAATTATACGTCGCTAGTTGTCCCAACACTTTACTACTACTCTTTAGGCGCAAAACTCAATCAACGCAAGATCGTCGACGGACCTTGCAAAGTCGCAGGCAATCGATCGACACACCCGGCCGTATTATTCATAACTCGTTACCGCGGACCGGGCAACGCAAACAGGCGTTCGTTAATCATTCACCAGCTCTCGCCACGTGATGAAGTGGCGGTTCACCTAATTCTGATTACCGTTAATTAGATGTAGCCTGACCTGCCATCCATAATGCAGACTGACCGCTACTTGTATACGCAAGAAAGGGACGAGGCCGGACCGCAATTGAATTCGAGTGACCATCAAACTTGTACCATGTTTGCGACACGTGTTGTAATAACGGTACAGTTTTTTTTTATTTAGACATGACTGCTTTGATAGTTTAGTGCTAATTCAGTATGTCCAGCCTCCCAGTTCGAATTTTGCGTCGATCAAAAATTGGTACTTGGTTTTCGCGTATTTTTTTTTTGTTATCCGACAACATCGAACATTGCTTAAATCCCAAAGTAAATAGCTTGAGCATTTCAATTGTGGTTATCAGAATAACGAAGAAACTACAAATATAATACACAAAATGTTCACCACACAAATGTTTGTCCCGGATGAGAATCGAACTCACGACCCTTGGTTCAGAAGACACTACTACCGGGCCATTTAAATAAGTAGCAATAACCCAAGTACATACCAGCCTGAGCCAAACAGCGTCCCAAACTAAGCCGAAGCTTGGACTATACGGGTAGGTACTAGACAACTGATAAGTTTAGTTCGATACCTTAAATAAATACATGTTGTACATACTCGTATCATCGGGACAGCCATTTGTGTATTGTAACGTCACCTGGATGGAATTCAGTCAGAAGACTAGATACAGCCCGCGGCTCTACCCGGTTTTTTATCGTTAAGAGAGGTAGGGCATAGCGAATCTTCGCTCGAATTGAGCCGCCCGTCCGGGGAAGGACCTCCACCCTATAGAATACCGCAGTCAAATGACCTCTGGGTCGTGTTTCTGCCGGTGAGTAGGGTTTCCGGAGCTCGTGGGGGGTTAGGGTTGGGCCGGCATGGCGGTGGCAACTGACAAGTAACTGACCAGTTACTTGCCCGTTGTCACAGCGACTTGGGCTTCTCTTTCGCTTTCCATCAGGCGTAGGGAAGCCATTATGTCGAGCCACTATAAAAAAAAAAAAAAAAAAGCTCGACATAATGGCTTTCCTACGCCTAATGGAAAGCGAATGAGAAGCCCAAGTCGCTGTTACAACGGGCAAGTAACTGGTCAGTTACCTCTTTCAGTTGCCACCGCCTTGCCGGCTCAACCCTAACTCACGTGCTCCGGAAGCCCTACTCACCGCCAGGAACACGACCCGGAGGTCATTTGGCTGCGGTATTCTATAGGGTGAAGGTCCTTCCCCGGACGGGTGGCTCGATTCGAGCGAATATTTGCTATTCCCCACCTCTCTACCTCTCTTAAAACCGATGAGAATATCAGATGATGCGAAAATACAATACTACTGTAATTTTTTATCCGTTTTGTTGAAACCACACGGACAAGATTCGCTGTGATACCTACCTCAAAACAAAAACATGATTCCAATTCTATCTAGACATATTTCAGTGATAGGCACATGTACCTTCTCACTCCTCATTAAAATTTGCACGAGACCGTCTAAATTCTACTCTTTTCTCCGCACCTCCATTTCAATGTACAGGAAAAAGTGGAAGAGCGATGTGTACGGAGTACTGAGGCGGGCTGGCAAAACTTTTGCCTCCACTACCCACGGGGGGGCAAAAAGTGTTGCCGACGGGTGAGCGCTGGTTATAGCTATGTCGGGGAAAAGTTTTCCGTGTTGCGGGTAGGGGGAGGTGGGGGGGAGGGTGGCGCATGCGCGGTGGCGGGCCCGCAGCGCAGACGAGCCAGTCCTGCCCAGGACTTTGTGTCCGACGCAGGGGTGCCGCCGCTCGCTAGTTGCGCATTACGTAACTGTTGGTAATGATGACTATGTTTTTAGCGTTATCCCTATACATTTTTATGACCATAACATCCACTTAATGAGGTACATATCACACAAAAGAGGTGGTCGGTCTGAATCAAACAAAACACCATGATGATTTTTTAAAACTTTTCTGTTAAGTCCAATACATATAAAGGATAGTACTAAAATTCAGTTAGGCTATAAAACTAGTTAGGTCACTCGGAGGACGCTTGGGCAATCGATCCAATAGCCCCACACCCCGACCGCGGCTAGCTTTGACACCGCCTACGACGTAGCCGCTACGGAGCTACGAGATAACTCCGTAGCAGAGTAGAGGATGGATACGAGAAGTTGCATTCATGGTTATTTATCTTTATGGTCTTTTGATTCTAAATTTGATGTTATAAAAGGCTATATTATTGTGTATTACGATTCGTTATATAAAGCAGATTTTATAAGTATTTTGTAATTATATAAGAATATTTTACAATAAACGACATTTTGAAACCAAATGAATGCTAAACAAACTGCTTATTTCCCGTTGTTTGTATACGAGTACGTACTAATTTATTTTTAGTTGCGCCTGAAAACAATAATTTTTATTTTGATGACTTTTTACTTTAATGAGGGCGCATACTTGATAATCATGAAATCTGACTAATAACATTATATTTATTTACTATATTTTCTATGAAGTACTTTCTTATAAATATAATTTGTAGTTTCTATTAAAACAGGTTAATTGAGCGAAATAACATATACCTAATTGTTTTATTTGATCTTAAGTTTACAAAATGGTTGATTTAATTTTATAATTGGAAAAACTAAGCTAATAACGAATCTTAGCTCGAATTGAACCGTCCGCCCGAGGAAGTACCTCCACCCAATCGAACACCGCAGCTAAATTACCTCCGGGTCGTGTTTCTGCTAGTGAGTAGGGTTTTCGGAGCTCGTTTCTGCATAGGCAGCCGGGGGGAGACGGGGTGCTGCAAGCTACTGCATGTCTGTGGGCGAGCAACTGCGAAGAAACCCTTTATAAACGACTCCCACGATACGATGGGAGTTAAGTAATCTGTTAAGACCCGTTGCACTTATTTTGGATTTAATTTATAATAAAAATTATTAATTTTAAGGGCGTACATAGATATAATGCGAGAAAGCAACCGTTAAAAGTAAGATATATGTATGTAGGTGGTGAATATAATAGGCACGTCTGACATAAGTCACACGTAAATTACAAAAAACATACTGAAAGCTACCGAAATTATTTATTTAGTATATATTTTTAGCGTATTTAGTATCGCCATGTTTCTTAACTAAATATTGATTTCTAAATTTTATATTAAGTACACAAACCTTGTCCTTTCAATAAAGAATACATAAAACCAAAAATCATCGAATATGGGGCAGCCGCGTAGTCGTTCGAAAGTTATGGAGTCACATTACATTTCAAAGATCCATTTTTTTATGTAGATAATTTGTTACACTTCGAAGATCCATTTTTATTTATGTAGAATTTATATACCTAAATTTTAAAAGTTAGGCTGTAAATAAAGAACAACACACCCAAGGACCCCGCAACAGCGCCCTACAGCAACGAATGTTGACAAAACAATAGTGTTAGCGCAACGCACCGGCTGAACTTGAACGACTCTCGCGCAACTTTCCGGGATTTGTTGCGACTTGTTGTTGCTCTGTTTGTTGCCAAACTAAATTTGAGTTGCTAAACTAAACTTGCGGATATTTAAAGGAACTTTTTCTCGAAGTCAACGGCCGTTAGACCGTCACCCAGTTTCAGAGTACCTACGGAGTTATGGCAGTTGTTCGTAAACTACTTGGACCACGGGCGGGCAGGGCTGCAACGGGAAGGTCATGGCGCTAATTCGACCTTGCCCACAACTTCTGTGGGTCGTGTTCGGTAACAGTACACAATTGGTACATATTGGTAAATGAGCGTACTGTGATGATAAAAAATCATGCGTATTCCAAGGACTAAGCATCATTTTCGCAGCGGTCATTCCAGTGGGGGTTGCTTGGTAGAGTATATTAACAAAATTACGTTTTCTGACGCTATTAGTACCTATATAAAGGAATGACTAGCATGGTGCGGGTGGCGGGTCTCCTAGACAACGAAATAATAATACTTCTGTTTCTAAATTGACCCAACCTATTGCCAAGGTTATCTCTGTGAGAACCTTCCGGTTTCGATATGTCAGAACATTTCGATCCTCCGTGCTTTAGGCCAGGATACACAATACATGTCAGGGGTTATTAAAAATATTTTTTTTCGTACCTGTAAAGGTGGAGTCCAACAAAACTTTCAAAATTTTATGAAACCATTAAACCATATTTAAGTCCGGAGTTAATGTTATCTCAACGCTTTTTAAAACGCTCACCAGATTACACGATTAGCATGTAACGGTAATTAATTCTTCGAAATCGAATAATTCGCCGGCGGCGCGCTCAAAATAAACAAAATCGCGGCTAATTCAAAATGATTCGGGCCCATCCCGGCTCGATCGACTTAATTAACCGTCCGCCCGTCAAAGGCTTCACAAATTGGCCACGACAAAATAATGCCCTGGATAATAGCTGGTTACTGCCACCGCCCTGGGCGTCGCACCTGACTAACGAAATTAATTACAACCCAATAAGGAAATATTAACTGGCCGCTTAATAAGCCATTCTCGAGGATACGCCGCAATTAAATTGGGAGGGTCTATGAGTCATTATTTATAAACAATAATATATCAAAGCGATATTTTCAAGATGTCGCATGCCGCAAAGCGATGCGTCTTGCCGGCAGCGCGGGTGGGCGGGCGCTATTGAGATATTGCCTGGTTTGTTTCAGTTTTAATGGTTACTTATTTTGACGGGCCGTTTTACCCTTTATGATTAATATTGGGGATGTAAGATGTGTACTTCTAATATAATTTTTTTTGAATTCTTAAATATAAATGAGACTGTGAAAGTCTCAAATATGAATCAAAAATCTATCAGAATATCATATTCCTTCTCTCCAAGCTCTCCAAGGGAGAGTTGGACCATCCTCCTGTCAAAAATTTCATAAGCACTTATTTATTCAAACATTACACATTAATTATGTGCATTTATCCGCAAAATACCAAAAAATTGCGTGCTAAGATTTTTAAAAACATATAACTTCACTGTTTATTCGACTGCGACAGATGTAGGGTTATGTTTTTCGAGAGTAAATATATATAATAATTGTTTGGCACGCTCTGCAGTTTGAACGGATTGATGTATTTTTGCTTCAGTTGTAGATTCGTACTCGTGTGTACTGTGAGAACGACACTGGATACTCAAATCTATTGACTAGACGGCTTACTTCATAGAATGGGGGTCTGCTAAATTTTTTATCGACGCAGACATGTTTTTTAGCTTTTAAAAATATCGTTGCTTAGTAATATATAGTATTTAGCATAATTGTATTTTTCAATAATATCTGAGCTCACAATAAGCACGTAGATTACAAAATGTTACAAGAAGAAAACAGCGAAGCCGGGCGGCGAGCAAAATACGGAGCCGTATTTATGGTTATACGACGGGAAAGTTCCGGCGTGGGAGCTGAAGCCATCGATTTTCAAAACTTTTTCATGGAAATAAACCTACTTTCGTTGTGTTCGTCTGTGGGTGTACACCCCCACAGGCGCACGTTCTGTTATCATTATTGGAATGGAATATGATTCGGTGTAGATATGTGTGTGATATTTAGAAATATTGACGTAGACATTTGTCTGATTATCAAGGTGGAGATGGCTGCTATGTCTCGAGAACCTAAACGGATACCAAATCAATTGATCTTTAATTATGGTTTTCCATTGTACTACAGTGCTATCATCAGATCAGCCTATCGCAGTCCACTGCTGGACAAAGAGGTCTCTAGTTGTTCGCCACTTAGAACGATCTTAGGCTTTTCACATCTAGCACTGCCAGTCATCCTGCGTAAAACAACTCTCTACTTGGCTTGAGGGCGAAAACAAGAAGAAAAAGCCTCGGAGTAAGAAAGTAGGCGGACACAACCGCTGTTTAGGAAGCCGTTGAGTCCAGGTCCTCTCCAGCCGTGTCAAACTATCGTGCTACTCGTATCATATTATGAGAGGGAACAGAGAGTTAGAGAGTTCACATGTTGTTAGACAAACACTTATGTACAATGTTAGCAGCGTTCTTGGCTAGTCTCCTTGGATTTTGGCAGCTATGGCTGAAATTCGATCAGGAGCAAAGTATAGCAGTAGGTACTTATGTGCTATCAATTTTTCATTTTTCTCATTTTATACATTCGTTTAAAACAAGGCGTATTATCTGCGAGTTCGCTTTACAATTCTATCGACATAAGAGCTTAAACTATTTATGTAATTCCCTTTATAACAACCTCCCAGTTAAAGGTTGAAGTTGGAACGTTGACAATTAAATATCAATTTACAGTACATCTATATTTGGAATCGACAAGTTCTCTTTCCAAGAACCTGTTACTTTAAATGTCAGTATGTACTCAAGTTCACCTTGAATAGGTACTTATTTCTACTCACACCGTTGACATACTGAAACTTTGATTGCTTTTGTCTTTTTTAACTTATTATGAGTGTTTAACATACGGTGCTTAGTTATCTATGTGGTCAACAATAAATAATATGATTCAACACCCAATCTCTTGTCTTGTGGGTGTCGTAAAAGTCGATTAAGGGATGACTTGATTGAGATTGTGGTTCGCAGCGGTAGCGGTTTTTTTATGCAAGAGGCGGCAGACGAGCAAATATGATGCCTGATGGTAAGCAGTCGCGACCGCAACTCATATCAAGTTCTGGGGTCGCTGCCGGCCTTAAATATTAGTATTGTTAGGTAGTATTTATCTGCCTGGCTAGCGGCAATATAGCGAAAGATATCTACTGAACGTTAATTTTAAAGAAGTGAAGACAGTATTACGCTGTGTATACATTTTCTAATTAACTGGGTCCTATTGGTATCATTTTCATCTCAGCCAAGCTTTAACAAAGGCCAAAGCACCGTTACATTGACATTAACAACTTCTGTTTCAACAAGTTGTTCCAGATATTCTAAGGTTTGTCTGACTTATCTAGTTGTGACTTCTAGCATTCGCAGTTACAGTTAATTGAAGTTCGGTTTGATGAAAATGGAAAATGTACCATCATAATACTGACATGAAATGGTTTTTTTTTGGCCAAATTATGGTGTCTTCCTACTAATATTATAAATGCGAAAATTTGTTGGATGGATGAATGTGTGTGTTATAACTTATTTATTATATAATATGAAGTTTAATATAGCTCGTACATCAGGTTAACACATAAGTAACAAAGTTATTAGGATATTATTATTTAGCATTATGACCGATATTTATACGGGCAGAACCGCCGAAAGCAGCAAGTTTTCAATATGATAAAGCTACCAAGTATAGCCAATATTCCAGCCCATAAGTTTTATCCGTGTACAAAGAGTAACATAATTATGCTTACTGTATTTCTGGGGCATCTCCTTAGACATCGAATATCGAAAATTTGTTTGAATCTAGCTCGAAACTTTAGCTCGCGCTCGCGCTCTTAGTACCAATGTCATTTAAGAAGCGTCATGTATCTTTTCATTATCCCAGCAATTCACAATATCCCGTCAAACGTTGTATCTGCCCACGTTCTGGCACCAGCCATCGACCGCGTGTATCGAGCGCCGCACACCAACACACCGCACTTGTAATGGGTCCGCAAAGAAAACTTTTTAAAACTTTTCCAGCGAGGCAATATGGCTCGTGTTCTCAACCGTTATGTTTTATTTAGGCAACCATCCTCCGTCTCTCTCACCACCGTCCAACCGTATATCAAAAGAGCGAGACAGATATACGGCTCTCTGCGGGTTTTCAGCGCGATACCGCTGCCTTGCCCGGGATACGGAGTAATTATTCCTATTCTGTCATTGCCGTGTATTTTTTATATGCTATCGTCATTCTGTTGGAGCTAAAATGACTAGTCTGCGAAATTAGCGTTTCGTTGAAAAATGAAACTGTTTTATTAGATTGGAAAAAGGACTAAATAGAGCCGTTTGTTCGGTGATTCGCTCGGCAGTTTATTTGGCATGATAAGTGGTGAATTTTACTTCCATAAAATAAAGAAAATGATTTGCTGAGTGAGGCTCTTTTGTTTTGAATATCACAGCAACGCTGTGGCCGGGTTTCTCCCAGTTTGTGTGTTTTTCTCCTTTTGGTTATTTTGAGTTAAGTATGTGTTTGTCGATGTATTGTTGACAGGTCTAGATTTCTTATACCATTAAATTGGGATATAGATACGTAGAGGACGTTATGGGGATGGGGTATTATAAGACCAAATTCTGATATATCAACGAAACGACAAATTAAAAAGGTTAATCATACTTGCATGCGCTTAATCTCATTGTACTTATATGTCATCTCAATGCCATCATCATCACAATGACTGATAAGGTCGACTGGTAGAGAATGTTTTGAACATTCAGATAGCCTTTTGTATCTCTCTTAGAGTCTTCCACTGTTTCTTAACTAACGTTGAAATCTACTTTTCATTAGTAAATAATTCATTGGCATCATTTATTTCAAATGAATCATGTGCATGACATACGTAATGCCTAAATAAAAAGTAGGAGTTATCTACATAATACAATATCTGCTGTCTACATTTACGATTCTTACGAGTGAAATGATTTTCTATGTTCATTGAATAGGAATACTTCCAGGGTCAAAATAAATACATTAAGTATATTTATTCCGTATATAATAAAGATACAAGGCATCAAAATGTAGGAGTGGGGGTCTTTGACGTTACTCAGTGGCGAAAAAGCTCCCACTCTTTGACGTCACGCGTTACATAATTTTAACGGGCTATATCTTTGTCATTTTTGATCTAATTTACAAATGAAAAATACGTCTTTTATTTTTGAACTATCTAAAAGACGGACTAATTACATTTTTTAAGAAAACAGGGCAATTGTAATATTTTAAATATCGATCTTCACCAAAATCGCAAGTCAACCACCCATTTACATTATGGGAGAGAGGTATTAATTGCCAAATATTCGGAATGCCAAAGGCATAAGAGCTTGCATGACGGTGAGCAATTTTGAGCGGCGTTGTCTTATACGCGACGGGCAAAGAGTAGATATCGGAGCAAATGATCTTATCTCCCCTAATAGAAGGTAATTTAAAAGCGAAAGTGAGTTTGCTTAAAAGTCAAGATCGAATATTTTTTGTTGTTGGGTATAGCTTTTAGAGAAAATAATCAATAAAATGTCTGTATATCACCAGTTGAGAAAGTAGATATTAAAAATTTTGATGGGTATTTGTTTAAGGACTTGTACATACTGGCGATGTACCATTCCGATACCCTATCGTAATGTTAAGTTTTCTTATGTAAATTAAGAATATTAGTAGCAATACAGGTTATTCTATCATAAATCATGATTGATTTATGTGAGTGATAGAATTTATGATTACATAGGTAGGTACCTAATCAAAAAACTATTGCTTTTGCTATCTATCTATGTTACTTAGGCATTTTCTAGCTGATATTAGGGTTCCAAAGCTTGTTCATCAAAAGTTTGATACCGCTAAATAATCGAATGTTATGGTACATAACTAAACATTATACACCAGAAACTATCAATGATACGTTTAATTAGTATCGCATTCATGATAACATATTCCAACCATTTTGCGACCTTCAACCGTTCCGACTCTCTGTACTAATCTAATCGTTGAGTAGCAAGAGTGCAGTCTCACGGCGCTCGTTTATCAAGATCGCCATCTGATCGGGGGCGGCTCAGCTGCGTTTTATTGCGAATTACCGCCCGCCCATTCAAATTTTAATTTATACTTCAAGCCATACATTGCCAAATTGAAATTTTGCGCTTTCCAACAATCCAGGGAAGTTTTGATGTTTTAAATAAATTACGAATGGGAAGACAAATGAGCTGAGTATTGGTTTTAAATGGGATTAGTTAAAAGTGTTATTATTTTAAAAGCATTTATGCAAGATAGTATAGAGATACATTACTAGCGACCCGCTCTAGCTTCGCTTCGAGCATTGAAGTTTCTTGTAACCATAGAGAGATAATTATTATGTTATTGCGATATTTTGTAGACAATTTAGATGTCTGCAAAGTCATAGTTTATCATTTTGTTTTATAATAAATAGTACACCACATGCGATATAAGTACTACAGGTAATTTTTTGATACCTAAGGTAGGTTACATTATAGGTACATATATAAATAATTGTTTGGCACTACTTGAGAACTTGATAGCATATACGAGTACATATAATCTTCCCATATGAACTCTTGATTCTTTTTGGATAATGGAAGACCGAGTGTGTTAAACGCGAGATATCTTTACTCACTTAAAGAACAAATCATCGAGGTCTATACTCCTAGCCGTACAACCTCGGGCCAGGCACCGACGCCCTTCAGCCATTACTTAATTGATTCAACAGATAAAGCCTAAGTTGCTTAGACTAAGGAAGGGTCTTACACTTTTAGTACTGTATATAAAAATGTTGGAGCATGTAATTCAAGAAACATACCTTTATTATATAAATTGACAACTTTCATTACATACTATCAACGTGAGATATTAAAGAAATTTGTTTTTGATTATTTATCCAATTAGTGACTTTCTGACCTAAAGTGTGCCTGGAGATTTTCCCAGAGTTTTTAAATATAATATTATTATTTGTAAAAGCTATGATTCTACATTGGTCAAGTTTTAAGCCATTATTTTAAGTCATTAATATGAACAAGGAAAAGTGGCAGCAAGTAAGATAGAGCCTTGGAGAACGCCATATGTGATAGGTTTTCTTAGTTAGATTACTATTCACCGGGGATAGTGTAACTTTCCGACAGTGAAATCGGTCAAAAGAATTATTATTTTAAATCGCTCATCAATAAAATAAAGAATAAATTGAAAATAAGACCTGTTTGCCATTCTGCCTACACATTTTTCTGTGGTCTAACACATTTACTAATTCATAGAAACAAACACCAAGGTCCCGTTTCCCTGTGGTCCCACCTCGGGCCAGGCACGGCCACCCTCCCATTAATTGATTTGCCAGATAAAGCCGGAATGTCACTCATTGGATGCGGCAAACGTGACTCGTGTAGTTCCACCAAGACCGTGATTTAACGCCTCACAGACTTTATTTCATGGCGTGAGTTTATTTCAGCTGATATCCTTGTGAACCTTATCTGATTTGAATAAGAACAGCGTAAAGTTTGCATTTCTAGAAGTGCAGTATTTTAATTAGTTCAAGGTCATTGGAATGGTATTATTTAAACACTGCAAAATTATTAGGTACATTGTTGATGGAAATAATGAGTTTTGAATAAAAATAGCACAGAATTGGCGTTTTAGAGGTACAGTAATGAATTAGTGCAAGGTCTGTAGAATGCTGTTGTTGAAACAATGTAACTGTACGACTTATCCCTCTCCACAAACGTAGTTTGAAGAGAGCCTTTCCTCAGGGAAGGTTGCGGCTTAGCTGTGGCCCTGGAATTGCAGAGTCTGTGAGGGATGGTTCCCGTTTAGCATCAGATGGGGTGCATGCTCGTCTTCCATCCTCAGTGATAAAAAAAATTAAAAGTACAATTTTGTGACTGTGGGGCAACAGTAGCACCTCAGTACCTAATTTCTCGATAAAATAAAAAGTATAAATTTTTGGTTCGATCTGGGGTTTGAATCCGGAACCTCTTGGTCGTTAGGCGGTACCTACTTGCTACATTAACAAAACAGCCTCATTTTCCTTCTTACCATCCATG
This sequence comes from Conogethes punctiferalis, assembly GCA_031163375.1. Lineage (NCBI taxonomy): Eukaryota > Metazoa > Arthropoda > Insecta > Lepidoptera > Crambidae > Conogethes > Conogethes punctiferalis. Next base: position 19,820,098 of record CM062081.1, on the reverse strand, counting down.
GATTTGACAAAGTATTACTAAGCGTTTACTTTAATCCAATAGCCCAAACAAAAACTTATCCTCATAAATACGAAAAAAACAATCAAAGCGGTTCGCATTAATCACACAAGGCGATTCTTCCCGGGCGTCCTTTGAAAAGCCATAACAACGTTAATATTACCACCCTCTAGAACAATCTATGTAATGAGAGGCATAAAACAATGCGCCGGTAATAATTTACGAGTCGAGATCCTCGGACTAGAGACGGGTGGTTTAAAAATGTACAATGGTTATTCGAATGGTCTCGAATAATCGTTCGTTATTCAAGACTATTGGAACAACCATTCGAATATTGTTAAGATGTCTTTATACTAGTACCTCTGAAGACGTGCTGTTAAGTTAAGTTTGCTCTGCCTGGTGTAAAGCAGAAGATGCAGAAAACGTAGGCTAAAGACAGACGGTGTTAAGAAGATCACATGATGATGAAAGCTACACACCTGTAAAGAAATTCTCAAGTTTGGGAAGTCAACCAACCCATACGTGCTAGGGTCGTTGACTAAGTAAGGCTTTTGTCCTAGCTTAGGTTAGGCCCGAGCCCTTTTCCCCATTAACTTCCCCCCTAGGGGGGGGAGCACGTTAGGGGCCTGTTCTACCCAGGCCGCGCCGGTGTTGTCGTGGAGGACATATTTTTAGGACCCACGGCACCATCTTTGGGGCGCTTTGCAGAAGGGACCGGAGTTTTTAGTGTTTGTAGGTATTTCCCGCCTCACTTCCATCATTCCGAGGCGGTGATGAGTCCCACATAGCCCGCTGCTCCCCCGAGTGGCGTGGTATGCGTAAATGCATTCTCTCCGGTTAAAAAAAAAAAAAAAAAAAAAAAAAAAAGGCCCGAGCCCTTTGGTGGGGACAAAATTAAGCAGATGAGCAATCTTATTAAAATTAGGCGCCGTTTCGAAAGTTCAAAAGAAAGCTTTTAAAATTACTGCCTAGCCCATTTCTTTAGCAATTGTCCTCTTTTTGAAGGTTGTCGTGGAACAGATCGCTGCTAGCGATAAGACCACCTACATTGTATCCTTCTATATGTGTGTATACTCGTTCCTGTAAATGTTGCACAAAACTGCAGTAAAGAATATCTACGAGTATCTATCTATTACTATCTAGATTTAATATTTATGGTTTTTCTGACGATTTATTCGAATAAGTTACTCGTATTTACATCGGCCCATCCCATCCCTTACTCGGACCATCGCGATTGTACATCAACTTTATTTGATAATGCGGCCCTTAAAATGAGCGTTAAGATTACGCCGAAGCGTTATTGGGGTTGAGAAGTAGAGTTTATTATTCAGCAAATGGATGGATTTTAGAGTGGAACGTCTAACTTCAAAAATTTCTGCTGTTAATATTGATATCAAACTCTGTAATTTTATATTTTAATTTGTTGATAAAAGTTCCCTGTCTTATCGATCGATCTTGCTGTGTATTTTGTAGACATTCATTTATGATGTGGATAGGTTAACCTTTTAAAGTACTTTCTGGATAATTTAAATTTCTATGAATAAATTAATTATTATATTATATTAAAACTATGTGTTTGTAACAGTCTATCTGATGTCACTCTTAGAGTTAAAATTTATAAACGCTGACGTGTATTTTTTTTTGTTACAGGTACACCGCAGTTTTATTAACATCGATATCACCTGTCTTGGATATGGCGTAAGCTAAGGATGACGCTACTAGGACAGTAAGCTCGTATTCATACTACACGGAGTATGCGTGGCTACAAAATAATCTTTATGCAGTACCTAATAAGGCAAAGCAAAGACGCGTCGCATATTCGCTCACCGAACCGTACCTATATTCGCTCCTTACAGCAGCGTTCCATTTTTGACAGGTGCATTATCCGTGCCAAAATGCACAGCGCCTATAAAGCTAATCGCAGCGCAGCGCTTCGGGTGCATTCGGTAATCCGCATTGTAACGTGCGCCACTCGTTTGTACATGGGCGCACTCGCGTTCATGTTAATTCCTTCGAACATACAATGAAATATGTAAAGTGCCTAGTAAGGCAAAGCAGAAACCCGTCGCACATACTCACATTATCATCAGCCTTTCGCAGTCCACTGCTGAAAATAGATTTCTCTAATTAATTGTTCTTCATTTTGGGCACATATCTGAAAGCTTTACCTATAATCGCCACGCTGGGCAACCGATCGCAGGGCGCTGCTCCTTGCTTCGGTAATGCTGTCTGTCATTGGCTCCCTTACTTCCCTTACATTTGCAGACCGTACTCGTATATTCGCTCCTTACAGCAGCGTTCCATTTTTGACAGGTGCATTATCCGTGCCAAAATGCACAGCGCCCATAAAGCTAATCGCAGCGCAGCGCATCGGGTAATCCGCGCCGCCGCCGCATTGTCACGTGCGCCGCTCGTCGGTACATGGTAGGGTGCACTCGCATTGATATCAGCTCAGCTACTACAAACAAAAAACTATGAAAAATCGCATACTAGAGTTAATGTCAAATGGTACGTTAAAACTCAGGACAACTGACAAGTGATTGATGTGATTATTACTTATCCGTTGCCGAAGCGACTTGAGCTTGACACGTGGCAGTTAATCAAGCCAGGAGAAGTCAGTTTGCTGTGCCTACTACACGGAGTCATGTCAGGCCTTGCAGGCCTCACGTTCCAACCTCGATGCACCGCATCTTTGCCTGGGCTTCATCTCCGGGATCATACAGTTCCCGGGTGCTTTGTCTCCTTTCCCTACCTCGCGAACTGGCGTAGCCCTCCTAGGGATCTAGCCTGCAGGCTCGATCCGTTGGGGGAGGCCTGCGAACCGTTGAGTTGGATTTGCTGCTTACATACGGGACGGCGGAATGACTGTGTTATTCGGTTGGGGCTGTGCCATTAGGAAAAAAAAAACAGATAATGTACATGGAAACCTCCTTCGAAACATCGCATCATACACGTTGATTGCTGTCATCCAAATGAAACATGAATACTTAAGTAACGTAATAGCAACGTGTAAATTTCTGGTCTATGATTTAGTATCATCAAGTATAAACAAACAGGTTGACAGACGACAGATTTCAGTGTTTTAATTAGTTTTTATTTCCAAAAAAGCTAGATGACATCAGTATAAAGATCAGTGTATGTCGTAAATTTTCCTATTTACTTTATATGTAATTGATTCCAAAGAAATAGTTTCGACGTTCCGACTACCTATGTAAAAATCCTGAAGACCGAATCCACCGACCGTACCGCGTCTACAATGTCACAGCGATTTATTTGTCGGTTGCAATGCCGCTGTCACGAACGACCCAGCCACTCCCGTAAATACTACAGGTAATTAGCATTAGCCTAGGTCTCGTTTGGAATAGGGTGCAACAAAGAGAAGCCTCCTCGAGTGGCAAACTGCTACTAATCTCTTTCGGGGGATTGGTAGTAGTGGGTCCCGGCGCACCCTGGGCAACGGCGGGTGGTAATCTCCTAGGAGATTGCCACCCGACGGCTAATTCTCAATGAGGGAGACGAGCTTGCTCGTGAATACGAGCAAGCTGGTCGTCTCGCCTCGGGGCAGACAGAGTCTGCAGCTGCGCGACGTGGGCGCGCAGCACGGTTGGACCGCATTGGCGGTAGTGTGGATGGACGCATGTGATGCGTGGTGGTTTGTCGGCGATGGTCGCAGAGGAAGAGGAGTGCCCTTCGGGGGATCTCGCGGTGTTGTCGTTGCCGTCCTCCCTGTCTTCTGCGACCCTTGCCGCCGGACCCATTGGTGGTGCCGGTTGACGGCGTCTGTCGGGTTCGCGGACGCTGTCCTGGCGGAGAGGAGGGACGCAAGGTGATGCGTGGTTTGTCGGCGATGGTCGCAGAGGAAGAGGAGTGCCCTTCGGGGGATCTCGCAGTGTTGTCGTTGCTGTCCTCCCTGTCTTCTGCGACCCTTGCCGCCTTACATTTGGAGGAGCCGGTTGACGGCGTCCGTTTGGTCTGCGGACGCTGTCCTGGCTGCGCACTTGTGCGCACTGGGGGGCCCTTGTGGCCGTGGTTACTCGGACGCGACTAGTGGGTGTTGGCCATTGGCCGTTTTTCCCGGACGTGTCACGATGGGCGGCGTATTTATACGCCGCGGCTCGGCGGGTCCTTCGGCCACGGTTCTCGTGGCCGTCGGATAGGTCCTTTATGGATTGGTCGCCGGGCAACCTGTTTCCCCTCGCAAGAGGGACCAGGGGGCTTGCCTTAATTGGCCGGCCCGAGTGGAGTTAACCACAATAAAAAACCACCTGTTATCCCGACTTCGGTCGGGACCAGGGGGCGCAAGCTCAAGTGGAGAAAACCACACTAAAAATCCACCGTGCGGTGGCGACTGCACGCCCGACGGGGTCCAGCAAGGGTTGGTGTGGGGACATCTCCCTTGCCTTGCACGGATCCCGTCCTTGGAGGAGGGCGACGGCTTCTGCCTGAGCCCTAGGCTGCCCCAAGTGGGGGGGCCAGTCGAGTCTGCGCAAGCGGACTGCGCTGGTGGTGGCGTGGTGTAATGGTTTATACCAAGATCCCACGTCACCATCACCCAAGGCGCGTTGACGGTGTAGACCGGGGTTTTTTAGTGGGTATTCTCCGTCTCGCTACCATCTAGAGGCGGAGTGAGTCCCACATAACCTGCTGCGTCCCCGAGTAGCAGGTATGCGTAAATGCATTTTCCCCCGGTGCAACAAAAAAAAAAAAAAAAAAAAAAAAAAGGTCTCGTTTGGAATGAGCTTAATTTTTGCCTTCCGTGCCGTCTATCGCTAGGGAACGCGGCAACAAATAACTGTTATCATAGAGTTAGGAGCAATTTACCTTCATTGTTAGGGTGTTATTGTACTAGGACGTCCTGCGGTTCTTGGAAGTTTTAAGTACGGAATGCGGTAATTTTATTACACACCTTCAATGCTGGGTAAGGATACTTTTTATCAGTTATAGAGTAAAGAATTAAGGTTGTAGAATATAAGGTACGATTCATCCTTGCCATCTAATTTCGATATACACTTTCGTTTACGATTTAGACATACACTGTCGATTCGTCGTTTAGATCGGTCTGAAATAACGGTTAATACAGATTAATCATTAAGGCCTTGTTTATGTTGCTTTTCAAATTATTTAACAACAATATCTTTGACGGCAAAACGGTTTTTTCATTTCCAAAATACACAGTAACGCCGCCGGATATTTTAATTATTTAAATATATTTTTTTAGTTCCTGTAGTGTCAGTCTCACAGCAAATCCGAAAATCGTTAGGTCAAGATAAAATTTATCGAGCCATTCGAGCTACAGATCATGCCTAACAATTACACATTCCTACATACTCGTACTCTTAAAAAAACATAAACCTTCTTTTGGCGAAGTTGGGCAAAACACAACCTTAGTAAATGTTGCTTAGTAAGCATCCCAGTGTGATAACCATGTTTACTTTCCCACAGTACTGTTATTTTCTTGGAGAATTCTTGTTTGTTTCTCGGAAACAATGATAAAATTTAAAAGTCATATTATAATCTATATAATTACCGTATTAAAGTAAATGGACTTAGTTCGCGATACGATAACAATTGTGAGTATTTGAAGGCACTAATAACAAGTAATGGATGTAATTAATGCCTGTCGAAGCTTTTTAGTTAAATCGTATAGTGTTTTGAAGTATTTTCGAATGAATGGAAGGGAAGTTAGGATCATGAATGGAATGATCATGATTATAGAAATGATCACCAGACCTCCATACTCCATCCACTTTCATCGAACTTTCTTCATTTCATTTTCCTTTCTCTCTTTCTGGAATTTAATGTAAGGACCTGCATATTTAGTATGATTAAATGCTTTGAGAAATGATGAATCATGTGGAAGGTTTAAGATAAATTAGGTGTAGGTAATTTAGACCCATTCTTAAATAAAATTGTAAACTGTGAATTTTGCGTAAAAAAACCAGGAACATTATTTTGAAAAATCCTAAATTATCTTTACTTCCTTTACCTTAAAGCTTTGCACATATCTCAATTATTAGAGAGTAAGGGTAATTGGTAAATGGATGGTAAGGTATATTGTTCCAGGATAGGAGATACCCTTATGACTGAGAGCTAAATATCAAATTAATTCTAAACATTGTCAGTAAAATCGGTTCGTGTGCCTAAGCTAATTCACACAATAAGGTATTTTTCTGATTCATTGTCTCATAAACTGACAACGACCGTTACCTACCCACAATTTACGACTTCATCCTTCGCGATTAATCTTTCCCGTTCTAATAGAGCTATAATTCTCTTTACATGACAAATACGCACAAATTACTATAAAATTACAACAGGAAGCGAAGCGACATTTAGGATCACGTGCGTTGTGTAACTGCCGTTCATTAGGGTGGTGTTGACAGCGTGCGTGCGCGCCGATCGCGCCTGGCACCGCGTATCGGCCACCATCGATGACTAATAAACCTTACGAGAACACAACCGCATCAACCAAATTTGAACCTTATGCACAACAACTTAAAACAAAAAACGAACGAAACAGAACGCTTGCGCCGACGTAATCGCGACTTATCAGCCGTATTCACTTTGCAGTCGCACACAACCGTATTCCAATAACACTAAAGACTATTTTAACAATTGCAATACGCGATTTTCTAGATTAGTTTCAGTTATAATCGCGGCCACTTCTACCGAACACTTTGGAAGTTCGCCCCGAATTGAGCGGTCCGCTTCAGTACGTACCCGCTGTATTGGAGTGGTATAATGGGTGCGTGAGACGCATTATTTCTTCATTTTCGATTCGATTCCGTGACATGTCTATTTATAGCTGTATAATAAGTTCTATGCGAACACGACACGTTGGTTGAAAGTAGATAGTTTTGTTTTTTTTTCATTCGCGATTAAAGCTTTGACTGCCGAGGGCTTCTTGCATCCAGCACTTGCCGGTCATGTTGCGCAAATCGTCACTCCACCTAGTCTTAGAACGTCCTATACTAAGTATGCCGAGAAGCGTACACGTTATTTAGAGATGGGTACTGATTTGCCCCGTGGTACTGACCATCGCGCCGTTACGGAACGTAATGTAACATGTTACAAAATGTGGTACGGGGAAACGAGTATATATTTTTTTATTTTTGTACTTAACAGCACGAATGTCTGCTGAAAACGAAAACAAACAGTAATAGTCAAAAAATGGAATTCTCTGCCTGCTCATGTGTTTCCGCCTTCTTATAGTATGGGATCCTTTAAACGAAGCGTGAAGAGCATCTTGTAGGCCGGCTTGGCTGTGGTGGCTGACTGGAAACTGAGGTTTCCCGCCCGTGGCTAGAGCGACTTGGGCTTCCTTTTCAGCTTTCCATCAGGCGAGAGGAAGCCACTACGCCGAGCCAATATAAAAAAGGGATGTAAGGGAGCGGCCTATCATCTTTTCGCTCCAAGCCAACCTCACCTGCCCGTGGTGCATCCTGCCGAATAACAAACGAGGCGCTGGCAACCGACTGGTGGCGGTATAACCATCACAATTGAAGGCGTTGCTAAATACTAAAGACCGGTGACGGGCAGCAGCGTCACCGGAGCAAGAAGCTACGCCCTGCGATCGCCAACCCGCCTGCCCATCGTGGCGATTATGGGTATATCCTCCAGATGTTTGCTATAAGTGGCGAACAACTGGAGAGGCCTATGTCCAGCAGTGGACTGTAATAGGCTGATGATGATGACATTTTTATCAAAAAATATGTGTGAAGGTGATAATGACAAAAAACATCACATTATTACACTGACCAAATGTATCGGACTTATTTTAACTCAATTGTAGCCTAAACGAATAAAGATATGATCAAAAAACTGCTTAGCTTACCTCTACACTAAAATATATAAAGGGCTTCATAAAATGTTAACCACACCGGCACTTAATTTTCTTTAATTACTTTCTTTAAAGGAGCCGGTGCTCGTTTAATTATTTTCCAATAAATCTTCAACGCGCGAGTGCCCGCGTGATCTCTCGAGTGTGAACCCTTGTTTAAGGTACTGTATTTTTTACTGACTTCAAAAAAGATGTAATTGAGAGGGGGGTCCTATTTTTAATTTAAAAAGCAATAATTATTTTCGCTTTTTTGTATGTAAATAATAAAAATATAATTAGTACTTAGTTTGATCGGACATTATATTTTTTCCCCAGCGATGCTTAAGCAATTCCCCAATGATGCAAGAATAAAATATAGGATTATTGTTTTCCTTTCATGGTAGGTATTATAAATCGTAGTTTACAGGTTTAATGCTATTGTTAAAATAAATATTCAAACGTGTATTTAATGGGCTAGAAGAACATACTCGCCGTGTCATGGAGTCTTAGAATCTGCTATGTCCCAAAAATCTAAAAACTGCAAATTTCCTTCCCCATCCTTTTAACTATCATCTACCCAAAGGTTGTCTGGAAGAGATCGCTTATAGCAATTAGACAGTCTAGTAATGTTAATATTATATCACTATGTTAATGTAATTGACATTCGCAGAGATAAATCTCATAGAAACGTCCTGGAGTAATAAAAAACGCTTTAATAAATAAAAACAAAAACGTCTATATTTCATCGCCACTTTTAACTTACCCTCTCAACCGGTTCACTTAGTTATATTTATTAAAACATCTCCCGAGATTACAAAGAACACGATATTTTTTACACTGGAAGATGTGAAAACCAATTAAGGAGATAAAAAGGGAATCCAGCGAGGTGCCTGCATTAATTTCTTTTTTGCGGGGATTATTTTAAAATTGCATTATATTCTTGTTAAGACGGCCGTCTCCCGGTTAATGATACCACTACCCTTTTCCTTTTTAATTGCCTTGGGCTATTGCGAAATGAGTAATCTAGAGGCGCCTCACCGTGAGATAAAAGTTTTGAGACTCGGGAAAAAAACTGTTTGCAAGTGTACACTAAGAATTTTCGGCTGCAGATTTCGAGATTAAGAAGGGTAATTAAGTATGCGGGGGAGTGAGAGCCTTTTTATGAGGAAGTTCGCCCCGTATCGATGACCTACAGATATTTTTTACTACCTAAGACGGCAGAAGAGCAAGTGGCCTATCTGATAGCACTCTTAAGTGTCAGCAAAATACCGGACACACAGTCTTGCTTTTACTTTCTTCTTGAAATGCCATCATTTACGGGAGGTCTACTATTCTATGCTTATCCTAGTTTTCTAGGCATTACCTACATGCACTTTCGGGTGGTCGTTTTCCCTAGATTAGATGGCCAACACGTAAGTTGTTTCTTCACACCCCGTTCACAGAATCCCATATCAAAGAAAAAAGAAACCACGCGGCAAAGAGAAGAATTGCCGAAATTAGTTTTTTTTCAACTCTAACTGTGTTTGCGCTTGACTGCGATTTAATTGATTGTAAGCGTTAGCGTAGTCTACAATGGAACGCGTTCAGCCAGCAACAACCGGTTCACTCTCGTCATGAACATCATCATGAGCCCGTATCAGTCCACTTCTGGACATAGGCCTCTCCCAATGTTTGCCACTTCGATCGATCCTGGGCTTCTCGCATCCAGCACTTGCCAGCCGTTCTTCGCTAGCCATGAACATCGGAAGATTATATCTCTTGGGGAACAAGAAGCCGGAGGAGGTATATAATAAATTGTAGGTGTTATGCACCCTACAATAAAAGCAACTGTTTAGTAAGGTCACCGAAAATTAAGAAAATCATATACCCATATATATGATGCGTTAATGTATTTCATTATCCTGTGCTTTAAAAATACAATGTGGATGCCATGGTTTATGAGCAAAGTTTGTCCGTTCATCTTAACGACCAATACCTACGTTTGTTTTCATCTGTAGCGTCGTCTTTAGAGCCTTTTTAGCTTTTATAGTCGAAACTTTCCCTTTTTTACGTTTCTTTTCAATATGAAATAGTATATCTTCGATAATGTCCGCCATTTATAGTTTTTGAAGAGCCTGTTTATTTCAATGTGTGCGCTTATGGTAATTTTATTGAGTTTGTTCTTTTTTTGTAAGTACATATAATATTTATTTGTATTTTTGATGGACTGAACAATAACACTCTTTTTCTTATTGAGTTTTAGCAAGTTATGGATTTTTTGTGCGAGGCGGCAGACGATCAAGTGTGATGCCTGATCGCAACTCCAATCGAGTTTAGGGTCGCTGTCGGCCTAAAACTTTAAAACTGGACATGAAGCGACAATTGTGCGGGCCTTCATAATATATTGTTCTTTAAAACACTTACTACGTCATAGAGATTTCTTGGATAGGATAGGAATGAATTCTTATTGTAACCTAATCCCTTCGGACTCTGGTGTACGGTGCCAAGTTATCTCGCTAAACTCCACGGTGACCAACTATCGCCGCCGAGCCCAGGGGAGTCCCAGGACTCAAGAATAGACTCTACCACAGCTCCCCAGTAATCTAACTAGTTAACGCAACTAAACGCGAAATAAACATAAACACCAACAAAATCACACCTCCAAACATACAAAGTATCTTAATCCACACATAATGCCGCCATTAATCCTTCCACTTTCAGTGACGTCATCACCGGTAGTCGAAATTTTAATCACCGCCCCGCACCGCCCCGCGCCGCCCCGCGCCGCCCGGGGCCCGGCGCTGGTCGGCCGCTCCTTACACGATATTCCCATTACTTAGTCTAGGGTATAATAAAATTTAATACAACGCCCGCGAGAGCCGGATACCAACGTCTCTGGCGACAGTTGGCGTGATTTGAAAGAGCATTGTGTTGCGATTTTCCTGATTAAATTATGTGAAAATAGAGTTTTATTTACGTTAGGAATGAATCTATAGCGGTTTAACGATTTTATTCATAAAAACACCAGTTTCTTGTTTTCTGATCCAGTTGTTAGGCAGTTAACAAAAAATATTACAAGTTAAGTCAAAATGAAAGTTATAGTGATTGAAAAATAATTCTTATATTATTTGATTCCTTGCCCTAGTCCAATCCATATCCTAGATTAATTGTATATCCAAACGATGTATAGATTTAAAATACGAGTAGGTATTGTTATAAATTAAAATTAGGTACTTATTTTACGTACTTGCTGAGTAAATCTGTAGATGAGTGGAGTATTTTTACTAATACTTAAATGTACTACATTATAGGTAATTAAAACCTACTATTCATATATTTATCATCATCATCATCAGTCTATTGTAGTCCACTGCTGGACATACTCCTCTCCATATATTTATAGTTCCCAGAAAGAAACCTTTTTAAGAAAACTCAGGTTTACTTATAATCTCTCTCGCGACCCACGTTTCTGTAAAAGCATTGCATTTTCTCTTCCGTAGCTACGAACGAAAGCATTTTTCTTTAAATTCCTTTTACAACATTCCAAAAAAAAAAAACAAAATGCAAACGAAACATTACTTGCCATGACCAGTGCGAAGTTAAAATTTAACCCTCAAATAGTTCGGAAAGCAATAAAATTAGACGGCGCAGTTCTGAGCGCGGCGGCGGAGAGCCGCGGGCTGTCGAAGGGTTGCATCGCGTCCACCTAAGAACAAAGGGGCTAAGCGAATACAGGCGGATCACCACTCGTATTATAGTAGAATACTAACCTCTCTTAATTTAGCTGTAGCTGCAAATCCCTGAGGAGACTAGTGATTGCATATTGCATATTGACGCAACCCAAATGCCATACTGTCTGTCTTTAGATTCATAATGCGATAGGACAAAAGCTTGCAAGCTGCTTAAGGTTGAGATGAAGGTACTTCATGTCTCCAGGTAGGTACCTAGGTTCTTATTGTGTAGTAGGTTTTTGGGTAGTGTTTATTTGTCAGGTGATTTAAAGAACCTAGAACCTATTCATCAAAGAACCTACTTCATCATCGTCATCATCAGCCGGCAGACGCCTATTGCTGGACACAAGACTCCCCCAGCAATAATAGTCATTGGGGGGGATTTTAAATAGTCACCGCACTTGACAGACGAAAGGGTAACCGCAATAGGTTTTGTTTGTACCCAGGTAAACACTGCTGCCTTCAACGACACCCACGATTCGAGATGGGGTGGGATCTTTAACAAATAATTTGGTAAAATTTTAAAAATCTTCTAAACATTTCTTCCTTACGTTCACATACTTAAAATCAAAAATCTTAACCCGTATAAACATTTCTTCCTTGCGTTCACATACTTAAAATAAAAATCATAACCCGTATAAACATTTCTTCCTTGCGTTCACATACTTAAAATAAAATATAAATCTTAACCCGTATAAACATTTCTTCCTTACGTTCACATACTTAAATAAAATAAAAATCTTAACCCGTCCAAACATTTTTACCCTGCATTCGCATCGAACACCTTGTATATCATACCGGGTAAAATTGAGAAATGGACCGGTTAACGTCGTTACGACCCCGGCCCGGATTAAGAGCGGGTTGAATGAAAAATGTTTTGTTTTCGCTACAACTATTGCTATGGAATTTATGGCGTTCCACACTCAGTGGGACAGGATTTTTTTTCATTCCCTTTAGTGGACCGTAAATATGGAATGAAGGTTGTTTTTATTTAGTTAACGTGAATGTAGGTATTGTGCTCACTCTGTATGGAAAGTTGCTCAGAACATTCTTTCCATACATTTTCTTACAGTTACTGATAAAAATTTTGCGTTTTTAATATCTTATCTTGCCTTTTTCTAAAAATGAGATAAACTCGTTATGTCATTATCATACACATCATTTTTGAATTCTTCTTGAGAATATGACTGGGTATAACAAGACAACCAAATATGAGTGACTCAAAAATAGATATTATTTCAAATTTAACTAGAAAAAGATTAATCAGAAATTAAGAAAAAGATAAAATAATTAGACGAAAACTAACTGCACAACGCGCAGCCGAGAACGTCTACTCCGAAGTGTGTTACCGAAGTTTCGAACTGTCATGTAGGTAGAGAGAAGACCCTCAGCTAACACTAATTCATATACGTACATAACATAATATGTTTGGGATCACACAGACAAAGAAGAGCCATATTTCGAGACTACAGTTCTAGTTTGATCATTTCTTTAGTTATAGAATAAACCATCATTGCACTTCGCAACAGCAAAAACTAATCACCACAAACCAACGGTCGAAACCAATTTAGCCCTTTTCCTTGCTTTACGCCCCAATTGAACAATGTGTCAAAGGCAGTCGCGACCTACTTCCGCGGCTGAAATACTCTCAAGTTTAATTGCAACTCAAAGGTCGGGTGCCAGAACTGGCGTACACTTTTATTAACTTGCCGACTCGAGGATGCAGTAAACTCATTAGCTTGGGAGTGGCCTTATTAGAACGCGGGGGCCTGCGATGACGCACATACAGTCGGTAAGTTCCACTAACTTGGAATGATTAATCCTTATATACTTCGATCGAAACCCGTAATATACTTTAATCTCATACCAATGTACCAAACTTTTGACTCTAATTATCAAAATCAGAACAAAGAAGATTGAATGACAAGATTTGATACTTGTCGCTCGATTTTAATCATTTGTCATGCCAAAATTAAATTGTAAGCTAACTCTTCTGACGCTTTCTCTTCTTCTGTATTCTGAACCATTCCAGTGCCCAAACGCTGTCGACAACATATTACCTCACATCACAACAATGTTGAACACGTTGCTTATTAAAATGCTAAGGGAATGCTCGTTCATTACCTCTAGACAGGCATAGGAGCGCAGATCGTGAACCCTGATACGTCTGAGACGGCTAATAAACTCACGGATGCATGAATAAAATTATAATGCATTACCCCATTCGGTAACGACCGATGTGCATTCGCGTATGCATACGCGACAAGGGAAGAATTCATGTTTATTTACAACCTTATTTAATTAAACTTTGTGTCTACGTTTGATTTAAAGTTAAAATTGCGCATTCTGTCTAGGTTAAAGTATCAAGATGGTATATATAGATGTGGAGATATTTATTCTGAAAAAGATGACTAATGGTTTAGACTACCCGTCTATGTCAAAAATAATCGGTGATGTTTTTGCAAATACTATGCAAAATGCGCTTATACAACATTTCGTTTCCGTCCTTCGTATACGCATATACGTATGTTATGTTTATGTACTGTGTTCTGTACATTACGGGACATCCTGTAGGATATGAAACCTACCAAAACATCTAGTATAAAACCATCTCAAGATAGTAAAACCTTAGGAAGCCAATATTTTTAAAACAGTAGTAGGAAAATGATGATCTGTGAAGTCGGTCATAAAATTTAATTTCACACATTATCATCACAAGTTCCCTCATGTACAGTTGGCGTCGTAAATCAAAGAGCATTCGCACACCGCCTAATTAGGCGTGAGAAGGGCTTTACCTCACACGGCCTTACACGAGTTTCTTAGGGGAAGAATTTTCTCAACCTGTTGAAATTTCGCCGCTGAAAATGTTAAATGTTTTTTTAAAAAGTATATGTAGTAAATCGCGGATCACGGTTAGGTTTGATTCCCGACAGTTACAACTTTAAGCGGGATTGGGTTTTTATTTTATTGTAGCTCGACATAATCGATATGAATAAATATGACAGATATTCAATGGTCATACAAAGGGTTGTAAAGGGGTTGAAAAAGGGACATGAAAAGTTATATGGAAGTATCGTCATTTTCTGAACTAGAAACTTGAACCTTATATTTTAGGCTGTTGATTCGATATTTGTATATTAATTGGTCTAAATAATCAAAATTTCTGCCTAAAACATTATTCCGCGCGGACGAAGTCGCAGTACAACTAGTGCTACCTAAAGCTCTTAAAACAAACAATCCTTTTTTTTTATAAGAAGAGCTTTCAGGATGACCTCACTCCACCTGATGGTAAGCGGTCGTGAGGTCCAAAAGTTAGGTCGACAGGCACAATAGAGCCCATTGCGCCTGTCGCCCTCACCCTGAAGGCCCACTGAGATGCCGTTTCACGCCCCGCCTAAAGAACCCAGGATTGTAAGAAGAAGGAAACACATGAGCTGGAAGGGCATTCCATGACTTAATGGCACGGGGCAGGAACGAGGAACTAAACCTCTTGGTGCGCGCCACCATCGTCTGGATGGTATGCGGATGACAATCCTTATTTGTTTTTGCAGATGCAACTCACATTCCCGTCCATACCGAATGGTTTTAATTAGATTTTTCAAGCTCCTAAGGTACCAAAATCTTCTAAAACACGTTTGTTTTCCTCCTTATTTGTATTTGCAGATGCAGCTCGCCTTTCCGTAGTGCCCATGCGGGCATTCCTAACCCAATAAGCCCTGATCCCTTATTGGCCGACCGTCTCTCAGAGCACACCATCAAACGCTCTAAGAAATGCAAACACCGACCAGCTAATCGGTTAATTCAAATTTATTCACGCTATTCTGATGAGTAGAAGCTTTGAGAAGGCTTTTGGTTAAATTGCAGGTTCGGTTCCCTAGTCTAAATTATTTTTCTTTTAAAGTCTTTATATGCCGTAAAATCATATTTTTGGACTAAAGTACGATTTCTAAATTTCAATAAATAATTCTTATGAAAACCACTATCCAAGGAGAGAGGAATATAATGAATAGGAATATAATGGGAGGAATTTGTGGCAAAAAGCTAAGTTTATGCAATGTCTCTGTAATGCAATAAAGATTTTATAGAATAAGCTATCGTTGGACTGCTGTTATCAGCAAACATGATAAAAAATGCAAATAAAAAGAGACCCTATGAAGGTAATGGCAACGGGCTATTATGGCTTTATATCTATGTGTTCTCATCGATCCTTAACTGCGCCGTTAATATCAAAGTTTAGTTTATTATCAAAGCATTTATCATCAGCCTACTGCAGTCCACTGCTGGACATAGGACTCTCCAGTTTTTCGCCACTTAGGGCAAAGATCTGGATGATTATACCCGGGCTGGCGATCGTAGGGCGTAGCTTCTCGCTCCGGTAACACTGCGGCCCGTCATCGGTATGTGGTATTTAGCTACGCTTTCAGTTGTAATGGTTATACCGCCACGTGTCGGTTGCCAGCGCCTCGTTTGTTATTTGGTAGCATGCACCACGGACACGTAAGGTTGGCTTGGAGCGAAAAGATGATAGGCCGCTTCCTTACATCCCAATTGTCATTATGGCAGTGTTATTATTATAATCCGCAAGTGCTAGCAAGGTAGGAGTGCTACCGGCCAATATGAATTAGTACCTATGTTTTGGCCTCAATCTTAAAGTTTCCCTCCTGCCTCCGTCCACCCATCCACTTGTACACAAAATTCATGCGGGCCGCCTAAACTAATCAACGTCGGATCACCGGAATCCCTCGCCGCGACCGTCGCAGCATCACTAATAAACGCTCCCAAGAAACGCAAACACCTCACAGGGCCTGGCTAATCGCTTAATCAAAATTTATTCCGCACTTTGATTTTAAATTTGGAACGCAACATTTATTACTGGGCCCCTCGAACCCTTCGCGAGGCTTCATTATCGCGGATTAACGCTGCGGAATATTTTATCGATCCGCCAGTATTCATTTTCAATTAAGCGCCAAGTATTTTATTAAGTTTGAGCGGAATTGATGAGTTCGCGAACTAATATTTACAATGGGAGGCGTGCGTGGCACCTGCCTGCGGTCGCGGGTGTTAGCGGGAACGTGTCTCTTGGAGACGGCGGTAATGAACGGAGTGGAGGATGTAAAGGGTCTTTTTACTTAATAGGGTGCTTGAAAACATTAATTTTGTTACTAGCATCACAAAAACTGCAAGCTCATCGATGTAGGTATATGGGTTTAATTTTTATTTATATAGGTAATTTAAAATATTATAAACTAGGTGCAGCCTGCGGCTCTTCCCGCGTGTGAATATCGGTGATATGTTATCACATATTCTTATAATTTATAGCCTATATGTAAATCTAATGTATACCACTAAAGTTTCATTAAAATTCGTTCAGCCATTATCGTGTGAAAGAATTTGTCTTTCAGAACACCCAAACTCCAAAACTATTCAGAAAAGTTCACTATGGGGCTATAACGGGGCTTAGGCTAACACATTAGTCACAGGCGACCTGCAAACAAGGGACATTCTTTTGTGTCTAGTTTCTCAACGTTGATCCATATGATGGTTTAACCATTGCGCCACCAAGTCTCTCAAAATCTATGAGTAAGAACATTCTTATGACATGATAACATTTGATTATCATTAACTATAAAAGCTAGCTAACCCGGCGTACTTTGTAACGCTTATTTCTATATTACACAATCCTTTTCCAAAACCAAGAATCATCCAATTTGTTGCCGTCGTCGTGTGAAAGTTAAGGGCGTACCTACATACATTTCGAAGATCCATTTTTATCTGTATAGATAGATAGATGAATAAAATTAGTCCTAAAGATCACCAAACATTTTCCGAAAGGTTAACCGCGTTACAAACAACAGACAACAAAGCGAGCCTCGCCAAATCAATATTCAATTTAAATTGTTCCCTCAAAACAGTGCAGATAAATTAGACCTTCTTTCAAAGCATTGTTCGTACTTTGAATACGCGGAGGTGACTTCAATTTCCTGGGTGAGGTCTCGCTTCCGCGCCGCGTCGTACGCGCAACTTTTGTGAAGCACCTTGTGCAATCCGATGCACCTATGTGTGCGCGCCCGTAAACAAATAGGCTATCGCTTTGTGCGGTTGCAGACGGGCGGTCGGAAAGAATAAAAACTGTTTATTTGGTGCAAGGCACACACATTACAAAGAATTGGCGATACAATATTTTATTACTTGATACACTCACAATAGATTACAAGTTAAATTAATTATACTATTAAAGGTACAAAATAAAATTTTAAAAGGAACAACGGCGGCCATTTTTTAAGATAGGGATTAATTTTGGAAATGAAATATATGAATCACTACATTTATATGTATCATTGACGATATTTTTTGTTCTATGCATGTAAAAGCCTTTAAATATGAAACCTTTATATATGGTCTCCGGTCCGATCAGTCATTTTAAGAAACATTTGTTATATAATGCTGCTTAATCCTGTGACCGCCGAGAAATGATACATGATATAAAATCAATTGTATATAGGTAAGCGCCACTGGCGTTCAAAGAGTTTCAAAACTATTAGTTGAGCTGGTTGTCTAAAAATACGCACAAAATTCCTTGCTATCTCTATAAACGCCGGTCTGCCCCGGCCAAACGCTCGCGAATAACTAGAAAAGCCTAAGTGCATCTCGACCTGGCGCGGCGGCTAATGCAATTTCCTGTAGGTGTACGCGATAATGCGTCCGCGTCATTGCGCTCCACTCATGATATTAAACTACATTTATCAAACTTTTAGAGCCTGCGAGATGCTAATATCGATGTACCGTGTACACAGCAGCTTCGGTACTATATCTGGGTGGAATAGATTTTTAAGATTGCCGACATTTGTAAAGAAAAATGTTAGGGTATGAGAACATATTGTACATAGATCTAAACGTTCAGAATTCGATTTAAAGTTGAGTCAATTTTGAAAACGATATTTTCTGAACGAACTGAGGTTTGAGTATTCTGAGATGTAACCAAAAAATTTAATTGTTTTAATAATTTTAACTCTGCTATCTGAAACAGATTAAAGTAAAAGCTACATCGTATAAGGATTACCAATTTCCGTGGAAACCGAACAATTTACCCAAACCGCTATTTGATTATATTAAACCAATTCAATCTCATCCTTCCAATATTAATTCGCCGCGATTTTGTAGACGACGGGCGAGGTGGTTCACCGCCCGCATTTTCCTGCATCTACCTGCATCAGGCTGCATTTACCTGCATTTGCCTGCATTTAGCCGGCTGCACGAACGCATTCACTTGATATCCCATTTATCTGACGGGATCGTGAGTTAGCTCGTTTTAGAATACACAGGCAACTTTTCACTCTGCGTCGTAACTTTGTTACCTTCAATCAATAACCAGCTTTAATGGTTGCATGTTATGTTTATGCAGCGGCGTGGCTTTGCAGTATGTTGTATGGTGATGGGCTTCAACATAATTTACAACTGGCTGGCTATAGCTACTTAACTTCTTAACTTGACAGGCTCTTTTGCTCATTGCTTTACCTTCTATGCTGTGCGATAAGAATTCGAATCTCACTTTGGACTAATATTCGTATGTCATACTTGTTCTTGGATGAAAGTAAGACATAATGGTGAAACAAACATTAAGTTAGTAACTAACATTTGGAGAATGCTTCTAGTATTAAGATCGCAATTTGTACCATTTTGTGCAATAAACTTTAAATCAATTTAGACACATGGGAGTGTGTTAGCCAAGTACCAGCTAACAGCTAATAGACGGTCGATCGAACCTACGTGTATTTTACCCGAACCGTTTAGAGCCTACAAAATATAGCCTTTATGCCTCTGCATCCAAGCAAAATCCACGTAAATAATAAATATTAAACGCTAGGAGGATTCATAGTTATCGCCTAACTGAACCGTTTAGCCAACTTTTACACTCGCCGAAAGACACCAACACGCGATGTGTGCTAAAAGCCGGCTGGCTATTAGTCAAACGAGCACGCTCCAACTCAGTCGACGGGGCTTAGCGGCCCATTTCGGTGCAAGCGTTCGCCTTCGAAACGAAAACTTTTCGAATGCCCGTCGGCCGAGCCTTTATTAAAACCTACCCGGCATATTGCATAACTGACGGCAATAAGTAAAGGCGGTCGCCTCTCGCCGCAACGAATTCAATATTCGGAGTTGGAAAGTTTTATTATTGCGGCGTAAATATAATGAGAGGTGAGGCAGTTATGTCTGGCGGGATTTACCGGAGCCGGGGAAGACAGCGAACGCCCAAATTAACTTAGCGAATGTTCGCGTAAATTAGTTGCTAGTTTTAACGTTGACGGAGGCTAAGATGCGGCGGGAGGCGAGGTGCAGCCGAAGAAACGCATCCAATTGAATTTCCTTGGGTTTATCACGGCAGATCTTCCATGTATAATTTGATAACAGCATGAGCAGTGAAGGGTTTTTGTCCGGTTCCATTGTTTTGTTGCTTTTGAAGCAAGTAAATGTGTAAGTAGTTCTCGATTATTGCGTGACATCAAAAATACAGGCCAGCATGGCACGATTATATTGGGAGAGGCCTATGGCCAGCAGTGGACTGATATATGCTGATGATGATGATGATAAAGGCGCGATGACAGTGGCACCGTACATGTGATTGATTTGGTTACTTAACCATCATTGCAGCGACAACCAGATGAATTAATCAGGTGACGAGAAGCCACCATGTAATATAAAAAAGTCACTCTTTGTCATGATAATTACTTAAAAGCCTTAATAAATTTCAATGTCCTACTACTAGGTCTACTAGGATCTGATGGCAAAAAAAACGTTTAAAAAATAGCGATTTCATAATATGGCAACAAAAAAATCATTATCAACTGAAATTTTAAACAATTGTTTTGGCTTGGCTTGGCTTCAAATTTCCTTTAAAAATTAAAGTACTGCTAGCGACAAAACAATTTCTTTTTTCCCTTTTTGCCATCCGATTCTGGTAGACCTATAATGACAAACATTTCGTGAAAATTATCTTTGCTTCAACGACCTCTGCTATAGGAGGCGACGTCTAAAAAGAAGTAACCAACTTTGTGCAGATAGTGCATTCAAGTGGGCATGAATCACCACTTATCTAGTCCGGCCTTAGTTTTTGCGCATTTCCATGTGAACGAAATGCGGGAACAGGACAGCCTCATAAAGTGTAAACTGTGCGAGAGGGACAAATTCATTGGAGTAACCCTTGTGGATAATGTATGGCCAGAGCGCTGATGAAGTCTCATAGAGGCTTGGTTGCCAAATGACTTTTGTGGGAGTTTCATAAGTTTTTATCATCTATAAATTAAACATGGCTCGTGAAAAGTAAAGTGACCAGAGGGTCAAGAGTTTTTACCTTTCACAGGCTTACAGGACCATAAAATTTAGAGGGTTATGATCCTGTAACAACATACATAAAGTATTAAATCTATATACTTATTATGTACTTATATTTAACATTTTGACAAACGTCATTTTCATTATAGATTCAAAAATAAACAGAGATTGTGGATATGTCAAGAACTAGATGGAATATCTGAAGATCCTTCCGAACACTACGTTGCAAGTTTATCTGTATTCGCGAATTATATTTTCAAAGAAATTTAAATTTAAAGGCAAGGTTTCAGACCTAGCTACTTTAGTTCATCTAGGTCTTAAATCAATAGATTTACACAATTTATTACATATAAAGAATACATATGACTTAGTTCAAATAATACCACTGAGACAGTTTTATCTCTAACGCTGACCACCTACCTGCCTTGCTTTTCTAGACAACCTTCAGGTATAGGAGATGCCAGTCAGTCAACGGCCATACCCTATCGCTGAGATGTATTTAATTTAAAAACAAAGGAGCAAGGCCTCGTGAGCTAAAGTATCAATCTCGGAAAGGTCAAAAACTTAACAAAGTGTTTGCCATCTCGTGCATAATTGTCCACATTCCCAACTTCAGCAGCGACACACGCGTCCGTAAGCTGGCCTTGCTTTTCCAGACAGCCTTCAGGTATAGAAGATGCCAGTCAGTCAACGGCCATACCTTATCGCTGAGATGTAACAAAGTAGCAAGGCCTCAAGAGCTAAAGTATCAATCTCTGAAAGGTCAAAAACTAAACAAAGCCCGTGTCATCTCGTGCATGATTGCCCACATTCCCAACTTCAGCTGCGACACACGCGTCCGTAAGCCGCAACTTCATTCCGGCGACCACTTGCCGACTCAAAAGCCTAAACGACTCGTTATGTATAGGTGGCGTCCCATGTAAATGATGGGTCCACAATGGACCCGAACAACGCCGCTGCCTTTGATTCCAAAATTCACACCCCGCTTTACGCTCACTAATTTTCTTGTTCGGACAATCTCCGAGAGGGTCCACAATAATAATTTCTGAAACTATTATAGTCGATCCTCTCTAGCCAGTAATTAATTTCGCCATAAACTGTACCAATTGAGGCATGAAAATTTCGTGTAGGCTGACTCAGGGAGTTTTGCGAATGATAATTAATTTTGTGCCAGCTGTGTTTTTAATATTACCATTTTAGCAAATAAATAGACGGTAATAAAGTTTTATTTGATGGTTCAACATTTGAATTTGTTTATGTTCTAGGAAATACGGCGAAGATTTACTTGATATCATTTTCAATATTTAAACGTTCTTTATAGACCTTCCAAGTATTTATCATCATCAGCCTTTCGTAGTCTACTGCTGGACATAGGCTTCTCCAATTGTTCGCCACGTTGATCTTAGCCACAGCACTTGCCAGCTATCCAGCGCAAGTCATCACGCCCTATAACCTTGAGGCGCCCTACACATTTGCCAACAATGGTATCCACTGTAAAACTCGTCTATACAATACAATACCTGCAAAATAAAGCATTTCCTATAGTCATACACAATTCTAGAGGTATGGGTAGGTATAACATTTAGCAAAACCTACAGACCAATACCACCTAACCCCAGACATGTAATCCTTAACACAGGAACGCTGTCGGGAGTCGAACTCCGTACCCGTCGGCGTCAAAGCCACGATAATGCGATATATGGGTGCCAGGGGAGAGTACAGCTGAGATTCGCCAAACACAAGATTTATGGTTTGCCTTCAAGAATATTAATCAATTCCCTGTCTTGTCTTAAATTTGAAATATGTGAGGTAATCTGACTGCTGTTTTGAGGAAAAACCTGTCAACAACTGTGGGGGAAATGAGGTAATTTTGTGTAAATAATATGTCATGAAACTATTTTTAGTGCAGTCATTTAAGAAGATTCATAATACAATTATGAAATTGATCGTCCTTTATATTTTTCATTGAATCCAGCTAAGTTACATCATAGGTTACTGCAACTATTTATCATCATTACTAGGCAACACGTATCCATCTGTCAACTTAATAAGGACATATCCATCTGTCAATAAAATAAGTGGAAAGAAGACCTGATAAAGGTCAAAGAATTATACTGCATGCAGGCTGCATAAAACATGAAGTCAGTCTATGTTCATTTCTATCCCAACTTCCTGCAGTTGACAATAATAATGTTCATCATCAGCCTATCGCAGTCCACTGCTGGACATAGGCCTCTCTAGTTATTATTCGACACTTGGGTAAAAAACTAGAGGCATTACCCATAATCGACACCATGGGCAGGCAGGTTGGCGATCGCAGGGCGTAACTCCTCGCTCTGGTGAAGCTGCTGCCCGTCATCGGCCTGTGGTAGCTACGCCTTCAACCATGATGGTTATACCGCCATCAGTCGATTGCCAGATATATAATAATAATGTTCACTCATATAATTTCTGAGTCACTTTACCTAGTATTAACCTTCTTAAAAAACTCATCTGTCACAAGGGGCTTCAATATATATCTTCCAAAAACCTCAGGTAAATCTTGAAGGCTCATAAACCAACGAGAATCTTCTTAACGCAAAAGGAATAAGTATGAAATATACGCACCTCGGGTGCATTGATTTACGAGACAGCGATCTGGTTTAAATATTGTTCGGTCCGCATTAATATCTTATGGAGGGTGGATATTTGCAAGACAATACTGTTTCTTGGGTTTATTCTACAAGGTACTTAGTCTGATATTGCGCTCCAGAATACTTAAGTCTTTTTTAATTGTTTTGTATGTTTACACTCAAACTCGTACTGTGGCAAAGGAAATGTGTTTTGTATGTGTTTCTGTTAATGGTCGGACCTTCAACTAGGACAAATAATTTTTCGAATTTCCTGTAACGTGATATCTTAACAATTACAGCTCTTATTTCTACGCTAATAATGCAGTGTTACGTGACTTCCGTGGATTTTAGTGACTTCCGTGGATTTTATGATTTTATTTTCTTTATATTTTTTTTTACATATGTGAATGGGTAGCGCTTAATCCCAACTCGCAATGAGTATGTATCTATTTTCATATATCGAATGTCTTTAAAAATGCTAGAACGCATTCATCACGCGCTCCTAAAGACTATACTATTCTAAATCACTTCGAGGAAAGTCCCACCCCAAAGCCTTGTTGATTCTCCTCGTTCCTCGGTCGAGAGGTATGCGGAGATATTTTAATCTCGCGAGTGTAATGTAAATATGACGCACGGAATCGCGGAATGCACGAGGGAGCAGTTTTTATCTCGCGCCAAGGAAGCTGCCTCGTCGCCAGAGTGGTGTGGTGGCCCGCAGCCACGCAGCCAAGCCGCAGGCAACTTTAGTTACTGCATTGTGTTCGTATTTTGGCTTTTTACTTGCATATTTGTTAAGAGAAGGAACGGGAAACATCTTTTCAAACTGATGCTTGTACGGTGTTTCCACATCAACGTAACTAAGTAACACATTGCTATCTTTGACGAAAGCACGCATTATCCAATCAGTTCCAAACCCCTTACGATGTCTCCCACTACTCACCAAATTCATCATCTAGTTACTTATTTTGACAATAACCCGTTCCGACTAAGCTCATCAAACAAGCAAGCATTTTCCAAGCAGTTCCAAACGCCTTACGTTGTCCCTCACCAGTTGAGTTCATCAGTTAGTTACTCATCTTGACAATAACCCGTTCCGACTAAGCTCACGAAACAATGAAGTAAGCATTTTCTAAGCAGTTCCAAACGCCTTACGTTAGCCCTCACCAGTTGAGTTCATCAGTTAGTTACTCATTAGACAATAACCCGTTCCGACTAAGCTCATAGTTGCAATGCTGACTTAAAGGCCGCGTTACGTGCGCGCGACCGCACGTGCAATAAGACACATCTGAAGCGGCAAGTTTAGAGAACAAAGCCGCAAGTCGTCCCCACTTATACAACTACACCTATTGCATTGTCGAATTCACTTATGCGGCCATGACGCTTGCGACACACGAGTCGTGGAGTTTGGGGAATAATACCAGGCCCTGATTAATCTTGATAAATTCTCTAGTTGGATCCCTTGTATCAGCCAAAAGAACATGGAAGATCTCCGCGAAGAAACATTATGAGCCGATCCCAAAATAGTATGCAGGCTACGTCTGAAGCAGAAATCCTATTCTGATTTCTGCTTCAGACGTAGCCTACCCATTGCCACTTCAGCTTACTTAATCGAGCAGCTATGTCGGTACCTTAGTTCCGTTCCGTAGTGGCGAATTACCGAGTGGACCGATCTCAGTGTCTACATCTCGATACCATAGGTCATTAATAACAAGATACGTTGGTTATAGATTCTGTCTTTAGCCTCTGTGGAATTTTGGAATAGGTAGGTTCTGCAGTGGATACACACGCGCACAACCATAGTGTGGGAGTGCCTCTCAGCTAGATCGAGCGACGACCTGCGGCGGCTGGCATCAATTGGATGAGTGTGGCTGCTGATCGAACTAATCAAGATTGGCACGTTTTGGGAGGGGCCTACATCAAGCAGTGGATTGCCGCAGGCTGCTAATGATGATGATAAGATTTGTTTTCGTGAAACAGTTCTTGCTACTGCGAAAAAAGTGTTTTTTTTACTTGGCGTAGATCAGCCAAAACAATGATGATAGTGATTGATGAAACTATATGGTAATGATAGAATTGTATGGTATGGATTAGGCTTCTAGATTAGTCCCCACAATCTTAGAATCTCAAACTAATAACTGGTGCGGTCTCTGTTACTTTACTCTCATAAACAGATGCAATGGGACGACACGTCCAGTTCGACATGAATGGAGCGTAATCAGGATGATTCAATATTACGGTTTATCGTGCTTTCCAATCATTGTAATACGTTGTAAGTCACGTTTGTTAGTTTCTTTTAGCGTCTGTGTGTATATCATGTTAGCATGCAGCATTATTGGCTCGCGGGCAGCCGTGGTTCGTCTAGCCAGTCGCCTAACACATTCTCACCTGGGGCCCGGACTTGGTAAGACTTCGCAACTTTGACGGCGCTTCAATGCGGGCTTGAATTACTCAGGCAAGACCCCCACAATCGATGCCTTTCGAATAGTAAGGACGGTACGTCAATAAACTTTATTTGTAGTTGCGTTATTGTAGTAAATTGCAATATTATTTTGGATCTGGAACGCCAGTAGATTAAGCGGTGACTGGGATTTGCGTACAGCTGGTAAATTGGTATTAAGAATTTTTTATGGTAATATTTTCGGTGTTTAGCTACGTTTTCAATCGTGACGGTTATACTGTCCAGTCCCAGGTGCCGATGACGGGCAGCAGCGTCACTGGAATAGGAAGCTACGCCCTGCGCGCCATTCCACTTGCCCAGCGTAGTGTAACCCCTCTTATTATACCCAACAAGTCTAAGGCTAACTAAATTCTTCGAATAGTCTATTTGTATACTAGCCTTTTATCATAGTCATGCCCACAAACAAGGCACTCGTGTCGTACGCTGCCTGCTACAGCCATTAGCCCCACGCAGCACTTTTTACATCTCATAATTAACAAGCAAGCACGTAACAGCCACGTTCGACTATAAATACGAGGAGAAATCGGGACCATCCCCATAAATTCCTCTCGTAAAAGGCTCTGCGATTATGTTAGGGGGTGGTATTAGCAAAGTTTGTCCGATAGAAGGCGGGGGGAGGCACACCCTCCCATAATACATTTTTCGTTGATGTAACACGATTTCTCGACGGCTCTCGGTTACGTGATGGATTAAGAACCCTGGTCTACCAACGAGGATTAAGGCGTCGATATTTAGACCGCCTCTAATATGCACTTGCCGAGACTTAGCCGGGCTTTTGGTATATAGAGGTGTTTCGGTTTTGTTTCGATATATATGAGGCAAATTTCATATATTTTACAGCTTTTTATAGTACATGGATAGAATGTTCATATCTCTTTTTATTCAGCATCATTATTGAATGCTTTACAATGTGACTAAATGTGACTTGCTACTGAGAAAACAAAAGAAAATTAATTATCTTTAAAAGTACAAACTTATGTAACCAAGCAAGATATCAGGTTTATGGAATATACGGTGATAATAATTTGTTACGTCATAACAAAGCGAAATACAATGATAGTGTATGGCTGACAGGCGGTTGTAATGTTTTTTAAACCATAGGCCACCCGTTCTTCCTCATTCCATTGGGTGACGACAAACGCATTTTTATGTATACGAGTAATTTGTAATTTTTTTATGACGACTGATTGCAAAAGACAAGATGTACTCGCTAAGATATATTACTAAATGATGTTCTGTTCGCTATCTTTTTTATCAATTAATTGAAAAATCGCACCTAAATCTGCTGTGTTATTTCTGATTTATATTTTTTTCCATTCCAATTAAAAATTCGAAAAAATTATAAGGTGCTATATTTCATATTCTTTCCATTTCACTCTCCGTGTTTAAAAAACGCTTCATTTATGAAGGAGAAAAGATTCTTACTTAGAACTCATTATTCCTACTCGACTATCGTCGAAACATTTTAAAAATAGCTTCCATTTTCGGCGCCGTCAAAGCGAAACGATATTAAAAAGCGCAAAGTTGGATAGGGTATAAAGAGTTGAGCGTATCTCTTCGCGTTGTTTACGGGCGGGCTCATATCCAATCGCTCGTAATGTATTTATGATTATTGTCAAAGGTACTCTCCGAGTGAGGACTGAATTGAAACTACCCTTCTTTGTACTCGTACGGGAGATTGCATGTTCTGCTTATGACGGTTTGAGCTGCAATTGCGATTTGCGATAGCAGGGAGATTTCGGAGCTTGTGATAAAGCGCTATTCTCCTTACTTACGAGAGGTAATACAGGTTTATCTAATACCTACTTCGGGCACCAGTGTCGCGCTTTGACGTAAGGGAAAATAAAAATAAAGATTGTTCATGTTCTGAATTTAGATCAAGGTTTCACCTAATCAGTTACCATCGTTCAACATGAAATAAATATCAGTGTATTTTATTTAAGGCGATGATAAAGGGTATTTTTTATAGGAAGAGCTTTCAGGATGACCTCACTCCACCTGATGGTAAGCGGTCGTGAGGTTCAAAACGCCAGAGAAAACAAAACAACATCTACAAGAACTCATTGTTATGCTAACAGAAAAGAAACCCTTTGTACCTCCACCACACACGCAACTTCAGTAAATAAGCAAAGTATCCATCGCGCGTACGTAACAATAAACTCAAATATAGTACGTGGTTACGCTTGATTGCATGCAAATTATGACATACGGAAACGTCAAATTTGTTCCACGCGGGAGCTAAGATACTTCGAATTCAGAACACCCTACTGGTTCGCCCTTTATTTTGCACACAAAAGGCTGGTGCCGACCTAATGAACGCCGTGGAGGCCTGTGGTGAATACATTACAGACTTTAGTTACTTCTCACATACGGGCGGGATAACAAAGATCACGACTAAATATAATGATGGAAATTTGGACAATCTTCATGCAAATGCAGGCGGCGAGGTGATGTTTGCCTAGTTGAATTTGTTGTAATTTGTTTTTATTGCTGTTTTGACTCGGTGGCGCATCTGTAGGGTATATTCCCGGGCGTATAATGGAACAAAATGCAGGTAAAGACGATTGGATGAGGCTTTTGGCATTTATACAAATTCATGATCATTTTAAAATTACGCACTTGCCATGTGTGACGAAAATATACGACCAATTGTCGTATCTTTTGGTATATCATTACTTTTTGTTTAATTACCAGGGACATAAATATTATTTCTTATTTTTGTATAATGTATTGTAATGTTTTGTAATCATGACTCTTGATTCCAATTTACTCGTACAAACGTACACATACGGTATTAATTACCTCAATTTTTTTATTTCATTATGGGTTTGGTTTCCCCAATCCACCTGTTGTTAAGTGATATTGAAGCCTATAATGGAGCCCGTTTACCCATAAAATACCGATTTACTCTCGCTTTAAACATCTGAAGATTGTATGTCTCGGGGAACAAAGAGTCCGGCAGGGAGTTTTTTTTTCTTTATTCATATAGACTTGAGACAAGCACTTATAAATCGTCAATACAGGAAATTAAAAGGAATTAAAATACCAGCGGATTTGGAATGTAACTTCTATCGATAAGTTCTATAGTTTGACACGCACAAGAAAGTAGAGGAAAGTTCCGTGCGAGTCCTTGGTGCTTCAAATAAATAGAAATCGACAGTAACGCGGTGATTACGGCGCAAAATTAAATGAGACGAGTTTATGCGTCATATAAAACACAGTTTCGCTCGTATAAAATGTAATTTTATTGCCAAAGTTACCTGAGTCGCTTATGCGTGCCAGCTAGTTGCGTCGCCCCGCGGTACGCGCATGCAAATTAAACGTGTTTCATCTTGGCATTTTCACGGGAGCTTGTCACTGTCAAGCTCGTATGTCTGTTTATTAACTTTTTGCTAATTAGACAGGCCCCGGGCACGTCTGCGAGTGTGTTGGCATTTTTAATTACGTGCTATAATTTTGTCTGGCGTTGCCCGTGTTCCACTGGGTCGAGTAGCGGGTTATTCGCACAATTACCATCGTTGCTGTCTTATTCTCGTTTGCTTAAGTGTTTTTATTAAGAATGACGAGTGTGGTGGAGAAGAAAAAAGCCTGTTCGCATTTTACGTTTGGATCGGACGGAAAATCCGCATGTTGATGCTAAAATGCGAGTTGTTCTTGTATATATGAAAAGGATCCATTGGATAACATTCTTGATTAAATTTTAAGTACCTATGTTAATTTAATAATAATATTAACTTACACATTTCATTTGTCTAAGCAAACCCGTCCCGTAAAGCTGTTTTTGGAAAAATATTAGAAATCATCGTAATGTTGCTGAAGTAAGATGAAATGGTTACATCTGTTGTAGAATAGCTTTCATCGTTTTAACGTAGTATTTAACATCTGGTGCATGTATTATATTATGCATTATGTACTTACAACTTGACGTTTCCCTTTATGATCCGCTAATTAAACGCAAAAGTTTAAAATCTTTTTCCAAGTGCATCATCTTTCTCGTCTCATTACATTACATTTGTAAAAAGAATCATTTAATGATAGTAATAAATCTAAATTAAATAATATGTGTAGTTAGTTATGAAGACTAATCAACACCTAAAAATGTTTAACTTAAGTTCACATCTCTATAATATAAACGGTCAGCTAACTTAAACCTTTATGATTCACCAAAACGTCTGCATCTCTCACATACAAATTGAAACACATGCTTTCCCCTCTGATTCCTTCACATGTGGAGACGCGAAAAATGTCACAAATCAAATTAAGCCGAATCAAAACAAAAGGAAGGGTGCGTTGTAATCACTTCGGTCTGTCAGACACACGGCCAGGTACCGACGGGTTTAAGTTAAAATTTCCACTCCCCAGTAGCTTTTTACTAATTCGCCAAGTGAAAAGGGTTCGCAGAAGCAATACAGTTTACTGCTTATTCAGTATTTATACGTTTGGGGGCTGTCTAAGGCCGACGCAAGGAAAATTTGTAAAATTTGCTTCAATTAACGCAGACCCTATTAACTATATATCATTCATTTATGTGCTAAATTAAAAACAAATGGTACGATTTGAATGCCTGATGTCGGGAGAGCGTAATTCAGTGTTGCGTTACACTTTGTACACGACAAACAAACACACTTTATTTGAGACTAGCGACCCGCCCTCGCTTCGCTTCGGGTCTCTTTAGTTATAATAAATCTGTAGAGAGGTCAATTCTGTACATGAAATATAGTTTCAAAATAACTATCAGGGGCTGATTAGTGATCGATACTGATGCCAAAAAATGCAGTCAGTAAAATTTTTGTCTCTCGATCTGTCTGTTTGTCTGTATGTCTGTCTGTCTGTTCGTTATAGAAACAAAAACTACTGAACGCGTGGGACGCCGCCGTCACAGCTAGTTTAAAATAGATATGTATGTTCTACAAAGTCGTGGCCAATTAATATGTATTTATAGTTAAGTAAGAATAAAACTACGACGTCATATCAAGTTAGGCTGCTATAGTAACATTGTCAAGACATGTCAGTATGTAAGAAAGTTTTTTTGGTAATTGGGTTGGGAAAACACCTTGGGTTACATTATTGGAGTTTAAGTATGGAACCCTAACTTTTAAAAAATATAATATAGCCTATGTTCACCGGAGATAGTGTAGCTTTTCAACAGTTAAAGAATTATTCATATCAGTTCAGCAATTTCGAAGCCTACTCAAAATACAAAGAAATAAAAAACATAATTTTAATCTCTCCTCTTTATAATAGTGTAGATTATCCAATCGCACCAAATCCGTTAGCCGCTCCGCCTCACTATCCCAACCAATACATCGGGTCATTAAGGTCATCCCACACGACACGCTCGCACCACCGATCTGTCAAATTAGGCGCGTACCTACGAGTGCCCTCAGCTCAGGTACCGAAGACGGCGGCGCTAACAAAGCCAATCAGCCGGTGCCCTAACGGATAATCTGTCATAATGACATCGATTTCCCATCTGGTTGCCGCAGGGGTTGCGTGACAGACGTGTCGAGAGCCCGTCTTACGTCTCGTGTCTTTATGCAGGTGACGTTTATGTTATTAGAGCAGTATATGTCGTTTGTAATGAAAACTAATCTCTGTTCTATATTGATGACGTGGGTGGAATGATATACTTTGTCAATAGTATTTCTATGAGAAATCTATCTATCAACTGTATATCTGAATGCGCAAGTTTGTTTGAATGGAAGGATGTTATTTACTCCTTCAAGCAACAAGTACTGAACTCATATGAATGAAACTTTACAGTTAAGTAGTATGCCTCATGTTTAGATTAACACATGGAGTATATTATATGTATGTAAGGGAGAGAGCCATAGTCTTTTCGGTCCAAGCCAGCCTCAACTACTTGATTGAAGGCGTAGCCAGAAACCACAGACCGATGACGGGCAGCAGCGTCACCGGTACTAGAAACTACGCTCTGCGTTCGCCAACCCGCCTGCCCGGTGTGCCGATTATGGATAAATCCTCTAGGTGCTTGCCTAAAGTGACGAACAACTGGAGAAGCCTAAGTCCAACAGTGGACTGCAACAGGCTAATGATGATGTATATTATTATGTCACATATTACCAAAATACACGCGGGCAATGCCGTGAGCTGTAGCTAGTGTTCGTCTATACTATTATATATTTAATTTGTCCATTGCTAGGCCGTTGCACAATTGATACAAGTTTGTTATACATAGCTTACATTTTAACCGAACCGCCACATACCAGCGTGTTCCGTCCCATCACATTTGATGAGCCCGGCCGGAGTCACGCGTCGCTACGTGTCTAATAAGACGCCTTTGCGGCCACTTGCCGTAGCGTTAGCGCTACACGATACACGCTATACGATACATGATACATACGTAACGTCTGTACCGTGTCATTGGCATTTTTGTATAATTAAAGTAATAGGGATGTTTCCAGGATCAAAATAATGACATTATATATATTGGACACGTATTTTTCTTTTCTTCATTTAAACAAAATATAACAAAGATACAAGGCATCAAAATATAGGAGTCTTTTACGTAACTCAGTGGCGAAAATACTCCCACTTTTTGACGTCACGCGTAGCGTAAAAATTTTGACGGGCTATATCTTTGTAATTTTTGGTCTAACTTACAAATGAAAAAATACGTGTAAAATACTTTTATTTCTGAACACTCTAACAGACGGACTAATTTTTTTTTTTACGGCAACAGGCCTATTACTTGTAGGGTATGGTAAGGATGAACAATATTTATGCTACGAAAATGTCTACAAGGTTATTCGTAGTAGTACTACGACAGGATTCCTGGCAGAAAAAGTAATACAAATCTTAACTCAACCCAATGGTAGCTAATACAATTGGGTTCATTTACTATCAGGCTGTTAACGTCCACTCTTGGACATGGCGGTGGCAACTGATAGGTAACTGACCACTTACTTGCCAGTTGTCACAGCGGCTTGAGCTTCTCTTTCGCTTTCCATCAGGCGTAGGGAAGCCATTATGTCGAACCACTATAAAAAAAATGCATATTATGTAGAAAACGACCTTCCCCGAGTTTATTCCCTATTTCGAAAAGTTAGTTTCCTAAATTGGTAAATTTTTTTATCGGCCAGGATTAGCATCCGGATCTTCGCAACAGCAATTCAGACGTAAAGGCCCTACCCATCTCGCGACTGAGTCAAAAGTAATGCTAAATACATTGGTCTAATGAAGCGTCCGTGGTGCAGACGTCGAGGGCCATAATGGTTTCCTCTCGAGCCTTTGTCGACGCAACTTCGCGACTCTTAACGCGAGTGTCAGGAAAGCGCTTTTGAGGAGCCGCCCCGAGGAGTGTGCGAACGTCGCGTACGGTCGGCGCGAAAGTTGATTAATTGTGTTCGAATAATTAGGTACTTTATTGCATAAGCTTAAAAATTAAATTTGTACAAAGTCTATTTTTGTTTCTGGCTGTATAGATTCAGTCCGATTCCGCAAACTATTTTTTGATGATGGACTCTCCTTTTCTAGTCAATTGTACTCTATCCAAATAGAACCAGAACAAAACCTGGCGACCTAGATGCCGCTGTCTTTTGCAAAAGTCACCCACAGAGTTCGCAGTGGGACACAGCTAACAAATGTGCCATGGTCTGTATTGGTGCACCACAGCCAGCATACAAATTCCCACTCAGCCCCTACTTAACTAAATTGGACCTAGCCAATATAATACCTAATATATATATAACTAGCTTTCCGCCCGCGACTTCGTCCGCGTAAAGTTTTTTTTTCCAAAATAAAATTGTTACTCGTGGATAATGTAGCTTTCGAATGGTGAAAGAATTTTTAAAAACGGTCCAGTAGTTTTTGAGCCTATTCATTACAACCAAACAAACAAAGTTTTCCTCTTTATAATATCATATTTTAGATTGGACACTAAATTGAGCATTATTTGGGGAAAGACGCTATCGGTCATAAGGGGTTACCCAATTCTATAGAACGTCTGGCGTCTGTACACCAAGTTAATTTTCAAAAAATTAAGTTTTTTTTTATAAAAAGAGCGTTCATGATAACTACACTCCATCTGATGTCATGAGGTCCAAATGTTACGTCGACAAGCAGACCAGGGCAAACCCACCGCGCCTGTCGCCCTCACCCTGAAGGCCCACACTTACTTTTTAGCATCATCTTATAAGTATCTTACGTAAAATAACTACGTTATTATTTAGTTTTCGTGCCTTAACGCAGCACCATCGCAAACAGCATAAGAAAACAAAACACTACGCGAGTCGCAATCTATATATATAAAAGGAGAAACTGACTGACTGACTGACTGACATATCAACGCACAGCCCATCTATATATATAAAAGGAGAAACTGACTGACTGACTGACTGACATATCAACGCACAGCCCAAACGGCTAAACGTAGGCACTTGAAATTTGGAAGGGACGTAGCTTAGGTACCGTAGGGGTGCACTAAGAAAGGAATTCCCGAAATTCCCACGGGAACGGGAATTAGCGGGAAAATCCTTTTGTATGAAAAATCTAAACCGCTTAAGTTAGACGCTTGAAATTTGGCATGCAGGTACCTTAGTAAATATAAAGTTTAGTTATGGCTGTATTTTGAGAAATTCCCACGGGAACGGGAGTTAGCGGGAAAAAACTTTTGTATGTATAAATTTAAACACGCGGACGAAGTCGCGGGCAAAAGCTAGTCACAATATAAAACATTTGACGGCAGTCTCATTTCAATCGCAAAGTCCACGTTTACATTACCCCCCTCGCAAATAAATGAGACGCCTTACATCCGTACGTACCTACATAGTTCTTGAACACTTCTTCAGCTTTCATTTAGCCGATGCAAAGATACGTCTTGATTACACCCCTGTTTGTACACTGCGTAATTAAGGATGCGTCTCCATCAAAAGAAACTCCGTATTTATTAATTTGCTGGCAAATGTTTGCTTTTAATAACCAATGTGTAAGCTTAATGGGCTCCTTGGGACTATAAGATGTAGATAGAATTGGCGTAAATGTTTGTTATTTTGATTTTCGAGTATTTATCTGTCTTGTCTTTTACAAACGACGGCATTATGTGCATTTACTGGTACCTATAAGTAAAAACTGTTTATTAATAAACCCCGGAAAGATCAAAGTAGCGAACAATGCGAAAGGCCTATGTTCAGCAATGGATTGTTGGAGGCTGATGATGATGATGAAACCCTGAAACATCAGCGATATGACCCTTTACATTTAAATTTGGCTTTAAAAAAGCAGCTACATTGACAACCTCAGCGGCGCAATGGTTAAAGCGTTTAGGCCAATCGAAGGTTCTGGGTTCGACTTCTGGTCGGGACAATTTAATATAATCTCTCTAAATTGTCTCGGGTTTAGGTGTTTTGGGAGACTCTTCCATTTAATGATTGAATATTACTGAGCTTAGTTTGAAATTTGGTGGTTGGTATGAATTGTATGACGTAATAATTAATTTCTAATTCAAGGAAAAATCATGTTAATCTTACTTCTTGACCATATACTAGGTATGAAGCACAAGGCGTCGAGAGGCCATTTATTATCCATCCCATTATAAAGAAATTTGACAGACAAGAGCACCAACGTTGATTCGTGGCCATCAGTACTTACAAAAACAACAAAAAGATTGAACATCTATTAACATTTAGGAACGTAATACCTATATCCAAACATTTTTCTTTTGTGTACATTGGAACAGCGAATTATTATTATACTTGTTTATTTTTAGTTACGATCAAAACTTCACTAATAACGCAGTCACTAAAGTTTCCCTACACACCGCTCAAAAACCGCGGCGGCTGTACTAACAATGTGGTATTAGCGTAATTCGCAATCAATCTTTATCCCGTCGCAACGTCACCGCGTTTGTCGCGCGACACGTGTTCGCGACGCTCTCCCGTTCTTGTTCGGATGTGAAATTTAATTTCCGCTACGCGGGAATCTGTCAGGGCGGCGGGGCGGGGGGCACGGGGCCACCGAAGAAATATGCCCGCTCTAAACTTTGTCAATTTGTTTGTGGAGCGAAATTAACTCGATCCAATCTGCGACGAACCTGCGTGCGATGTCGCGTCGCGTCATATTTCCGCCCGCGACTGTTCGCGGAAGAGGTGGGCAGCCGGTTATCGCGATGATTCGAATGAGATAACAGGAATTGGTTGCGCATTTGAAATGGCTTCGGCAAATTGAAAATAAGGTGCTCTCCTGCAGTCTTTCCGAAGAGCTACGACTTTTTTTTTTTTTTTTTTTTTTTCTTTTCATAGTGGCTCGACATAATGGCTTCCCTACGCCTGATGGAAAGCGAAAGAGAAGCCCAAGTCGCTGTGACAACGGGCAAGTAACTGGTCAGTTACTTGTCAGTTGCCACCGCCATGCCGGCCCAACCCTAACCCCCCACGAGCTCCGGAAACCCTACTCACCGGCAGAAACACGACCCAGAGGTCATTTGACTGCGGTATTCTATAGGGTGGAGGTCCTTCCCCGGACGGGCGGCTCAATTCGAGCGAAGATTCGCTATGCCCTACCTCTCTTGGACTTGGGAACCTTTACGAAACGAGTGTATTCATATTTAAAAGGCCGGCAGCGACCCTAAACTCGATTAGAGTTGTAAGTGTCCGTGGGCGGTGTCGACTGCTTACCACCAGGCATCACACGTGATCGTCTGCCGCTTATCGCATAAAAAAATCGTCGGGTACTCTACACTGCATGGAAGAAGTTAATATGTAAAACATTTGATTGTACCTATTTTCGGTCATAGTGCTAAATTCCTGGCTAATACTAGC
Source organism: Conogethes punctiferalis (assembly GCA_031163375.1). Taxonomy (NCBI): domain Eukaryota; kingdom Metazoa; phylum Arthropoda; class Insecta; order Lepidoptera; family Crambidae; genus Conogethes; species Conogethes punctiferalis. Next base: position 19,783,394 of record CM062081.1, on the reverse strand, counting down.
CTATAGTTAGGTTAGGTATATTTAGCTTCAGACATACACTGTCAATTAAACTCAAACAGACAAACCTTCTCTCTGCGTGACCTAAAGGATGACTGGAAGATCAAATGGTTGACAGACCGACTCGAATAGGACTTAGATGCTTACCCTAATGAATGCGCTGTCAACAGACAACTTCATGCCTACAAAAAAATCTTGCAACATTTTGATGGCCCTGGAGTTTAAACTTAGAACCTGTAGTTTTGAACGTCCCTGAGGAAGGATTTAAAGAAATACCAAGTTTCAGTTCCACAATTCATCATTTCTGTATTAGATGTGATATGCAATTAAACCCATCGAACAGATTCGAATAGTGAATCTTTCTAAGAACTGAAAACAATGCATATTGACAAAAAATTAACTACGTTGGACTACCGTACTAAGTGTTTGTACCAATAAATATTCGCTTTTATAATAAATTGTTTGGTAAATTCTGAACAATTTATTAAATTGAACATATTGTACCGCGGCACTATTAACCCAGTTGCACTCGTTGCAAAAACACCTTTTTAACTTTATTATTTCCTAAAAATAGAAATAAAACACAACAACACAAACTGCAGTTAATTCAAAAGTTTAAATTTACCTCGTAACTCGACCCTAAATCAACAGCATCTTTTCACAAATGGTCAGTTAAAATAACGACGAGAAAAAATATATATTACGCCCTTCCACAATCAAGAAGGCAGCTTAACTCAAATTTATTGCGGGTGAATTTCACTTTAAATTAACAAAGGTAACCTGTGAAAAAGTAAAAATACGCGTCCCAACTTCGTTACGCGTATCACCGGGTCTCTTGAGAATGCGTTATTAAAATATATTATACACGCACCTTCGCATGGAGCCCTCGACTAACAGCAAATAAATTAGTTATGCCCAATATTTTCACCCTAAATGTTATTCGAAGCCGGGTGTATGAGAGTTAGGAAATTGGGAGGGCATATTTATCAGATGATGGTATCTGTGTCGCTGCTGAACTGTAAGATCGGATATTTCAGAAAAAACGTTGTGAGTTCGAAATATATAATTTTTACAATGTCCAATTTCGTTTAGTCGTTGTATCCATGTCTCAATGATTTTGTCGTTATGTATTAAAAAAATTAAACCGACTTCGAAAAAAACACAAACGACCAAAACTAAAAAGCGATAAATAACGTAAGTAATTCTATCCTTAATACATAATTATTTAAATATTACAATTATCACTTATTTTTGAAGTCGGTGCCAGCCTCTCGGTACCTAACGTAGACTGTTGTTGTACGACGAGCGCGGCCGGCAAACAGGACAATATATTTATTTGTTTGGCACCGACTTCAAAAATAAGTGATAATTGTAATATTTAAATAATTATGTATTAAGGATAGAATTACTTACGTTATTTATCGCTTTTTAGTTTTGGTCGTTTGTGTTTTTTTCGAAGTCGGTTTAATTTTTTTTAAAAAATAATTTTATTTCTCTATTTTTAGTTGCGTTAATGTGCTGTGAACTTGCCCTTGCCCTGCATAAGTACATACCACTACCACCTAGTTTCTATCGACCAATGGCAGTACTGTCCCCTAACTCCTAACCGTTAAGGAGTTCTGTGGCTTCATCATCAGCACCAGATGTTGACGCCCGGAAGCATATACCTGAGTAAAATATAATTACGTAACAAAAACACCATATGAGCATACAATTTTCGGTTGTTGCCCTAAATATCTCCAGGATCCCATCATCAGATCCTGACTTGGTGAAAATGGGACCACCTTGGAAGTGTCCTCTGTCGAACAAAGAAAAAATTTTTGAAATCCATCCATAATTGACGGAAATATCGGTGAACATACATAAAAAAAAAAAAATATTATACATAGAGACGAATTGAGAACCTCCTCCTTTTTCGAAGTCGGTTAAAAACAAACTTCGCATCTGGTTTCTAAAATAAAGAACTAATTTCTCAAATAATACCTATATTCGTATCTTAGTTAACGAAAGGCCAATGAAACCACTCTGCAAGTTCTCTCAAAGTTTTCTTGGTAATTTGTAAACCTAGTACCTACTGCTCGAGATATCTTTCAAAACCCACCTACCCTACACCTACACTTGAAATTAATTTTGAAAACTTTGTTTCCTAAATCAGACCGCATCGAATATCGAGGTCACGACAGTCTACGTCTTTTAAGGCTATGAATCCGACGTCATAAAAAAAATATGAAAGATATTAGTTTTAATTTAGAAAGTATTTTGAACTTTATAAGTGTGTAAACAAAGAAACAATAGTAATAAACCATTTTCTTACACAAATACAACAAATTACAATAAAAAAATTATGTTAAGTGCCTGACTTTTAATGTGCAAATATAAAAAATACCTAAATCGTGTACTCAGAAGTAATGCCAAAAAAAAATTGACGTACGATGCGTGCCAAAGAAATCAAAATGTAATTTGAGACTTATTCTCTTAGATAATTTGTAGCATTCCGTTTCATACACCGCAACTGCAACACGCTCACATCCTCATACTTTCAGATTCTTATAACAAGGTGCAGAAAATTTCGAATCCAAGTTCTATTTGCATAGGCGCCTCTTTCACAGGTGACGCGGCTTAATTACATTCGAGAAGTTTCGGCTAAGTTTATGGAAATTGTGCTGTCGGTACCGGGGCTACTTATACAATAACCAAATAAGTAACCATTGTTGGTACGGTGGTGCTAGTATCTTATATGAGGATAATTGAGGAAATACGAGCGCCTAAGAGCACTACCAGGTAAGTGAAGGTTCTCAATAAGGTAGAGACATGTAATATGACTTTTTTGTTATCTGTAGATACTTATTTAAAGTGTAATGCAATTATTATTTATTAGTTACATATCGCAATCACTGCAATTGTATAACAACCCTATACTTTGCCTTTACTCTAAACGAAGAAGGCGCCACAAACAGATATGTCGTTAATTGTAAAATGAAAATGTATAAGGAAAAATGGAATGGAAAAATGCTTTAATGAAGCATTTCCCTAGATATTTGTTACAAATCATAGGCTTGAAAGTAATATGATGTTTAGGGATTACCAACCATATTCAACAATATGAAAATAGATTCACACGTACAATGTACATGTGGGCAGATGGTTTTATATGAATGAAATCGGCATGCATTGGTGACATAATGGTTGAAGCGCTACGCCTAAAGCACAGACGCTCCGAAGGTTTCTATTCCCGATAGAGTCAGCTTAGGAAATATTTTTTCCTAAATTATCTAAGGTGATCGGGGAGATCAATCGTCAACTAGTACTTACGTCTTGTTCAAGGGAAAACCTTATTTTGGGACCAACCTTATCGGCGCATTAATCATTTCTTTCATTATTGGCTCATAAGTATTAAACAAGCGTCCGTGATACTTTTTCACTAAAAAGTATCAGGGACGTTTTACACTTAAAACCCCTTAAATTCACGGCTACCACTAAAATAAAAATAAAAAAAACAGTCGCAAATTATGAACTCCAACGTCCTATTTCGAGCAATGTCAGCAAATAGCGCAACAATTGTAACACCGCACGCGTCACCGAGTCTCGCTAACGTTCATTTAATAACCGCTAATTCGATTAGGCTGACAAACCTCATTTTTGCTCGGCCATATGTCAAGCGCGACTAACTCCATATTCTGTAACATAATTAACACTTTTACGGCGGCGGTTGCTCGGGATCATCCCGTAATAACCTTGTTAACCCTGGCGCACCGAGCGAGTTGGCTAGCCTTTTAACGGGCTTGTACATGGGCATTAATCCGAAAGCTATCGACTTTCGTCCCGTTCTAACACATTAGCCACCGTATCTTCTGTCTCGGCGGTCTCCACGGGTCCAGTCCCGGGATCCGTGCCTTTTAGTGTGAGGTTTTCGCTTGCCTTAACGAAGGGAAGCAGTGCAAAGGTCGTCATTAGGGCAAGCGCGGTGTAAACAAGGTCCGAAGCGCCCACTAATGGGCAATTCGGGCGACCTTCTCGAGGTGACCCCAGGTCTGTCTCAGCCCGTCGTAAATGGGCTTTTAATTGCGATTTTGATAGAACGCGCCCGGATTAGTTTTGCTATGTTCTCGTTTGTGAGCCGTAAGTGCGCCGTTTGTTTAGAACGCTCTATATTATTTTGCATTTGCGAATTTTGATTTGTGAAAGGGTTGGGTTGTTGAATCGTAAATATTGCTTTTAAATGCTAGTTAATGCGAATTGAGAGCTAATTTAGTTTCAAATTTAAATTAGCAAACCCTGTAATTAAACAGTTTATAAGTAGATTACTTTTTAATAATTACTAGCAAACCGAGATTCAATTTCTTTTATAGTGTTAATTATATTAATTTTAATGGAATCGAAAATCAAGAGTAGGGTACCGTGTCTGTTAGACTGCGTACTGATTAATGTTAAACAAAAGGAATAGGGACTATGATGGTTTTAAAATAGAAACAGTTATACGAGTATAATCTAATTAATTGCCCCGAAGTTATCAAGGTCTTTCATTATATAGCATTGTATATTAATTACAATTATCATCATGAAAGAGTGTGCTAGAGAGAGAAGATAGCGTCTCAGTCTTAAATTAGCGTCTCCTGTTTTGTTTACTATAAAAGTCACCCGATACACAGCCGTAAAACACAAGTCCAACTTATCCGAATCCTAATGGACTCCATTGACATAAATGTTTTATTCAATTGGTGCCCACGCCAAAACAAAAGAAAGTATGCCCTCGTCATTATGAGTTTGAAGAAGTTTTTGCATTTCACTCGTTACGAGTAAAGTGGCTTAAAATAAATAAGTACGGGTACGCTTAGACTTAATGATGGTTGTTACGCGTAAAAATAAGTATGTATATGATTACTTATGTGCGCCAAACTCCAAGTTGAAGGACCTTTATTTACAGAAGCTTACAAAATGCCTTGTTAGATTTCTGGGGTATTTTAAAGTTGTCAATTTATGAAGGGAACTCGCTTTATAGTAATAACCTACATTTAGGTTGGTGATTCGGGGTATAGTCAAAGGCAACAGACTATATCGACTACCCATCCGATAGACAGACACCATCAAATCTATCACCAAGGTATCCGCTGGCCATGCAACCTGCATAGACCGGTGGAGACAAATCGCAAAAGCGGTAAACACGACAGTTGACGACTATGACTACAAATGTCAAGAGTGTATGATTAAAACGATATAACATACAACCGAGACGAAGGCAACAATTTTAAAAAACAAGCAATCATAAACCACTCGCTTGAGTCCAAACTGCTCACTTTTTTTGCGCTATGAGTAAGTTCTTTCATCATCAGAGTTAACAAAATTCTTCGTTAACACCCAATTGTTAACACATCTTTCCGTAGGCCTAAATTCGCTATTAAACAGAGATCGATGCAAATTCAAACACCCTCTAAGCTCTTTCAGACCTCGTCACATGATTAACATGATACTGAAAGTTTATTAAAACACTAATAAAATAGTTTCAAACTAATAGAACGATATACCACTTGAAGTTATACCTAACTATAGCTGAAGTTGGTTTACGGCCGCCCGGGCTAAGTTGATTACTCAGTGTGCACCACGTGTGCAAATTCACTATAAATCCCAGCATTAGGTAAAAGCCTTCATTACTTAAGTCCCGTAAAACCCTTATCCCATAACGTTAATAACACAATTACTATAAATCTATCATCGCTGAACAAACACGGTCCGAATCTCAGCCTAAGCTAATACATTTTGTCCACACCCGTATTCATACTTAACGACAAGGGAGTGAGTAGTATTTGCCAAGCATACACATGCGGCGCCCGCACGATGCAATATAACCTGAAGACGACTGGGTCGAGCCCCGGGGTCCTTCCCCAACCCGAGAGGACAGTAATTACGGTAGGCAAATTAAGCAGTAAGGGGTCGGCGTGGCCCCCGCGCCGTGTCCATCTTTGTGCTACACTCGACGGTTTATTTTAGGTTATTCCTCGTCTTATTACAATGTAGCGTTCCCCCTGCGGCGTGCTCACCTCAGAAACTGATTTCGGCCCGGGCATCAGAGTTTCATTACGGTCTGTCGAAAACAATCCACTCTAAATATCTATTCTTGGGCGCGCACTCCGGAATTACATTAGTCTGAGGTGGCGAAGGCTCGACTCAATTTGTTTGGTCGTAATAACGCTGCGCTATCAGGTTATAACAAATGAGCTATTGTGAGAGCAAATCGGAGGAAAACGGTTTTGCAGTGTCTGCTCGGTTTTATAGTTGGAGCGCGGAAAGGTCGGAATGTGATTTTATGTTTGCGCCGGGATTTCGCTGAGATATATTAGTTTGCAAAATGGTTATATGCGCGGTACGTATAATTGTGATGCCTTTGGGACAGACGTGTTACTGGATGGAAGAAGCATAGTTTGTAATTAAAGTGGGGATATACTGCCTCGTCATATTCAAGTGACACTGTATAAGTCGTGTTAAATTTAGGTAAAGGTCTGTGATGATATAGCTTCATCCTACACATGTAAATGTGTTAAATTAACACCCGCCATAATTATTGGACAATATTACGAGTGGTCATCATCATCATCAACCTATCGCAGTCCACTGCTGAACATATGCCTCGCCAAGTATTTGCCACGTGGGGCAAACACCTAGAGGGCATACTCATAATCGCCGCGCTGGGCAGGCGGGTTGACGATCGCAGGGCGTAGCTCCTTGCTCCGGTCACACTGTTTCCCATTATCGGCCTGTGGTATTTAACTACGCTTTCAGTCGTTATCGTTATACCGCCACCAGTCAGTTGTCAGAGCCTCGTTGGTCATTCAGCAGGATGCACCCCGGGCAGGAAGCGAAAAGATAATAAGTCGCTCCCATACATGCTAGCATAGTATAGTATGTTAGTGTTATTTAAGAAATCTTGTCAAAATAGATATGTGCTTGTTAAATCCCGAGCATTTTACGTCTATGATGCAATGCAACGCGAACGCTCAAAAGTAAAAATAGCATAATAATACTGAAAACACTCGTTGGTACTGTTCATAACCTAATGAATTCGCCTACCGCTCCGTGCAAAAGTTAATTAGAACACTAATAATCGCAATAATTTACGTCGAAAGTTCACAAGCGAACCTTAAATTAATGAAACTAACTTTTGATAACACGCAACGTACCATAGAAAATAGATACAAACATGCAATATACTCACATTCAACTTACCGAACACGAAAATGGTGTCTCAAATAAATAGAGCATTTTCCAATACTTTGGTATTTCTACCATTAGACCTCCATTTGGCATGCGATGCTCGCGTGTCCCGACTTTAAAAGGCGACCACAATGCGCTCGAGAGTCTCGGGGGAGATCTGAGCAAATATGATTTGTCCATTAAAAAAAAATCAACAACTGTTGACCACAGTTGGAGGATGGTCACAAAGCGTCTCGTTAGCGACGTACGTGCCGCGTCACACACTTCAGGCCATGCCCTTCGTAAATAATGAGAGGGCAGCCCTTGCGAGTTGCGGATGTGATAAACACGAGTTTGCGATTGGTGCTAATGATATTGCGATAAAAAAGGTTGAGTTTTAGGTTAAATGCAATGGATTCTGGAATAGTTATGTAAGTTCCAAACGATGTAGTGAAATTTATGATCATGAAAGTAAAATCTAGAAATTATCTGAAGCAGGCTTTAGATAATCTTAACTAATATTATAAAGCTGAAGAGTTTGTTTGTTTGTTTGTTTGTTTGTTTGAACGCGCTAATCTCAGGAACTACTGGTCCGAATTGAAAAATTCTGTGTTGAATAGACCATTTATCGAGGAAGGCTATAGGCTATATAACATCACGCTGCAACTATTAGGAGCGAAGAGATAATGGGAAATGTAAAAAAAAAACGGGGAAAAAATAACTATTCCACGCGGACGAAGTCGCGAGCACTGCTAGTTTCTAATAAATTTCTAAAAGCAGGCTTTAGATAATTTCTAATGTAGAAAATTTTGTAAGTAGCTAGTTTTTACAGCATAAATGGTCATCACAAATTAAAATGATTCTACCATGGATTCCTCATGATGCTCGTATTACTATTATTGCTTTGACTACTTATAGCCACCAGGACTCAAAATTATGGATTTCTTTTGTAACTAAAAATATCCCAGAGCATTAAAACCCAAATGTGTATGTTAGTAAAAATCATTCCTCTTCATGTCCTTAGACTCTCTGTCTATCCATCGAACCCTCTTTTCTACAAAAGTGATTAAAATTCTTTAGGACTCTCTTTCTTTCTATGGGATTATTCAATCCCACATTGATTCGGGACGCAAACCTTCATATCTACTACCGATCGACCCAAAAACATTGAAACCAAATAATAACCTTAACGAAATTGCCACATCTAACCCCACATAGTTTCACAGCTCCGCATCCCCCTGGGAAACCAAAACTGTGGGGCATCGGCGACTTGTCTCAGCGTCCTGAATGCCTCTTAGATTGCCTCTGCCTAAATATAGCCAAACAAGGGCTTGCATTAGACGCCGAATAGGATTTACTAAGGCTGCGGTCTGCACATACGAGTATAGGGACCCTACGTGCTGACTCGGCCTGTTAATAGAATTCGCGCACAGGCGAAGCTATGCTGGGGAACTATTGAGCGTAATTATAAGGTTATTCATATTACTTGTTAGTTTCACAGTCTTGTTTGTTGGGATGTGAAAGGCGATATTGAGTTTTGATTGTTTTCATCCTCGCTCCTCAATTTATATTTCGATGCAGTCTTAGCCTAAGTCGTCAGATATTATTTATAGTCAATACCTATCTGTTTATCATCGAGTTTTCTAAAACTTGTGTCTAAAACGTGAACATCCATTGTACATGTATCACATACGAGAAACACATAATTTGTTCTAATAGTCACAGATAACATGAAAAGCACATTATAGAAGCCTTTCAATTAAAGTGAAATCTCTACACGTGTAAGTTTCAGTTTCAACTGTCAATACAGTCAATAAAATTTAGAAAAGTAACTTTTATAAATTCACATTGGTGTGAAAAAAAAAGGTTGTCTGGAAGCGAATAAGACGGCCTAATTCATAAAAGAATTGTGCACTTTCCCTAGCTCAAAATTATACCTCGATTCTCCCAATTACTATCTGGAATTCGAGAAATATGATTTTATATCTAATGTATAAAATTTAAGTGAAAACCCTTGTTTTAGATAAGGTGCTTACAAAAAAAGAAAAATGTCTAACATATTCAAACAAAAAGCCTCAACCGCCTTAAACCTGCAACTTTGTTTAATCCGCTAATAAAACATGCGGAGCGCGCTATCATAACTTCCTTTTGAGCCAGCCAAAAATCGAAGGCCAAACCCAAAGAGCTATTTACATGAATTAGCCGACATTTATGCCCCCGCCGAGACAGACCGCAGTGTCGCGGCGCCACCTGGCGGTGAGAATTATACGCTCGTTTCTCGCTCCAGCGCCTTCGGCGGTGCTTTGTAACTTGTACCTATTTATTGGTAGCTTGGGAAACTTGAAAGTAATTTTTTAAGTGTCTAAAATCTTGCGCAGGAAAAATTGTTCGGCGCTCGCCGCGAGCTAAAATGGCAAGTATATATTTTAACCAGCAAAGACCTCAGTCTTTTTTGTGAAATTGTGATCGAGCGTAAACCTGAACATAATGGGTAGACTTACACTGGAAAGAACTAAATCACTTTCACCTTGAAAATCAGATTATATTTTTTTGATACTTTTATGCAGCTTTTTAGACTTGAGAGAACTGAACGCATCACTGTACTTAAACATACATAGTTTTTGTAAAGGTTTCTTCAAATCCATTCAATAGTTTTCGCATGAAAGAGTAACAAACAACATTAATCCATTCGTACATCCATCCATACATCCATCTGAAGAAATTATAACATTTATTATTATTATGTTAGATGCGTAGTATTATTAAGTAGTACACCATTGGGGTCGTCAATTATACATAAGATAATAATATTATAAAGAGGAAAGATTTGTAGCCATTTTTGTATGTTTGTAATGAATAGGCTCAAAAAGTACTGGGCCGATTTAAAAAATTCTTTCACCAATAAAATGCATGTAGCATTCTATTTTGACATAGGCTCCCTATATTTTTTCAAAATGATATGTTATCATTTTGAAAAAATATAGGGATCCTTGGTATAATTTAAATAATATAATTGTCTACCCCGTGCGAAGCGGGGACGGGCTGCCAGTTATACATAAGACAATATAGTATTTGAATATATTTTTAGTATAATTTCAATGTAGGTAGACCAAATCTCGCGAACCTCGTTACCAACCTTATCCTCCGGATGCTATCTTTAATAGCTCCGTTGTAGAGAACCTATAGCTGCACGGTTTGCAAAACCATGGAGGCAAATGAAGCTGAGTATTTACACGATAGGACGTGATATTGTGAAAAATGCACATCAGTTGAGGATGGCTGACAAGTGCTGGATGCGGGAGGCCCAAGATCGATCAAAGTGGCGAAATAGTGGAGAGACCTACGTCCAGCAGTGGACTGCGAAAGGCTGTTAATGATGATGATGGTGTTGATTTTTTCTGTGGTTGAAACACGATTAGTGCGAATCAACCTAGAAAACCTGTTTTTATCTTTTACTTAATTTGATGTTATTACTTTACTTTGTATACTAAGCTTTCCATGTGATGTTTACCTTGTGAGAAACCTATGACCTGCCCGTTGTCATCGCCACCTTGGGCAAACACCTGGAGGTTATACACATAATCGCCACGCTAGGCAGGAGGGTTGGCGATCGCAAGGCGTAGCTTTTCGCTCTAGTGACGCTGCTGCCCGTCATCGGCCTGTGGTATTTGGATACGCCTTCAATTGTGATGGATATATCGCGACCAGTCGGTTGCCAGAGTCTCGTCTGTTCTTTAGCAGGATGCATTACGGGCAGGTGAGAGTGGCTTACAGCGAAAAGGTAATGGGTCGCTCCCCTACATCCAGGTAGCTAACTTATTCCACCACAATGTGTCTGAAAACCAAAAGGCCCATCTCCATAGCTCCCCTGTCCCCGCCCGGCGCCGTTTGTCTCCGGCGCACCTCCGCGCGTCCGATTTATGGCACAGTTTTGTGAACTCTTAACCGTTACGTGATCTGCTTCCGAATCCAATTTATGCCCTCCATGGGAAAAGTTGGCCCGTGCCTCCAATTCTTTACGACTCATCGGGATGTCGTGCGCCGATTCAATTGTTTTATACAGCAGGGAGTAGGAGGCGTTTTTGCCAGAAAGAGATTGGTATACCTATTACACTAAAAAGGATTTATTTTTTCTAAAATACGGATTAAAACTGAATTCATGTAGATCTAACCAATTAACTGTCACAATGATCAAAATTGGACGTAGTTATGCTACAACGTTCCAATCCACAAGGTGGCCAAAATCGAGTTTTCATGCTCAAGCTACGTATTTAGGACCGTTCTATCTACTGGTGAAGACACTGACACTCTAACCATAGTAATTACCGAAATAATTAAGCCGCCCAAACGATAAAACGTTCCAAAAGACCTAATCGTATTCTTAAAAAGTGTCAATTCATTTGGATCGTATTTTTTAATTCGTTTGGGAAAAACAAAATGATCCAGGGAACTTGAAACGTTTAATAAAAATATATACTATGAAAATATCTATTTCTATAAAACGTTTCAAGTACTTTCTAATGTTGAAAAGAAATTATAATGATAAAAATAAACGATCCAAAACGTATTATACTAGTAGGATCATACATTTATCTAATCATGAAACGATCGATCACTTAACAATAACATTATTAATGTTCAAAAAGTGTTGTGTTGTCAATGTTATATTATGCTCATAGTGCTCTCAGGAAAAATTTACACTATCTTTGATTCAGTATTAGCTGAAATATAGCTATAAGTTTATATTTTGCTATTTATAAATAAATAAATATTAACTAAACCCATTTTTAATACAATACTTAAAAATATACAATGTCTTCTGATGTCTGGAACGTTATCACTAAAATAAAATGATCCAAAGAAGAAACTCTTCGCTATATACGGTCAATGGGAACGATTTGGTACTGAGGCGCCCCGGCCTACAGATGACAACAATATTCTATATGAGTCCCTGACTCTTGTTCGGCTTAAAATTGAGCAGATTCTCGTTCCCCCATGATAGGACCGAGTCTAGAGAGGCCTCAATTTCACCCACAAGGTTATTCCGGCTTTCTGTGATGTTATCCCGAGAGGCTTGTACATTACCCATGTATAAAGCGCCCCTGTGCTATCACCTGCATAATAATGTATGCTGCGAATATGCAACATGTCATTTATATGCAGAAGAAATAAGGTAGGGGACAGTACACAGCCTTGTGGCACACCAGCATTCACGGGCTTTGCCTCAGAGCAGGAACCGTCGACAACGACACTGATGCTTTGCTCCGCAAGAAAACTGGCAAGCCAACCACACAACCTCTCAGGAAGCCCATATGAAGAAAGTTTCGCTAAAAGCTCATTGTGCCAAACACGATCAAATGCCTTTGCTATATCCAAACTAACAGCCAAAGCCTAACCCTTGCTCTCAACCGCCTCCGCCCAGCGGTGTGTGAGGTATACGAGTAGGTCACCAGCCGATTGACCCTGACGAAAACCGTATTGACGATCAGAGATCAGCTGGTGTTCCTCCAAGTATCCAAGAAGTTGGCGATTTATTATTGTCTCCATTAATTTAGAGATCAATGAGGTAATGGCAATTGGTCTGTTGTGGGAAGGGTCCCTTTTTGGGAATCGGATGGACAAGCGCAGACTTCCAGGATTTAGGGACAATACCATTAGAATAGGAAAGCCGAAAAAGACGCGTGAGAACTGGTGCTAACTCAGGGGCACAGATTTTTAGTACTATTGGTGGGATGCCGTCAAGCCCACTCAACTTATTGATGCCAAGGGAGAACAGAAGTCTACGAACATTGTCCTGCAGAAAACGAATGTTGATGGATGGTAGGGGGTAATTCTCCCCGGTTATCAAGAATTCAGTTAGATGCAAATAGAAAGCCCAAGAGGTCTGCTTTCTTCTTTGCGGTATGGGCAAGCGTGGAATTGGATTGTCATCACCAATTCTCCGGATATAGCTGGAATTTGCAGCAGCTATCATTCTTTTGTAAGACCTGGTGGCAATATTGTAGGTCGTAAAAAGACTGTAAAAGGAGAGGTTTCGATTATTAATAGATCTAATCTTATACAGCTGTTGCCTAAAGGAAAACCTATTGCTCCAGCTAAATTGGCTAATTTACGATCTTTTTATAAATCCATTCACATTTAAATAATAAATAATGTTGTTTTACTGTCTAATATTTATTTTAGATAAAATATATATAAATTACTTAAATATAGTAATTTTCACATTTTGGAACGTTTTCACAAATTAATTTAAAAGCCACCTTCATATAAAATGCCTTTTTGTAAAAACGTTCCAAGTACAATTTTTTTAAAATTTGTATGAGTAATATTATTTTTTTGCAATGAAAGGTATATGAAAAAATAATATTTAATTATTTAGTATAAATGATACACACTACTCGGTTCTACGCGCTTCCATAAAAAAGCATACCACAAAAACACAAAAACGCAATTTTCTCAGTTCGATCTGCGTGTGGATTGGAACGTTGTAGCATAACTACGTCAAATTCTGGTAAACAGTTTTAAACACAGTACCCTTGTCCATCGCATAACATAATATGTTAATTATGACGAATTTTAAAAAATAATATTTCATATATTTATTATTCTTAGTTATTACCTGTGTTACTATAAAAAAATCGACATGTTTAACTAATACTCATGAAATAACAAATACATACTTCTTTGTTCCCTATTTCAATAACCAATTAAACCAGTGTCAATTATTTCATTCCATTATTTAAATGAGTCACAAAATCGTTTTTTGTTGCTGCCCTACTACCATTTTGTTGCAGCATAACAATCTAATGTTTCTGCCGCAACAACCCATTGGCTATTTAAACGTGAAGCTTGCAATCCCATCAACAACACCCATCACCTAATAAAATATTCAAAAACGTCAATTGGCGACACAAATTCGACGAGCCTAATCCCAAAAACCGAAGTGCCCCTTGGACATTCCTTCGGCCGATATTAAAGCGAGAATGTCAGCTGATCGAGCGGAAGCTTTCGCGTTGGTCCGAGCATGCAAACGAGGGCTGGTGTCCTAACAAAATAGATCCTAAATAATTAGTCGCGAATGTTCACTCCCGTTTGGGACATTCCAATTGGTCAAGCTTGACTTTGTGTTTCGAAGACAAAACAAATGAAGATGGTTCGCAAAAATTAAAGAACAAATTGTTTACGGAGATGGGTTTTAAAGAAGAATCTATTTTCGTATTCGGCTTATGATACCATGACATACACAGGTATTGTTAAATTTTAATTTTTAATTTACGTTCTCATTTGTCGGTTCCGTCTTAATAAACGCTGCCTCTGACACTGCCGTACAGTACAAAAAAGTCTGTGAACTGAACATTTTGTTTGTATTAGTCTGGGTGTATGCTATGTGCTATATCATTTAGAAAAAAGGATAGAATACGAAGAGGACTAGGTAAATCTATCACTTGTCTTACTAGACAAGACCTATACGAACCTATACGGTGATCCGGCAGAGAACCGACATAGCTCACCGGATCAGTTAGCTGAAGGCGAGCGACGAGTGGCGAGCATTGAGAGAGGCTTATGTCCAGCAGTGGACTATTGTGGGCTGATGATGATGATGGTACGAACCTCGGCTTAGTTTCGGACTAGATAGCGCTGCGCTTAGTGTTGGGTTATTTTTTATTAACATCTCTTTTTATAACAAAATACTACAAGTTGCCAGTACCGATCGCATTCACGAAGCAGGACGGTACCTCCCCCGGCCAGCCTCGGCCGATGGGCATTTAGTATTATTATTTATTGACTCCGCCGACCCCGGATTCACTTTTCACTCGCCCCTCGATGCAAACAAATCGGAAGAAGTAATTATTAAGAATACAGCAAATAGAGGGCCTTGAGCAATTTCGGTAGACATTTCGAGAGGGCAGTTGCTTGATAAATATTCTGATTTATTGCGATGATGTTATTTACTTTTAAAGTACTATTGTTTTATAAGTCCGTAGTTACTTACTATTTTAATCACGTGCCTAAAGTTAAAATCACTTCAAGGAAGAAAATATCGAGAATAGTAGAAGCATTGTTTATAAGACATTCAGATACCCGTTCTTTTATAATCACACCTATCTATTCTGTAGTAAGGCAAACAATTTGCTCTTATAAATTATTTTCACATAAAACATTTTTTAACAGACGTTGTGCCAAACTACATGATTTTTCGATTACAACAGTAACGAATAACAAGTTATTATTTGTTAATCAAAATAGTTATACATAAGTGTTTCATATTCTACTTTCTAAATCATTGCAACAGACAAAACAGTCAGACCCAAGACAATTTAGAAAAGTTAAAATTTACCCTAACGGAAACCGAACGCGGAACCATCAAATCGTCTGCGCTTTAGTTTTACGTACTTTGGCTACCTATACGAGATAGGCTTACAGTACCGCTGTTTACATAACTTGGCTGTCTACAAGGTATATAGGCTTTACAGTACCGCTTTTCTTCATCAAATAAAGTAAAATCCAACATCTCAAATTCTTATCCACTCATACATCGTACCGGAGCTAGTTTTGTTATTTCACGCGGGAGATCCTTTTGTTGCATGGATTCGCGTTAAATGGGAGGGAAGTTAGTACGGGGAGGTGCGCCCAATCGGCCGAACCGAGCAATCTTTGCTTCTTGAACCTATGAGACGACCACCCAAATAGACCTCTGAATCACTAAGAAATTCCTCCTATAGTCGGTCAGTTCGGAAGGGAAATGGAGGTCAGCATAAATTGGTTTTTGGTATCCAAAACGGAAAAGTCTTGTCCACCCCGACAGTCGCCGGGTATAAATCAGAATCTAATACGGTGTGACAAGATTGTTAGATTTTTTCCGTATTATTGAGCTTATTTCTGTAGCATTCGATGAAATAAAATATACAGTTAATAACAAAGAATATTATAGTGAATGTATGAATAAATAAATGTATTTATTTTATTTATTTAAACACTTCGTATTTCACAGTACCAAAACATACCTACACAAGTTAGACAGTGAACACATGATTGTGACAGACATACAAATAAAAACATAATTATGAAGTATGTATTGTGTTGACGGCAAAGCGGTGTAATGTTCAGTATAATCTGTTTTGATATCAATAGTATGCGATTGGTTTCTTAGTTTTACCTTACCTACAATATTAACTCATCTAACTTATATTGGCCAATAACGACCCAGAAGCAATCTTAAGCAATTGCTTAGAAACAGAGTTAGCTGTTCGTAAAAAATTCAAAATTTATTTTACAAATTGTATCACGAGCTTTACTAAGTAAAGAAAGAAAGAAAAATTTATTGGCCTACAACATTTTGTATCATTATACACAGAAATTGCTTACATACTAACAAATATCCAAACACAATATAATACAAATATCTGAATAGTTACAAAACAAGTCACAATAAGTAATATATAAAAAGATAATAAGTGTTACTATGAACAGTGATCGAAAGCTAAAAATTTACTAAACGTTTATGTAGTTAAAGCACCTGAAGACTGTAAGGTCCGTCAGTCCACACACGCTTGATTTTATTGAGTCTGAAATGCCTGCTGCAGTACCGATAACCGTTGGGATAAACGAGTTCTGGTCTGGAGATCGCGGCTCAGCAAACGTAGTGTAGGACGCCAGGCCAGGTGGAGGACGGCTGCCAAATGCTGGATGCGAGAAGCCCAGGATCGATCAAAGTGGCGAACATTTGGAGAGGCCTATGTGGACTAATATAGGCTGATGATGATATGATAATGATAAAATGCCTGCACGTGAGATATTTATTGAAACAAGTAAGAAATTAAGATAATTAACAAAAATAATCCACCAATAAATTATTCTTTAACTTATATTTAAGTCGAATGTCCTTATTAATTGAGTATGACTTTCCTTTTTGGTCTCCGACGTGTAATTATTTATTAAGGAACAGACACAACAATCTTTCAAAAACAATAGAGAGAGTGTTTATATTCGCTTCACTTAACAATCGAATTCCCCATCCGCGTTCATAGACGGGCAACACCCAAAATCGAATAGTACACAATCGATTAACAATTGTCTGAGTATCGCAAACGGAGCTACGTTGAAACTGAAAATCTCCAGTCTGCGGCGGGCTCGGAAATTAATTCCATTCTGCAAAGCGATCGTGTAGGTAATGAGACTCGACCTTCATCAACTCGCGTACCTACTTATCTAAAGACTTGGAATATTGTGTTTGTATCAGAGAATGTACTCTTTGTCTTTGTTTAGGAGAAAAGGGAAATGTAAGGTGTCTATTTGGTATTAAAGGTTTAGGTTGTTCATCCCCAGCTTCAATGCTGAGAGGATTCTAATAGTCCAGTCAAACGAGTATTAGGTAAAAAATGAAAGATAACAAGCTGTAAATTGCTATAAACACTTGCTTTGTCATACTAACGGCCGTATTCACAAACATACTTTGCAACACGCCAACGCACAGTGCCTACAATTCTATAGGCTTTTGGGTAACTATGCATTCGCGAGACGCATAGTAACGTTTGTGAATACGGCCGTTAATGTTATCTCCAAAGACACAAATGCTATTGTATCCGCATCTTAAGATATTGGAGATCACAAAAACTTTTCGCGGATTTCTCTTCCCATATTGATAAATAAGTTTTGCACTTATTATGAAAGCTGTAGAGTATAATATTCAGTAAAACTTTTAGTTAAACTTTTCTTTTATCTGATCAAACGTTTTTGTATAGAGCGAAAAATGGGCAATGTGCAGTCATATTATTAGTTCTGGATTGTATACTTTATGTTTTAAATTACCCCTTATGCTTATAATTTTATCTTTTGGGACATAAGTAAATGATATATAGGTACAATAACAACTCTTCTAAGTACCGGTAACACGTAGGAGACTACGAAGCAACTTCGTAGCACCTGTAGCTACAGACGTGCCATACTACGTGCTACACGCTCGTAGCACCATATGACTTTTAACTGCAGTGTTGTGAACCTTTACCAGATCTTGAGAGCTGTTTTTCGTGACTATAACATAAACTACATTAGTTGCACCTTTCAACGCGTGTTATGGTAGGGTCTTTTTAAATTATACAGTTTATTGAAATAATAAAACAATTAGATATCACTATCGAGGAGGTTTTGCTCCTGACCAGTAATAACTGATTGTAAATTGAGGATATGCCTTTTTATCACATTTACTTCAAAACATTCACATAAATTAATTTGTCAGAAACAAAAGTAAAGCATAACATTTCGCGTTTTGCAATTAAAAACCTGTTTACGCTCCACATATTCGCAAACAAACGTCTAAACCGTTACTAATCCACACTAAAAATAACTAGAGGGCTAACGAACCGACCTTTTAATGAATGTGCAAACCGCAAAAACAACTTTGAGAGCGCGAGCATTAGTAATTATAATCCGAGAGCGCGCAGACCTCCGGCCATAAGATGTGCTATGGAGCATGAAATAAGGCTTCTACACTCGTCCTGTAAGGGAAGTGCTACACTAGAGGCATGGCGAAACGGCAACACGATGGCAATGGTGGAATCATCTTCTATGTAATCTGAAAGTCACTCAAAGACTCACTCAGTCAAAGACTCCTCACAAAATCTTAAAAATTGTACGCGTTAGGAAATTAAATTTACTATTAAACCGTAAATGATGATCACTAAGATTTTTTTGTAATTACTTCTCCGAGAAAAAGGGAGGGAAAAGTAAGTATAAAATCTTAATTTTTGAAAATAGAAACTTAAAAAACTTGTTTACTCTACTTAATCTCTATCGTTGCTTAACAGTACAATCCAGGTATTATATTTTTAGAAACCAGAAGTGAGGTTAGTTTTAAATGGCTAACGATAAATTACTAGGCAAGAATTCAACAACAAAATAAAGATCATCCGTCCAGGACAACCACAAACCACCCAGGAATCACAACTACGACTTTTCCTGGCATTTCCTGGTCTTCAATCCGATATTCCCATCTTTCTCAAGGCTCGAGCAAAGTTATCCTTCCACCCGCCAAACTCTCTCTAAACCAAATCGTTCCATAGACTAAACTAGACTTGCGTCTATTACAGATGCAGAAACCATAGAGCCAAGGAATCGGTAACAATATTTTAAATCATAAGCAAATCAGAAGTAAGTTAAATAAATACGTAGATACATGTTAAAGACCCAAAATGATAGTTGTTTTCAAATTTGAAGCTTTTTACTACGTCATAGTCACTTTGCTATACGTTGCGCTCGCAACGCTGCTTCTACACGGACAGTGTGCGAACATCTTAAGGCCGCCTAACACGTGCTGCGTAATACCGCGGTCCATGCAAATGCGCTCATGTGGAGCGGAGGTGCCTTTAGCGTCTGGAGTCGGGAGCCGAGTGGCCGCCGAATCGCTCGACTGTGTCTTTTGACGTGATTAAGTGGCGTTCTGTATTTGTTTAATGCGCCGCGTCGCTCCGGTCGCGCGACTTCTTGACATTTTTGACATCTGAACAGTTCGCGACGGCTCTTCATGTGGCGTTTTTTGCCTTTTTTCTGTCGTCCTCTGTCGGTGTCCTGCCGTTAGATGTAAGCTTTGGTATCAACCGTTACCTATATACTTCTTTTGTAAAAAGTTGAAAATATGCGCTTAAAAGCGTAATCCGCACAGATTTAAAAATTTTATGGTCTGATGTTATGATCACATGTTTTTTGGGGTCTCTCACACAAACAATATTTTTCTTTTATATCTGGCTTCACGGCAGACTTAATAAGATGATTACGCGAAAGCTTAAAATCTTAGGTACATGATCAGCATTAAGAGCACCGGAACATCTTGCGGTCGCCGACCGGTCTGCTCAGCGTGGTGATTATTTAACACCAGGAATGTGTTGTGCCGGGCAGCAGCGTCATCGTAGCGAGAAGCTACGCCCTGCAATCGCCAACCCGCCTGCCCAGGGTGGCGATTATTGGTATATCCTCCAGATGTTTGCCCTACGTGGCACCTTCATGCCGCCTCCGGGGGGAGTCGGCATGGTGTGTGAGACTCACTCCTCCCAAAATGGGAAATACCCACTAAACCCCCCTGTGTCGCCAGTGGGCAGCAAGTAGCAGGGGCACGGGCAACGCTGAAGCATACGGCTACATACCTGCCTTCCCTGGCCAGTCACAAATGACAAGCGGCTGGCACTTCTGGTCCGGGGCTTATACCTACACAAAGTCATAACATCAGCTAACTCATATTAACATGCATTACCCATCTTTTTCCACTCCACCGTACCGCTGCTCAAAGCGTGTGACGACGGCTATATCCACGAGCGGCACTAATGCTCTCTGCCGCCGGATATGAGATAGTTTGTCAGTAGCGCGTGTGAGCCTTCGTGTTGGTAACAAAGCTTGTATTGTTAAACGTTTCTAGAGGTTGGTACTTAGAATTTTTCATTGTTATTGTTATCTCTTGTCCTTTTCTAGATTAAGAATAGGACTTTAACTCATCTAGTAAGACGTGTCGTAGAAAACGACTTAGGGAAAATCAGGAAATACAGTATGGGATCCTTTAAATGAAGCGTGAAGAAGCATCTCGCGGGCCAGCATGGCTGTGGTAACTGACTGGAAACTGAGGTTTCCCGCCCGTTATCAGAGCGATTTGGGCTTCCTTTTAGCTTTCCATCAGGCAAAAGGAAGCCACTATGCTGAACCAATATAAAAAAAAATGGGCAGCTGCATATACTTACATGGGTATAAATTAAACCTGCGGTCACCAAACCGCCTGCCAAACGTAGTGACTTGGCAAATCCCGTGAAATGACAATTATCACTGGGAAAGGCCTATATCCAGCAGTACGCTTGCAGGGTGGTGATGATGATCATCTCACGGGTAATAGTAATTACTGTTTTGATGGACTGCTACTGTTACTGCTGTGTACTATACTGTTGCAATAATACTTACATGGGTATAAATTAAACCTGCGGTCACCAAACCGCCTGCCAAACGTAGTGACTTGGCAAATCCCGTGAAATGACAATTATCACTGGGAAAGGCCTATATCCAGCAGTACGCTTGCAGGGTGGTGATGATGATCATCTCACGGGTAATAGTAATTACTGTTTTGATGGACTGCTACTGTTACTGCTGTGTACTATACTGTTGCAATACTCCACCTACTGACCGAGTTACGACAACAGAGGAGTCTTCCTGGAGGCTAGCGAAGTGAGCAGGACATAGCGCAAACTCATTCATTTATTAACTAATGTGAATCTCACCTGATATCTCTCTGGAGGACCAGATCAAATAGATAAAAGCATTTGCATCATTTCATGTTAATTTGATGAAAATGATGGATTATTTATTAATTAAAGATTTACAAAAAGAAATCTTGTTATAACAAAGAATATAAATTCAATCAGCAACCTCAAAACAATTTTCGTACATCTAACCAACCATTTTGTCCAAAATTTTACGTTCGCTAAAACCGTGAGCTTTTAAATTAATTGCCAACCTCCAAATAATGGGATTAACTTAATCGAATAGTTGTTTACATTGTGTCACTGGGAGCAATTAAAATTGTTTCGGAAGACAATAAATCATTGGTGGGAAAGTGAAACATCACGGCGTTGGGTGCACCTAGCAATAAATTTCCCAATTACTGTGAAAATGCCGCGCTAGCAACACCGGGGGTGGGGAAATAAAATTAATCACTGGCAACATTGCGCGAATTAGGTAGTACTCACCTAATTCGCGACTAATTACTTAAGTATTACATGCCACTTTCGTTTTAAGTTGGAGCGATGCGTTTTGTTTTTAACCGACTTCGAAAAAGGAGGAGGTTCTCAATTCGTCTCTATGTATAATATTTTTTTTTTTTTATGTATGTTCAGCGATATTTCCGTCAATTATGGATGGATTTCAAAAATTTTTCGACAGTTCGACAGAAGACACTTCCGAGGTGGTCCCATTATCACCAAGTAAGGATCTGATGATGGGATCCTGGAGAAATTGAGGGCAACAACCGAAAATTGTATGCTCATATGGTGTTTTTGTTACGTAATCATATTTTACTCAGGTATATGCTTCCGGGCGACAACATCTGGTGCTGATGATGAAGCCACAGAACTCCTTAACGTTTAGGAGTTAGGGGACAGTACTGACATTGGTCGATATTAAACTAGGTAGTAGTATGTACTTATGCAGGGCTAATAGGGCAGGTGATTTGGTAAGTGATATGCTTGATTCTAGATCGCAAAGTCTTCACTTGACTTAAAGCAAAATTTTTCATTCCTAAGTAAAACTCTTAAGGACATTAATTAGCCTTTATTCAAGGTCACAGCACATTAACGCAATTAAAAACAGAGAAAAAAAATTAAACCGACTTCAAAAAAAACGCAAATGACCAAAACTAAAAAGCGATAAATAACGTAAGTAATTCTATCCTTAATACATAATCATTTAAATATTACAATTATCACTTATTTTTGAAGTCGGTGCCAGCCAAACATATCTAGGTATATTGTCGTGTGGATATGCCGGCCGCGCGCGTCATACAACAACAGTCTACGTTAGGTACCGAGAGGTTTTTTTTGAAGTCGGTTTTGGCGAATAGAAACCGCCAAACCTTTTTTTTACATGCGCGAAATCTTGACTTATTCACCTACAAAATCTGAAGTTAAAATTAAAAATGTCTTTTTTCTTTAACAAACCGTGTTACAATTATAACTACAAACGATATTTGAGATTATTTTAAATGCATTCAGTACATGATTAACGCGGTTTTTCAGTGGAAACCATCGGTATTCACACTATTATTTACACTTTTTCGCTTGATTCCTAGGTATTCGTCATTAAGTAACTTGTATGTAAATATTATGTACGTCTGAATCAGTATTGTTATCCGAAAATACCAATTATCTGAACACCCATGTCCCCCAATTAGTTCTGTGGTTCGGATAATCCATGCTCTACTGTACTTATAAACATTAGGTTTCACCAATTAATTTGCATTTATTTGCAACATTGTACCTACAATTTATCTCAAACATGTAAAACAGGTAAAGTACCTACAAATTGTACTAAAAGAACAAATAACAAAATACTACCTACAAACCAGAGACGAATGTTTAAATATTCTACCAAGAACAATACCATTCATTCACCATTCATAACCTCTCTACCAAAATATGCAGTGGCAGGATCAGACAAATTTCATTATCACTGAACTTGATTTATTCTTCACGAAGTCAATTTAGATAAATAAGTGATATTATGGCGCAGATAATTTGCTCTCTAGACAGCGACCCGTGAAAGGAGCCACATTAGACCACAATTATCCGTATTATGGAGCGGTTGCTTGTACATTTATTCGTCGAAAATGTAGTTATAATGTCTAGGAGCATATAGATATGAAAAATAGATACATACTCTGTGTTGATGTTGACAGCAATGCGGTGGATGAGTTGAATGATCTAACGTTGCATTGTAAGATATTGGACTTGATAATAAGTTTACTACATGTCGCAAAAAACTTTTGGACAGAAAGATGTGTCGAAATGGGACTACTTGTCTTCTTCGCTTCGATATCCTCAATGTTAAAGGTCGTGATCCCCGAATTAAGCAAAATCGTATGCCTGAATCTATCACGCCATCTGCTTTTGGCAGTACAAAATGTGTCGAGTAATTTGCTAACCAGCCTCGTATATGGTCAAAACAACTTGTTGGAATGTACTGGTTATCAATAACTGCTTGATAATAGCTATTGGACCAAAGAAAGTGGGTTTGTCACACAAACAACAAATCTTCATTTGTCCAAGCCGTTTGTTGGTCATAAAAACAGTTAAAAGTTTATCAAGAAAAGGAGATGAAACTAGCTTCTTGGTTTTTCATTTATGGAGACTACGGAGTCTGATGGCAATGAATCTCTATCGATATATACGTGAAAGAGATTGGAATTGACATTAGGTGTGCTTAGTCGGTAGACTTGTTGAACGAACCTAGATCGAAACCCTCGAACGAATTTGTGTAAAAAAGATGCTATGGTTTCTTGGTTTTTCCTTTTTTTGTCTGAAGGCAATAAATCTCTATCGACGTACTCGTGATAGAGATTGGTCTTGGCATGTGTTGTATACCGGTGGGCTCGACGAACAAAGCTCCCGCGATAATTGGACGTGGTCGCTGTGAATGCGCGCTAGACGAGACTTAATTGAGGTTTAGAGTTGGCTAATTCGCCCACCTCGGCTCGCCCGCGTCTCCTCTAAGGGTTAACCGCGACCCATTCGATACTATGCCGTGCTTATACCTATGTGGGACTATTTAATAAGTGTTCTGTTCATTTCATAAGCTTGGAACCGGTGCGAGAATGTTTGCTAGGTAGAGTTTCTTGGAAGTACTGGCAGGTAGATAGAGTTGCTGTCAGTGTATTCGTGAAACATGAGTATAGGCAAGTGTCTAAGCATTTCTGTGTTTCGAAGATTCATAGTGTGATTTTTCTAGTTTAAGAGACCTAACATCTATAGAGTGTTGTTAGAAATAATTTGATTACTATTACTTATTGCTCGAATCTAGCTTTATATGTACTTAACAACTCCTATTCGTACTTACTTTTTTATAGTAGTATTCTAAGAGTTTTTCATTGAACGTAAAAAAAATTAACTATTAGTGTCCTCATTAGCTCCTTGTTTAATATCCGGATATTCTGGGTTCGATTCCCTTTTTAGTTAAAATCATGTCAAACTGGAGTACTTTCTGAACTAGTCCCTTTTAAATGAACGCGACTACATTTTTACATTTTCCAAGCATTTTTTTTTTCAAATCTTGCTTCCAAAAGTTTACCTAAAACCCCATCCCGCCAATAATACAAAACGTTCTCTCCAAATTACCATCTCGACTGACAAGTGTCGGTACAAAGCTTAACTTGGCGACGTCAAAAACCGCGCATCATCTCACCATAATCAGTCACCCCTTTACACAGGATGATCTTACAATTATGAGTACCGAAGAGGGCTCGGGGCTATGACGGATGGCGCGACAGTCATCGCCAAATTAACACGAGCTAAGTGCGGAAGTGTGTACACATTGTCGCTACCGTACGGGTATTAATGTAAATAACGCACCCTCTGTGTTTTTGTGACGTAATGAGCGAGCATTGACTTTTGATGATGAATGTTTAACAGGCTTGATTTGTATCGAGATTAAAATAATCTAACACTTCGCAGATCGTCTGTCCGACACCTGGAAATGTGTTTTCAATTCTCGTTTAAATGTCTGGCCTGTGTCATAATTTTATTAAAAGTTGGCCGTTTTTATGAATTTGTCCTTTGACGACGTCCTTTTCAGAATTAGCCGTTTTGAGAATTAGGTTTTATGCGACTAAACGGTTCTCCCGACGAACTAAGATAGCTTAACTTTTGTTGCTAAGCAGGCTTTTATTGTGCGGCGATCGAACCCGGTACCTATCTGTTAAATGTAGCGCTTACTACCATTGTACAATGGGCCTACCCTTAAAGCAGTGTATTGTATTTCGGCTTAGGTCAAATTTCTGAACGAACTTTTGCAAATACGCAGTCAAAACAAATCATCAATGCTAAGTAATCTACAAGACAAAACACATTAGTTCTTCAACGGCACTGAATTAATATTTCACACTAACGGCCAACTATCTCTCATTAATCATCCAACAAAAGAGTAATAAACAAAACCCGCTTGAAGCAGAACAGAGAGACGAGCAAAAACGAAATAGAAGCCTCAATGATTAAGAATTGGCTCACGTGCCGCGCAACAAAAAGTTACAACTAAATATTTCGGAGACGGCCGATAGAGGACGGGTGCGGATAACAAAAAGTAGGGCCGGACCCCGGACTCCGGACCCCAAGGCCCACACCCGCGCAGATATGATAATCCCAAGTATGTAAAATAGTGAAATTTAAGGTCTCTCCATGTGAAGAATTGTGCTCGTTCGGCGGGCAAATTATTCAAATTCAGCCCTTTTATTCGAGGCACACTCGAACGGGTCGCCGATCCTCACTCATTTGTATATCAATAAAACACTAGCCCTATCTAAACAGAGCTCGCCATTAAAGCAACGCCCGAAACAACGACTAAAAGTGTAATAGATTGTTATTACAACGTTTTCAGTCCAAGTATTTTCGCAAGCCGGCCATCAATCAATCGGTTCTCGATGAATCAATTTGAATACATTGAGCTGAGCCAACATTCGTTGAAGTTTACACAAAGTTGCCGGCTATGAATACCTAGCTGCAAACAAAAAACACACCCGGCCGTTACAATGACTCCCTCCGTGCGTCGTGCGATTGTAATTTGCGGATGACGTCGTATCGCAGCTTCGGAATCCGGCGGGTCGTGTATCGGCCCGCTTGTCCGATTTGCATAGCGTCCGAAAGTTCACAATCACATTTTCCTCATCAGCCTGCGGGGAACGGATTCTTCCATCCATCTGGCATCTTCCTGTATCTACCCCAATGCTCTTTTTGCTCTCCGGCCGGCGGCAGTGTTCGCGATACATAAATTTTCACGATCGGTCATCCCTTAAAAACAAGTTTAGCTCTTTATCCGGTAGGAGCAAGTTAAAGAATGGCCCGGCCGTACGTTACCCTCCGATTCGTTACGTATTCAAATTATTTCGCCATCCTGTTTTAGGGACGTTTGTGTTGCGTTGTTTACCTACGCATTTCGTTCTTTTCAGAAACTCGACCATTGAATACGATTGATTAATTTCGTCGAAATTTCGACTGGGCACTATTTACTTCACTTTTGTTTGTTCCTTTGTTATATCGAATCCATATTGTTCACAATTTGTTGGGTAATTTTGTGCTCCTAGTGGTACTTTCAAAGGATTAAACGAACGCAATTTCCATAATAATTTATTTTTTGTAAACTTTCCAATAAAATGGATGAGTTGATTAAATTATTGTCGTGAAAATTCATAAGCTAAACAGATGCAACGGTTCTCTAGTGATGTGGTTTTTATTTATAAACTTAAAAGAATTTTAACCTTTTTACCTGCTATAATTAACTATAGATACAGAGGTACATAGACTTTGTCGCACACCAAAATAACTAACTTATAACAAGGAAAAGTATACAATAAGGTGGTCTTATCGCTATTATATAGGTAGATTATATTTACAATATGAAATATTTTTTATTTACTAAGACGAAAATATTCCATAACCAAACATTGAATAACCCTCTTTCTATCCGAATATAATAAATGTCCAAATATCCCAAGTGCATTCGCCGTTACAAAACGGTAATGCAATCCACCATTTAAACTGCCAATATAGTCTGTACCGTGACCACTGACCGTGTGACGTTGGCCACATACAATACTTATACTTATCATAATGACAATACTGAACGGATGTCGCCAGTTGCATTAGCTGTCTGTGGAGTAAGTGGTGAATTTTATTTCTATTTCTCCATAGGGTGGGTTCTGTGAGAATGTATATTCTGGAGTATTCTATACTATGACGATCAGTTTGGTTTAGTAAACGCTGCCTATGATATAAAAGTAGCGAGTTCGATCCCTGTAAAATACAAACATTTGTGTGCATGAACTGTTTGTATTGGTCTGGTTGTTTGCTATGTATAAATGTAAAAAAAAGCATCTAAGTACACCCTTTTAGTTTTCCAGCGGATAAAGGTACTTGTACTGAGATATTATAAAGAAAGGAAGAAAATACATTTTTCTAATTTATTTCCTAATCAGTAGCAATGACGAATATGACTGGAGCATCTCTCGGAACAAAGTCAGTTTTCTAAATTGACTTCACTCAAGTTCAGATTTCTGACATTCAGGTCTTTTTTGCGTTTAGTGACCATTTATTAAGTTTGCTTTTCTGAAAATTTTTCATGAGTATAATTTGCAATGTGCAATGAAAAATATCTATCCATCGAAAGTTTTTTCCAATACAAACCCAATCCAAACACGAACAATAAACCAGACATGTGTACCGTTCAATCCGGCAAAGTTCCGGTTCCGCGATTCCTACACGGATCACTAGAAATGCCACCGGAAAAATGTAGAAAGGAGTCTGGATTCGGGAAGCGTATGGGACGCGTGATTCATGCTGTTATTGAATAACGCCGGTCGAGGTCACGGCACCGTGAAGCGCTGAACATCCTTAGGGTCGCTTCAGTTGTACTGTTTGATATAAGAAACCGGGTATAGAAAATAACAATACTATATGTATTTATTTATTTATTAAGACCTGGTGTTGCGGTGTCTGTGGGCTGAAGTGATTACTTACCATCAAGTGACTTTCAGGCCCGTTTGCCCCCTCTATCATAAAGAAGGACAATCTGGGATTGCAAATCTGGGACCTGCGAGAGTTTTTTTTTTTTTTTTTTTTTTTTATAGTGGCTCGGCATAATGGCTTCCCTACGCCTGATGGAAAGCGAAAGAGAAGCCCAAGTCGCTGTGACAACGGGCAAGTAACTGGTCAGTTACCTGTCAGTTGCCACCGCCATGCCGGCCCAACCCCAACCCCCCACGAGCTCCGGAAACCCTACTCACCGGCAGAAACACGACTCAGAGGTCATTTGACTGCGGTATTCTATAGGGTGGAGGTCCTTCCCCGGACGGGCGGGTCAATTCGAGCGAAGATTCGCTATGCCCTACCTCTCTTAGAGTTCCGCGTCGATGACTAGCGCGAGGCAGCGCAGGACAGACTGAAGTGGAGATCGTTATTGTTGGAGGCCATGTTAGTAGTAGTAGTATCTGGGATTGGATAGTGAGAGTATAATTAAAATGTAATGGAGCGACCCATCTTTTCGCTCCAAACCACCCTTACCTGTCCGTAGTGCATCTTGTCGAATAACAAACAAGGCTCTATTAACCGATTGAAGACGTAGATAATAGCACAGGCCGATGACGGGCAGCAGCGTCACCGGATCGAAGGGCTACGCCCAGCGATCGCCAACCTTGTTGTTTTACTTTCAGTGACTCAAAAGCGTAAGGGTAATTGACTACTTTATGTGTAGGCATTCTTGTCTACTTAGGCACTAGTCTCTCACAATGTTCGGAGTCGGAGTTTGGTTCTAAAATCTTAGAACTTAGCACCTTTATGTGGTGAGAGAAAATTAATGAATTTTGTTATTATTTACGTAATTGATTACGCGAAAAAGTGTTCCTATGTCATTCCTGTATGACGTCATTCTTATATGACGTCATAACACATGAATGGAACAAACACTGCAATCCACGGCATTTGGGCGGCACCGCGCGGCATTGTGCCGACGTATCAGCCGGGCGTCCCACACGCCGCAAACTTATCCGCCGTCTGAATGCCCGTCACCGGTGAATTTGTAAAGCGCGCCGTGAGCGAGGCTTTATCTCGGACCAAGTTTGGTTGCCGTTAAATGCCAGAGCGGAGCTTGTGAAGCGAGGAAGTCAGGAAGGTGTAGTAGTAGTAGCTTAACTGATGGTATTCGGCTTGACTATTAAAAAAGCCTCCACAATCAAATACCAATACCAAAAATAATATTTATAAGAAAGAAAGAAAACTTGTTTATTTAGCACAAAGCATACTTTCCATATAATTGGCATTAGATTATTATGATTACACGCAGACATTAGATTACACGCTAAATTATTCTAAATAAATTAGACGTTGTAAAAATTTTGCACTTCAAATGACCCAAAATAGTAAAGGTTTTATTTGGGAGGCATATTCCATAATGCTCTCCCTAATAAAAACCGTCGAGGTATTCAGGAATATACCTATACTTACAATGCCTAAGAAAACCACTGGCGCTTTCGATTCAAAAACACTAAGACCGGCTGTACACGGACTGCTTCAAAGAGTTGAGACCGACTGGTTGAAGCCGCGCCCGCGCGTTGAACTTAGAAGCAGTCGCGACTGCTTGACCGGTCGTATGTACGGCAGCGTATGAATGACCAAAATTCACCGCGCGATCGCTGCTTGAAGCAGTCGGTTCTCAATTGCTCGAAGCCGTCCGTGTACGGTCGCTCTAACACAGCTCACAATTTTCTATTGCAATATACGACATCCTTCCAACGTTCAAGTCAACGCTGAAATTGTAAAGAGCGACGTAGGTACGTGGCCAGCCTTATCTCGGCAAGTTAGCAACGGACTGGGTGCGACGCGGACGCGAAGATGATCTAAGTAACTTAAGTGATCTAACTTTTTTTTTGTTTCACCAGGAGAAATGCAGTGATCTAACCTGCACAGAATGTTCTAGGGGTGAGAATTTCCCGCTCCCCCAACACTTGGGGTGAGAGCCTTCCGCTCCCACAACAGTTTAGTGATGATGACTAGGCTATCATCTTAGTCATTTAGAAAAAAAGCACTGAATGTTCTGAATAATCTTCACCAACTAATACTAACACTCGCAGTGCCTAAGAAAACCACTGGGACTTTCGATTCAATTAACACTAGCACAGCTCACGATTTTCCATTGCGATATACGACATCCTTCCAACGTTCAAGTCGACGCTGAATTTGTAAAGAGCGACGTACGTGGCCAGCCTTATCTCGGCAAGTTAGCGACGGACTGGGTGCGACGCGGACGCGAAGATGATTATGGAAATCGCTCCCGAGTTTCGGTATGTCATGTGGATTGGAAAGGAACGTGTTTCAAAACTTAAACTTGAATGTATGGAGTTACTTCGGTATCTGGACTTGCGATTTTAGTACTGAAATTTGTGTAACAGAGTACGAAATAGGAATTTTCATTGAACATCGCTGTGTGCAAATTTTAGTTGCTTGATGCATAAAATTTGCGATTTGTTGCTAGTTGGATTTAAAGATAGTTTTGTAATTTCAAAAGGTATCTTAACACTACAGGTATTTTTCCCATTACGTAATGTACAATATTCTCACGATACAACATGGCGGTGGAGCCAATTGAGCCACCGGTCCAATTGGGCTAACCATTGCTCTACCGAAGCCGTCGAACGACATTCACACTGAACGTACGTTCTATCCTCAATACAGTTCCGTGCCCTCGATCCTCGCGAGACTTGGCTCAGCTAGCCATTCAGACACAATGGGCACCTAAATAAGGCGACGTGTGTAGGGCGAAGTTGGCTATGCGTAATTAATTGGCGAGCCAGAGGCCCAAGGAGGCCGCAGACGCAGGAGCGACTTGCGACGTCGCAGCCAGCTGCAATAATTGAATAATGAGCGGGCCTTAATCCGCTCTGAGGCGCTGTCACTCGATTTAGAGGGGAAACTGAGATAAAGTACCGCTAGACAATGCGAATAAACCTGTTATTTCTAGAGAGCCAATTCGTGAGTTACTAATACCGCTGTCTATATAGACATTATGTAGATAGCATGGTGGTATCTACCTAATGACGCAGCAGGGGACGGGCCCCGACGGGTTCCGGTGGACTGACGACCTGATTGAGAAAGCAGTAGGAGCAGCAACGTAGTTATTAGGAGAGTCTTCAGCCTTTTTTTTTTTTTTCGCCGCGGAAAATGCGTTTACGCTTCCCCGTCACTGGGGGAGTGACGAGGTATGTGGGACTCACGCCGCCCTCAAGAGCGGGAGGGCGGCACCCTGCCTCGAGATGGAATTGAGGCAGGGAATACCCACTAAAAACCCCGGCCCCTCCGTCAAGCGCTATAGGGTGGTGTCGAGGGTCCCACGAAACATGTCCTCCAAGACACCACCAGCGAGAGTCTTCAGCCTGATGATGAAGCATTATGATTTGCCCAGAAGAGCCAGAGGCCCAAGGAGGCCGCAGACGCAGGAGCAACTTGCGACGTCGCGGCCCGCTGCGATTGTTGAATAATGAGCGGGCCTGTTCGATCAAGGTGGCGAACATTGGGAGAGGCTTATGTCCAGCAGTGGACTGATATAGGCTGATGATGATGATTGAGGATGATGAGCGGGCCTTAGTCTTTCCGAGCGCTCGATAAAATAACGTTATACAATGTAAATAGGCCTGTTATTTGCAGTGAATAATTTCGTGAGTAACACTACCTGTATAACATAAGGTAGATACTATCATCACCAGCCTGTAAACGTCCACTGCTGGACATAGGCCTCCCCCAATGACAATTTTCATTTTGTCACCACCATGGGAAGAGATAGGGTGGTCCTATTCTAAATATAGAAAACATACGTACAGACACAAACGACCATCTTGTAACTATAGGTATTTAAAAAAAAAACATTAATTTTAGTTCTAGCAGACTAGCAAGTATAAGTAGGTAATCTGTTTACGAAAACGACTTAAAGAGTAACGTTTGAAGTGTTTCGTCCAAGTACTTTTTTTTTGCTCTTGGCAATGAGTTCGGTTGCTTAAGAGATTTCCTTGAAACTCCGTTGCACGTGGTCATTTTACAGGTGGTATGATTTGTGTTGCTTCCACGTGCTTGCTTTTGCAATGCTTGCTTCAGCTGGAAATTAAGGTATTGAACATAATGCATCGGCTCTTTTTTTTTCATCACAAAGTAAGGGATTGAGTAAATTACATGGACTAAAACAATTATTTATTTATCTGTATGAAAAAAATGGGTGTTTGGACATTAGAAACAACATATCTATTTTTTTGTAAGTAATCTAGAGATAAAACATTACTAGTTAATAATGATAATATGCCCATTATTGCCCATGTTTGTACGCAACAAAGGTCAATAAAAAAAGGTGATGATATGTCACCTTAGGAGGTTTTGTTTTCATTCTAAATACATCTTTTATAACTTGTGCACACACTATCATAATCAGTAGGTACGTAATAATGTTTTAAAATATGTGCATTCTTAATGATAATATTTTGTGTGCTGGTAGAATATCTGCAAGGTTTACTATCCGCAGAGCGGCTAACTTTCCTTCCCGAGGCGGCGATGCGCTCAAATTGTCAAAGCTAAACCCACTGCAGCCTCGTTTTACAACGCAATAAAATATTCAAATAAAAATTCGCCCGACAACCAGCAATAAAAATATAGCTAACCGTTTTTATGGCGCCGACAATATAATGAAATAATCGTAACGGCCGTCGATGTCACGTTGAATTACCCAATAAATCTTCCTCGGGTCATATTGTCCGCAGTCCTCTTAGCGACACTTTAATATCGAGAAATATCATTCCGATAATCGGGCGCACTAGTCGCCCCGCATAAATCAACCTCCCGCATTCGCGTGTCGTTTATTTTTTTCAGACTTTCCATTTCCAAATAAAGTCCCTCCGAGCTCGCCAGCGTCCTCCTTCCGGGGCGGTTTCACATGATTTGTCGGCTGTCGGCCATTTCCCTTAATATTGTCAATATTTCAAATATTAATTGTTATAAATCAGAAAACTTTTCCGACGCGCTTTCGTACCGGCCATCCAAAATTGGATTTTTATTACGGCCAAATTACTCTGTGGTAAAAAACGGAATGCATCGACACATAGCGGCGTAAATAAATTATGTACGTACACTTAGCGCGTCAATCTACGTTCTACTCAGAAAAGTTCCGCCCATAAAACATTAACAGGCACTCAAGAAAATTCCCGAGCGGTGACCCGTTCGTTAAGTAGTGTCAGCCTGTAGTTTTTCCCACCTCGTTGTCCACTCGAGCGGAGGGTCGCTGTCGGCGCGTCGGTCCCCCGAGTGGCCTGGAGGGTTCCACCTCGAAGATCATCGCAAAGCCCTCAATTAATGACAAACAATGGCCTTCACGCGCCCAATTTTCAGTTGTCGCTCCCGTTTTGCGATGTGACAGTTGGCACGGGTCGCCCGCTCACGCAACGCTCCTTATCTTATTCCCAGCGCTCCGAGTTAAGTTCGGTAACGAAGGTAATACTGAGTCTGTCTTTCTTCATCGATGGTCTTACTATTTAGTTCTGTACGCATTGGGTTTATTATCTCCTTGGGGTTCTTACTTTAAGATAGAAAAAATATGTAGAAAAAAACGTTCCACTATTTGTCGCACATGTCGTTTGCAAGAGCGAGTTTCCTAAGAATAAATAGGTAAATAAAGAGGACAAGTTCAATCCTGAGTTCTTCAAGCGGGGCGTGAAACGGTATCTCAGTGGGCCTTCAGGGTGAGAGCGTCAGGCGCGGTGAATTTGTCTTATTATGCCTATCGACCTCACCTTGGACCTCACGACCGCTTACCATCAGGTGGAGTGAGGGTATTCAGAACGCTCTTTTTTTAAAAAATAAAAAAAAACATAGCATTTTTTCCGCTTGATGGAAAGCGAAAGAAGCCCAAGTCGCTGTAGCAACAGAAAAGTTTGGAAATTAAAGAATGTAGGTACCTTACTGTCTATGTCATTATTTACACGACAGCTGTTTGTTTTTGTGTAGGAGCTTGAACGTATTTGAGACCGTACAAGTCTCCTCTGGTGTAACTGGCGCGTGGTTCGAGACTGTGCCTAATTATTGAACTCTAATGAGTAAGTAATTCTTATCATATCGCAGATGTCATTGGCTCATGTAATGCTTACCATCAATTGTACACAGTAAAACGTTGTTGATTAAGTAGATACTTAGTGTTATTGTGCAGTTTTAATGGAATAAGTTCCTATTTAGGTAGACTATAAGCAACTGACTTAGTTAATCAACCATGGAAGCAAAGAAAACACCCCGCCCTCACCTAGCCACCTACGTATCGTTCGTTAGATCGCCAAAAACACCAAGTCTATCCAAAACTCGCTACAAACACACGGGTTTCAAATCACACGGCGCGCTCACTAAAATCCAGGCATGGACCGAAATCCCGGCCGCAAAACACGTCATGGTAAATACTGAGGCGAAGTGTTGTCCGGTATTTTCATGAGATGCGAGAGCTCGCTCGCTCGCGCCTCTATCGATCCGGGGGCGGTGGGGGCAAATTTGGGAAAACTTTGAAAGTTTCTCGTCTAATTCAAGCGCACGCACACAGCGGCGGTCTCGCACACGACCTCGCCGCTCGTAATTCGTGTTTTGTTTTGTGCGCGCTGTTCTCGAAATGTCACGTGTTCTCGACCTACGTGACTGGATAAATCTGGTTACAAAGGGTATCGCAATAGATACGTGTCTATTATGCTAATATCGCTCGATAGGGTAATAGCGGATCTCTATTTGATGACATTTTTTTATATAATGAATGAGTAGCCCTTGATCCCAAGTCGCCTGATGTTAAGCAATGTTAGAGCCTAAGAAGCGCGGTGATCCAATAGAAACTGAGTCAATCTCGCCTTGAAAATTTGAAGATATACCTAATGTCGAGCAACACGAATGTATTATTTTCAACTTATTAATTTTAAATTGTGAGATGTTTTATTTTGGACAACATAACATAATCAGTATATGGACTCACTTAACGCCGGCAAAGCGCATGCGATGCCCCTGGCGTCGCTGGCACTTGAGCAGGCCGCTAGCCATTTTGCTAATGTCATGGTACGAATATATCGTGGTATAAAAATAATACTCGAAATCACATAACAGTATTGTTATTTTTTATATAACTAATAGTTTCACTACCAATATATATGCAGTTGCCTATAGACTGTTAGTGAAACTCTTTTTCAGATAAAAAGAAATGTCTATCACACCCTTGAACTGTAGGAAACTGGAAAGTACTGTTTACGGACTGTAAACATTACTTTAATCAGCCGTATTATAAAGCTATTCTACTTTTAAATGTACAGGAAGTAACTAGGGACAAATAAACAAAGTGTGGGACGCACCCCAACCCGGTGGGACGATGACTTGAGCAAGATGAATACAGAGTGCCTAGGATCGTAATAGTTGGCATTCTCCGTGAGAGGTCTAAGTTCAGTAAACGGTCATAGGCTGATTGTAAACGCAATAAGAAACCTTATGCGGTACCGCTAAGAGCGTTAAGTTCAAATATCTAATAAATAAATATCAGACAACATCACATACATTGCTCCGATCCCAAAGTAACTAGCTTAAGCACTTGTGTTATGGGTATCAGAACAACGAAGGTACCACAAATAAATACTTAAATACAAATATAAACACCCAGACACGTAACAAACACAAGGGTTCATCACACGAAAGTTTGTCTCGGGTGGGAATCGAACCCACGACCCTTGGTTCAGAAGGCAGGGGTCACTACCAATTGAGCCACCGAGCCAGTTAAATAATTAGCACAGTTAGCACTCGCGAGGGTTCTCCCAAAGAGGCGCCGACAAAAACCAAACTAGCTAACGTATTGTCAATCGACTGAGTCCATTATTTATGTATCGGCCACTCAGCACAGATCAAAGCTACTGTCGTGCCATTACGTATTGTGCGGTGAGTGCGTCTGGAAGAAAACAATTAAGAAGATGTGTGGGGACGTTACGTCACGGACAATGGACAGGATGCTGCCGACACGATCAAAGCTGGCTGTTTTAAGATTAAATGCCATTGCAGACAAAGAGACGAGTGGCTAAATACAGAGACACTTGGCATACTACGGTTTCTATAGGAGTAGTGAATGAAATCGGTGTAAGGGTTGTTAAATAAAATTAACGATATGCTTGTATGTATAGGTCCTACTTTTATACTAAAAAAGATTTGTATTGCGAGTAATTTGATGAGATGCAATGAGAGGATCTCGCGCATGTGAGGTTCCGTACTATTGACTATCCTGGTCCCGTTTTTAACCTGGTTAGAGAACCCTAAAAAGGAAACCTATAGCTTACAAGTTGCAATTTTATGAAATGAATGTTTAATTTACTTATCATACGAGTATTTTGACTCTTACGACAACCATGAAAAAAATAGGGCCGTGTTTTGTATTATTTTCTGTGAAAAAACATTGATTGAACATTATTTCAAATACACAGTTTCTCATCATGATAACTTATTGCTCAAAGTTGGTTGAATTGATTTTACCTTCACTATTAAAGTAAACGGAATTTAAAATTTTAAGCAAATATTTTTTTCCACCCTTTACTCCATAAATATTTCCCATTAAAACTCATCTCGCGAATTTATTGCGGGCATAATTTTTAAACATCCTTTGTAGTAAAGTGTTTACCAACAGACTGTTTGTACGCAAATAAAGGAATTCCATTCAGCGAGCCTTTGGCTTAGGACAAAAAATTGGGACCGAAATAAAAACAAAGGCGCACTGGGCGCAATTAGCGTGATTTAATGGGCGTTTAATTTTTTTTTCGAGGATAATAATTAATGTGATAATTTTAAAGATGACACCCTTTTTGTAATCGACCTTATTCGGGCGAATTTGGCAGTTTTCTTTGGAAGCTTCGATGCTGAGCTTATCGATAATGATATTTTCTGGTTAGTGAATATTAGATACTGACTTAAAATTGCTTGCCGAATCCTGGATAAGATAAGAATATGCATTCGCTGTTTCTTCGTTCTATAATAATAATACTAAAAGGAAACACTACTATGAAGGTGATCAGACCCAAGAGTAGGTATGAAATTAATGTATTTGTGGTTTGTATAAAGTTTCATTGAAAATTATACAGGATAACATCAAACAGACTGAGTTGAACAGTGTATGTTAAGTAAATTTGAAATGACCAAAGTGGCCGAGTCTTGAGTTCATAAATGTGTTATAAAAAATCTATTACCAGAATAACATAATCTAAGTTAAACATTACCTACTAAAACGGATATATCATTTCGTACAAAAATTACCACTTTGTTAAAAAAAAAAATAACTTAGTAAGTTATAAAAATAGATTACCAAAAGTAAAATGTTACTAAAACAGATATATCTCCTCGTACTCATACGAAGAGATTACAAAGGAGCATCAGTCGTTACCCAAACAGTCATCGCCCGAAGCCGTAGTAATTAACAGAGCATGCCATTAGTGTAATTAAAGTGTTCTCTTTTAGGACACGCTTTATATTATGATAAACGCGAATGATCATTGTTTGCTCTCATTCTAGGGTTGTCAGTTTCCGTAATTTAGACTTACTTTGTCTCTTTGTGTTTGCATAAAAGTAGTTGGACCGAACTTAAAATACTTTTTAGCGCAAAATAACCGAAATCCAAATGGGCAGTACCGCTGCCTGCAGCGGATTTGATCCTTATGGATCAATATCCATAAGGATCAAATCCGCTGCAGGCAGCGGTGGGCCAATGCCCATAACCTCTAAAAGTAACACGTTGGTTTTTATAATAGACTGACTTTATTTTTCATAGACACAGTACACATAACATCCGTAGATGGCGCCACTAACATACAATCTATAGACATATAAGCTTATTTTGTTATCTACATCTTGCCTGGTAAAACAAACAAAGCTCTGGCAACTGACGAGTGACGGTATAACCAACACGTTTGAAGGCGTAGCTAAATACCACAGGCCCATTACAAGCCGTAGCGTCACAAGGAAAATCTTTATGCAGATTATCTATGAATATTGACATCCCTAACCTGATAGGAGTGTGCTTTAAATAAAACATGGAATAATTATAACCTGCGATTTATCGTTGTTGATAAAAACTATTATACAAAGTTAGAATTCGTTATTATATTACGAGTACAATAAGGCTCGTAAACACTTTGCTAATTTAAAAGTTAGTTCTAGCGTACACGCTAAATATACATATTTGTTTAATAAATGTAAACAATTTATTTTTTTTATTTAAAGAGCTTTCAGGATGACATTACTCCACCTGATGGTAAGCGGTCGTGAACTCGTGAGGTCCAAATGTTAGGTTGACAGCCACATTAGAGCAAACCCTCCGCGCCTGTCGCCCTTACCCTGAAGGCCCACTGAGATGCCGTTTCACGCCCCGCCTAAAGAACCCAGGATTGTAAGAAGAAGAAAACACATGAAATATGTGAAAATGCAGACAGTGCTTTCGATTTCACGTATTTATCAAAATGCCAAAATTTTCTTTATTTGTATAATAAGCCTCAAAACACTATTAAATAGCAGCTGTTTTGTTATTTTTAACCGACTTCGAAAAAAGGAGGAGGTTCTCAATTCGTCTGTATGTATAATATTTTTTTTTTTTTTTTTATGTTTGTTCACCGATATTTCCGTCAATTATGGATGGATTTCAAAAATTTTTCGACAGTTCGACAGAGGACACTTCCGAGGTGGTCCCATTATCACCAAGTCGGGATCTGATGATGGGATCCTGGAGAAATTGAGGGCAACAACCGAAAATTGTATGCTCATATGGTGTTTTTGTTACGTAATCATATTTTACTTAGGTATATGCTTTCGGGCGTCAACATCTGGTGCTGATGATGAAGCCACAGAACTCCTTAACGGTTAGGAGTTAATAATAATAATAATAATAATAAATAAATATCCCAAGACATGCCACGCTGGGCCACACATCGCCATCTAGCCCCAAACTAAGCCGAAGCTTGTACTATGGGTACTAGACAACTGATAAACTTACTTAGATACTTTTTTTTTTGTAAATAAATACATATTATACATAGAAAACACCCAGACCAATACAAACAGACATGTTCATGCACACAAATGTTTGTACTGTGCGGGGATCGAACCCACAACTCTTGGCTCAGAAGGCAGAGGGCACTACCAAATGAGCCATCGAGCTTGTCAGTTAGGGGACAGTACTGACATTGGTCGATATTAAACTAGGTAGTAGTATGTACTTATGCAGGGCTAATAGGGCAGGTGATTTGGTAAATGATATGCTTGATTCTAGATCGCAAAGTCTTCACTTGACTTAAAGCAAAATTTTTCATTCCTAAGTAAAACTCTTAAGGACATTCATTAGCCTTTATTCAAGGTCACAGCACATTAACGCAACTAAAAATAGAGAAATAAAATTATTTTTTAAAAAAAATTAAACCGACTTCAAAAAAAAACACAAACGACCAAAACTAAAAAGCGATAAATAACGTAACTAATTCTATCCTTAATACATAATTATTTAAATATCACAATTATCACTTATTTTTGAAGTCGGTGCCAGCCAAACAAATAAATGTATATTGTCGTGTGGATTTGCCGGCCGCGCGCGTCATACAACAACAGTCTACGTTAGATACCGAGAGGCTGGCACCGACTTCAAAAATAAGTGATAATTGTGATATTTAAATAATTATGTATTAAGGATAGAATTACTTACGTTATTTATCGCTTTTTAGTTTTGGTCGTTTGTGTTTTTTTTTGAAGTCGGTTTAATTTTTTTTAAAAAATAATTTAAAATATTATTATATTTAATTGTTATTTATTTTAAACTTATTATTGGAAGTGGTCCTTCATAAGGGTTGAACTATTAACTATTTCAACCATATTTTTGCATGCCTAATTGAACTGTTCCTTATGTGCTACGATTCCACCACGACAAGATAGCTAGCGGAGGAATCCTGTCTGGAGCATAATTACCAGATATTAAAGATACACCGGCACCGGTAAATTGAAACTCTCTGATCGCTATCCGGTGGAACGTTTCCCGGGTTTCGTATTTAGTATTTAAATGGGAATTCTATGAACTGGCGTGCCAGAAATGCGGCTGAAACATTGGTGTTTTAAACGTTTGCAATTAGCTCATTGTTATCTGAACATACATTTTAACTGGCCTATTACATTTTGTTTACTTTTTTGTTTTGCTTCAGTAGTTAAGTTTTAAGAGCCAATATTTCTATGAACAACTAAACTAAAACTACAACTAAACCACAACAGTTGTCTGAACTGTGTAATAAAATAATACGATTTGCTTTGCACCAGGTCCCCTCCTATCTTTTTCGCAAGCAATAGAAGTAGAAACTATATAGGTGTATAGGTCTGCCAGGATCTGATGGCAAAAAAAAATTGCGATTTTCATATGGCAACAAAAAAAATGTCAACTGAAATTTCCAGGAATTTTTTGGTAAGGTCACTTACTTTTAAAAAGTGGTGAAAATGTTGAAGAAGCCTCTTCGATCGCAAGAAATATCAGTAAGTAAATGCAACGTAGGTATCAAAATGAGTATCATGATTGGAGTGAAACAATTTACAGTAAACAATATTTATTTCAACTGAAACCTATTGTTCTCTTAATTTTTGACAGCGCATTTCTTATTCAATATCATCCAAAGTCGGTTCTTATTAAAATTCATTAATCAACCCCCAAAAAATATTAGCACTCCAAAATTAAAATATGACGCATTTGATAGATTAAAAAGGCCCTCTGCCGAGATTGCATTTCGACAATTAACGCATTAAGACTCCTCCAATAAAGAGCAACTCTCTTAATTAACGGTCCCTGTTAAAAATTGAGTACAAATTCGGGTACGATCTCCCCCGTCGGGGCAGGATTTAGTGAATGGCCTGTAATATTTTAGTTTGGGTGAAACAAAAACTGTTGGGGGGTTAGGTCGAGAGCTGTCACGTCGACACAATAAGCCTTTTAATTCGATTCGTCAGGACGGACGCGGAGACAAAGGCGGCGAGTTATCATTCAATGGGGCACTCCTGCCTTTTCTTATTACTTCTCTACGGTTCGGGAGGTGGACTGTGACGCGCCTAGTCGGGAGATGGGTGCGGGATTTGTCTCGAGATATTTTTATGGAGTTTCTATGACTTAGGTTTGTAGTAAAGTTAATTTTGCTTTTATTGGAATAATCTGGGAAAATGTTCACTTTAATGTAACACCACATCAGTTACTTTTCAAGAAAATCTGTTACAATTTGTTTAAGTACCTACTATGTAATACGTCGACAGTAATTTGGTAACGAATACGAATTTTGTATTATTACTAAAAATCTTCATATTTATCATGGAATATTTACCTCCTTCTTATTTATCGTGACATTCGTGACTCGCAGTTTATTTTTTAACTAATATTCCAGTCATAAATAAACTGTCCCTTTCGGACTAAATTGAATAATAATCTACTACGACAACATTAGGTATATCTATCATTGTTATTAAGATTGAACATAAGCCCATGAACTAAACAGTGTGTTTGTTTTTTGTGTGACATAACATGTCATACTGAAAAATATAAATACTGAAACACAAACGGAATAAGCACATAAAGGAGGCGTCCTTGGTTAGACAAGAAACCTAACCAAGGGTTGCACCTACTGCCGAGTTTATTTTTAAGCTAACAAAAAAAAAACTATTTTATTATAGTAGCACAATATAATGGCTTCCCTACGCCTGATAGAAAAAAGTATGTATCTGTTAGACTAAAATACTATACTATCAGACAACATCACATACATTGCTCTAATCCCAAAGTAAGTAGCTTTAGCACTTGTGTTATGGGTATCGGAACAACGAAGGTACCACAAATAACACTTAAATACAAATATAAACACCCAGACACGGAACAAACACAAGTGTTCATCACACGAATGTTTG
Organism: Conogethes punctiferalis; assembly: GCA_031163375.1. Classification (NCBI taxonomy): domain Eukaryota; kingdom Metazoa; phylum Arthropoda; class Insecta; order Lepidoptera; family Crambidae; genus Conogethes; species Conogethes punctiferalis. Next base: position 19,741,002 of record CM062081.1, on the reverse strand, counting down.
TCCCGGGTGGGAATCGATCCCACGACCCTTGGTTCAGAAGGCAGGGGTCACTACCAATTGAGCCACCGAGCCAGTTATAAAAATGTTTACTTGTCGGTACAAGTGTTAACCGGTGTAAAATCCCGTTATCTCTACACTATCACCTCATGTGCAGCGCGCCAATGCACTTGATCCCGGCCGCCGTGACCGGACTGCCGATGTGCGGCTAACAGCTTTATTTGTGCCGCCACTCTTTAAAACTACCCGCTACAACGTGCCGCTGTCATTTTCGTCTAACTAAACTAACTTAACACTTCTTTTTGAGCTATTTTTGTCGGTAATTAGAAATTAAGTGTACTCGCCTTTTGGTTCATAACTTTGCAAGGAGATTGTTTGTTCTTTTTTTAGAACGAAATGAAAAGTCTCTTAGAAGCCAAAGTTCTACTATACTCATCTGCCGTTGCGGTGTCTATGTTCACTTACTATCAAGTGACCTGAAGGCTTTACATAAGAAACCAAACTTTGTATGCAAATAAAATATTTTGAAGCATAGGTTTATATAGTACCTACTATAATAATAAAAATGGCTTCAAAAATAGTCGCATTTTCATTTAAGCTTACCTTATAAAAAAAGGACTAATATCGTAAAGAAGTACCCACTAGAACTATATGTTTGAGTATCTCCACAACTTTCTTGTACGCCTCATACTCTCAAATTTACAATCGATTAAAATTTACAAACAACTTCGTTTGTTACAGGGCTCATTACGCCAACGGATGCCGTCGCCATCAGACCAAGGTAAGCTATAAAAAGACCGCTAAGTAACGAAGGAAAGAAACTTAAAGGTTCCGGATTAAATAAATGTTGAGTTTTTTTTTATATTAGCTCGTAATAATGATTACGAGTACATTATGTCTGCTGTTATGCATGAAATAAAGTTCAAGAAACGTGGCCCATATAGCTATTTAAATAGCGTGGACCACGCACGCTATTTAAATGGCTAATGATGCAGTAAATGGCTAAAAGTGGGCCTTACGATAACTTTTCATCCAATATGCAAAATTCGTACATTCTTAACTTATGGAAAGAAAAGAGTTTTAAAAAGCATCTTGTTCTATGCATATCCACTACAGGTTTTATTAATTTTTTAACAAGACGTGGATAAATCGTTTTATATTTGTATAGACGAGTATATTACTACTTTGTAATAGTATTGTTTTCTTAAATCTTAATAGTAGGTATATTTTTCAGTCAATTTTACATAAATGCAGCGTAACAGACCGACAGCTTCCTTGCCTGTCGTCCTGCCGTCGTTCGTTTTTGTTCCTTTTGGTATCGGAACGGACCCCTAAAAATCTCAACTCCTACTTCTTCGATGTCCCAGAGCCATTTGTGAAAAAGCCACTCCGTAGTACACATCTTAATTATTCAATACAACGCTCCTTTCAGACGCGGGCAAAAGACGACCATAAAAATATGTACTAAAACGAACACGCACATTAATGAACGTCGTGCAATATTTATACGCAAGCTACCCTAATTGTTGGGGTGGAGAGTGGAAAAAATGGGCAATTTCACGTAATGTAATATGTATATTTAAGGTGGAAATTCCGAAACCGGGTGGTCTGTCGCGGTGCTTATTACAGGACCACTTCAAACGTCTTTCTGTGCGGTTGCAGTTGTGGTGAAAGAGGCTCTACTTTTGTCTTTTTTAATAATAATATAAAGCTTGGCACCTGCCATCTAATTAGTATATTTTACCTACTACTCCTACCTACTGATCCTGTTCAGTAAACCTTAGGATGTTATCAGAGCAATCTATCGATCGTCGGTCGATAACATCGCCCGGTGGTAAAATCAATTGGATGAAGTCTTCCTGATACTGAAAACTATTACCTAATAGTCGCCGAATTAGTTAATTCTTGCTTAGACGGATACGTCTCTTATACGATTAAAATTTTACCTTAAAACAAATATTTTTTGCTTACCTTATTAACATAAGGTACATGGGTACAAATCACACTTAATAAATGTGCTTGGTGATGACTGATCAAACTTTTACAGAATTCATGTTTAAAACTTGAATTAATGTTCAAACTAATTATTATTTTTGGGTATAGAGTCTTGAAATTAGCAAATTCATAGTAGCGTTCAAATACCCAAAATTAATATCAAAGCCAGGTAGTCTGCAACCATCAAGTAGAGCAGCTTACCCTACAAAAGCACAGTAAGTAGCCAGGATTTTTATTTTTTCAATATGTTTATGTGCTCAGCTCGCTCCCCTCGCCACAATTTCCTCTTGACGGAAACCCTCAATCTAATGATACGGCTGTGTTAAAAAACACAAGGAAATTTAATAACGCCATCCGTGAGCGGCCTGGAGGAAAACAAAGAAAATTTAATTTCAACGATTCCCACATGCTCAATATTGCTAAGAAGTTGCACTCAAATTGGCGCGGTGGAGATGGAGAAAGTACCTTAGTTTTCTATGTAAAAAGTTTTAATTGAATTTATTCTCGTAAAATTAAAAATAAGGGTACAGATATTATTTTTTATAATATCTTGAATATAATGATTATTATTTGCAAAATAAATAAATACTCGTACCTTAGGAAGAAAGCAGACCACAACGATTGATAATATATGGGAATTTTTGACAAAAATTCTATCAAAACATACCACAAAAAAAAATTAAGGATTCATTTCTCCAAATAAAATAGTTATTTATTTTGTTGTTAAAATCGTTTATATTTATTTGTTTTATAGTTATTATAATAGTTAATTGGGTATTAGGTATTTTTCTCCATTTGGTAAGCAGAGGCAGGTATACTTTGTGGTTCAGTTTGCGAACATTTTTATTTACTTTTTTCCACACTAAAACACTAAATAAACGAAAAAAAATACAATAAACAAAAATCGCACGTCACCAAACAATCATACATATGCAATAACCTGGTATTCATTTCCTAATGTCATTAAAGAAATAACATACTAATATCAATAGGTCAAATCCGTAAAAAAATCCTAATAGAAAATTACCCTCTAACATACAACCAGACAGCGAACGGGTTAACCCAAAGGGTAAACGGCCACTTTAACCGTGCACAGGAAAAACCAACAATGCCACGGAAATCTGCATATCACGTTACCGGGACGGTTACCCTACGTAATTATCCGGGACAATGCCTAACACATTTCAAAGGTAAGCAAATTAGTTCAGCACTTAATGATCCGACAAAGTGCGTAAATCTTTTTAAAACGCGCGCCCGAGTGTTTCCTTTTCCGTAGGGTAGGTAAATAAAAAGATTGGTGTGAGTTGCTGGTTGGCCCTCGTAGAGTTCCGTATACATTTTCTGTCTGAATTGGATCTGGTAATTCTGAGAGACATCCAATATGACAGTAATCTAATACTTATAATACACAGTAAAAAAAAATAGTTTCAAAGTAGGTCAGTACATATTTCTTACATGTACAGTACATTAATTGTCTGGCCTGAGTAGAGAATCATCTGTTTAATTTCCGGGTTTCCGGAGCTAGTGGGTTAAGTGATGCATCGGCGGTCGGGGGTTAGGGTGGGCATTGCGCCTGTGATACTTCTGGCGTTGCAGGCATAGGCTGCGGTAAGCGCTTAACATCAGGAAGGCCCTACGGCCTTAGATTTTTATGCCTCTTAGGTGGCAACAAGTCTACCCTTGTTGCCACCTAAGTGGCATATCTTCCGCTTTTCTGCCTAATCTACGGCATCCTCCGGTGTGTACTTGTTCTCAGCCTTGGCCGCTTTTACAATATCCAGCCATTGTTCTTAATAATAATTGTGTGCACTAATTAATGATCTAAAGTCTAAATTAACAAGAGGAGCGATTTTTTGTGCAACAAAGAAACAGATGCTGTTGTATCAGTATCATCATCATCAGCCCACATCAGTCCACTGCTGGACATAGTATCAGTATGGTTCCGAATATTTATTTTACGAGTACCTACAAATATATTGTAGTTTCCTTTAAACTAAGAGACTCAATCTACTCCGGAGTTCCGTCCAGAGGTTTTTCGCTATTTCATGAACCACCACGGTGTCCTAAAAAACATTTGCATAAAACCCGCCCCCGTGTATGCAAATGGGCCCGTGCGAGGAAAAGCGTCGAAAATTGTATCAAATTGGCGCTCGACACGTCGGCTTAGCGACAATTTGTCAACTGAGCTATAATTATTTTGAAGCCCGTCACCGGAATAGCTAATACGATATTGGGCGGAGTCATTTAGGCAGCTTATTATTTGATTATGGCCCAGTTAAGTTTAGTTTCGGTTCACAAAAAACAATATCAGCGATGAATGAACGTATCAGCTTGAACTTCTTTTGCATGTTAAGTTTTTTAGCAGTACATACATTTTGATTCTTAATAATACGAAAATTTATTTGTTGTCCTACGAAAAACAATATTTGAGATTACTTGAGCTATCCACAAGTCGTTATATTTTTACGTTTATCTTACCAACCGTCTGTATCTTGAAGCTGAGTCAATTAGAAAGATGTGGTGCATAGCAGTATTGCCAATCTCCAAGGAGGCATGGGTAATATTTCTAGCTTGTACATGCTATCAACCATAAACCATATACTCATTATTGCCTCGATAACTACCTAACCAATTTAGGTTAAATAGGTATCTCAAATTTGTTAACAAGACCTCACAGTGTCTTTCATGCACCACGCCACAATTTCATACGAAACATTTCAAGTGGCAACAACGATCCACCTCATAACTGAAACTATTCCCACAGCGCTCTCATATTTAGCCCAAAGCGTATGCACCCCAGGGCCCTTTAAAAAACGTTAACCAAAATAAATATAAACCGGGTCCCGGCCGCTTTCCCACGGTTTTCAATAAAAACAAACTGCGCAAATCGCCAGCAAGTGGAATTAAGCCGACCGGTCGGCCGCCTGAAAAATGTTATACGCCACCTGTGGCACGTAATCGTATGCGTTTATCTCCGCCCGATGTATGCACTGCCCTGCGACGAAGATATAGGACGTATTGGAAGAACCATGAAGGTATTTTTTTAATCAATGGCAAACGTAGGTCAAACATGGTCACTTAATATAGTCGCGAGCTCCGCGACTGGCCTGAGCTACCTAAGCAGGATGGGCAGAAGTTTGTTGGAGGCTCGGACCCAAAGAAGCCCATTCAGCGCTTACTCATCTCCGACGTCACGTCCAGGCTGTCCGTGCATTCACTCAATGGTACCCGCTCACGGACGCACTATCGGTGGATAGTGCGTCCGCGAGCGGGTACCAATTACCACTCGCGGCCGCCCGCTGTCCACACGCGCCGCAATACACCGCACCCTCTCAAATATAGGTTCCTGTGCTACCTTAGTCAGTTTGGTACAGGTATTTAAAATAAGAAGGCTCATCCAGCGCCAACTCATCTTTGACGTCACGTCCGGGCTGTTCGTGCATCCGTTCAATGGCGCCGATAGGGCGTCCGCGGGCGGGTACCAATTACCACTCGCGGCCGTCCGCTGTCCACTCGCGCCGCGATACACCGCTCAATTAACGCGCCCACCGGACAGCATTCCGTTCAATTGGCGATTTGATGCCTCATTGGATTGAAAATCGAATTGTTTAGGTGGACGGGTGGGATCCCTACCGTTTACGATTGTTAGTGTGATGTTTTTGGGACGCTTACTAGAATTCTGCGATCAACCCAGCCCAGGGTGGTGATTATGGGTAAAGCCCAGGTATGTGCTCAAGGTGGCGAACAACTGGAGAGGCCTATATCCAGCAGTAGACTGCGATAGGCTGATGATGATGATTAGAATTTTACCCGTAGATAGATACAGTTGTATTCGTAGACATTAATTAATGCACACTAAGAATTTACTTAGAACTAGAAAAATTGTCTAATAAACCTATTATTATGTATTGTATAATACATATAACCATTTTAGAGATGTTTACCCACTAAGTCGATAAAATTCTTGGTAACGCGAATAAGTTTTGTGTGTGAAGGATAAGTATCGCTAGAAACCACAATCTTTTTGATCACAATCTTTGACTAGTCCATACGATGGTACGGATCTGATATATTTTGCTTTAGCTGTGGAAATGTGCATACATTTTGTGTAAAGGATTTTAAAACAAGCATACTAAAGCATTGACGTTCGAAACGTACATATTCTTCTAGTCTAGGAGGTAGTATGTAACATACTCGTACAACTGGTTACAGCACCGTCAGTCCTGTTAAAATCAAAATTCTATTGATAAAAACTATCGTGTCTGAAGTTCACGGTTTAAAGAAGTAAATGAAATCCAATTCAAAATAAATCAGTACCTGATAATAAATGCAAAAGAAAAAGTCTTCATAAATGTATCCCTACACAAACTTCCTTTTTCCCACGTAAAAAATCAACAACACCAAAACTGGACCGAAGAAAACTGTGCGGCCGAGAAATTTTCCCACGGTTATGAGGTCTTAATAGTGAACCACCGTCCTGTATGAAGTCAGGCGGACACAATAACGATAAAGGTGAGCACAAAATCCGGACTATAAAGCCCGACAAAAAACGCCGAGAGAGGGCTAGTGCGGGGCAAATAGTTCGTGAAATCCGAAGGGTCCCGTGCTCTGTACGACGGGACACTTTACGACGGTCCTCCCAGTAAACCTGCCCATTATGTCGGGTTAAAGGATCGCCCAACTCCAGTTATAAAGATGCCGAACGCTCGCTAAGATTTGTTGCCGGTTTATAGATGTAGAAGGGTTGTTAGATGCAGCGGGTATTATGATCATCGAGTCGAGAGGTCGTATCGTTTCCAGAAGTCAACATGGCGGGAGTGATTGAGGGCTTTTGAGAGGGCCGCATGGAAATATGAATTTGTTGGAGTCCAATGTTTTATTGCGTTCGCATCGGAAGTCGCCATTTTGAATGGAAGGTTGAATTTGATGATTATATTTCGTTACAATTTTAATATTAATGTACATATTTTTTATTGTACGCCACAAAGTTATCTGTAACTATTATTTGGGGCTTTTGTAATGGCATTGTTTACGATTACTACAATTTTACATATTTTATTGCAGCCGTCTTACGGAATGGCCGCATCCCGACCAACCTCTGTTATTATTTCTTTTTTCTTATCCAAATATTCGATTGTATTTTGTTTTCTTTGAAAATTCTGGTACCTTTTCCGATCTCTCTCGCGTCGCGTACTGTGTCTCTGTGTTTTCATTTGTTATTATTTTTATTTTTTTATTATATTTTATATTCGAGTCCGCTTTCCTCTCCTTTCCCTTTTTAACAAGCAGATTGTTTCCTGGCTTATGTTTGTGTGCAATAAAAAGTATCTATTTTTTGCATCCGTGCCAATCTCAGGCATGGTGATATATAAATTAAAGTACATTAAATAAACCCAGTTATTCACTTCGAAAACTTTTTTGTGTTGTAAAAGTATAAAGCCCTTATTTCACCAAACAGCTTTCATGAGGATTTCACTAGTTTAAGCAGTATTACGTATATATGAAAGCCAGCCACTATTCACACGAGCGTTATTATTTCGTACGTAGCTCGCAGATAATAATTGCAATTAACATTAAGCATTTGCAGACTCGACACTCAAAAGACGCTCGGGCGTTCAAGCGAGCTAATCAGGTGCCACTCAGTTTGACTCTTAGCGCTTAGAAGATAGGGTTAAAGTTTGTTTGTAGCTGGGTAGTTTGGGAGTAAAGGCATTGGTATCCAGCTGAGACACCTGGCTAATTGTGCCCGTCCGGCAAACAGGCGTGTACAGGTGTTTGCGGACGGCCCTCACGTAAACAGCTAGTTTGCAGCTCCTTTCCGAATGTACAAGTATTACGTAGCTTTGAACTCTGTCATTACCGCTATTCGGTGGGTGCTGAAAGAAATCCTCGGACTTCAAACGGGTTTCAAAGCGATTTGAGGATTTCTATACTTTTTACGAGCTTCTCGTGTATTTATGTAGTCATCATCATGATCAGGCTTTCGCAGTCAAAGCTATTCAGCTATGAGGAGGTAGGAAGCGATGAACCTTTCAACAATCATTGGTAGACCGCGGTTATAAACCTATCGTTATAAACCACCTTGACGTATCATTAGAGCATGTCTGATTTTTGAAAGGTGGCACATCTCCCTCCTAATAAAGTCTCCCGGACTCCTCCTACTTATAGGTAAATATTCACATGCAGTTATTATACGATAACGAAGTAAAATGTCTACCTATGCGGCATCCAATACAGAACTACCTACTTTCCGCTTCAATCGAAAAAGAGCGGGCAGGAACTCGACCCAACTTATTTATCAGGTACGTTCAGAATTTGAGCTCGCTAAATTTTTCGGATTTCCCACGCTTAAAATATTGAAGAAATCGGGTAAAGTTGGCCTCATGTAATATGCAGGGAGGCGGGGCTTGTTCAAAAACCACACCACGCCGGCACTTGCATATTTTGTGAGGAGCCGCGATCCAAACGAGCCAACTTTCTGTACTCGTCGACGGTTACTTATATTCAAATGCTTTACATATTTTTTGGCCTTTGTTTCAATTTCTGGAATGCGTAATTTTCGTAGTGAGATAAGGAGTTTTGAAACAATGCTTAAATGCACGTGTGTACGAGCTTTAGATATGTACACGCCTATGTAGAAACTAGAGATAAAAGAAACGCATTTCATGTAAAGTTATGTAGTAAAAACAACTTTTCTAAATTGTCAAGTAACGGAATTCTTGCAAAGACGCCTACAGGCATTGTTATAATGTAATGCGAGGTATTGTGTCCTCAGTAAATACACAATACTCACATAAGAAACCTTGTATTTTGTACAAAAGAACATATAAATCATTTATGTTCAAGTTGTCTGGAAGAGCGCCTAAAATACCTTAATATCTTTGTCTACTTTTAAGTCAATTGTTTGGTGTGCAGTAAAGAATCAATCTATCTACTAGAATTTTTACGCTTTTAAGCCTTTAAAAAAATTTAATAGTACCGCAGAGAATACGACTTTGTTCAGATTTGTAGAACCGTTTTGTACGGTGCTACAAAACGGTTGATCACTGCTGGAACATGAAACGTCCCTATACCATACAACAACCGCGTGGTCAAACCGTAACTAAAACCGACAATTACAAACAGTGTTCTCACATCTCACCTCGCTTTCAAATAGAATAAAGTTCCATTAATATTTCAAAAGCCGTGGGCGAGGCTTGGCCGGCAAACGGGTGACCGGTGCGTTTCAGTATTGCGGCGCCGACGCTTCCCGGGCAGCCCAAAGGGCTCGCACCTATGACCGCAAACGTTTGTACACGGCTTCACACCGGCCTCTATTTCGGAACAAATATTTGGGCTATTTCGATTCAAAGGTACGGTTTGCGAGGTTCGGTTAAGTGATAGATTTTGCTGTTGCTGTGAGGGTTATTTCTGTTTTTCTTGTTTTAGGTACGAGTAGTTGCCCTTTACTTTCAGATTACAAAAATAATAATAACAAGAAAAGCTTTATTTAGTAGACATTACATAAAGGAAAACATCATTGATACATAAAGATATGTATTGTGACCAAAATGATATCCACTCAGTGTATATTATAGCAAATATTTATTTGGCATAACGCTGGTTTAAAAAGAAGGAAACATGAAAGTAAGCAGATGGTTTATCGTATTTAGAGTATTTACTACCAGACAAAATCACATGCATTAATCCGAGCCTAAGTAAATACCTATCCTAATCAGCTTTGTGTTATTAAAATCATAATCGGTGAAGGGTACCTTCAACAAATGTACATAAATACGATATTAAACACCCAGACACAGTAGGTACATAAACAAATGTTTATGCTGTGTGGGAATCGTTCGAAGTTAGTTCAAAAGACGGTCGCAAACCAAATGAACTTACCAGGCCAAATTAAATTATAATATCTCAGATACTCAACTGCTAAGTTAATCGTACCTAATTAATTAACAACAGACATTCCATCACACCCACATTTAATATGCCTGTTGGTAAAATCCGTGGTAAAATCATTTGTTCGAGTAGCTCATTGTTAATTAAACATAGTCTAAAAATGTACCTATTATGAAAGAAACAAATACGCCTCGCTAATTCTAAGAACCCCTACTAAATAGAAAACTTTATAATGAAGCGACCATTCAATACTGAAGGGCGAAGGTCATTGTTACAGTACACAATGAAAGGGAACATTCGACACCTACCTTCCATTACAACAAAGTACCGAAGCGCACAGAAGCGCGCCGTTAAATTTTATATCAAAACAAATGCCATCATTAACGCAACGCTCGCATTTGGCACATTATTCAAAAAGCACGTGAGGCACGAAACCCTTAAAATTACACACGAAACAGTGCTCTTTACCAACTTTCCCATAAGAGCCCATTATTTACGGAGCCACCGTACCATTAAGATTCTCCACATATCTTCGAAAGGCGTTATGGTAATTACGGGTCGCCATTTTATCTCGCGCGTCCCCGCGATTAGAAGTCGCGCTTTCGCTCCGTTGCACGTAGAAATAACAAGTAGAACTTAGTTCGTTCGTTTCTGAGCGAGCGTTCCGAAATTAATTCGGATGGAAGATATCGGGCCGCGAGATAGCGGGCTCTTCCGAACCATTTATTGCTCGTGTGGTGCCGGGTATCGGTGAAGGGGTAAAGAATATCAAGATGTAACGAACATCGCCCGGAAGGCCCGCAAATGAGCTCCGACTTATCTCTCTTAATGTGGGCGAGGGTTAATTTTGTCTTACATGAGCAATTTTAAGATACCGCGCCCGTGGCCGACTTACGTTTGTTGTTTGTTAAGATTTTAAGGGATTTTGTTTCGCTTGTGCTTCGTTATTATGCCCGAATTGGCGGATCTAACACTAATTAGTGTGAAGGTTATCTCAGTATTTATTTGTTATCTTCTGAGGCAACCTTCGTAAGTAATTAAACTTTTATCTTTAACTACTTAATCTCTGTGTATTTACATAAATACTCTTTCTGTATATACGTCATGCTTAAACGTATAATTTGACTTTAGACACATGTAGGTAAACATGTTTCAAACAAAAAGGTCACACGCATTTTGTTTAATGATTTCGCTATTGACCAAAAAAAAGAAGAAAAGCAAATAAATAATCTTAATCTTTTACTACTTCATAAAGAACAATGCTTATTTCATCTCTTAAGCCATGTAACTCCCAGCCTTAGAAGTCTTTTTCGCACTTCAGTATATATCTAACCCAGTCGACAGTTTTTTTTTTACTTGGAAAACTAGAAAAACCACGTCATTAAGACCTTGGAAAAACACTTTACAATTAAACATAAAATAGATAAAAAGCTCTTGTAAGTCAATACAATTTAATTTTTCATGCTCCAAATTTAAAATTACTCGTACCTCCACACCAACAGACCGCAGCACACGTCGTGAATATTTCATTAACATAACGATAGCACGCTCTTAAGTCATACTACTTAAATATTCGTTAAGATTTCGTCTAGACAAAAGGAAAATATGGCAACGTCTGTACCGTAAAATGAATGCAGTGGAGTGCAAACGTGGATGTATGGCGAGCAAATAGGAATAGAGCGTGTATTAGGGAATGAAATTAAGTCTCAAGTGTGTGCCTTAGATCGTGGAAACGAGGAGATGTGTTATCTCGGCGAATCAGTGCGGATATGAGTAACGCTTTTGAAGATTTACTTATGTTTGCAAGCGCTTTTTATTGAGCTTCGATAAGCGCGGAAGGTAGAAAGAAGAATTTAGAAAGAAACACTTTTCTAATATTGTATTGGTTTGTGTATTTAGGGATGTCCCCCAGTTATAGTCAAGACTTTATTTGTGATACCTTCGTTGTTCTGATACCCATATAACACAAGTGCTAGCTACTTACTTTGGGATCGGAGTAATGTATGAGATGTTGTCTGATATTTAAATTATGTAATTTAAAAAATCCGAATAAAAGGAACCGACGAGCATGTATGAAGAGATTAGGTAATGAATGTCGACGAAGCAAAAGTTGTGTGCCAGGATCGTAGCAAATGGAAGGACGTGGTCTCTGCCTAGAGAAAGGCGTGACTTTATGTATGTATGTATGCATATAAGGAAACTAATACACTTGCCACAAAGCTGAAGCGTGCCTAAAAGCATATCTCCTTGTTCCTGCGGTCTGAGCAGCCATCATTGGATACGGCGGGAAGTGGGAACTATACATTGAGGAGCACAAAGCGATTGCTTGCCGAGCGCTCGCGGCTCTGCGGCTACGGAAGGTGGTAATAGCTACGTCCATTAATGATTTCGACTGTTCAAGACATAAACTCGTTTGGAACTCCTCGGAATATCAAAGAGCGGGAATAAAACGTTATTGTGATGTTGCTGTTGTTCTACACTTGAATGAACTATTTTAGGAGGCATGTTAGTTTTGATATAAGTGGAAGCGTGGTGAGTGAAGCGCGAAGCGTTGCTAGGTGTTCTAAAGCGGGTAGGAACAAGTGCTAGTATCAATCTAACCTTTGCCCAGTCTGTTTTTTTTATGTTAGTTAAGAGAGGTTTCCGGATTTAGAATAGAATCACTTCATCTTATCGCGTGGGTGTCGTAAAAGAAGACTAAGGGAACAGCGTTTACCTAAGTACAGATAAAACCCATTGCAGTCACCAACCCGCCGAGCACCTACCTTCACCAAAAAGCGCGTCCATGCACCTAGTTTTAAGCATCAGCTCACCAGCCTATGAAAAATGCAGTCAAAAAATTACGTACATACTAGTTAGATCCGAACTACTTTAGGAATCGAACTTTTCTACATTATCTGTTCGTATGTTCTGGGGCATCATCTCCAATTATTATATCCAATGCTATCTGGTCGGAAACGTTTCATCACCTTTCTATAAGTATCAACTCATTGAGGTACAGGCGACTGTTACGAATTTACAGCTAAAAAGTAGTCTATAAAGATATACCCCAATCCTTCCCGTTCGACTTCGTTAGCAGACCTACAGCAGTAATTAAAAGATCTATAATCAGAAGACACTTAATTAGAGACGTCGAGTGCACCGCGGGTACCGCAGGCAGGATGCAGAGTCGCGACTACGATTACGAGTGAGTTATGAGCGACGCCAGAATCGGCCCCCGGCGGTCGCTTCTTTCACCTGTGGGTAAATTAGGCACGCTTTGTTCTTAGATACGAGGTGATTTGAGATCGTTAAAAATGTTTTGTCGTTGTATTTGGGTACAATTATAAATAAAGAAACGATCTTACAAGCTGTCTCAGATTAGGAAACGAACTATTGTTACTTATGTATTACTAGCTGTGCCAGCGGCGTCGCTCGCGTGGATATCGGGTTTCAAAAATAACGGACTTCCATATAATACCTATCTATACCTTGTGCCTAAGTTTTAAGTTAGACCTCTAGCAATACATTGGTGAAAACCGCATTCAATTCTATGCAGTAGTTTTCGCGTAATGCGCGTTCAAACATACAGGTTTAAATTTCTCGCGTTTTCCCAACACTTCCCGTCACTGCTCCGCTCCTATTGATTGTAGCGTGATGAAAAGTATCCTATAACCTGCCCAGGAGTATGAAGAATAATTGTACCAAGTTTCGTCAAAATCTGTTCAGTAGTTTTTTTTTCTATAACGAACATACAGACAGACAGACAGACAGACAAAAATTTTACTGATTGCATTTTTGGTATCAGTATCGATCACTTATCACCCCCTGATAGTTATTTTGAAAAAATATTTTATGTACAGAATTGACCTCTCTACAGATTTATTATAAGTATAGATGTATTGGATTGGGGTACAATCAAGTATAATTTTGACAAATTATACTTCTATCTACTATTATTGTAAAGCCGTGTATACCTACTATATGGAATAATTTTCATTTAAAATTTGTTTTTACTGCATACAAACGCTTATACATAAAACACTATTGCCAAAAAGTATTCATGTTTCTGCATCGAACACCGTCTTAAATTATCATTAGATTTTAATCAAAATTATCTATTAATACAATTTTAAATTCACACAATAGTGTTATTCGTCACTTAACCCTTTCTAATTCTGACTGGGAAATCAATTGTTCTTGTTACAGATACACACGGCGATCAACGTGTTAATTGAAACCCGTATAAAAATCGTTTGAATGTTACAGTTCTGTATGCATTTCCTCTACACCCACTCACTTTTTCTTCGACAAACTTACTTTTGTCTCGCTCCGTCTGCATCGGATGATATCAGGTGTACAATACGTTTAATTACCGGCGTCGGGTGCACCGCGAACCGCTATCGCAGAGTCGAGCGACTGTCGCTGATTACGAGTGAGTTATGAGCGACGCCAGGATTGCCCCCCGGCGCTGTGCCATCTTCCATCTATAGGTAATTAAACACGTTTTGTTCTTAGACGTGGTGTCTAGCGTTTTCGCGGTGTAGTCTAGGTACGATACGGCGTTGTATATTGGTAATTTTGGTCTATTGTTCATTGACGGCTTCATTGTATACTCGGTGTATATTGAATAGTGAAGCCTTCTGACTCAAATAATAAAGCTATTAGTCTTCCATTTTGTATTAATTAGGTGTCTGATAATTTTGTGTACCTACCTACCTACTTATATTGTTGATTAATGCGGGTTTACTCATTCATTCCGCACTACATCAATTTGCGAAAGAAATATTTTAATATTAGACAGATAAATGTTAGGAAAACCTTTCGTTCATTGTATGTTTTTTTATAATATTTATCAGCCATCTTTCTTTTCAGAGTTCAGATAATTCCCTGTGCAAGCCTTCACAGATACTTTCTTTGTCTATACGTAGATGATTTAAACACATGAACTCTAAATTCCTCTATTTAATTTAATTTAATCAGTTATCTATTTCTTTTTAATTTATATCAGGAGACATGGAAGTACTTTTCATTTCATTAATTAAAAAAAAACCAGAGCACTTACTCTACTAGCAAAACATTTCAGATGTCAGTAGATTTGGCCATACAAGACTTTATATGAGACTAAAATTTTAATACTTAATGCAATAAGACATAGGTAGTAACCAAATTGTGGATATTCTCCGAATAAATTTAGTTTCATTTTATTTCAAATAGTTGTAGTTGTAACAGCATCTGCATCCCCAATACAGCAGCTTGCCAACAGCATTATAACACTTCAATCTAACATCCGCTTACCCGCTATTGTTCCTGCATATTTACCAACCGTTCAGCCCCCACACTACACACTGTAAATTACCCACCAAAACGGCTCCGTTCCACAGTCGGCTGCAGCTAATATCGTCTGCCTCCTAAAATATGCAGCCTCACCTGCAAAACCCGCCGGAATATACTGTAATTGTCGCGTGTACCCGCATTTAATCCACGCTACATCTTCTGGAATGTTCGAGGATGCAGCCAAGATTTGCAGCCGACTTGGCCCCGGGCCTAGCAGCTTAATAAGTGGCTTAACTCCCCGGCTTCCCCGATGCCCGCACGACTCCACTAAGCCTTGAATACCAAAATAACTGACTAAGCGAACATTAAAAACTCGTTTACTTTTCCGAACCCTTTCAAAAAGAGTTAAAGTTGTAACACCCCAAAAACCTTCTTCAACAATCCGACCCGTGAACTCGCGGCAAACAGGCGCCGTCGATGAAATTGCATAAATGTAAAAGAGCTAATGTTTGCTCACCTTAAACCCTTCCCGACCCCACGTGCCGGCGTGACGAGCCGGATAAAAGGCTTTAATACACCCTCATCCCTTATTACGAAACTTGAAAAAGACAACAATATAGATCCAATGTGTCGCGGCGGGCAATCACACGTGCATCAAAGGTGGCTCGGCAAGTATGGAGCGCCTTGGCGGTTAAGGCGGAGCGTATAGTGGGATGCAGGCGGCGCAGGTTCAAGCAGCGCAAAGCAGAGCAGATTTTGTAAAACATGAACCTTCCGGGACGTTTGCTGGCGCAGACATGCTCCTGTCTTACTCTGTATCTCATTAGTCAGAGTCTTAAGTAAAAATATCTTTATTCATACAGGTTTGAGACAAGCACATAGAAATCGTGAAAACAATAAATTACAATTGCATTACCGAATTCTTACAAACGGCAATGATAGATTATTTAAGATTAGATTTAATTGAATTAGTTCATCCTGAATCTTGTTTTTATGACACAAATCATCAAGATAGTTTCATCTAGATAAAATTTGTCAATATGGCGAAAAAATTGGCCAGCCTAAACCCTGCGTGGAGGGTCCTTTCTTGCACTCTAACTTCAAAAGACGCGACAGGTCTACATAAATTGCGTCGTGGCATGCTGCCCTCTACATAGGCTCCCTGGCATAAGTATGCCTCACTGCCCTGACCTGTGATATGCTGCGCTACCTGCGTCTCAGCATACGCTTACCCTTACGGTGGCTCGCTCAGCATCGGCCGGGCCGAAGGGCGCGTTATGAGATCCGAAACAATGCCGATTGTGACAATCACGGTTCCTTCGTGTGTTAGGAAATGGCATTTGAATGCTTAATGAAAAGTCCTGCTTGTGTGTTCCATGTAGGTACAACTTTGATGTCTCTCATGTCATTTTACTAACGCGAGCTCTTTGGAATTTATATTGTTATTCATATTGAGATACACTTATATTCACACGTTTGTGAATCCTGTTGGAGCATATTTGAATCGTAAACGTTTTGTTTTCTGTCCCTACATGGTACAAACATGTACCTAGTATAAATTATGGATGTTTTCGTCAATTTTTTTTATGTTTCTAGCCACACAGTGTTTAGCTATTGCATTATCAAGTACATCTAGTACAAACTTTATATCAGGAGTAAAGTATAGTTTAAGTTTATCTTTCTAATTTTAGATTTTAAAATTCTATACTTAGATCTTCATATATTATTATGATTCTGTTAATTATTTACCTTTCAAAGTGATCTTTCTTTAAAATATGCATTTATTTTTTGCATCTATAAGCTATGTTTAAGTACATGCAACGTTCATTTTTAATTTTAATTAGCAGTATCAATATAAACCTCAGTGGTTTTCGAATACTGTATTAATTTGATATATTAATGTAATGTTTAGCCAATAAAAATAAAAAAAAAAAAAATAAAAAAAAAAAAAATTATCATGAATACCTAGGGTCTATTTCCTCGACCTAGCACACACAAGAACTAAAAAAAACGAAAAACCACGAAAATCTAAAAAAA
The DNA here is from genome assembly GCA_031163375.1 of Conogethes punctiferalis. Classification (NCBI taxonomy): domain Eukaryota; kingdom Metazoa; phylum Arthropoda; class Insecta; order Lepidoptera; family Crambidae; genus Conogethes; species Conogethes punctiferalis. The sequence goes on along the minus strand of CM062081.1, from coordinate 19,723,827 downwards.
AAAACACAATCCAACGCCACATTCTCACGCCCGTAACACATCAAGCAGTCATTACCGCCCCTGAAAAATCTCGGGGCTGCTTAGCAAGTCAAAACTCCTTGACGGGGCGCAACTTGGGCGGTGTGTGTCGTTACGGCGACGCACGCACCTGCCCGCGTGCTACATAGTAAATCAGCTGGAAACTGAGCCGAGGAAAGGCAATGTTGCAGATGAAATCACATAGACAATTATTGAAATTAGATAGGTATTCTTATTGCACAAATACTACGCCGATGATGGGCAGCAGCTTTCTTGGAGCTAGAAGCTACACCCTGCGTTCTCGAACCCGCCTGCCCAATGTACCTAGCGATTATCGGTAAAGCATCCAGGTGTTTGCTCAAAGTGGTGAACAACTGGAGAGGCATAAGATGATGCACCATAAAATACTAACATTTAAGCAAAAGTATTGCGGAGGCCTATGTCCAGCAGTGGACTGACACGGGCTGATGATGATGATGATGATTGCGGACATCCCATACACGTGGTGCATCCTGCCAAACAACAAACGAAGCGCTGGCGCGGTAGAGATATAACCATCCCAATTACAGGCTTAGCTGAAGACCGATGACGGGCAGCAGCGTCACCGGAGCGAAAAGCTACGCTTTGCGATCGCCAACCCGCCTGCCCAGCGTGGCCCAGATGTTTCTCCTAACTGGCAAATAACTGGTGAGGCCTATGTCCAGCAGTGGACTGCAGTAGGCTAATGATGATGATGATGATTCACTTTGTGCTATAATGTAAATAAATAAATAAATAAATAACCCAAGACATGCCACGCTGGGCCACACAGAGCCATCTAGCCCCAAACTAAGCCGAAGCTTGTACTATGGGTACTAGACAACTGATAAACTTACTTAGATACTTTTTTTTTGTAAATAAATACATATTATACATAGAAAACACCCAGACCAATACAAACAGACATGTTCATGCACACAAATGTTTGTAATGTGCGGGGATCGAACCCACGACCCTTGGCTCAGAAGGCAGAGGTCACTACCAATTGAGCCACCGAGCCTGTCAATTTACGCAATATGAATGTAGGCAGTCATATTGCGTAAATTGACGAATACTGAGAATGATGTCCTGGTTCCGGACTACCTTATCTCATCCCATAGGTGCCGTAGAAGTCGCCCAAAGGAATATCAGGAAACAGGCAGCAGAGCTTACCTGGGCACGAATAAAACCTACTGCGATCACCAACCCGCCTGCCAAACGTGGCTCATTGGATGAGGCATATATATTGGATAGACCCAGCAGTGGTCGTTTTCAGATTGATGATGATAATAAATATAAAAAAAAAACTTAAAAAGAAAACAACTTTGTTTATCACTTCTGTTATTTTTGGCTCGCTTGTCACGCAGTACACAATAGTGCAAAATAAAATACCAACACTCGTAAAGGAAACAAAAACCCTGCATCCCTCAGCTGTCTCTTCACGACCGCGGCGACGTGAGCCCCGCCACCGCACATCACGTAATTCTCATTCCGGAGGCTTGCGGTCCTCACGTCGTTACCGCATCCCGCGCCCATTACGACAAATTATTCCCGCGACATCCCGCGCCGTCGCAAATTGACATTCAATCAGCGTGCCAACATTGTTTCCCTATCAATCCTTATTGGGAGTACGCACACGCTCCCCGCCGATACTCCGCCATCAAAACGCAATTTGTTTATGAAAATTTATTGTATTCGCCATTACCGCGGATTCTTTTCCTGCGGGAGCGCGGCGAAATCACCTTATTCAATTCCCTTTTTGCATACATCACATACGGCGGGGGCGTTTTTGTCTGAACACGTGAATCGCGTTTGGGACCCGTGTTCCCGTCTTATTAGTCTGGATTGCGGAAGGTTTTTAGGGAATCGCCCGCGGGGTGTGCTCATGACGGTTTTCTTCACATGCCACCTCACCTCCTGAATACACTCGATAAACCTGCTGCTTTACATTTTAATGTGGAATTTATTTTACATCCGATTATAGAGAGTGTGTTGAACGGGTTTGACATGGATTAAATTATAAAGATATAAGAAGTTTACCGAAGATTTTGTAAGGATATGACATGTACTTGAATCGAGGAAGGGACATTCCCAGTTGCATTACATTAATAATCTTTCAGATGATAACAAAGAGTTTTCAGAAACAATATAAAAACTAAAAGCATTCGAGAATTTAGTTTAGTATCATTATTGAATCTATGAGCCGAGTCCCTCGTCCTTCTCACCCAGGGCACTGCATTCTGCAACTTACAGGAGGTTCTATACTATATTAACGATTTGAGGTCTCCAGTCGCTTGTTTTATGGGCTCCTCCGTCAAATATTACGCGTCCTTACCTTGTTTTCTAGTTCTTGATCACTCCACTTCTAATTAGAATGAAAAATCAATCAACACCTGCGATCAATACCGCTGAACAGTCCCATTTCGTCACCTACGAAATTCCATCAGAAAATTCCTAATCCCGCATTCCTACATCATTTATCAGTTCTGCAAAGCCGCGATACCGTCGGCAAGATATGACGCTCCCTCTGTTCTGCGGATTTGTGAAAAGAATCGTCGCATATATCACGGTTAATAGGCCGAGGAGAGAGCACTACTTATGCCTAATGCGACAAGGGAACATGTTGCTCGCTCCGCGCGAATACATTCGTGGAAACTGAATTTTCAATGGCAATAAATATGAGAGCAATGAGCCAACGCGAATGTACGAGTAGGTATGGAGTAAAAACCGTTGATGCATTATTCAGCCACTCTGCGTGGAACTGATTTAGAGCTAGTTTCAAGTCATATGAGAGGTAGCATATAGCTGTGGTTATTGTCGTTTGTATGTAAATGTTTGGTATCAACGGAAATATTGGAAACTTGGATAATAGTTATAGTTTTTTGATTAAAAGCTGTGATTATTTATTTTACTGTTTTCTTGGGCCATAAGTTCAATGAAGCGGTACAAACGTAGGTATACTTGTACATTCACAACACCTTAGTTGTATTAGCCTGAACTATTCGACATCTCATTCATAACATCTCGGGAGGCAGAGATCAAATAAAATGTTAATGACCGTACCAGACCTCTAGACTCCAAAACTAAAAGATTAGGAAAGCATACCGGATAACAATTCCTAGTATGTATTTTAATGTATCACTATCCTATAATATATTTTACGATGACATAGTACAGAAAAAAATTAAGGCAAGACAATCAAGCTATCGCCTAAACTGGCAAGATGTAAGAGAAATCACAGGTGCGTTTCTTTCGAAAAGCATGTCTTTTTAGCGGTACAGCGCTTGAAGTGCCAATCAGCTGACAAAACGACGCAATTTTTGACACTCAACAGATTGTACACCTGCAGGTACAAAAATGTTGCGTTAACCCCTTTCTTTAGCATAACAATAAACCGTGACGACCATAAACAAGACCGAATGATGTGCCGTAAAATGGAATGATGTCGGTAAATATGGACAGGCGATGTCTGCGAAGTGACGTTAAAACGCGGAGGTCTCTTTCGCCGCGAAGGGGTGCAAGGCTAATTCTTTATTAATATGTTGTGCATTGTTGTTTGTAGGCTGCGGCTTTAAAGTAAGAGATATTTATAATACTTATCTCAACAATCATATGTTAACTTTGTTTAAGTCAGTTTATGTCACTGTTTCACTTTAAGCAACATTATGTCACATACCAAAAAAATTGCAAACTCATACCTCTGTTGCATTAAAAAGTGGGACTCGTTGCCAGAGCATAGGTATGTTTAGTATAGACTTCTGAGGAAGCATCTCACACTACTATTGGCGGTAGTAAAATGAAATTAAGGATACCAATCCCTTGCATGACTTACTTCTCATTCGAACATGTTCTCCTCATGACTCCGCGGTGTCGGGTTCAGACCCGTTTGCCTCCTCTGTCATAAAAAAAACATTTTGTGCTTGTTACATTGAATAGTATCGTATGTTGTATCGTACGGACTAATTTCGGCCATAGTGACCTCTTTGATTACTAGTTTTTAGCATAATTATCTCAGTTATAAAGACAAAAGAACATCTGAGCAATTTACAATACTTGGTATTAGTATAGCAACGCTTACTTCATAACCATAGCTTTATCGCCCCATTATACGTTTTCCTCGTCGTCAATTTAAAAATACCGTTGACAGCTCGATGTTTACTCAGTAAACAAGGCGTTAAGTACTACTTACACGCGGGAGTTTTATATGGAAATCCAGGCGCATGTTTTAGGATAAGTCTAATTTACTCTACATATTTTACTTTACCGGAAAGCGTATAATAATTATATGTAATCACGGGTTTGTTGCGGTGTACCTACATTATTTTCTATATCTAGACTAATATTATAAAGAGGAAATATTTGTATTTTTGTGTGTATGTTTGTAATGAAGAAACTCAAAAAGTAATATGCCGATTTTAGAAATTCTTTCACCATTGGAAAGCCACATTCACTCTTAGTAACATAGGCTAAATTGATTGCCAGAAAAGATTATGGCTTCTTGATGAAATGCCAGCAATACCCGAAAATACCCGAAGCGAAGCGAGGGCGGGTTGCTAGTTGATAAATGAACGTGAAATAATAAATTGATTAATAAAAAAAATCACTTCTATTTAAATAAAACTAATAATAATCCACCACAAACATATTATAGGTATATTAGTACTGAGTTTAACTGGCTGCAATCTCCTCCACTTCCTTTTTCGATTTCTATCTAAGATTCCAGATCATAAATAACAAGACACTACGTTGCTCCCGCTGATAAAATGCAAATTGAACCGACAATACATTTTAATAACCATGAACCTGACAGCGTATGAGCTCAAAACACATTTTCGTGCAATATCTCATCCTTCCATTTCCGAGACTGCACGCGAATTGCCAAAGATTATGCTAAATACTTGTAGGTATTATTTTCTACGACGTTCAACGCATACGTAACTAGAGTTTATCAGACCCCGCTAAAAAGCTGTTATATTTTCAACACATGATTATGTAAAAGAATTCCGAGATTTCGTCGTGAGAGGGAAAGAAAATGTGTGTCGTTAAGACGTGAATTTCTCGCGATTTGCATCTTTACACTCTTCGGAGGGTGTATTTTCTCACGATGAAGCATTATTGTGTTATTGTTTGTATGGCATTGTTTCTGGGAGTTTCTCGCGGCGGGAAATTATGCTCGCGGTGGGGAAATGTGAGGTTTAGAAATGCTCGCGGTGTATGGGGTTGCGTGCTATGGAAAGTGCAAGCTTAACCTGGACTGAATTTTAAAATATTTTTGTTAGGATTTAACGGGTAAATACATTTTCTTTGTGCTAATAAAGCCTCTTTATATTTGCACATGAGTTTTAAGTGTCTTATGACAATTTAAAAGATCGTAACCTCCCTGCACTTGAAACACTTGCAATTTCTTTTAAGATTAGATTTCCTAATGCCAGATTACAATAGTCATAAATCTGTTTAAACATTTATTTTTAATTGTTGGCCCAATGAAACCAACGCGTCGCATAAATTTAAAAGTAAGTCAATATCTATATGTTAAATCACGTCATTGCACAAAGCGAGAATTCAAAATAATGATGCATAAATTCCCATTTACTCAGATAACATTATTTTTGTAATGTGGACCCTATCTTGTGTGTAGAGATAAAGCGGATAATGTTATGGGAATGTAACGAGTAGGTATACAAAGATAGTTTACTTCGTGATTACGTTAAACGAACATTTATTGAAAACTCCCACCAGAATTGAACTTCAGTTTAAAAACGAGCTACTAAAAACGGAATCAAAGAATATCAAATATTTTTTATTATAATTAAAAATCATGCACCAACTGTCACTTAACCCTTTCTCGGTCTGGTTGTTCCACAGCTGCGTGACGACGAGACATTCCTATCGTTGGCTCGCAGAGTGACAGTTGGTTCACGTCGCATTCACAACCCGTAGCCCGCACCGATTTGTAAAGGACTTTTCAACTTAAATACCTTTATTTAATCCGCGCTACCGGTAACGGTAGAAATTGGATTCTCGTTGTATTAACATTATAAACGCGACAGTTTGTAAAAAGAGATTGTTGCTCTTTTAATTAAAAATATTTCAACAAAAATCATCATCTTAAGCCTGCAAACGTCTACTAGATATAGGAGATCTAGATCTCAACCTGATGTTTCTCTTGCAAAATACGTACCAGATAATGAGTATACATATTATATCTGACTATATAATATAGACGACTAAGTATCATCGAAGACGGCCAAAAAAAAATACAATAAAGAAGAATCATTAAAAAAAGGAAATATCAAAATTTCCACCAAACCGACGTTGACGATCTGTGCAGTCGCAAATAAAGCAAGTCAAAAATTTTCCGTCTCGCTAAACGACTTCCTCGTCAAGTTAATAACACAAAACAAATTACCAACGAAATCACCCGACGGCACAGAACAATTAATCATATCTAGAGGAAGTAAAAAAGAGTAATCCGCCCAACGGTTATTATTTGATATTATTATTTAAATCTGCAAAACGACTGCACGATATAGATATAAGTCAGCCGTAACCCATTTAGAGGATAAGAAAAAGGGATGGTAGTCATTAACATATAATGACAGTAATTAAAATACACAAATAGAGCTAGAAGGCAGGCGGTGAAGGGTTGTCTTCGCGCGCGAGTTAGGGCGCTGCCACATGAAATATCTATGCAGCCTTAAAATATAAAGCTATGAATTTTGGATATTGAGATAATTTGAACTGATTTTCACCAGTTTTTGATGCTGGCTCACAAGATGCTTCTTCCTTCAAGCTTCGTTTTAGGACCACATATAAATATGTAGTAGGAGCAAGGAAAATCATGATCCAGTACTAATTTTCACTTTCATTGGTGCGACAGACATTTTTTAGATAACATATAATATGTGTTTTTCATTTACAACGTAAATTCATAACTTGTCTGCTTTTAATAAAGGCGTAGCCGTTTATTGTAAGCCTAATTAATAACCCAAAGTAATACTTAGATTTTATATCATAGGACGCGTATAGCAGCAAATACTAATGTATAATCTGATAACGAAATATTTTGTGCCAGAAATTGACATAACAGATCTAATTTCATTGTTTGTCTGTAAAACAAATCGAGTTGCGACTTGCCGGCCGACTTTCAGTAGTGTTAAAAACTTAGTTGACATTTGCTGTAGATAACTGTACTCGTTTGGTAAGCACAGTAAGTAAGTTAGCGCACTCAATATGCCAACGCCCTTATACATTGCAAATATTGTGTCTGCGGCTCAGGCCGAATTAAGAACGGCATTGTTTAATTTATTAATTAATGGGTTCGCCGTAGCGTGGCCGGTGATGACGCGGCGCAGATTAGCATCCCTTAAGTGTGGCTGCATTACCATATTTATTGACGGAGTGTGATTTTATTGACTTTTACCACTTAATCAAATGCGGGTAGACACAATAGAAAAGTTATTGTTTCTTGGCCCTACGGTGTTAAGAAGGAGATGATGAAGCTGAGACTAATAAATCATGGTAATACCTCTTCCTGACCGACTTTCGCCCACAGCGGCTAATCACTATGGAAAATAGACAACTTGTCGCAAACACAGATGCACTCTCTATTCCTCTCATAATATAGTTCAACGCGACAGGAAAGGGATCAAGCGTAAGACTTTGGTCTTGACGTGATTTCCGATGGACTTAAAGCTGAATAATAAATCCGAAGCTAAAGCAGAAGCTAAGACTAAATATTAGGTGTAATGAGCACCACCAAATTGTTTTCCTAGTTACAATGCGCTTGTGAAACTATTTTGTTTATTCGTGGTGAGATTCATATACACTCTTCTAAAGTTTTGTGTGATTGTAATAATACCATCATTGTCATCATCGTAGATTAACAGTATCTAACACATTGAATTTATCAGAAAACTTACCTATACATTATTGTGTTATAAAACATTGTGTTCGAGTACATAATGTACTCATGAATATATAGACTGAAACAACTAGATGGAACTATATTATTGCTTACCACACGCTTACACGATAATCCACAGAAAATCAATTTTAATTTAAAACCCTTTCTCACTATCTATCTTTAAAACACTTATTTGCACTCAGAGCAACCTTTGCGTAAAATCTCAATTCAACCGTTCAGTCACGCGCCTCAGACAACGGTGCTAATTACTAGATGTAAAGCTTTATTAAGGCATTAACATAAAAAAATAATATTTACCGCGCTCAGAGCAAGCGAAGGCTCTTAATTTAGGAATATTGCCGCATTAGGTTTACTGCGGTCGTCCCAACCCTTCCGTCTTACAAATAATTGCAGTGGTGTTACGCAAGAGGAATGGGATAAGCGTCAAGATTAAACCTCATCAGAGCCGTTATACTGAAGAAAATTTAGCATTGTAACAGCCCGCATTAACGCCGGAGATTTCCCACCTACAATTTACTCAAAAACGTCTTAAATCACAAATTACCCCATTGATATTTTAATCAAGCCGTCCCTTCAACGGATTGGGGACATCACTATTAGCATATAAATGGCTGGTAAAATATGACATCAGCATTTTAATTTTTCGATATTACGAAGCGATTCGCAAATTAGCAAGTAAGAAAAATGCCGTGGTAACCTTAAGAGGGTCGACCTGCGCAGATGTTCTATTTAAATGTAAATTCGGCCGACACGCCGACGACACGAATGAAAAAAATAATTTAGAATCAAAATATTTGACGCGCCCGTCGATATAATAAGGTACGTAATTGGCGTCATCTTAGGCAACGGGGAGGGAAGAGCGACTTGAGCGTATTACAATTTTTGAGAAACTTCGATATAGATTATATATGTAAAAGTTATTTACATTTAAAGAGCTGGGGATCAACTTTTAAGTAGGTAAGACCTTTTTCAACCAGTTAAATACAGACTTCATTCTTAATTTTGTACATTTTATTTATTTATTTTCTACTAGTCTTCGCGTGGATATCGGGTTTCAAAAATAACGGACTTCCATATAATACCCATCTATACCTTGTGCCTAAGTTTTAAGTTAGACCTCTAGCAATACATTGGTGAAAACCGCATTCAATTCTATGCAGTAGTTTTCGCGTAATGCGCGTTCAAACATACAGGTTTAAATTTCTCGCGTTTTCCCAACACTTCCCGTCACTGCTCCGCTCCTATTGATTGTAGCGTGATGAAAAGTATCCTATAACCTGCCCAGGAGTATGAAGAATAATTGTACCAAGTTTCGTCAAAATCTGTTCAGTAGTTTTTTTTTCTATAACGAACATACAGACATACAGACAGACAGACAGACAGACAAAAATTTTACTGATTGCATTTTTGGTATCAGTATCGATCACTTATCACCCCCTGATAGTTATTTTGAAAAAATATTTTATGTACAGAATTGACCTCTCTACAGATTTATTATAAGTATAGATTGCACAGTGAGTCACGGTACAAAAAGCAGACTTAAAATCGGACATGCATTTTCTACTCGCCAACCATTGGGCTAAACAGAAATAAATTGGTTGATGGTGGTACAAAATTAGTAACATATATTATATATGTAGGTAATTGAACGAGTTAATTATGATGTAATTCAAATTATGCGTCCCTGTAATTTGTATGACGTATGTATAACATAAATGTATGACGAAAAATATCTCCCTCAGTAGTATCTCGAAAATACTACAAGCTGAACTCTGAAAGTTGAAATTTCACTTATATTTAAAACTGACAAAGATTATAAAAATAAAATTAAATAATGATTTTAAATAATATAAATAAATTGCTTAAATTTATTTAATTCATCAACAGCTTTCCAGTAATGCTTTAATTCCTAAAACTGATTAAGAACTGAAAAGAAAATCTTATCAACACATTTCTTTTTACCCCATCGCTTTAAAAGTACAAATAACAAATTCATCCGTCATAATTATTAAAACCGTCAAAAGGGCACGGGTGTCCAAATAAAGACGTCACAAAGCTCCAGTCAGGAAGGAAAAATTAACAAAATTTGACAGAGGTATTTAATCAGGGGCTCTCACAACAAACACCCGGGTGACAATTGCAGAGCGGGGAAAAAAAGGAAAGAAAAGAAAGTATTCTTTTCACAGAAAAAGGCAACAAAGGGCCGGCTCGGAAGTGGAGGTGACAGATCGCCGACAACGGTGGAAAGTCACACCTCTTGTTTACGGTGCGGCGAGCACGGAATTAGCTATCATTTACTTAAGCACTTTATATAATTAAGCGAAACGGTCGTTAGTGTCCCGGACGGTCGCCATATTCTTTTCGTGATAATTGCATCTGTTGTGTGAAGTTGGACGGTTCTTGTGTTACGGAGGCACGTTTGAGGGGTGTGGTAATAAAGGTTTTCTTTTCTTTTTAAATACTTTATACTTTGTTGTATAAAATTGTATTGACTATCTTGTCTAGTAGAGACCAGCTGTTATAGACGACCAACAAATTCGAATATCTACTACAAATCATCGTTAATCGGTTTCTCCGGTCGGAAATTACTTGCTATTGTGTGTGTTTTATGAAATAATTAATAATATATCTTCTATCCAGGAAACCATTATAGGTTCATAGTATGTACTTGACCTAATACTCAGTTAATCTATTGGTAGGTATGCTTATTGCACTCTTGTAATAAGATACTCGTAGTAACATTAGTGATAGCTTTAACTATTTTTGATTAAGATATTTGAGTAACAGCTAATTGATCGAAATAACTAAGGGGATTATCATCTAAAATTTGGTAAAATAGTAAATAGATATTTATAAGACTATGTTTTCTCTAAATCATAATCATTAAATTTTATTTCCTACGTGAGAATGTACACAATCTCAATAAGGACTTAAATTACACAAATTATGTACCAACATACCTAAACCTGTAGATATATAGTATCTTAATGTTTCATAACAAAACAACTTTCCCAGTTTTAAAACCATAAAGAGTAAGGCTTCTCTAATTTAGCGCAGCCAATGAACAAAGCATCTTAAAGCTTATTTCACGTTTGTTGCAAGCACAACAATAAGGGCTCTCATTAAATCCCCTTTGCATCTCGGATTAACGAATCGATCATAATTGATTAAGTACTACTCCGAGCCAAGAGTACCACAAAGGAGTCCGCGCGGCCACCTCCGCGCAAAACAAAAACATCCCTCCCTCCCTTTTTTGACCGAGGCAATCCGTAGAAGGCGAAATCTGGCTTTGTTCATTTACTCGGTAAACCGATAATTTCATTAAACAACAAAGTGGGACTCGTCCGCAAACACGGCAAGAAGCCAGTGTCCCCCAAGATGGGAAATTCATTTGGAGAAAAAAATTCAAGACGCGGTATAGAGCGACGAATTAGGAATCGCCCCCCGTTCTGATTCGGGCGCCCGATTTCGAAAACATTGACTGTGTGGGGACTGGTGTAATTTAAATTGGGCAATCTAATTAAACATTTTTTCTTTTTATTTAAATCTTTTGAGGTTTTTAAAGCTAGATGAGATTAATTAAACAAATATTTGTTTGTTAGTTTTTATAGTCTAGTGCAGATGTAGAGAGTCTAATAAGTTTTTATTGTTCTGCATTGCAGCTGCTAAGAGCTAACAGAGAAAAAGAGTAAGAGTTATCGGCTTTTCTCGATAGAAATCACTTTCCGAATTCGGCGGTTGTTATTTTTATTGGCATCATAAGTACTTTTCACAATATATAAATAATGCTATTTTTCAATGTTAATATGACTAAACATCAGGTTAATAATTTTGGTAGATCCATTAAATAAATAAAAATTAATTATAGTAGAAGAAACTAATTAACATGTGTCTTAAACAAATGTTAATTAGTTTCTTCTACTATATATTTCTTATTTCTTATAAAAATATATATAACTAGCTGTGCTCGCGACTTCGTCCGCGTGGAATAGTTATTTGATCCCCGTTTTTATTTACATTTTCCATTATTTCTTCGCTCCTAATAGTTGCAACGTGATGTTATATAGCCTAAAGCCTTCCTTGATAAATGGTCTATTCAACACAAAAAGAATTTTTCAATTCGGACCAGTAGTTCCTGAGATTAGCGCGTTCAAACAAACAAACAAACTCTTCAGCTTTATAATATTAGTTAAGATAGTTAAGATTTTAGTACAGGTATATAATTTTAGTAAGGTTAACTTTTCGTTATTCGTTTTGGTTCAGCTTATATAAAGTTATTGTTATTTTAAGTGAGTTTAATTTCTGTGAGATGGAAGATAAACTCACTAAAGGTCATACTCAACTTGTTAGTGAGTAAAGCCTGCCTCGGGTTGCCAGTGGGTTTAGGAGCGACTGACCGTTAGTGGATGAAATCAGTGATAAATAAATGAATCGTGTATAATAAGATTGATACATTTGAATTTGTTTCCAGCCAATCAAATGTACAAATTTTTAATTTATTTCCTTATGACCTTTCTCTTTATCATAAGAGCGTCGAATAATTGTTATGAACTTTAAAACATATTGGTACATTCAAATGCGCTTGTACCGCCACCTCCGGTCATGAAGTTGGTTTTAAATCTAACTTAATTAGAATCTTTTTCTTTTCTACTAATTCCGTAGCATAACATTGACGTAGGCAAGATAAATTCCTATAACCCTTTGTAATGGACGTTCCGCCCAGCACTGATCAAATATTCCCAAAATTAATCAACCATTTTACAAATGATTTCCCACTCTTAACCCGTAAACAGTCCATCGAACAATCCGGTTAATATCGTCCGCTTAACCCGAAACCGGGTGCATTCCGCACGTTAAAAATATCGCGAAGTAATCCGGGCTATTCGAACGGTCGAAAGTTAGGCAGGGGCAAATTAAGCCCGGCCAATATATTGCGTTTGTTCTTTTGAAGCCCAAGTGAAGGGTTAAACCAAGAATGCTTTGCTTTTTATAGCAAGTCCAATATGTTGGCAAGGGGTGCGCGCATATTTGCTATCGGTCGGTCGACGGTGATTGGGCCAGGCATTCCGTACTTAGTCGGTTTAATTATTTTGTTAAGTGTGCTTTTATATTTTGGGAATTTTCTCCCAATTAATTCACATGTACCTATAGCCAGACACATTTTTAAAATAATAGTCATATTATATGTCGTTTTAGGTGGGATGGTGTTTTACAAGTTAAATAGATCGAAACACTACTCCTAAAGCCAATTTGATTCATAACTGTTACTTTATAGCAGGGTTGGCCAAACTGATTAGACCAAAGGTAGACTTCTTTACTGACGATCCATCTATTAATTACGTACTTCTTGATACTAATTAAAAAAAATATATTCAATTTACATGTTTTTGTCTTACCACGATGGACCAGTGGATCGCGCTCAACCGGTTGGCAATGGCTTTAATACTTTCCTATTTAATAAAATCCGTATCGAGTTTATCCATAAACGAAATCAAGCATCACATATTCCATTAATACGCGAATTTCCACGCATGACCCACAAATAACCACAACAAAGCCAATGAATTATACCTCAGCCAGGTAATTAGACCGAAAATACCATTAAATTAATAAATAAAAAACAGAAGCGAAGCCCCATCGGCTTCGAGCGACGCGTGGCCCCTCTGTCGAATAAATTTATGTAAAAATTTTCATTAATATTTTTGAGGCCGGCCGGTCGAGCCCTCGGGAGCCGGCAGAGTTCGCGGTCGCGATGGAAAAATGCAAACCGAAAATTATGGGGACCCTCTCTTGTATTTGCTTATGAATATCGTGCCTACATACGCGTATTGTCAGGTATAAATATAATATACGGTACGGGAAAATAAAATTAAAAACACTGATGAAGGTTTCATGTACCTTTATGCGTGAGGGAGGTTGAGATCAGCATCTGTGTATAGATATGGTATTTAAATGGAATGCTTAAGTTAAACATACTCTTTCCTTGCCGAAGTAATTTTATAGTGCACACATATGTGCGGAGACACAGATTTTTTTTTTATATTGGCTCAGCATAGTGGCTTTCTTTTGCCTGATGGAAAGCTAAAAGGAAGCCCAAATCGCTCTGATAACGGGCGGGAAACCTCCGTTTCCAGTCAGTTATCATAGCCATGCTGGCCCGTGAGATGCTTCTTCAAGCTGACTCTCAAATTCTTTACAATCCGAGGAGTTACACATAAATTGATGAAATTTTTTACTATGTTATACCTATTTTAATGATTCCGTTAGAATGCTAGAGGGATGTAAGGGAACGAACCATCAACTTTTCGCTCTAAGCCTCCCTCACCTGCTTGTGGTGCATCCTGCTGAATAACAGACGAGGCTGGCAACCAACTGTGGCGGTATAACCATCACGATTGGAGGCATACCTAGCTAAATACCACAGACCGATGAATGACTGCAGTCATCGGAGCGAGATGCTACGCTCTGCGATCGTAAAGCCGCCTTCCTAACGTGGCGATTATGGTTAAAACCTAATGGGGGTTTGCTCTAAGTGGCGTACAACTGGAGAAGTTTATGTCCAGAAGTGGACTACCCAGCTTGGCCATTATTGGTATATCCTCTAAATGTTTGCCCTAAGTGGCGAACAACTGAATAGGCCTATGTCCAGCAGTGGACTGCAATAGGCTGATGATGATGATGATGAGTGGACTGTAATAGACTGCAGATGATGATGATTACAATGCTTTTAATCTAATCGAAGCTGTGGGCATACTACTGCTATTATCGCCAATAGCGGTTAGATATATTGTATAAGCTTGTCTTTATAAATTGAAAAATCTCCTCCTTACAAATATTTATTTTAAAAAAGCTTCACACGTCACCAACCTAGAGCAACTTAAGCATTTTCAGAAAACTACAGTTCCCGCTCACCTTGCCACTGTATCAAAATGATAAAAACGTTGAGATCCAATAACCATTCATCCATCAAGTGTCGAGATATAATCTGGGACTCGACTGCTTAGCCTGGGGTGAGCCCGAATATAAAAATGCCTGGAAGATTTACAGGTCGCAGGAGATATCGCGGGTAGGTTTGGGTGCATTGTGGCGCCTTACAGCGAGACTTATGGGCTGATGTTGGTACTGATGGTGGTAGTGTAATGATTGGTGGGTACTTGTGTTGAGTTGTAGTGTTGAGTGATTTAGTGAAAAACTACTCGACGGTTTTGCACTAAATATATCACTGTGCCAAAGGTACCATTATGTTCGTACCTTTTTAAGTCAGTAAAGGCTTATTTCATTTTAGATATATAATATACTTTACGTATATATAGAGTGCCATGTTTTTTCGTTTCGTAAGGAGGAAAATTTGTGGTGGAAATATACGTTTTTTTATAAAAACCATATGCTAGTCTTGTCTTAAAAATTCTTGGTTGGCTATCGATAAGACCTATCGATAGTAAGCGATCTCTTCCAGACAGCTTTCAGGTAGAGGAAGTGTAATTTCTAAAGAGAGGAGCAACGTCGTGGAAACTGTACCTTTATAAACATGGGAAGAAAATATATAAAACGACGATTAAAATAGAAATTTTCAAATGAAGAATCAAGTCTCATCCTCCTCAAGTTTTTTTAATTCATTATTCCATTGTGACCTCTGCTATATACGAGTATGTTACGCACACAGCAATCACTCAACCGACTATTTTCACAATATAAAAAATGATATCTTCTAAAAGTACTGGCAAGAAATTCCACTTGATACAACGCCAGTAAACTGTAGCCGCTTCTTTATTGCCTCACCTTGGCACCGCGATGCCTTCCGCAAGATATCATATCTCGGGCAGTAAGAAATCTGTTTGTATCTTGGATTCCGGGCGAGCGAGCGATTTAAATCTCTTAAGCTGAGCGAGTGCGGCCTCTCGTGCGCTCACAAATCTTTCATAATCTCGCCGAATCCCGGGAGGGGCGTTCCTCGTAGTGTACTCCCGGCCTTACAGTTGAGGGCGCGGAACTAGCAAAAGACGCAAAAGGTTTTCTTCCCTCTTTTAAAACGGTCAAGAGTGTGTCGGATCATGATTCAATGGACGCAAATTTGTTTAAATAAATAAATTGACTGGCTCGGTGGCTCACCTCTGGTGGTGACCTCTGCCTTCTGAGCCGAGGGTCGTGGGTTCGATCCCCACACAGTACAAACATTTGTGTGCATGAACATGTCTGTTTGTATTAGTCTGGGTGTTTTCTATGTATAATATGTATTTATTTACAAAAAAAATAGTACAAGCTTCGGCTTAGTTTGGGGCTAGGTGGCGCTGTGTGGCCCAGCGTGGCATGTCTTGGGTTATTATTATTTATTCATTTATTAAATGCGCCAGCTCTATATTAATTTCTTTTACAAGTAAACTAGCAACCCGCTCTCGTTTCGCTATTATACCTACATATTATAATAATTCTTCCTCTTGAATTACTCTATCTCTGGACTCTAGTAAAGAGTATCATAGCTTAGCCGTTCACACTATGAATGTAGAGGCAAAGCCCTTAGTGCCGGTCTTTCCCTTGTACTATGAGTACCAGATGATGACTGGAGGTGCACACCAGAACGCCCAGATCCGAAACTATGTGGAAAATCCATTCCCTAAATTGACCCAACCGGGAGTCGAACCCGGTACCTTTGAATCGTTCGCGTTTTAGGCTCTATCTAACCATTGTGCCACTGAGGTCATGGATAAAATCAAAAACAAAGAATAATGTCTGGGTACTTTGTATACCTGCAGGTCCCGAAGGAAAGGGGAACGGGAGATATATTTCGAACATGATTTGTGGTGATGTTACGTATCTCGGAAAACTTCTCCGTTGGAATGTACAAAAAATGTCCGTATGGAACAAAATGGAATGGCTTACGTGTTCTATATAGGTATGTCAAGCCATAGATGTAGATTTTCTCAGAAATATATCATAATTTCTTACCTATCGTAAAAGCATTGATGAGACCAAAGCACAAGACAGGTAGGGCTTAGCGAATCTTCGCTCGAATTGAGACGCCCGTCCGGGTAAGGACCTCACCCTATACCTATACCGCAGCCAAATGACCTTTGGGTCGTGTTTCTGCCGGTCAATAGGGTTTCCGGAGCTCATGGGGGGTTAGGGTTGGGCCGGCATGGCGGTAGCAACTAACAGGTAACTGACCTGTTACTTGCCCGTTGTCTCAGCGACTTGGACTTCTCTTTCGCTTTCCATCAGACGTAGGGAAGCCATTATGTCGAGCTACTATTAAAAAAAAATAAGCAATCTCTTTCAGACAACTTTTGGGTAAATGAAACTTATGAGATGTATAGGTAGTATATAAGTCGGTAATCAAAGAAGGGATGAGGTGTGCTACCAACAGCAACAGATTTGTTGACATATATATTCAAAGCTACCAAAATACACAGTACCTATATAATACGCTTACCAAAATATTCGAAGAGTACCACATTAAAATAAGGTGACTGTTCACATAACTCATCGGTGTGAAGGGCGGTAGGTGCGGGTACGGTTCGCAAAATTGCCAATGTTCTTAGTAAGCGGCTGACACCGCGGGCCGCTCGTTTGCACTCTTTACTGCACCCCTAGCACACCGTGTGACATGTACGGTTTGCAAAAAAAATATGCAAATTGTGATAAAAAGTCAAAGTGTCAAAGTCTGATAAAAATTATTAAATACACAAGTTATCTTACGCTGATTTGGTGGAAAGCGCAATATAATACAAATCGTTAAGTAAAGTCAATCTACCAGTAGCTAGATGGTCGGACGATATCAAAAAGACGGCAGAACCGACCTGGACGAGCATGGAGTAGAATGCCAGAAAGTAGGCATAATTATTTATGTTCAATATTTGAGGTGAAAATTCTGGGAAGAAGGAGAATTCTCTCACTTTCGCCTAGCTGTCGCTAAGCTATCTTACAGAAAAATAATCTATAGAGTCCTTATTCCAACATGCATACAAAAATTATTTTTAAAAAAAATTAAACCGACTTCAAAAAAAACACAAACGACCAACACTAAAAAGCGATAAATAACGTAAGTAATTCTATCCTTAATACATAATTATTTAAATATTACAATTATCACTTATTTTTGAAGTCGGTGCCAGCCTCTAGGTACCTACCTAACGTAGACTGTTGTTGTATGACGCGCGCGGCCGGCAAATCCCCACGACAATATACCTAGATACATTTATTTGTTTGGCTGGCACCGACTTCAAAAATAAGTGATAATTGTAATATTTAAATAATTATGTATTAAGGATAGAATTACTTACGTTATTTATCGCTTTTTAGTGTTGGTCGTTTGTGTTTTTTTTGAAGTCGGTTTAATTTTTTTTAAAAATAATTTTATTTCTCTATTTTTAGTTGCGTTAATGTGCTGTGACCTTGAATAAGGGTTAATTAATGCCCTTAAGAGTATTACTTAGGAATGAAAAATTTTGCTTTAAGTCAAGTGAAGACTTTGCGAGCTAGAATCAAGCAAATCACTTACCAAATCACCTGCCCTATTAGCCCTGCATAAGTACATACTACTACCTAGTTTCTATCGACAAATGTCAGTACTGTTCCCTAACTCCTAACCGTTAAGGAGTTCTGTGGCTTCATCATCAGCACCAGATGTTGACGCCCGGAAGCATATACCTGAGTAGAATATGATAACGTAACAAAAACACCATATGAGCATACAATTTTCGGTTGTTGCCCTCAATTTCTCCAGGATCCCATCATCAGATCCTGACTTGGTGATAATGGGACCACCTCGAAAGTGTCTTCTGTCGAACAAAAAAAAAATTTTTGAAATCCATCCATACTTGACGGAATAATCGGTGAACAAACATAAAAAAAAAAAAAATATTATACATACAGACGAATTGAGAACCTCCTCCTTTTTTCGAAGTCGGTTAAAAATTGCCAACCTTTTTGTGTGCATGTCTGTTTTTATTGGTCTGGGTGTTTGCTATGTATAATATGTGTTTATTTATAGAAATAGTCTTAGTAAGTTGTCTAGTATCCACAACACAAGCTTCGGCTGAGTGTCGCATGACTTTAAAAATCTAATGCTAAAAATCCAAGTATCACATCGCATCTCCCACTTTCCCTGCAGACAGTACCGTTTTCCACTCACTTTGCCGCGCACATCATACGCGATATGGTCTGAAAAATACCGTGGCCGTCGCACCAACGTATCAATTCAATTTGAGAGCCGCGCCTCGCGTGACGTACGCCGTCACGCGGCGATAAACACGTCGGAAGGGTTTAGCTTTTATTAGCTGTGACCATAGATTTTTGCAAACGATTTTATACATTTTTCTTATATCGTTATCGAACTTCATAGATGTTCTTTGCCTTCAATTTAGAACTTAAGTAGTTTTTACAGTAGTAATAAGGGGTTTTTTTACGTGACATGCGCCGTCACGCGATGATAAACACGTCGGAAGGGTTTTAGCTTTTATTAGCTGTGACCATAGATTTTTGCAAACGATTTTATACATTTTTCTTATATCGTTATCGAACTTCATAGATGTTCTTTGCCTTCAATTTAGAACTTAAGTAGTTTTTACAGTAGTAATAAGGGGTTTCTTTGCGTGACAGATGCCGTCACGCGGTGATAAACACGTCGGAAGGGTTTAGCTTTTATTAGCTGTGACCATAGATTTTTGCAAACGATTTTATACATCTTTCTTATATCCTTATCGAACTTCATAGATGTTCTTTGCTTTCAATTTAGAACTTAAGTAGTTTTATACATTAGTAATAAGGGGGTTTCTTTGCGTGACAGATGCCGTCACGCGGTGATAAACACGTCGGAAGGGTTTAGCTTTTATTAGCTGTGACCATAGATTTTCGCAAACGATTTTTTTTATACATCTTTCTTATTTCCTTATCGAATTTCATGAATTATATTTCCTTTCAATTTAGAATCTAGGTAGTTTTATACAGTAGTAATAAGCGGTTTCTTTGCGTGACAGATGCCATCACGCGGCGATAAACACGTCAGAAGGGTTTAGCTTTTATTAGCTGTGACCATAGATTTTTCATCATCATCTTCATCATCAGCCCGTGTCAGTCCACTGCTGGACATAGGCCTCTCCTAATGTTCGCCACTTAGGTCGATTTTGGGTTTCTCAAAGGGCTAAAATAAAATATATATTTTTATCTGCTATACTTTTGGGTATAGAAATCACGCAAACAAGTCAATTATAACGTAATTTAGTTAGAAAGTTAAATTGAAAGGGGTATTTTCCGAAACACCATATATGAGTGCATATGTTTTTTAAATATTTGAATTGTTTGTCATGTCATGTTTATATGTACAAAATAGTAAAAGCAGTACGTGCTGATGTAACTAACGTACATGCATATTTTGTTTGCTTTTTATCAATATGATTTAGCGACATCAAGATGACTGATGCAATAAATACAAAACAAGTACCCTACCATGAGCCATTAAGGGTAATTCACAAATTTCCTCCAACGGTTCCCACAAGACGACAGTTCTGAAAATGATCTTACAAAGTATAGGCTTGTCCCGGTGCCTCCAGGCATCGAGGCGCGAGTTCCAGAGTTATGCAAATGTTATGGACAACAAAAAAGTTAATGTCAATGATAAGTGCGGCCCCCGGGGGCCGATCACGCGCACTGCGGATTTTTCCCAGTTTACCCGATGGGGGCCTTATTTGCGTAGCCTCGCCATTGTGTTACCCTCTTCAATTTACTCCTCAAGTTGTTTATAGCGAGCAGTTTATGAGGACCAATTGTTGGTGAACTACAGAATTTCTTAGGTTTGTTATTGTGAGATGGAAATGATTTTGTTAGTTTATTATAGTAGAGATATTTTTACTTTTATATTAGATCTTTTCTTTCTAGCAGAGACATAGTAAACATAATTTTTGATATGTAAACATTGGGTAATTTTTTTTTAATTTACTTACTTACTGCGCTGGCTCAGCGACCCGAAGTGGATCTTGGCCTCCGACACGAGATTTCGCCACCCTGGTCTGTCCTCAGTCACCCTTCGCCAGTCTGGCCGTTGAAGGTGAGCGAGATCCCTTTCAACCTGGTCCATCCAGCGATACCTGGGGCGCCCCACCGGCCGCTTCCCAGTGGGTTGGCCCAGGTATGCTCTCTTTGCAGCACGATCCGACTCCATTCTCTCCACGTGGCCGAGCCAACGCAGTCTAGCTGACTTTGTCTCCCCCATTATGTTCGGCTCGGCTACGAGCTCCTCTATCTCGGAATTTTTCCTCAGCCTCCAAGTCCCATCCTCCCGTTTAGTCGGCCCCAGAATTTTTCGGAATATCTTCCTTTCTGCTACCAGCAGCTTCTCCTCCTCCTTGAGTGTCAGTGTCCAGGTTTCGCAACCGTACATCAAGATCGGTCTAATGACAGTTTTATAAACACGAATCTTGGTTTTTCTGCTAATCAACCCGGACACAAGCACCTTATGAAGAGCAGCTGCGCACCGTAGAGCATTATGGATACGGATATCTATCTCGTCCTCTCTTTGGTTGGTATCTGTAACTGTGCAACCCAGATACCGAAACTTGCTAACTCCTTTGTACTTCGCATTATTCGTTGCCAGATCTTCTCTTTTTTCCCGTATATTTCGGTATCGTTTCATATGTAGATATTCCGTTTTATCCCGATTAATCCTGAGGCCGATCGGCCTCAGGATTATTTTTTTTTAATTTGCAATACTTATTTATTAAGTACGAAATTGATAGATATAAGGGTAATAACAATCAAGAGAAAAGATGTCATAAGAAGTGAATCATTTTTATGCTAATAGGTTAATACCTAATCTGTCTGATCGAGCAATCCAAGCTTACCCAGCGTGGTTTACTAAGGCATCGTCCTTCTTTTGAGTAGGATCAAACCCCTCAGTGGAAACCAATATGAGCTGTTCTTGATTTGTTCTAAATGGGTATCATTTTATTTTTTAACTGTCATCTGCATTCCTGGACGACCGCAGTAGGTTGTTGACCGCAGTATGTTTTATTTGTAATTAGGTAAACGCTGCTTGCCCGTTTCCTGATATTCCCTTCTCGACTTCTACGACGCCCACGGAATGAGATAGGGTGGTCCTATTCTCAGTCCGGAAACCACACGGTCTGATGCATTAATAACTACTAAACCAACCGCACATCGAACTTACTCATCACACCGAAAACCAGACCAAACGATATGCATAACCGACAATAGATAGCTACCGATTTAATATCCCACTCATAATTGAAGCGAACGTTCTTCCGAAGCCATTACGCGAGCTTGTAGACTACCGTGAGGTAATGAACTCACATTATGAATGCAACGAGGCATCGCCGATGCGCCGCGAACACACTCCGTCGCGAAGAATTAATTCATTTGCATGTAAAACTTCGTACGAGCTCCTTGGATTAGGTTGAGGTAATGGCGTCTCTCTCGTTACTTCACTTAGCCTCGAGTGACGCGATGAGTTTGATGGCTTAGGAAGGTGATGGTTGACTGTGAGCCTGCTCAGTGATTGATGCGGGAAAGGGCAGTAATATCAGCCTAGGGAAATGCCTGCCGTGTCGTGCTTAACTTTATATGTAAGTCAAATTTTAATTTTACTCGCTATTTATCCAAAAGGATGGAACGTAGTTTATGAACTACCTACAGGATTCATATAATTTACATACAAACTCATATGGACCTAGTTCTGCAGAAAGCAGCCAAATGATGGAAAGTACGAACGGAGATATGAGCGTTTTTCTGTCGAATGTTCCCCTTCAGTTATTTATGACTTTTCTGTTTATTTTATATTTGAGGATTATTCGGAAAAGTAAAGCAGATTTTTATGTCATATCTACGACTATATATCGTTTAGCATAACACCAATAATAGTTGTTTTTTGATGTGGCTGTTTTATGCTAAATAGCTTATTACATCAAATTTTGTACCGAATAAACAGCCAACTTACGATGGCTAGATGTTGGATGCTGGATGATGTAAATTGGCTGTTTTCTGCACTAATTTAAAATGGCATAACAATAATATAAAGGACAGACTTCGTCATAATATACACATAGCTTTACGATTTCATGTAAAATAATGTTTGTAATTTGTGAGAAAACTAAAAAATCGTTTTAATTAAAAAAAATAGCACAATGTTTATTGTCTTCTTAGATTTATGAACACTACTTCTATATTTAAAAGTGACCTCGGCACCCTCGGATTACGAAGTGGAGGAAATGTTCAACCAAGATTCACTACAATGTCGTCATGAGGACTTCAAAGCTAAAGCGGGAGTTCAGAATTGTAGTGAATCGGTAGTATGATTTTTGGGTCAGGAATCAAAGGGGGCAGATGTTGACAACTTTCTGTAACGTGAGGGGCTCTTCTTGATAAACTCTTTCTTCAAGAAGCAGCCTCAAAAAACGTAGACGTGGCAAAGCTCCGACACTTCGACAAAAACGAGATCGACTTTATTATAGCAGACAGGCCGGCACATATTCAGAGATGTATCCGCGATCAACGAGACCAACTCCGGCAGCGATGACGGACTTGTCTTGTCCGAGGCACTCTGAATTTCGACTTTAAAGCCGAAGGTGTCCGCTTGATGAAGTTCTCCAACCTGGAGAATCCATTTTCTGCCTTGAAAACTACCACTGACGTTAACCAGCAACTTAAAAATGTGATTCGTGTCCTCATGGAAAAAGGCTCGAGATTTTGCAACATTCAGAGTAAGGAGTTTAAACTTTTCGAGGGAACTCTTAAGGTTAATGATACAACGATGTAACGACCCATGCGTCACTTCGTCAGGAAAATGGGTTTTCCCGGTATAGAACCTGGAAATTACGGTACGGCTTCCTGTATTTCAACACTATTTCGATCGAGCAAAATCAGGGGTCTAAGGTACAGTCTCTTGGAAGAAGCCACCTAAAACGCTGTTTTATTTGAAGGTAGAACTCCAGGGGCGTGGAATAAGAGTGTTGTTCTGTTCTTTAAAAAAAGTAGACCCTATTGCACGTCTATATAGTGTTTAAGAGTGATCACGAATCGTCTTTCGCAAAGATTCGACAAATTCCAACGGCCAGAACAAGCTAGATTTCGAAGAGTATATGGCACATTCACACAGAGCGGCAGATTATACCTACCTAAATAAATAACCAAGACATGCCACGCTGGGCCACACAGCGCCACCTAGCCCCAAACTAAGCCGAAGCTTGTACTATGGGTACTAGACAACTGATAAACTTACTTATATACTTTTTTTTTTGTAAATAAATACATATTATACATAGAAAACACCCAGACCAATACAAACAGACATTCAGACAGACCTATTTATGAAGAGTAACAGTATAATCAGTACTTGTATCTAGCATTCATGGACTAAGAGAATGCCTTTGGCTCGATTGGAATCTGGCCTTTTCTGGAGTATCTGCAGCGATGCCAAGTAGACTGGCGATACATCCAAATGAAGAAATGTGCATGTATCTGTCTATGAAGCAATCTTGTCCGTCCAAGTATTGCACAGAATCAGCAAACAAGGCCTGTAGGCAAGAGAATGTCATTTCCCATAATTGTTCACTAATGAAATGGAGGATATGGTTCAAAACGCTGAAATGCAAAGGACGTGGCATCAACAAACATGGCGAAGTGGCTGTCTTATACGTAACTCGATCCCTGATAACTCCTAACATTTTGAAATTTGTTCAAAACAGCCATATAGTTGGCTGACTTATGCAGTATTGGTTTTAGCAATTTGTGTCCAAATTGGCTGCATTTTACACCATGATGACTGTTTTCTACAAAATATTCTTGTTGGATGGCTGCATTTGACAGCTCATATCTCCGCCATTAAAAGAGATATCGATATGGCTGTCTTTGCAAAAAATCCGGCATGTCGCATTTAGTATGGCTGTGTTAATAACTCGATTTTCGAAAAAGTGCCACATGGCTGCTTTCTGCAGAACTAGGTCCATATAATATCACTGTAAGTAGCAAGGTGAATAGGTGCATTTTATTTTTTGATAAAGACTGATTGACGTTGTTTTTATCTAGATAACAAATCAACTTCAATAGCCACACATCAGATTATCTCAATCCAAAGGGCATTCTATACTTTGGGCATTTAGTTGAATATCAGTTGGGGAAATTTTACAAATAACCTGCCTGGTTTGTTCATCTGTACAGATAACAGTAAGCAAGTACTTGCTAGAGGATTTTTATCTGTAATTAAAGTACTGAACTTGATCGGCCGTTGCGTCTGCCTAACCCAGCGGGCGATCGTAAAGACGTCCCAAGTTCGTTGACTCCCGCCAAAGTCCCGGCCGAGACACCTGCACCCGCCGCCTGTAATGGGTCCCACCGTCCCCTAATCTGCATCCTCTAATTCCACCTACCGCGAGCGTGCACTCGTTGCGCGCCTCTGAAGGACAATCTTGAGAGGTCGCTTCAATTTTCCGAAACGTTTCAAGTTGAGTGGCATACCTAAGTAAGCACTCATACGAATTCAATTGTTTCCGTTTAAAAAATATGAATGTAAATCGACCGTTCAATGTCAATTGTAGTACTAAGGATTCTTTGATGCACAGATTTGGAAGACCAAGGCTGTAGAAAATATAGACGAGTATTCCACGCATTTTTATGGAGAACGTAATAACGAAGATATAAAAAAATGTCAGACAAAACCACCTACATTGCTCGGATGAAATATAACTATACAAACACTCGAACACGGAAAAATCACAAATATTGAACACAGCAATGTTAGTCCCAGGTTGGAACCAAACCTACAGATTGTTCAGGATGAAGGGTCACTGCTATATACCAACGGGTCAGTTAATAAAATGAGATCTAGACATCGAAACAGAAAACCCACTAACACTCTACCCTCAATATTTGGAGCCAGCATGAAGTACTTTTAAGTAGCATCATCATCATCAGCCTTTATCAGTCCACTGCTGGACATAGGCCTCTCCCAATGTTTGCCACTTTGATCGATCCTGGGGTTCTCGCTCAAAACTCAAAAATACTACAATACTTAAAAAGTATACCTAGATGTAAAAATTTTAGATATAACAATCCTTGTAACTTATGTCCATTTTGTGCCCTTCAAAGGTTTTCAGTGAAATAATAAAAGTGTTCATTATAATCTAGGCATTCCAACTCTGAGCTGTCACAGATCATAAAACAAACCCTTTCAACGTGTTTATCACCGCGCTACCCGGCCCTCACCGCGTGATGGCGGTGAGGGCCAAGATATGCCATGCATGCCTTTGTAAGATAAAACGTAGATACATTAAAAAAATGTCCATAAGATTACTTAGAGACTTGTACCTATATTTTGTAGGCCAAAAACTCCAGTCTATACTGGTGTTTTCCTTTTATGTGATTGCTTATCGTTGATCTGTATCATGAAGTAGGCAATATAACGATACGGCTACGACATCTATAACCAAAATTCACAAAAACCCCTTACAAAATATACTTATTAAAGTTAAATCCGGATATTTCAAATTAATTCCGAATATTTTGACAGCTGTCAGTCTCAGACACGCCCCTCGGCAAACGAAGCCAATTTGACCCATCTCCTGATGTGTAATATTACGTCATTTCCGAATGCAATGATGTACTACTTAATTAAGCAGGTAAAAAATTAAATAATGAATTAGTTTTAGTGAAATGAGTGAACTGATATTGTGAAGATATACATTACATAGTACAGTGATTCTCTCTCTTTGACACAGTAAATAATAATAAACATTTAATTTAATCACTCATCAATCAATAAAACTTGAAAATTTAAATTAACAAATACATAAATCAACTTTTTGTATCGAACACTTAATTCCAAATTCAAACTTTTAAGTTTGAGTCACAGATTACCCCGAATCCTATGTAAGTGGCCAGTAACCACAACATTTTTTTTTTGTGGCCAGTCGCAAGAATTTGATCATCATCTCCTTATTAATAATTTTGGCACCGTTATGAAGATGTTATCATAGATTTATTATTGTAAGGATTTTGTACCTATACTATTTCTTTATATTTCATTAATTGATGTCCATCGTAACTCTGACTTATTTCATGTTATTATATAAGCGATATTATTAGATCATAGACTATATAATTAAGTGCTTGCTTATTCGTATTATTGATTTTATGTAATATAGTATCTAAAAAGACATTACTCTGTCTAGGTTTTAATTGTTTCACTTCGCTTATTTTTTAATGACAAGATTATATAATGTTTACTTGGATATTTTTCCGTAATTACTTTCCTTCGCTACAATCCATCAGATTATAATTTAAAAATATTTTAAATTATAATCTGATGGATTATATCATAATTTGTCCATGGACAGGTGTAATGAGCGAAAACGGCTCTGTAGCGGTGACGTGTTTGTATGGATCTTAGCAGTCTAGTATTAAGGTTGAATTTGGATTGGCTGAACAGGGTAGGTGGTCGATGGCTTAATAAGTAGGTATCGCTGGAGCAGCTGTTATGATACGGGCCGAGAGTGTCGCCGCACTCACCCTTAAAGAGATTTTTTTCTAAACCGTTTAGTAGGGAGAGGAACTCGAGAAAATATTTACCAATTTTTTTTAAGTACATAAACTGCTTATACTTTTAAAGGCAAATTTAGTGTAGGACGCTCTCCACTACGAATACCACGGTGGAGCAATCCCTTAAAGAATGCAGATTGCCCAGACGGGGATGGTCGGCGTTCTCAGGGGGAGGACTACGTTTAGCAGTAGACAATGGATAATTGATGATGATGATATTGATTTTAATCTAAAGAATTATTCATTACTTCTGTAAAGAAGAATACTAGCAAAAAATCATAATTTTCATTTAAAGTTGGTAGGTATTGCATCTTTGCAGTTCACTACCCTACCCTAGTCATGTTTCTACTTAGTCTAATAGTTGACTGGTGGATATTTCCTATGCGGTATTAAGAGCGCGCATACAGAATTCGACGTATTTGCGGCGAAACTGGTATTTTCGGGCGAGCTATTATCATAGAAAACGATATTTTTAAAATAAGGATTATAGTTTTTTATATAGATAAAGTCTTCAATCAGTGCGTAGGCTAGATAAAATACAACATTTACTAGTATATTTTTATTTATCAAAGATCTCCCGTAAGCCGATTCGCAAAAATGCGAGTCAGAGTCAATTTCGAAAGTCTTAATATCAATTGCATTACATACATATGTTTAAAATATATGTTTATACAATAGCTTATATGGTCAATTAGTGCACTAGACAAAAAAACTTTCAAAAATGTGTTATTAAATTGCCCAAAATAATTTTTCAAAATAAGCTCAATTCACACTTTTCAACAGTGTTTTTCTAGTAGAAAACACTGTTTCTTTTAGTTGAAATTTTGTGTAAATGTAAAAGAAGTCTTTCTTAAGTGCACTAAATTATTATTTTATTAATATTCTATGCCTGTTATTTTATACGATTTTTTTAAAAGTGACTATAAAGCCACGCGCGCGACGCTTGCCGATTCAGTCCAAATCGGGTCATCCCAGAGGGAGGACGTGCCGCTCGCTGCTCCGCTCACGCACACATACGCACAACCACTTTTATGAGCGTATACCGCTCTGCGCGCGTGCAACTCCACGAGTTTGATACTTTGTAATATTATTTTTGTATAGAAAATTTATTAAGGTAAAATAATATACTAAATTAATGAAATGATTTAATGTTTAGTCATGAGTATCAAATACGAACATCAGGATTATTATAATTATTATTATCTACAACCACATATGCTAAATATTTCAAAAAATTAATATGATGTTTGTTTATTAGTTCACTAATGAAGTTACAAAGTAAGGCTATTCCAATGATTATTATTATGCTCGTTAACATCAATGGTCAGAAACAACTTCCATGAAGAAACTGATAATGAGATTCATTTGAGTTGGGAGCATTTAAGGAATCTACGTCACATGTTCACGACTATAAATAAAGGCATACAATGAAGCTGAAAGTCCTAGAAATCCCATAGTCGAGTTATTATTAGTAAAATTATATGTGTAAAGATGGATGATAAAATGTTTGATAGTATGCACGAAATTGATCTATTTAGATTTAGATAAATCGATCTTCGAATCCAATTTTGAAATTGTCGCTTAATTGTTTAGTGTGGAATAAGTGAATCTTTGTGTCACAATAATAACAAGTATCTAAGATTAAAATTAAATCGATCAAAGTGGTCAACAATGGGAGAGGCCAATGTCCAGCAGTGGCCTGTGAGAGGCGGATAACGATATGAGATTACTACTTTCAATCGATAGTATTAGAAAGAAGTAAAAATTATATTTTATAGTTTCAAAATGTAAAACCAAAATGCAATATGATAGTTGTGAAATGTATGGCCATTACGGTTACTAGGGGTGATTTTAGCGAAAAGGCTGGTAAGATACGGATATGTTACGGTAACTTATTTACATACATTACGTTAAAATTACCGGCTACGTATGCTGAATGGTAGTATGGCGACGAGCAGGGCGAGCATGTAACTTGCAGTATGCAAGTCGCAAGGTGCAACCTTGCCAATGAGGGCTACCGTTTTTGTAATCACCAGAGGGCGCCACTGTATAGTGAGGTCTTCGGGCATAGCTGTTAAGGTTTGTTTTATGCATGTGATGACTGTTTGTTCGTTATAAGAAGGAGGCCATAAGTTTCCAAAAGGCAAAACTGTTTGTTAACGGTTAATAAACAAAGCAGTGAAGTAGCTTTTCTTTCAGACCGCTAATTTTTACACCTCATTTTCTCGGCTCCGCTTTTAAAGCGCAGATAATCACTGAGCCGTGTCTCATATTTTCGAAAATTAATGCCAGCTATGCCAAAATTGCACAAAATTATTTAATTTTCCGAAATAAACTCGTTTAAC
Organism: Conogethes punctiferalis; assembly: GCA_031163375.1. NCBI lineage: Eukaryota > Metazoa > Arthropoda > Insecta > Lepidoptera > Crambidae > Conogethes > Conogethes punctiferalis. The sequence goes on along the minus strand of CM062081.1, from coordinate 19,693,980 downwards.
CCACAGAACCTATGTAATTTGACATTTCGGATACCTCACGCTACACTAGCACCTCTGGTGGCGAATTCACACGCGATATGGGCGCCCTCATTAGTGCAGCAGTTTGCCATAATCATCATCATCATCATCAGCCTATTGCAGTCCACTGCTGGACATAGGCCTCTCCAGTTGTTCGCTACTTAGAGCAAACATCTAGAGGGTATACCCATAATCGCCACGCTGGGCAGGCGGGTTGGCGATCGCAGGGCGTAGCTTCTTGCTCCGGTGACGCTGCTGCCCGTCACCGGTCTTTAGTATTTAGCTACGCCTTCAATTGTGATGGTTATACCGCCACTAGTCGGTTGCCAGCGCCTCGTTTGCTATTCGGCAGGATGCACCACGGGCAGGTGAGGTTGGCTTGGAGCGAAAAGATGATAGGCCGCTCCCTTACATCCCATATATATTGCCATAATAGGTATTGTTATTTCTTTTATTTGCTTCGTCACCGTCATTGGAATTATCTTAAATTCGAAATATTAATAGGTAATTAATTAATTCAGTTTAATTTCCAAAATATCGATTTTGGGGGAAAAGGTAGGAGACAAAATTGTTGGAAATTGACTCTCTAGAATTTTGTTTCTTTTCATTCATGCCGTAAAAAGTACAACATAGGAGATAATGATACAGTTTTGAATATGTCGCGGTTTGCGAGTTTTATTTCCAAAATATCGATTTTAGGGGAAAAGGAAGGAACCAAAATTGATTAAAAATTGATTTCCTAAAAGTTTAGTCTTCTTAATTTAGACCGTAAAGTAGAAAATAAATGAGATAATGACAACATTTTTTACTTGCTGTTGTATTTAATTTTAATTTTCAAAATACCGATCCTAGACAATTTTTGAATATATACAAGAGGACTCACCATACCTACCTATTCAGATAGCTCGTCTTTGTAACCTGTCCATTGCATCATTCATAAAATTGCGTAAAAGCAGTATTCTACGCAAGATTTGTGCCTTATACAAAAAACAGCGCTGGTCAGTCGTGATATATTCTTTCAGAATCAGGTTCAGGACACCTATTTTAGAGAATGCTGCAGTAGTCAATGACTCCTTCAATGTAACCCTTAGGATTCGGTTCACGACGAATATTCATCCCGAGAATAAGTGATGGATTGGTCAAGCTGGATAGGAACTAGATTTTAGTTGTTGTAGGCCATCTGGGGTTTCTGCTACGAAACACAAGCACAACTTTCAGCACAAGTATACATGATCTCTGTGATCAGTGCATAGGAGACTTAGGACCTTAATTCAAATTGACAAATTGTTTATAAACTAATCTTTTTTGAATGATGGCAACCAGCCTCTTTGTGAGATCCATTTCTGCCGAGTGAAAATGAACAAAGTAATTTTTACAAGTTAAAATATAAAACGGGTTAGAGTTATATCGTGGCAACCACGGAGACTGCTCTTTCCTTAAATAATAATACAAACACCTAAACACAGAACAAACACAAATGTTCAGCACACGAATGTTTGTCCTGGATGGGAATCAAACTCACGACCTTTGACTCATGATCAGAAGGCAAGGAAAACACAGTAGGGATTATTGATTTTTATAAAGCAACATTAATAATGTCAATCACTCACACAATACCTTTGGATAGGTAAGTACCTGGTACATATAAAGATAGAAAGACAAAAATATTGTTATATTTTTCTTAAACCTTAATTAATAAACACTTAAGAATAATGTACTCTAAAGTGTTTAAATCAATTTAACAAGTACGCACCTATACTACACTAATGAAATATTTAGCAATAAAATATTGTTCAAATAATTTAGATGAATAATAATTGTTAAGTATCAAAATATGTTCGTCCGCCGGAGTTAGCGTCCGACACGCCGCTCACCCACACAGACACAAATGATGTCTATGTGTGTTTCGGAATCGGCTCCCGCGTGCGTTTCGAGTTGCTTAAAATTGTATGCGCGCTCTTAAGTTAAATTTGCGTAATTATGTTAAATTTGATTGAAGTGCCTAGATGGTTTAAATTAATAGAACAGATGATATAGGTAGGATCCAAAAATATAATTGGACACAGATAATGCAGAAACGTTCCAATCTACAGGTCGTAAAATATTAATTCAGTTCTGCGTGACCTGTGGATTAGATCGTTTCTGCATATCCACGCAAAATTGCAACGACGTACCCGTATGTACAAAAGTACAACATTAGAAAAGCCGACTCCACGCTACCCCAGCCGATACGTTCATCGCTAAGGCGATCGCCTTTTTCGCCCCTTCGAAAAAAATAGGGGAGATTCCTATCTTGTCGCTTCTAATTTACTTATTCCTCTTTTAAAGACTTATTTACCTTCAAAATCCCATTGTGTCCGCGGGGCGGCGGGGCACGGCGTGATCTCCTATAACGAAGGCTCTCTACGTGTCAAACGAGGTTTTTCTTTAAAAAAAGCAATAACAATTTACATAAACACCCGACCCTAGTTAACAGTTAATAAAGGAAACGATGTCGCAATTGACGGAGCCTCTTTTTGAAACGTCTTTCGGATGAAAATGTTGAAGATGCATTGTTTTACAAGGCTATTCAGCCAGCGTGAATGGGCGCACCCAATTGGGCTTTTATTTTAACGATTATTATTTGCCGGATTAGCATTTTTTTTAAATTGCAATGCATTTGCATTGGCGATGAGCAGGTCTTTTAATTGCAACGCCAGGAAAAACATAAAATTCTTTTGAATAAATTTTAGATCTGTTAATTCTGCATTTTGTTGCAATATTTCACGCGTTTGAAAATGATGTTTTACAAAATATAAATTAGAGTTTTAAAATCCGTATAGTCCCAAACAGATTACTTGACCTGTAGGGACCTGTCGTATTTTGTCCATAATTTAGGTAATTGTTCAATGACAACATTTGCTGGCAACACTATTTGTACTAAGGAAAATCTTGCCTTAGTAGGTACCTGATCGCCGATATCTATATTACTCTGTCTCAAGTATAATTTTTGCCTAGATTTCTCATTGATATCAAGTTTTTTTTATAGCTGGTATTGAAATTATCTTATCTCAATTACATACGTGTTCATATTATATCTGTCGACATTACTAACACTGCTGTTAATTGTAGGTAGACAGCATGGCTTATCTCGTATTCTGGTAACTATTAACCAAAAATTCGTCAGAGAGAATTCGCTATAACGCACAGTATGTGTAGCCGGTTCATGTGATGCAGAATGACCCAAATACACGGGCTAGCCCGAATTGTTTCATTAAAGCGGACCCTAAAGTTTGCGCCTCACGCGCCGATCGATCGGGACACTCATTACAACTAGACCCCGACCATGGCAAAAACAAGACTAGGTGAACCGGCTACTTGAACTTACATTATATTATACTTCGTCTTTGCATTAGAAAAAACAAAATTTTGGTCTTTTATTATGCACTGGTAGATAATATTCCTTCGCGCACTAAAAAGTTTGGTCACTCTTGTCCGTACCATTAAAAAGTGGAACTCTCTGCCAGGACACGTGTTCCCGCCTTCTTATAGTACCCATACTAAGGAATCTAAGAAACTAAGAATCCCAATCTTTTAAGCGAAGCGTGAAGAAGCATCTTGCAGGCCAGCATGGCTGTGATGACTGACTGGAAACCATGATTTCCCGCCCGTTGTCAGAGCGGCTTGGGCTTCCTTTCCCGCTTTCCATCACGCGGTGGGAAGCCACTATGTTGAGCCAAAGAAAACGCACGCTAAATGAATCCAAATGAACTAGTCACTGTGTTAATTAACAGCATCTTTAGCAACAAAAAAACCGACTTGAATTATGGTGACAATGTGAACAACTAGGACACCCTTTCGAACAAAAAAAGAATTTTTCATATCACTCGGTTCACAATTCTCGGAGATATGTGGTTAAACCTCCTCCTTTTTTTTGAAGTCGGTCAAAAAGTTGCACTTTAAAGAAGAAGATGTGGCAAACCAGAAACGGAGCATTAAAATAATTTGACAGAATTTTACACGCAAAATTAAAAAGTGCATGTGTATGTTTTACTTACTTTATGTGGTCCCTGGTTATTACAATACGTCTATAAAGATACTTTACCTATCTTTCCAAATTTTTTTACCAATTTTCATTTGAAAACGGACTAAAGGTAGACTTAAATAAACTGCTTAATGACATTCATTACAATCGCTTAGAAAAAGAATATATTAGGTACTAAATTAGGCGGTCGCTTCCATGATGATGTTGTCTCATGGGCCTTATGGCCAGAGTAAACATTGTATACTACCATACACATCTTTGAGCGTTCGATTAAGCAAAGACGGTTCGGGTTCAATACCCGATACGTTTTTGGGTCAAAAACTTTTCCAATTTGGGTTGAATGTAAACGCCCCTAGTTATAATGGTTTTCTGGCACTCTTAGTATAAGACCTCGTTTAATAAGACGCAGCACGAGTCGCGTTGCGAAGCGGGCCGGAATACAAACGTACGGCGAAGTATGAAGGTGTTTTACCTTACCGACGGAACGCGACACGAGACGTGTAATCGCCACGTTTCCTTAAAGGAGTCCTGAAACGAAAACCTTAATTTAAAATGTGTGCATTTTCAATCACAATATAACGTTCCCATCAAAAACGTTCGTTTCCAACGATCATTTATATACCGCGCATATGCAAGCTCTGGAATGAGCTACAAGCCGTGGTATTTTGTGAACGCTACGGTTTGTCAAAAGAAAAGAGTTTTTTCCTCGCATAGCATTGTACTCGTAGATTATATGAGCAGCGGTAACAGTTTAATATCAGATTGCTCGTCGTCCTCGTGCATCCTCAGTTGGCAAAAAAACAAGTGCTATAGGACCCCAGCTATCCAGCTGTTATAGGCACACGTGATGCTAAACAATGGACGCACGATCTTGATTTCCATTTTGCACATCGTTACTATATTGTCATAAAACATACGAAAAAACGATTACCATCACATTCGTTTAGTCACGCTCTGTCCCGTTAACCCGTCCCCATTAAAGAGAACTGCACTAATAGTAATCAGAAACAAACTTCGCCTGGTTCAAGGTCTCAATTTAAAGTTTTTCGAAAACTTCCCTCACCCACTCACTTTTTTATAAGTATATAAATCTTTTTGCCGTCGGAGTTCCACGAAGTTTTTGGCCCAGATTGTCATCGATTTTTGTTTGAAGAGTTTGTTTTTTCATTGTTCTTCTTACTTGTTTGACGGTTAATTCATAAAAACTTTGCCGGCTGCAATCGATAGCCATCGCGTGGTCGGTTTGTAAACAAATGTCTGCTATCTGACACTATCTGTTCGACTATAAATATTATTTTATTGATTTTGCCGTTTTCCTGGTGTTCCAAATGTAATGCGTGGTATAAAATATTGGCTACATTTGTGCCCGGAAAAATGTCCCCACGCACTTCGACATCTGAAGCTTTGACCGACAATGATGTTATGGCACGTGGGTAACCTTGATATGAGGACGTTACTGTGAAACAAAAATGTCAAAAATCAAAGTCAAAGTCAAAGGCAAAGTCAAAATACCTTTATTCACATAGACTTAAAATAAGCACTTATGAATCTTCAAGTAAAAAATAATGTAGAAATACAAAAAGTAAAGTAAGAATGTGAATAAAAGCAATTTAAAAGAAGCTACCGCCGTGTTCGGAAAGTAGATTTCTACCGAGAAGAAACGGCAAGAAACTCGGTAGTTACTCTTGGGTAATCAAAACGTGGGTGGCTTTTTTTGCATTTGTGCGCAGCCGTACATTCGCTCATTTATGAATCTTACTAGTAAGAATAGGTAGGAAGATGGTTAGATAATATTTAATTGCAAAAACGAAATTAATTTACATGACAGACTTCATGTTGTACATTTAAGCAATCTTATCGGTGCTAGCGACCTCTTCCAGACAATCTTGGTAGAGGAAATTAACATTACTCAAGGATCCCTCTCTTAGGAAATTAACATTATTAAGGTGGCAAACTTATAAGAGTTCTATATGAATATTACCAGTTTATCACTTAAATAAATTTGATCTACAGTGTATAGGTAATTGCAATAAATTATCTCTTGTGATATTCACAAAAACACCAAAGAAATTCGGCGGAAAAATAAAAGCACGCTGTTATAACAACATAAATCGCAACACTAACTCACAATTTATTATAGCCCTATGTAAAACAATGAACCGCATCATATCCGAACAGACCCCGCGAATAGCCTCAGCATCTAACGCTTCATAAATATTGCGTTTTCGCGCCGACTGTAAATATTTTCCCCATCATAAAGGCCACGCATGCTAGTCGGGCTCTCATCACCTCGGCCCTGAATATTTTCGAAGACCCCTCTGTCTCAACTTATGTAAATGCTGCCCTAACACTTTCGTTTTTCTCGCTTCTGAAGCACATTGCAGGCAATTTGACGGCATAGTCTGACATTATCCGCACGGGGCTCACCTCGGCTCGCGAGTATATCCAAATGGAAACAGTGATTTAGACTTTATTTCGGGGATCACGGGGGAAATGCTCTGAATATTATTGACTCTATTTTGTTACTCATGGTAACGGTGCATAGTAGAACGAATTGAATACTCCTTAACTGTCGGAAAAGAATGAAAATCAGCGCCCCGTTATTTTCCGTAGTCGTAGAAGGGACTAAGGGAATTCTTGAGATTTCAGCTTTTCGGCCGGTGGTTTGGGTTTACCCGCGGTTCTTACGACCACCGCATACTCGGCGGAACACCCGTAAAGTAACACGGGTAGCTTTTTCTGAAACCCGATCAGTCAGTGTAGGTATATTGTATAGCAAAATAGTACTACGGACCAGCAAGACAATAGCAACTAAAAAATCTTTGATTTGGTCGCATTATAGATGCCACAGTTACTTAGACTTGGGCTTTTACTTAGGCTATTTTGAGTTCCATGGCATTGTTTTCCAATATGATAAGTCAATTTAAAAAAAATGCCTCCCTTAGTAAAAAAACAACAACGAATCGAGAAATCACTTTTTGAATCGCAAGTAACATTTCCATCGTACATAATTGCTTCTTACGTAGACAAAGAGGGCATAATGAATAGCCGTCCCCACTGTCCGTCTCGGCTGATTTATTTCATGACTTTTCGGATATGCAAATAATATTAAGATTCAAAGATGTAGGTATTTCGCCCCCTTGTAAGAAATCCGTGGCGACCGCAGAATGATACCAATCCAGGGTGAATCTTAATATTTTATGTTGTGTTATTTCCCTTTTCTTTTTTCCTTCCTGATATTATTTATTTCCTCGCCGACAATGAGATTCCCACTTTGGTCCGTAATAAAAGAGAATTATTGTTCATCTTTTTACAGCTTTTCATTTTGAGTGTTTATTTAAAGAATGCCGTTTTGAGATTGCAACTTCCGCTTTAGACGGATCTGATTTGATGTAAATTGTATAATTATGATGCGTAAATTTTAACAGAAGCTTTTGGTAAAATCTTTTTATTCTTATAACCTTTAAATATCATTGTAGGTATTATTTTACAAACCCAGTTAATAAATACGAGTATAGATTTATAGTTACAATATAATTTGCTACTCTATAAGAACATTGAATGGAGAATAAACTCATGAACCAATTTAATTTAGGAATAGCCGTTTTCATTTGACTTTTGCTATTGAAGAAAGAAGCACTATTATGTCATGGCATTATCGAAGAACGAAAAATTACCTACGCAGCTATAAGCAAAAAACCAAACTGAAAAAATCCATTTCTCCTCGTAACACTGCCCGAATTTTACAATAAAAACAAAACCAAATAACATATCAATGTGTTCAGTACACGTCTTTCCCGAGTGATTAACAAGTCCCCGGTGGTTCGGTACAAAAGAGTGGGAAAAAATCATGTAGGTGCATGGCCTGGGGAGTGATCGGGGCTATGATTGATCGGCCAGCTAATTGGGTGATGGATGGTGGGACCAAGACGCGCTGTAAAATATCACTTGATGCCCGATGTTTCACCTAATACGGCGTTGTTGCGTCAGTTATTTCTCAATCATTCTATTTTGGGTTTGACAGAGTGTTGTTGAGTGAATTATGACGTCAGTGGCTTTGTGGTCTTAAAAGCCCGTCCCTAAAGGCATTTTCCAGCTGCTGAAATAAGTGCTTATTTTAAGTTTATGTGAATAAAGGTATTTTGACTTTGACTTTGACCCAAAAAGTGAGAAAACAAACAAACCATTTACTTGTCAGTTGACCATGACCGGACCGTAAGATACTCGTTTACGCCCCATTTGAAGAATAACTTTAATGGAATCAACACAAAATCTAGAAATTACTCAGTAACTGCCTGAAGTCAAGAAGTTGAATAATAACAGGTAAAGTTTCCGTTTATAAACGAAAAAATGGCTGATCCTCAGAAAACACATATGGAGATAATATTACATGTTCGTTTCCTAGCTAATCAATCTATAATCAATAAAATTGACATCGTATGGGATTCTTCCCAATGCTTTAACTAATTAATTATTGCATTCAACGAATACGAGCAGAGGAAAAGTACAGTGTCCTCAATTTTCTGATAGTAATTAAACCACAATGCAAGGTTTCATTCTCACTTACTCACTAATTCCCCAATCCTGTCATCTAAACCGATCATAAGACATCATCCAACAGTTATTACTTACAAGAGTAACGCAAAATGAGGCGTATTAGTAGAGCAGACGACAAATTCGTGCCGTCACAAGCAATATTTGGAAATAGTAATTAAATTCCACATTAGCGGTACAAAGCAGAAGAGGCGTAACGGAACCTAATTTTCATAGCTGATTAGACTTACCCCATATAGGATCGCGCGATTACATTCGACGTCCGTATTCGGATCATCGGATAATTATGAAAGGAAGAGAAACAAAATACGACTGTTTACACTACATTCGAATTTATGAATATGTTTTGAATTTAGAAACTGTATAAACAAAACACGATAATTATAGACATAATGAGAAACTCGATCGAAATACACAGCCAATGCATACTAAAATCACATTTTGTTCGAATATACCCCTTCAGACTTCAGAGTATAGAAATTATCACTTTTAATAGTTGTTCGTCTACTTACCGATTTCTGGCTAGCCCAATAGTTTACTGTAAGAGAATACGTACTACGAGTATAGCAGCTTATCTTGTGCAATAAAGATCTCTCTCGCATTTTTACTTTCTTGTGCAATAAGATTAACTAAATAAAGAATTAATTAATATTTTCCGTATCAGGAGCTCCGTATCTGTATTTTGCTAAACACTACCTATATTTGTATCTAAACTGCATATCAATGTACTTTATCTCATAAAGTCTCGCCTATTCTGACCCCGAATAGGGACATCGTTTTCTACTCTGATGTTACCCCTATCAACTGTCGGAAGCAGACACGTCACGATGACGTCATCTCCGCCGTCTTACCAAAAACAAACATGAAAAATTTACCACAGACAACTGGTGATGGCGTGTTTTATCTCTTGGCTAAATCAATTATAAATGGTTAATCCTTATCCCAGAATATTCCTGTCAGATACAGTAACGTAGGTAAATATTAAATGCCCGTACGATATTTTCCATGTAACTTTTAATTGGTTGCAAATAGAGATTCCCTTTGTGCATTTGTCGATATGTAGGTATTCGCATACAAAGGTGGACTTTCACTCGTATGGAGAGAGGTTAGTTGCAGGGCCCACGACTTAACGTATATGACGTAGCATCCGACTTATAATAGGTATCCTCATATAGAACGACTTTCACGAAACTGGTTGAAGGATGAAAAGTATTTTTAATATATTAAATTAATTATGTTAAAAAATATATTGCAAATGGTCTGCCCGTAAACATTAGGTTGACTATAGGCAGGTCATAACTTTTGGGTAAAGGCGCTTAATAAAAATTAACTTAATGTTTGACAGCTGGCTTAATACAAAATACTTTTCAAATAGCGACCAGACCGATGAAGATTTCTATAGTCGGGTTTTAGAATAATAATTGGTATAAGTAATAATTACACAAAATATTTTTTGTCTTATCATAATTACAGCTCTATGGGGTGTGTTGCTACCTCAACCATTCCTGGTGTATTGTAGCTCCCTTTTGTGCACTTCACTGCCTAGCCCCGTAGCTCTTAAGAAAGTCTTGTCTTATCTTACGTAACTATCTAGAAGTAAGCCTTTGAAGCCTAGTTGGAGATCTAAAGACGGCTTGATATAATCTGACAATGAGTTAGTTCGCTTTACGCTTCGTATCACGTACCTAATTTTAGTGGTGATGTATGATATGGGTATAGTTAGTTATAGTTAAGTATATAAACATTTGAGTAACTCGTACCGTTGCCATTCGTAAGCTTTTGTAGTACTTAGTTTGTGTGCAAATCTCTTTAGGAATTATTCACTAACTAGCTGTGCTCGCGAGATCGTCCGCGTGGAGTAGAATTTCATTCCCTATTTTATCCCCTTTGGGGTAGAATTGATCAAAATCTTTCTTAGCGAATGCCTACGTCAGAACATCTACCTGCATACCAAATTTCAGCCTGATCCGTCCAACGGTTTAGGCTAAGCGTTGATAGATCACTATGTTAGTTATTCAGTCACCTTTGAATTATATATATTTAGATAAGATAATTGCTGTTTGATACTGGCTAATATTTTTCTAACACCAGATAAAAGAGTTGTTCCTTTCGTTATTCTATAACAATATAAAAATTCAATCAAATAAATGTAGAAAAATAAAGAGATTCAATATATCTTTAAAAAAATAGACTGTCATGTTAAGCTTGTAGCTCACCATCGTGCCTTAACACCAAATCCACAGTATAATTTACTCTTATAGACCTTTAATGTAACCATTATGCAGAAGCTGCTTAATAAAAAGTGTATTTCCAATTTTTGTTCCAGCTCACAAAGAGTGAGCCAAGGTTCCATTCATTTCGAAATTAGCCGGAATCCCACAGAGCTCTCCGACTAAGTTAAACTAGCATTCGAAACTTATGCAATTTAACCCACCCGTTCCAATACTATTTTCCACGATATCCAAAAGACAAAACGAACCCGAATCCCGTAAACAAATTACGTGACATGATCGGCGGTGCGCGGGGTATTTGATCGAACCTCTCTATACTTACAGGGTAAAGAGTCGGTGCATATAAAAGCTGTCTAGAAAGTTTTCTGTCGTTCGCGCGATCGATAACGCTGGGAGGTGCGCCGGGAATTACACCCGTAATCAACGCAACAACAGCCGTTTGGTAATTTGGGTTATTATGCCATTTGGTTGTTAGTCTTTTGACTTGGGAAATTGATTTTGATTGATAGGTACGGAATGGATCGGTGAGGTTTTTTTTTCGTTTCCATTTTGTAGATAATGGGACTTCATGTTGAATTGCCGAGGAAGGACCCAATTATGCGCTAGTTATCGCAAATTAGGAAAGAATATAAAATGGTTTTACACTGATCGTACTATTACGTATTTGAAAAAGACAAAGGTACAGTTAAGTTTAATTTCGTTAAAGTAATTCTTTTCTTTTTTCAATCTAGCACAGTAAGTATAGTGAATCTCTTTACCTGACGGTCACTTACCGTCCACTATTGGGAGTCCAAGCAAATGTGGCCGAGCCATAAGTTAGGTACCTACTCGTTACATTTTTCAGATATAGAGTTTATTTTTTTTAATAGTTACTAAGACGAGGGGGGTGGCGAGAGACTGTTGCTATCGCTATGCTGGCCTGATTATTCTGAATATACTCCGAATCCGACTACTACTCTCCCCCTGAGACAATCGGGAAAAAGGCTAGGATGATGATGACTCCGAATGAAACCCACAAAAATTTGGCAAAAAAATTGTGGTCATGGCCATTCTGTTAACGCGAATTCACGATTTCAAAGAAAGACGCTCACTATGACCTAAAAGTGTTTCAATCCAATTCATTACATTCCAGCCACCTTCAGATATAATAAACACCCACACATGCAGTATACCATCATACTTCTTTGTGCTAAGTCGGTAATCCCTTGCGGAGTCGCGTGCGTCTCAATATAGCCAAGTTTCTCCTAATACATAATTGGGAGTAAATCCGCATAGGGCCGAGGGCCGGCCTGCGTGCCCCGGGGTAAATTAATGAAATTAACCGGTACAAGGTAAACGTAGTATGTACTCCGAATGAGGGAGATGCATGTCAACATTAATAAAACGTCTTGTGTGGTCGCGGGCTCATGAGGAGTAATTCTTGTAAGAAAGTAATACCGAATGAATTTTGTAACTATCAGGGAATGAAGTAGGTAATTCTCTCAAGAAAATAACACGTATACGTAGGTATAAAGAGAATTACCAACTTAATTCCCTGATAGTTACAAAATTTATTCGGTATTACTTTTATAGTTATGACGTATTTGGTATCTATGCTTTAGTCGCTGCGACCCTTCCCTTCTTTTCGCTCCAAGCCACCCTCACCTGCCCGTGGTGCATCCTGCCGACTAACAAAAAAGGCTCTAGCTGACTGGTGGCAATATAACTGTCACAGTAAATTGTAAATACCGTTAGATTGTGAACCGTAACAGCTACTTACATCCAATAATTTTACATTGAACCATCACAATTGAAGGTGTAGCTAAATACCACAGGCCGAAAATTTACCGCAAAAGAGTACCTATTGTTGTATTTATTTATTTATTAAATCACCAACGCCTGTTTACACTTTTACACTTAGATAAGAACCTTAGCGTAACAGACATTTATAGGTAAGTACCACATGCTATGCAAATACAATATAAAAAGACTCTAAAATACCGACTACATTATTATAACAAAGACAATACATTTACAGGGAGAGTAATTTAGAAACAATTGTATTAAGACATTTGTAGTACAAATTAGGCAGTAGGCAGGCTTATCGCCAGTAAGCGATCTCTTCCAGGCAACCTTCCAGTAGAGGAAATGTAATTTACTATTTATCGAATTCAATTCCAGTTCCGATAAACTGCAAGTAGGGGGCCGTTTTCTCAAATGCAGATTACGAGTTTCAATGTAACAATTTCTCATTTAAATAAGGAATGGTACACACACACCGACTTCTCGCAATAAATCCTTGCTGTCAAGAGCCAAGCGAAGGTGCGGACACACAAATTAACCCCAGGTTACCACCCGTGAGCACATTTACAGGTCGAACCTCACGGGATACAGATAGATATTAACACCTTGATAAGGATTAATTTTGAATTCACTAGCTACGGTCATCGAAACACGCTTTATTACGAGTACCTACTTTAAAATGAAATGGAATTATTTGATTTTAAAACTGCGTTTTGCTCAGTTTCAAAGGCAAAAGCTGTAATACTGTTGAGCCAATGCAGTAGAGAAATATTACTTTAATTAAAATTAATTCCCGAGTATTCTCTTGTCGACTATACTAGTATGATACTTAGTGAATACAAATGACCATGTTCTATAACAAACACTAGGGAATGGAATAAAATAGGAATGCACTTTAGAGCATCCAACATGCGATATTTTTTTAGTTTTATTATTTAAAAATTAAAGTACTTATTTCATGCTTAAATTTTAGTTTTTTTTTTTTAAATATTTATAAATTTCATTAATAATTTTGTTCTGTTACCTTCTTTTGATGTCTGTGGTTTTCCAAACTAAATAAATAATAATATTTTTACGTACATTTAGTCTATTTAAAATCGGGGTGTCAAAAAAAATCAAACAATATGCGTGAGAGTCGGTGGCGTAGTGGTATAGCCAGTGACTTCCAGACATGAGGCAGCGGTTCAAAACTCCCCTACGTACCAATATGTTTTCAAACACATTGGTACATTGTTATTTATTGTTAAGCTGGTTGATTAGTACAATGTGTGCGAGCGTAGTATATAATTACTTATATTGCAATTAATATAATTTCCTTGAGAGTATTTTTTTATTTCACACCAACATAAACCAACTACGACAGCACTAACACAAATTTTAATTAGCCCAGCAAATGAATGCACGTAATATTTACAAGTCGGAACTCGGGCTCTGCATTAAACACCCCGTCCACCTCAATAGCGCCGGTTCTTTCACCGAAACTAAACTGTGTTCAGTGCGCTTCTGTTTTCGTTCCGCAATTAAACTCCTGTTAAACTTCTTGCAGCGCTGTTTGTAGAGCACCTGAGCGGTCTAAAGTTGTTCGGCTGCTCCTTGTTTGCCTCCTAATTATCCGGAGTCGAGTCAGCGCCCAAAACGCTGACCCCACTGGTCAGAGGCTAAAAGCCTTTCGTAGCTCCCGCATAGGGTTTCCGCGTAGCCATAGAGACCCGCCATTGTATCAACATTCATATCGCCACGTGTACGAGGGGCCCGAAGCCAAATCTAACAAGTCTCCTTTCAAATTAGACGCCATCGTCCACTCGCACTTCACGCAACGTTTTAAAATCAAAAGCGCAAAGGGTTACCTAATCCGGGACCTTTTTGTATGTGTGCGAGACTCGTCTTTTGTCACGTATTCTTAATTAAAGACTGACGGGCCGGTCACAATGTAACGTCGATGTCAAAGTGAATTCGACAATTACAGTTCTGATGCGTTTGTTTTTTCGAATACGAATTCGGAAATCGTAAAAGCATCCGCCCCTCTGTTTGCAAATCGGAAGCGGAGCCTAATAAACCGGCGCTTAACCTCTAGCGACAAAGCCGATACAAAGTGAGTGACATCCCGCTTCTAAAGCGATTCGCGAAAAAATCCGGCGACGTGTCAAAGACACCGCGACGGGGAGGGGCCTTTGTTGCCTATCGTAATATTTTTTAAAGCTTAACTCCTTAGTGAATTGAGAGATTAAGTCCTCTTTGAAGAGGCAACCGGTCCCCGGGGTCGGCGCGATCATTCCTTCAGATCTCATTTCCGCGGATGCTCTATTTGATTGTTATTTTTGTTACTTTTTTCCCATTTGCCCGGGGAGCGCCGGGATTTGAAGTGACAGTCGACGATTTGCACTCGAGCGCGATAAGTGTTTTCCAACGTTTTTTTATAAACAGCTTTGTTAGTGCTTCGTGTTTCCCTGACCTTTTTTATTTGTTGAGCTGACAAGATGGACATCAATTATTTGTTTTTCGATGACTCAGTTGAAGTAATGTGTCGAGTTCCATCGAAAACTTTGCCGACAGTATTTATTTAAGTGATTCGAATCATGACGACGCCAATTTGTAGCAAGAAAATGTAGTCCCAATTGAATTGAGAAAATTAAGTATGTAGGTACTTTGAACAATTTTATTTGAAACAAATACGTCCATTACGCTTTTAAGTCTACAACGACAAAGTACATCGTCAAACATGTTATTAGAACAAACATGCTTTCTAAGAATATTTCTAAACTGAACACTTGAAATAGATTTTTCTACCTGTATGTAGAGGTACCTACAATAATTGCTGTCAATATGTAGGTAAGCATTTCTAATGTAATTTAAATGATATATAGCAAATTATAAGATGATAAGTTGTCTTAACCCTCCTTCTACACAACATTTAAGTGACCGATGGATACCCAACCTACGAAGTATTTATTGAAAACACATGTTTTTTTTTCTATAGTTAGGACTTTATATTTTATTTAGTACTTACATATTAAACAGTTAACAGTTGCGTCTTGATTATGGGTATATTCTTCAGATGTTTGCCCTAAGTGGCGAACAACTGGAGAGGCCTTTGTCCAGCAGTGGACTGCAATAGGCTGATGATGATGATGATGATGAGTTGCGTCTACTTGCAGATATGTGCGGAAATACAACTTTATGGCGACTCTTTTAGCCGCGACATATTTTGAGTTCATGTTTAATTCTGTTTTTTTATTAGTAGTATTGTTCTAAAATTTGTGTCACTGAATAAACATTCACATTCTATTCTATTTCTATATGGTAATTTCAAAACGCCAATAAGCTCGTATGTGGAGCGTGCGTCCATCAGGGAGAGCGTTTATCCCTCGCCATTACAGACATATTCGGGTTACACCTCGGCCGTATAGACCGCAAGAAAATATGCAAATCGCCATAAGGCAGTAGGTAAGCGCTCGTAAGCCGTGTAATTATTCACATCGGATTTGCGAATTGCGCCGAGAGCGTTCCGTTTCCACTGACCCTTGGCGCATTTGAATCAAAACACATGTGCTGCGCCGGCTTACCCTGTGAGATCCCCTTTTTGCGGGTCCCTTCGATTCCTTGGCGGGCGATGATCGATACCCCGCCGGCGGCCATCCCTCCCTCTTAATTAGGACTCGGAATCTGTGGCCGACTCACGCACACTCGCGCTGACGGTAATCAACTTTCATTATGCACTAAGGAGTTATATGGGAACGCCGGAGGAGTGATTATGCGAGCGGCCTCGTCCCCGACCAAGCAGTGATACTTTACACCCGCGGTAGTTGGTTCGCGGACCGCATTAGGATTTACTGCGCGTATATCACGCTTGCCATTGTCTGCGGTATGAGTAATTAGCTTTTGTTGTAACGGAGCGCGGCGGTGTGTACTCGTAAAACTTCACGGGGAATATTTTAGCGGCTTGAACATTTTATAGAAGATGCTTTAGCTTAGGCTTTAGGCTGCGGTAACCGCTCAATATTAGACGGGCCGTAGACTTGTTTAACACCGCAGTGGTAAAAACATTTAGGTATCTTTTATTATTATATTATGTGCATAAGTCACGTACATATTTCGTACATACTCTGTGCAGAGTTGCATCCAAACTGTAGTTTAATTGGAGCTTGATATTTTGGCTAGAACTTTCAGTACTTATGCGAGCATTAGGAACTAGTTCCTGAAAATATAGTAAGAGGACCTCTAATAAACAAGGTCATTATGTGGAAAATTTAAATCCCTATAGATATAGGGTAAAGGACATTATGTAGGAAATTCAAACCCCTAAAACTATAGGGCATACGTGACATTATACGTTGTAATTGTTCAATACGATTTGTAAACTTATTTTAATCAAAATATGTCACGTTCGATAAATAAAAAGTTCCCAAAGGATTTTCAACACCATGGAACCCACACGACCAAATCTAGTACGGAATTTTACCTTATAAGATATGTATAAAAAAATCTTAATATTCCTCTTTAAAAAACCATTAGAGCAGAAATAATTTTCTTCCCATCACTTTTTGTGTCACTAATTTATTAAATCCACCGCCCTAACCCTCTCGACTCACCCCATTTTAGGGAATACCTCCAGGCGCAAAGTCTAACCGACACTAGTAAGTACATATTTCATGTGTATCATCTGTTAGTAGCTGTTTAGATGTTATGGTTATCTTTATTATAGACGTTAAATCTAACATTAGATGTCGGTCGGTCTGCACTTCGCTTCGCGAGGTTCTGATATCTATAAATGGTTACCTATATCTTGCAGAACAATACGTTTCGTGTAACGTATTATATTCCATTGCAGCTTATAACAATACATAAATATCAGACTATAACACCATCAACGTCATCTTCAGCCTTTCGCAGTCCACTGCTGGGTAAATACATCTCCAATTGTTATGTAACTATAAGCGATCTTCTCACATTCAGCACTTGCCAGCATCATCCTGCGTCTATGTCAACACTTTGACCAGGATCTCAAAGTACAAAACAATACTAATACAACAAAGTCTATCCCGGTTGGAGATCGAACCTAACACCCTGTATTCTGAAGACAGTTTTACTATCAAATGAGCCTCGGATAAGAATGAATATCCGTATCATATACACATAACTGAAGCTTGCTATACCTCTATATATAAGAAAATAGTTGAAATGCGACTCAACTAACTAAGTCCTTTCCAGCCAATCATTTCGGTCAAACGCAAGCCCCGCTATGCCGTACAAGGCGCAATTATTAAATTTGAACCGAACGTTTCACGCTAGCTACTCGCACATGCATAGTATTAGAGTCTTGTTTATGCCGCGTGAGATTAGAGCGTGTGTACTGGACCCTTCATATCCGCCCAGTAAGCGTTTATGTTCAGATTAATTTTACTCTCAGCGTGGCGTGTGTAATGAAATGCCCTTAGGAACTCTCTGCTTAGTTGTCGAGCGCAAATATTAGCTACTAGCTACATACATGTAAGTGCGGTTTTCGTGAAAACATGCATCTGAGAATCTAGTAGGAATACCTAAGATAGTTTTGCATATTTCCTGGACTACAACATTGTTCAATGTATATTGGTTTCATTTGTATCAATTTAATTGTACTTTGTATCTTTATTTATATAAACGTGGTGCAATAAAGAATATCTATCTATTACATACTACATATTTTATACAGAAGCTATAAATGATGCTAAAGTAAGGCTACTAGATTCTTATGTTCATAAACATAAAATTGTATGCATCAGGAAATACTGGTAATTCGTTATTTCTCGACGTAATTTCTCTCTGTTCGTTGTCCCTGACATTGGTCCGAACGGACTGACATACAAAGACTACTACTACTGACTTCCTGAAGAAAATCGATTTAGCCCACTGAAAGCTGTAGTTGATCATAAAACATAGTTGACTATCAAGCAAAGGCTTAAAGATAGGCAAAGTAGTACGCATCGTTAATGAGAACTTTTAAAAGATCTAATTTAGTGTAAAAAAATATAATGTAAATGAGCTAAATTCGATATAACGAATGTAGGTAGGTACATGCAAACATCGTAAATATCCTCTTCAAAAAACACATTTACAATACTACTTATCGCACATGTCCAAGAAAACGTTCCAACCTCCTTATTACCGAACTCAAATTGTACATAATGAGTTAAAAAAGTTTGTAAAAATTACTTTCCTAGTCGTCCAACCGAAGGTTCTAATTATTTATCTTACAGTGCTTGCGTTTTTCGTGACACTATCAGCGGTTGGAACTTCGGCTCCCACGTCCCATACGTCATATTTACTCACCTAACATTATCCACATTTAAACTGCAATTACACTTATCTGCACAGTTGTTTGCATGAAAACGGAAACTTGTAAACCACTTACTTTCCAAAAATAAAAATACTCCTAAGTACGGTTATTATTTCGACTGCAGTTGAAAAAGATATATTTAAAATAGTTTTCAATAATAAGTTAATGACGTTTAATTTCGCTAATTGTTATTTCCATTGTTTTGTGTTTTAAGCTTAAATACAACTTTTTTGTTTTAAAATACAAAAAAGGTTGTCTGGAGGATATCTTTTTTGGCGGTAAGACCGTTTAAATTGTACAACAATTGTATACGCAATACCTACATGTTAGTCAACTATATGGTTTGTAATAAAAAACGTATGATGTGATATAAAAAGATCTATTTATCTATATAAAAACTCCTTATCGTATATTTTTGACGTTGACCAGGAAAATACCTTCATTATCCTGATACCCACCCTGGTTTGTGATGATGATGTGATGTTTTCTGAAATTTATTTTTATCAAGATTTTAATCCAATTGCTGAAATTGTTGAAATAATATATTGATTACATGACTACTATTCTAGTAACGATAATAATAACCGCCTCTCAAGCCAGGGTACCGGTATTGAGTAATGTCTTTAAGCCCCG
The DNA here is from genome assembly GCA_031163375.1 of Conogethes punctiferalis. Classification (NCBI taxonomy): domain Eukaryota; kingdom Metazoa; phylum Arthropoda; class Insecta; order Lepidoptera; family Crambidae; genus Conogethes; species Conogethes punctiferalis. Next base: position 19,674,425 of record CM062081.1, on the reverse strand, counting down.
GTTATGAGGATAAACCTCCAATAAATCTTTCACTGGGAAGGTCCTTTAATTAACGCGAGTAATAAAATTTAATTGATCAAAGCGTCGTAATATATGAGGGCCTTTGACTGCCTCTGAAACTATCGCGACATTCGTCTATCGGCTTTATTGAATACGTTTACATAGGTCTAGATAGGGTTGCGAAAAATATTGAAAATAGAATAAATTCTTTGAGACAAATGAACCCAAGACGTCACGCTGGGTAAGACAGCGCCATCTAGTCCCAAAATAACTATACTAGACAACTGATAAACATACTTAAATGTTTTTGTCATACTATTATACATAGCCAACACCCAGACCAATACAAATAGACATGTTCTTTCACACAAATGTTTGTACTGTGTCAGACGCAGCGTCCACTACCTCTAAAACAATCTAGTTGTTAAATTTTCATCCTCAGAATCTAATACCATATATTTTTCATCATCGTACATCTCATACCAATTCAAGACTTCATCATCATCATCTTGATAGTTGTAGGTCTTCCGCAGTACGGTTTGCGCCCAATTTTCTGCTACGTGCTAAGTTTCTTTGAAATCAGTTTCCCGCTGCGACTTTTCCGAATAGAACCGACTTAGGGACTTTCAAAAAGCGAACCTACGAATTCCTCAAGTGCCCGTAACGCCCCTGGTCTGTGTCTGTGTATCCTAAAAAACATCTATTGAAGTAACAAATATTGTTTAAAGTAGTAATATGTCTACAGGTCAAAGATTTCATATGCATCGTCTGCCGCATTTTAAGATTGAGCATCTAATAATAAGCTCGTAACTTCATAAACACTTGCCTACTTTGTCTATCTAATCCCGGTAATCAAATTACGCAACATAATATCCCCGTAACACGAATAATTAAGATCTACTTAACCCTATTTTACAGGCCCATTCATACAATACGTCGTAACGCATTACGTACGCTTTTGATAAATGAATTTTCTTGCGTCGTTTTCTTCACGGGCAATTTATTTATTGTATTAAGTCTATATGACACGCGACCAGAGAAATCGGATCTCTGTATAGCGATTTTCTTGGTATTATTCACTCGTATTGTTGGAGAATAGAGGGGTCTCGCTGTGTTGGTTGGTCGTTCCACACGTGTATATTTACGGCTCCCGACTAATTTAATAGATGAGGTGTTCTCATTAATTACAAAGAACGTCGGGACCAGCCCGCGGTAACTGCTAACACATTAATAAGATTATTAACTCCTTCCGACAAGTCATTCTTTCGAGCACACACGCGGGGGGTCTGTACTTTGTACGCGAATTTTGTTTGGTGAAAACTTTGTTTTAACTAATATTAGTACACTACTCTTCTCTATTTATGTATTACATATAGTAAAACTGACAGGAAAGTCTGTGTATAGAACACAATTAACTTAGTACTAGAATGTCAACTGTCCAGTAGACATTTGTTAAATAATTAGATATTCTCATCGCTACACGTCAAACATTCACAAGTAATCATTGTTTTGGATAAAAATATGTGTGAGTCATACAAAACTAAGACTAATCCAAAATAAAAACAAAATTAAAGAAAAATAGAATTTAAAAACATCTCTGATTCTTTCATGATTGCGTAAACTTATAACAATTGTTTGGATTCCGTACCCATTTACCTGTTCGGCTCTGTAAATAAAATATCCTATAAATTATTACTCTATAAGTAACAGATTCATTCAATACTTATAGCAGCAGATAAATATTCGTCGAACTCGTAGTAGATTCTGTAGCCGTAGCTCGTATTCGCTACGGTATGCTACGACTCGTAGTATTACTACGAAATTGTAGTCAAGAAATACTCGTATGAAATAGAATATAATCATATTCTCCCTTATCAATGATCCTCCCTTATCTATGTCTATGATCCTATCCAACAAAAAAACCACCCACTACACATGGGTCCTACCATAGGCAATATTAATCAAAGAGCGAAAAACGCAACAAGCTGTCATAGGCAAAGGAGTGCACGTGTGATGGATGGTTAATGAAGTGGCGGCTAGTTATTAATGACCCCGCTCCGCCCGCCGTACTTCTTTATTTGCCAGTTTTGCCAACGTGTCGGCACAGTGTAAGTAACTTACTAAGGTAAGAAAGTCGCCAATGAGGAAGTTAATGGTATATAGTTGCTATGCGACTTAAAAAATTGACAATTCAGACAACATCACATACATTGACCCCATCCCAAAGCAGCCTAATATTTATAGTAGCTTTTGTTATTGTAAAAAACAAAGTTAACATCCAAAATCATTCATCATAGTGCCAAAGAGCCAGTCCAATACTAGCTTTTTTATTACATTATTTAAATGCCTTCTGCCCCTTGTGGTCGTAATACTAATGCCGTATTCAAATTATTAGATAGTAGCTGCCTTGTACGATTTACTCACATGCAGCCTAAAGTGGATGAAAATATTTTAATTATGATGCAACGTTTGTACGGATGACGATTTGCGCAGGACGGCTGGCAAGTTCTGGATGCGAGAAGCCCAGGATCGATCAAAGTGGCAAACATTAAGAAAAGCCTATGTCCAGCAGTGTCAGTACACTTTACCTTTTATCAGTATAAAGGCTCATGATTATGATGAAGTTTGTAAGGAAGGAAATATTTCATTATAGTATATATATCAAGTTTCTAGTTTAGTTTTGCATCTAAACTCTATTTATTTATGGGTTAATCGAGAGTTTTAGCAACCAGGTCCTGTGGAAAAATCTAATTTAACTTATTTAATGCACCTTTCCTTCTAATACGAGTAATAGATCAATTTCGTAATAATGAAGAAAGTAAATGCGATGACCGTACGTGTATTGCGTGAACTTTATTATTCTTGTCATTAGATGGTGGTAACTCACTGACATAAAACACACTGTGTCACGAACCACTGTGGGGCGATACGTCATACATCATGTGGCAAATCAATCAATTTGCCGGATTATAGCGTTACAACCCTTCGTTTTGTTGGCACTGACGCGGTTGAGTGGTGAGCCGTTTGGTTTTCCACATTCCAGTATGTGGGATATAAGTGCTTAATTTATATGTCGTACTTTAGATGATAGATATTCTTTGTTTCATATCATACAATTCATTTAAATCCAAGTATAATTGATATAAATACAATTGATTTACATACAAACAGTCAAAGTATAATTGACATATGAGTACTTTGTTGTACAATTTAGGCTGTCTGTCTACATTTTGTCACTTCTTGTGTTCAATGCATCCAGAAATACTTAATTTTTCTTCCAGCCAATTGTGACGCAAAAGAAGATATTTAAAGAGTTTTTTAAAAGGGTAAGTTGTATAGCATAGCATTATATTATTATTTATAGTATCATAAATAGAATACGATATGTACTAGTTTATATTTAAAAATAAGGGGACACTTCGACGTTTTGAATATTGCTTTTAATTAAGATCGCCATATTCAAAATATATAATCTAAGCAACTTTAAGCAATCACTTTCCCCAAAATCCCGGCTTTCTCTATTTCTATACGCATAAGTAAAATAAAACAATCCGAAATGAAAATAACCACGGATTGGTCGCAGATCCGAATCACCCCCGAACCATCAAAAGGGTTTTGTTTTATTTCAATTAAGCCGCAATCACAAAGAGTTTGGAACCGCAGCAGTCACTCCATAGTCGACGATTTAAACAGATGTCGTGTTAAGGAGGTCCTCTCCGAGTATTCGTTCAGAATTTAAATTGCAAATTCGTGCGGCGGCAGGTGCAACCGCGCGATTGATCTCCCATCTCGCTCTAACCCTCCCAAGAAATCGCCCGTCCCTTTCTATATCCCTCTAAAATCAACGAATAATGAACGTCAACAAATAAAACTCGAGCGTTACTAATTACTTGGCTCAAACGAAGAGAGGTAATTTTTGCACTCTATTCCGAAGAGGGAAATCTCCGGGCTAATGGCGTTAATTTAAAAAGAGGCCGATGACTGTGATTTTTCTTTGGCGCGCCAACTTTTGACTTGTGATTTATTGACGCCTGGTTCCCATCGCTAACAGGCCGGCCGCATTCAGATTATGCGTATACTCGGCCCGTTGAAAAGAATCTGCGAATACACCAAAGTCACTTGCTAATGGGAAGGCTGTTTAAAAGTCAAAGTTTTCGCCAGTTATATTCGTGCCAATAATCACTGCTTTTTTGACTGCACATTTGACAGATGATTCGTTAAATTTTTTTTTCCTTCTCTAAATTGAGTGCAAACAAGAGGATTAGCTAATTCTGTGACTTGGGTTATGTATCTTGATTCATTTTTTTTTACAAATTGTTGATGACATTGTCAAATTCTATTTAGAAAATAACAGATTAATCATTTGGAATGATAAATTTGTTTAAAGGAATCTAAAAGTTCAAAGAACTATATATAATGTAATCTATATAATATAATTTACTAATAAAATGTATCACTTAAACTCCACTAAAGAATGTGAATTAGAAAAATGTTAAGGCTACCGTTCATTTTTTTAAGCCTGACAACAATAGCGTTAGCCTTTTAGTTCCGTTCACTGCCTGTATTTTATTTATCGCTTCCCAACACGTCACTATAAAATGTCAGTCACACACTAGCGGTCTGTAAACTAAATAGAGGGTGGGATTCATAATGAACGGGCCAAGAGCCGCAGGTACCAGCGAATTAAAGTTGGTTCATCCTCGTCACAATGTAGCCGCTGCTTCGCAGGCCGATCACGAGCAAGCCTTAATGAATGAAGAATTTTGTGACCCCTCACACGTAGGTACCTCCCGCATAGATTGTAAACTAAATCAGAGTAGTTACAATGAAAATCTGATAGCCGAAACAAAGTATGTTATGTGTTTGTACAGGTGTCTTTTGTTTTTGTTATTTCTTGTTCTATGTTACACATAATCTAGGTTTTGGTTATCCAATCAGCCAACTTGTCCTCCTTAATTCGTAATATTAAAGTATTTAGCTGACTTATCGTTCCATCGTGCTTGGGAATAACCCACACTTTGGTAGGTACTCTTAATATCTAGTTTAAATAGTATAATTTCTTAGCAGTTGGTCTCATTATAATGAAACTAAATAAATATTTATATGATATGAAATATAATGTGTACCTACTTCTATATCAGAAAACATAATCATGATTTGAAATATAATGTATTGAGTATCTACGAAGCTTAAAGTAATTAAATGTCAAAATATTTAATATTTGTTTTAATTATCCTGTATCTTTTTATGCTAACCTATCTGTAGGCTCTTCAGCAACACTCTACTTACTCAATATTATAAGTTGACAAAGTGTCGTAATAATTACGACAGCTGTAGTTTAACTGCCGAAGAATTGGTTTATGTCTTTACAATCTTGTTCCACTCAGACTTCGTTTTCGGGAGCAATAAAACAATTCTGGAAATTCTAAAGGTACAAGTTTGTTGAACAACTGTATGTTTTATCATATTTCTGAGGTAGAATCAATTAATTGCGGGAATGTAATAGATTTTTCAGGGTAGTATTTATTGAAGAATTTGTAGTATCTAGATACTTTAATAAGATAGCAAGTCTGTATTATGAATATATTTTGGTAGGTATAAGAAGCTGTATGTCAACCTAAAAATATGTTCTGTAAATGCCGTGCTAAGTTAAGATGTTTGGATACATTTTTAAATATTTTTTTTAAATTTGTTTTATCGCACCAACGACGTATCTTCATTAACCGACTTCGAAAAAGGAGGAGGTTCTCAATTCGTCTGTATGTATAATATTTTTTTTTTTTTTTATGTTTGTTCACCGATATTTCCGTCAATTATGGATGGATTTCAAAAATTTTTCGATAGTTCGATAGAGGACACTTCCAAGGTGGTCCCATTTTCACCAAGTCAGGATCTGATGATGGGATCCTGGAGAAATTGAGGGCAACAACCGAAAATTGTATGCTCATATGGTGTTTTTGTTACGTAATTATATTTTACTCAGGTATATGCTTCCGGGCGTCAACATCTGGTGCTGATGATGAAGCCACAGAACTCCTTAACGGTTAGGAGTTAGGGGACAGTACTGACATTGGTCGATATTAAACTAGGTAGTAGTATGTACTTATGCAGGACTAATAGGGCAGGTGATTTGGACAAGTGATTTGTTTGATTCTAGATCGCAAAGTCTTCACTTGACTTAAAGCAAAATTTTTCATTCCTAAGTAAAACTCTTAAGGACATTAATTAGCCTTTATTCAAGTTTCACATTAACGCAACTAAAAATAGAGAAATAAAATTATTTTTTAAGAAAAAATTAAACCGACTTCGAAAAAACACAAACGACCAAAACTAAAAAGCGATAAATAACGTAAGTAATTCCATCCTTAATACATAATTATTTAAATATTACAATTATCACTTATTTTTGAAGTCGGTGCCAAACAAATAAATATATTGTCGTGTTTGCCGGCCGCGCGCGTCATACAACAACAGTCTACGTTAGGTACCGAGAGGCTGGCACCGACTTCAAAAATAAGTGATAATTGTAATATTTAAATAATTATGTATTAAGGATGGAATTACTTACGTTATTTATCGCTTTTTAGTTTTGGTCGTTTGTGTTTTTTCGAAGTCGGTTTAATTTTTTCTTAAAAAATAATTTTATTAACTCTACCGAACCATATCGACCTACATTTCAAACTGTATGTGGAATGGTACGACAAAAAGTATGAGAATTATGAAACCAGAATGACACATAGTGTTCATCTAATGATTAGACCAGCCAGTTGTTAAAATTGTATCACCTTCATCATCGCACTAATATTACGAAACATTACATTAAATTTTGATGACGAAATGTTTTATGTGTCAATGGGTGGATGGATGTTTGTAATCCCTCACGCGAAAAATACTTACCGGATTTTAATAAAAGTTTTTACATGTAACCGATATTCACTCGAAAGCTGCGGGCTGCAGACTATTATAGATTATAATTACAACAGGAACAGAAATAAATAACCATATAACCCACTAATCTTTGCCGTGTCCCCGCTCCTTCCCCGGGTAATTAGCTTCCCAATTTTAAAGAGCGGCACCGCTTCGTCAATCCACCCCCGAATCGATAATAATTAATTATTTTTGACATAATCACAACCAAAATCCATTCTCTTTTTGCTAATTCACGTCCGTATAATAAAACGGGCGACGCTTTTAGGCTCGCTCGGGTGAGATTAATAAAAAATAAATAGAAACCGGGATAAGTTTAGCAAGTCAAACAAGAACGGCGTTAGCATTAGCTATGGATGATTAATAACCTATTGACGTCCCATCCTAGACTATTTAAAGTTGTGGTGTCGTGGTTTCGAATGCCGCCATCTTCATTTCAAAACAGTTGACGATCTGAGACCCAAGTAGGTCCTTCTCCACTTCGCCACTTCAGCGGTAGGTACCTTGGACGCCCGTTCAAACGTGTGTAGTGTGCTAGGCCGTACCATGTAAGGTCGCTTTTATTCTATTCTATTGTCCGTAACGTGATTTTTATCGATATCTCTCTTGTAATATCGTCTTGTCTAACAAAACATTAGGTGCTGAAAGTTGACAAAAATCTAAAAATATATTTGTATTCACTTTTAGTACCTGTCAAAAATATCAATAGGTGCCGAAAGTGGAATAGACCAGATGCTCAATGTGCAGATGCTCCAAAACTGGGTGCTCTAAGTGGACTACCTCGATGCTCCTAAATTCTCACAAGCCAACAGATTCTGGCAGATTTGATTTCTCCAATTAGATCAGGAGGGGAAAAATTGGTCTAACACTCAAGGTCAGGCTGATGTAATCTATGACTTGAGACGACGATCTGATTTCACATTCCCTGTGTACATGATTTTTGAGGCACTGATATATCGCAATGTTGTAACCGCTAGCCACGCCGATCACGGAAATACTAGTGACAAGTTGGGTTAAGTTAGTATAAACATACCTTTATGTGATTTGAACCCGTCACAGACAGAATCATTACCAAATGAGCCAACGGGCGATCCTCATATCGACTACAGGTACAAACTTCAAATAATAGAGATCCCGCGTAGCCGATATCGGAACACGAATTCAAAACATCCCAAGATCGCCAAACAAGCTTAAAGGTTCACACACGGAATGCTCAATGGCTGCGATGATATCAGTTGAATGCTAGTTGACAAGGGATCTTGTCAGGTGCACACTGTGTCAATATGGACACGGCACATAATGGCGGCGTGATTCGGATGTGGGCGAGCGTGTACACCGAGCCTAATAGATGTCGAGGACCTTCGACTCGATGCTACTTTGACGTCTATAGACTGTTCTGTTAACAAGGCGATGTGTTAGGCCACTTTCTCGACGCCTGGATATAGGTACCTTTGTTTATCGATTTCTCATTTCCACCTATTAGGTATATTATTTGTTTTACTAATGAAATAAAGCTTCATATTTTACAGATGAGCGGTTTTTCAAACATTATTTTTGATTCAGATCAACTAGCATGATATGGTCACAGAATTCAGCGTTGACAATTCAAAATAGAGTTAAATAGGTAGGTACTTGCTTACAACTATCAATCCTCGGTTACTACATACTAACTAGGTTAGAATCTGCATAAAGAAGACAAAACGAAAATATTTATACTTTTACTGGTATACTTACAGAAAACAATTAATTTGGCACACCTTTTTTTGTGCCTAGAATATTTTAAAAAGTAGTACTTATCATCAAAGAACGAGTAATTCCACACAACCACCACATACCAATTTAAACCCTTTATCCAAATTACTCACTCTGCTAATATTTTGACGTTTTTTGTTCAAACATTTTAATTACCAACTTACCCAGAAACTAAGGCAACAAGAACATAGAGTTGCAGTACCGAACGAGATGGTTACTTAAAAAATACATAGTAAAAACATTGGTCCGCCCAGGGCGGGGTACCCGGTGATTAAACCCAGCGAGGCATGCACAACGAGCCCGTGTTTGGATGTCCACCAGGGCCGGACTGAGCCGGGGCCCAGGGGACGTAGGAAGAACACCAAGAAAATGTACAAGGCACATATAAAAAAAAAAGAATCCAAGCACATTCAAGGCCAGATTGTATAGGTTTGGTGACCGCGCTCCATTGTAGACCACGACTTACCTATCAAGTGAATTCGAGTAAAGCGCAAACCCATTTCGATTAAAAAATATTATATTCTTCTTCTTCTTCCGTCTCCATTCCCATTATCTGGGGTCTGGTTTCCTCACTCTACGGCGCCTCCACCAGGTCGATGGCAGGCGCTCTCTACCTCTCTTTTGTTCCGGCAAGCTTAGTGCGATTTTCACTACATGGTCTTCGTCCCGTCTCGTGATACGGTCATACCGTCTAAGGCGACTTTCCGTCATTTCATGTGTGATTGGTGCGACTTTAAAGCTCCCCCCTATGTATTCGTTCCAAACTCTGTCCATCCTGGTTATTCCACCCGCCCAGCGCAGCATCTTCGTTGGCAGTTGCAGCAGTTGTTCAGATGGCACATGTATATGAAATACATGTGCCATCTATTCGTGCGTTTTCTTGACTGTCCAGCATTCGGAACTACCTTTATTAGCCAGTGAGTGCTATGCATTTCATAATTCATCATTTTATTTCACAATTTCCAACATCCAACACGCTTACAAGATTAAGAATAAAAGTAATTACAGTATACAATGTATAATGTAGATAGATAGATAGATAGATATACTTTATTGCACACCATACAATCAACTTAAAACTAGTAAAATGGACATTAGTTGTACAATTAGGCGGCCTTATCGCTCCAAGCGATCTCTTCCAGGCAACCTTAGGGTAGAGGATAAATTAAACAGACAGGGTGAGGTGAGCTATAGACTGAAAGAGATGTAATTATTCTTATTCTCAAATATATAATAACATATTATATAATAAGCATCTCAAATTGTAAGACCGGCTTGTTTATACATATTAAGTAGCTGCTGGACAATCAGCATTATTTTGTGCGGGCCCTTATTGACGCCCCTTAATACGGCCCGTTAGTGCTTACGAATACTTTCCAAGTTGCCCCGGACAGCGGCGAGCCCCACTAGCTCACCTGGCATGTTTGTACCCCACCCGGTGCCCGTAAGATTGTGCTGTCAGAACCGAACCGCTGTTTGCTTAGGTTCGATGAGGGCTGGCCTACTTACGATACACTAATAACAACGAATAATGATACCCTTAAATATTTGAAATAGATCGGTGTTTGCGATGGTAAAATTAACTGATATAACGCATCGCCCACAGTGAATAGAGTTATAATGAGGTTTTTTTGTGAATTGAATAAAATTAAGGGATGTAAGGGAGCTGCCCATCTTCTTTTCACTCCAGGTTAATCTCACCAGCCTACCCCGTGGTATCGGTCCGTACCGATGACGGGCAGCAGCGTCAACGGAGCGAGAAGCTACGCCCTGCGATCGCCAAACCACCTGCCCAGCGTGGCGATTATGGCTATATCCTCCATGTTTGCCCGAGTAACGAACAACTGGAGAGGCCTATATCCAGCAGTGGACCGCAATAGGCTATTGATATCACTCTATTTAATGGATTTATCAAAATCTGTCATCGTACAAATTTTTCAAATCACAATTTAAACACTAGTTAAATTTACTAAGCTTCTAAGACAATACATATTTCAAGCCTTACATTACTTTATAGGACTCGAAAACCTATCATCAATAAACTAAGCTAGTATGTGTAAGAAGACCGCTGCACTGGCTTCCTCAAAACGCAAATTTAATATATCCTCAAAATCAGCACAAGTGCCGTCCGAAATTAAATAATATTTTGAAGGGATTAGTATCATGATTGGGCGGACACATGCTAATGCAAGAAGTTTTTAATTAAAACCGCCGGCCGTTAAGAGGCTGCGTAATGGCCGATCCTCGGGGGCGGTATTGGCGCGTACCAAGCCGAAATACAAACATATTTAGGTCCGCGCTCTAGTGTGGTCCGTGGCTAATCACTGCTCGGGACGGAGAATGCTGTGTACGTAACGCCTTATACCCCTTTCTTGTTATTAATATTCGGCTTTATTATAAAAAAGTTTAATTAAAAAATATATGGGTGAAATAAAGATGCGTAGGCTTGTAGTGCGGGTATATTGTTCTTGTCAAGTACATCAAGATAGTCGATTTGAACTATGAACCGTTCTTAAGTCGTACGGAATAAGGATTCTTACACCTACTGAATACTAAATCAATTACAATGGTATTTTTCTTGTTATGCCAATGTCACCCGACATCATGTTAACTAGCATATAAGACTTTCTATAAAAGGAGGATAAGAGAGTTGATAGTGCTTAAATATTTCACCATCGTTTGTAGAAATGATTAATTCCCACTGTCTTGAAAAATCACAAAGCACACACAATTTCGCACGTTTTTACGTTAAGTAAGTATGCAATGATAAGTATAAATTACTTTCCTTTATTTAAAGTTGACAGAGGATAGAAGAAAGAAATCGCTTCTAGCGATAAGCGCCTAAATTGTAATATTTACTCTAAAATATGTACTAATGTTATTGACATATAAAGAATATCTACCTATCTAAGCACAGATGGAAACTAATAAAAATCATGCATATACCCATTTCACCCCAACTGTTAACAATTACATGCCGGTTGTAGTCCGTTATCAAACAACGACATCCCACACTGCACCTTACTAAGACATTGCACTATTTGTTTCAGATGCACGTGACTGCGACGGCGACTCTAACAAGGTAACAGACATTACCATCCATAAGGTGCGCTAAAAAAGGCTCGTTTGCAACCGCCGACCCCCTCAGGCGCAATCCAAACTTCGGCGACGGGTTTATGGCCTGTGTGACCGCTCTTAGGCCGGGCTACCACTTCAGACAATGCACGATTTTCGCACGTGATAAACCAACCGTCTGAGTAAAATGTAGATTTTTTATCACTCGTTAACATTTTCAAGATCATGCAGCAGGCCACGTTAGCCCCTGACGGCTGGAGATAGAACAATAACTAGTTAATTAGTAACTAATTATAATCTGACACCACTCTGAAACCCCGTTATTTAAGACGATTTTTGTCATAAAAGAGCGTTCAGGATGACCTCACTCCACTTGATGGTAAGCGGTCGTTAGGTCCAAATGTTAGGTCAACAGACACCCTGAAGGCCCACAGAGATGCCGTTTCACGCGCCGCCTAAAGAACCCAAGATTGAAATAGAAAAGAAACACATGAGCTGAAAAGGCATTTCATGACTGAATGGCGCAATGACTAAAATCATCCAGATACCTAATGACTAACAGTTTTGTGTTTACTTCGACAACAGTTTTATAAAAGTCGGCGAAAAATCGTAATACTTAAAAGCTAAACTTGATCTCAAATTAGTGTTTTCTTTAGTGTCTAACACCTAATAACCAACATTGATGTGTTGATCTTTGACGGTACCTAACGGTGGAGTCTGCAAAAGATCGTAGCAATAGGCGAGCTAGGTACTTGAAAATCGGACGTTTGTAGGATGCTTTGGCGAATTCCACGACTAGCAACTTTATGGTCTCTGTGACCGCCAAAAGTGCAAGCTTTCAGTGCACCTAATCATTAACGGTTATTTGTTTTTGATAACGCATCCCTACCAAGTGGCTTTTATGAACTGTTTCAACTTATCTTCTTGAGTAAAATGAATCAATGAGCATGTGAAAACAACTGATTTATAGGACATGCTCTCTGCTCCTCGTCTACTTCAGTAAAGTTCAGTAAAGAAAATGGATCTAAAGTATCTGACCACCACTTTAGTTAAGTAGTAGTTGACTGCTGCCTATGAAACAGTGGCCAGGAGTTCAATTCCCGCACAATACAAATATGTATGTGCTTGAACACGTCAGTTTGGTTTGGTCTGGGTGGTTGGTTGCTATGTATAACATGTATTGATTTCCAAAAAATAACTATCTACATTAGTTCATGAGTTATTTAGTACTCATAACACAAGCTCGACTTAGTTTGGGACTTTACCCACCCAGACCCAGTGCTGTTTGCCCTTTTAAAAAACACAGCTAATTTACAAACTTTAAACTCTAATCGTGATCCGCTAGACCTGTTACAAAACGAAACTTAGCACCGCAACCCATAATGTAGGTACTTAGAACGAAAAAGTACGTTTGAAACCGCCAACCCCAGTGCAATCCAAACTTTCACGACGACTTTATGGCCCGTGTGACCGCCAAAAGTCGCCGAGGAAATGTGCAAGCTTGTTTACTCATATATCACAGGTCGGGCATTTCTTTCCGATAAGCCTCCCCCGCTGCCAATAAAGTGATTAAGTCACAAATCGTGGCGGCATGGCGCCCCGTGCGAGCCATGATATACCGGCAGCGGGGGCCCCTCAATCGGTTTCTAATTTATTTTTTTATTTGTACGATTTTGTCGACACTTTCGTGCCAGCCAGTGTGTAATTTGTTCACGTAATAATATAGTTTTTGGATTATTAACATTACAATTATGCAGGTTTTTGATTAAGAGATAATTTACAACGTGTACTGTTTTAAGCTCTCACGTCACTACTGTGTTTATTATCTGGGATTCCACTATGCTGATATACTTATATCGTATACTGAAAAATCAGGAAACCCCATCAATAAATATAGATCTTTGAAAGAGATTGCTCATCGCCTGCAAAAATTATGAAAAATGTGCCCTTCTTTAAAAAGTTTCGAGAACTACGAGTAGTTTTGTTCCCTGCTGCATCTAATGCGGCATGTCCTAGTTTCAAAATAGACTAGTGTGTAAGTTAACTTTTACGTTGACCCGGTCTGAGTAGGTATTCTGGGATACTCTAGTCATGAATTACTTAACTTTATGTCCTATGTCCCTTGAATAGGATAGGCACCCACAGTACGTTTCCATCCTGAACGGACTTGAGCTGTTTAGAGTAATTTAATTGTTCATCAAAATTAACTGCAAGAAGTCTTAAATTATGAATCAGTAATGTTATACTTTGTCTCATTCCGACAGTCAGTTACCACCGTTTCGCCTGCAGTGCCAACATCACATCGAGTTAGAGAACCGACCGAAAAAGAATTCACTTTTTAATGGAGTCATAAATCAATTTTCTTATTAAATCAATACGATTCCGTTTGCACTCGTCGCTGGCACCCGAGTCCCGACCGTCCTGCAGCTATTACAAATAAATTGCCCTTCGATTCCGCACCGCCCGTTATAAATTTCATACGTGCTGAGAAATGACATACGGTATTATTTATTACGTACAGTTTTTTCGGGGAAAACACAAAGAAGACATTGTGATGTAATTGAGCCGGCTATCGGGGCACGCTATTGTTCCAACCACGATTTACTAAGGAAAAGACATTTTATTTTACCAAGCGACGCTTTTTTGTTAAATCTACTGTGCTTGGCTACTGTTATTAGCGTGAAATATGAATAGGTTACGTAATACGTTTGAACGTATTCTGTCGTAAAAATCAGAAATGGTTCCCGTGAAATGAAAATGTTTCGTGGATAGAATTTTCTTTGATCATTCTGTAACTGTTTTATTAAGGCTAAGAATACTATTCTTTATATGTATTATTTTCTCTGGAGCTATGCGGTGAAAATTACTTAGAAGGTTATCCCGGAATTTTTAACTCTGAAATAAACATAGTTCTGAAACCTGTTAACAAATGCATGAAAACAGAATTAATATCAGCAATTTCCCCAACCAAGATAAGTTATACCAAGATACAAACCTGTAACACACTTTTAAGAAGTTATTACCGCTAAGTGTTCTCATGACAAACTCAGATAAATAGCTATTCCCCATTGTACAGAAAAAGATAAAAACAGTCACAGTCATAACTGTACTACAATTTTGGCAGGCTTATCGCTAGTAAGCAATCTCTTCCAGACAACCTTCATCTAGCTTAAAAACAGTTGTCATTTATGTAACTTAAAATAAAAGACAATTCTACAACTCCGTTCCACCAAAACGGTGTTAACCCTTTCAGCGACTCAAATCAAAATAATCTCGTAAATCAATTCGGTAGCTATCATTAACATCTGTCGACAAGCGGCCCCGTGTTTACACGTGTTTCGTCGGGTATTAGTCGCAGGCGCCATTAGCCCTACAAATGACACTAAAATGAAATCTATTCATTTCCTTTGAGCCGAGTCAATCGACGGTAGATATTGTTCAATTTCACGCGATCCAAGCATTACGGCCGGATCGTCGCGGCGGTTCCCGAACATTTGTAAACTGAAACGGTGAGCTACTTTTAGTTTAGGTTTTTGGATAAAAATAAGATTCCTATTTTTTGTTTTGCTCTTGTCTGTATGTACTTACTAATGATTTAGGCGACGCAATTAAAATTCCAATAATCAAATAAATTGAGATTCGTTGATCAAAATTTAGCGAATCCTTTTTAATCATAATTATGTCAACCAACATTCTGAGACCCACTTGATATTGGAACCTATTAGATATTTGCTTGTAAAATCCTGATAATGTCATTACGCGTAAATGCCGCTATGGGTGCCGTATCGCGGGAACCGTGCTAGGGTTAATTTGTGACTAGATGTTTTCACTCTATTTAAAATACCTATTAAACATTTTTAAATTTATCATTACCTTAACAACCGTTTCACTCCAAAATAAAATCCTGACAACACTATTAACCCTTTACCGCCGCAGCACGTTTCGGCTCAGTTTAATCAATGTCGTTACGCGTAGATGTCGCGATAGGTGCCGTATCGCGGGAGCCGCGCTAGGGTTAATTTGTAACTGGATGTTTATCGGCGAATCGGCCCGGTGTCCGACACGATACGCGGATGACGGGTGCGTTTAATTTGCTTAGTGTTGTCGATTTGTTACAGATATTGGCTCGTGGCGTGTCCGTTTTGGGGACTGGGTTGACTGTTCATATTTTCATTGTGGATATGAAGTCAAATAGTATTCGAAACGAATTTGTAAATCAGAATCTTTATTTCATTACTTGACCAAAATTAGAATCGAGCACCAGACATTGGGCGACTGGTTTTCTTTACTTTCTAAATGGGCTTCAAATTCTTGTGTACCCAACGGCCCTAAATTCTTATGTGCCCAAGGGCCCCATATTATTTTCTACCCAAGAGCTCCAGTATTTAACACGGTCTTGCATACTCTACCCAAATAAAGAGATTCTAGCTTGCTTCTTCAGCATTCTTTATCACTAAAAGAAGACCTGTCAAACACACAATGGCGGTCCGATATTTAACGTCCAGCGGTGACCTTGGCGCCAGTTAGCAGAAGATTGATCGCCTTAGCTCGTTAGCGCCTTTGTTAGCCTTTGGTTATTCAATTTGAACAGATGACGTGGCCCAGATTGCTTTACGAATTTTTTGAGGTCACTTTTATGATTTTAAGAATTATGTTACTTTTCTTGGTTGCCTGGGACTAGTCTAGTTAGTTAAAATCTGTCGAGCTAAAGTTAAATCGTAATTATTACATGGGCGTATTAAAAGTAAACTTCTAAGCACCTACTAAAAAACTTACATAGTATAGCGCATTATAGATCCCCCCAAAAACATTTTCATGTAAAATGTAGCCAAGACATAATATAAATAGTCACAGGAGATGCGGTTCGTGTGGCTGAATACTGCTCAGAATTTATTTAGATTGCCATCGACACACTAAGATAATTATAATAGTATGTAGGTATCTGCCAACATATTGAAGATACAGAATGTTTAACTTATTTTGGGGACAAAAATCAACATTATGGCCATTTACGGGTTGAACTTTACAAAAGCCGAAAGATACAAGCCCATCGGCCCATTTCTTCCCGTGGGTGTCGTGAAGGGCGACTAAAGAACTTCCTGAGATTCCAGCTTCTCAACGGGTGGTAGGGTTTATCCACCTGGGACCTGGGTGGTGACCGCCGTACACATAGCGAAACCACGTACGTTACGTAGAAGAAGACATGGGCTTCTCTTTTGCTTTCCATTAGACGATGGGAGACTATTAAGCTGTGGTACTTTATAAAAAAACACTAGCTACTCACAATGAAAATTAAAAAATCGGCCTAAAGTTAAATTGCGTTGCAGCGTATCCGATCAAACAGGTCTACCTACTTACCTTAAATAAATAAACAGGACTAACAAGAAAACGAGATAAATTATTGTCAAACGTCCACAAATTGCCGGGAAAATGATACGTCTTGGTAGTGTAATGTGTAACCCCGCCCGGAAAAGTGCTCAAAAAGGTAAGGATATGGTATTAACAAAAAAATTGGCTTATTATCAAATCGTTCGTAACTGTCCCGTAACTATCCGGTGAAATTAAATATTTACGCACAGAGAGCAATACAGGAACAGAAAGGCAAGTCAACACTGCAGTTACAACTGTTTACTTTTTAGAAATCATTTTTTTTATAAGCGTCTACTGACCCACTGCTGAGCAAAGACGTAAATAAAAAATCTGTACAATTAATCAAAAGTCTTTCAAACAATTCGACTGTGAATTGTAAGTAATTTGCAATATAATGTATTTTGTATTTTTAAAATAGATACGTACTTACGTTAATAATAATTGTACCTGTACTAATTAGTCAAGTGAAATTAAAGCAAAGGAAGATTAATACGTTAACAGCCATGGAGATCACCGGTGACCGTCAAAAATATTTATTTGTCTAGTTTAACGGCAGTTAAAACACAATAAAAAATCTTGTCGGACTTACCCATACAAATCAAACATGCTACGCTTCACACTGCCATTAGATAGAGAAAACATATTTTATAATCAAAAATAGTTATAGCACGTTAACAGTTATAGTACCTCAGCCATTTTGAAAAACAAGCCCTCTGTACATTTGGTTTCCTAAATCGTCTGTACATCGGACAAATGACCGCGATCCCTCACGCGACGCCCGCGGGTTGCACTCGGCCTATTAATTACACATTGACGTTTTTATCAGTCAATAAACCAAAACCTGTATCGTCGATTGATGATCAGCAGAATATATTATTAGATTGTATATTTAAAGCAGGGTATTTTATTTGTTAGAAGCGAATTTGAATATTCTTTAGTCGTAAGGTCGTTTATAAGTCAATCTTCATCATAAATCTCAAGTAGAACATGGCAAAACGAATAGGAGTCGTAATGAAAATGCTATGTCTGAAACAACAGTACCTAACTGATTACTGTCCAAATGTTCTCTGTACCAGTTACACGCAATACGGCAGTTGTTCGGTCTCCTTATGTGTTAGGTTCTATAGTTTATTCTATTCATATAATATATTAGGTATTTATAATAATTATACCCCATGTATATTAGCTGCCTTTCCCCGAAGAACAGAATTGTTTCCACAAATCTATTTCATGCATAGCCACTTACATAGGCATCTCTTCTAAATGAACTATGATCGCCTATTATAATAATAACCTAACCAAATTGTTTACTTATTTGTAATTTTAATTTTATTGTTAATAGAAAATCCTCGAAGAAATTTAATTAAACGCATAATAACAGATGCAGCCAGGTCTTACTATATTAACTTAGAAGCACCATTATTATATACATTCAAGCATCCACTTTAATTCGAATACAGTTATTGAATTTCCCCTGAAGACAACGTTTTTACAATTGCAATCCGCATAATTTATGATGATCGCTTCTGGCGCCGATTTAGCCATTTCAATAAAATTATACAAGTCTATGAAAATAAAAATGAAGCGGCCGACTCCCAGCTCAATTTGCTATCCCCACAGTTAGCTGTCATACGGATTTCATCCTTATTGTAAAGGGGTTAAGATTTTTGACAGTTATAGTTTTAAGGAAGTACATTCTCTCGGTTTGTGGTTACGATCGTGGCATCACTCGCTACGTGTCGAACGGCTCGTGCGAAGAATGGAAATGCTATCTTTTGAATTTCCATCGAATTATAAAATCAATTAGGCGACTTCGGTTCGGGGATGGTTTTTATGTCTCTGAGGTTTTATGTTGTGGAGGGATTAGTGATTTATTGGTCCCACCTGCTTACTTTGTACTTACATGTACATTAGAAGAGTCGAAATATTTTTATTAAATTGAGATAAGATTAACCGAAAACTGCTTATTTATAGTATGCTTGCTATTGTACATAGCCCAACAGGTAGAGATGTATCTGATATTAGCATGTGTGGTTATTATATTGTTTCCTGTGCCATCTGGACAAATATAAGCTTTTGGTGGTCGCCATCTGACCTCCACAATTTGGTATAGGCTTCCAGAACCAGCTGGAACTTGATTAAATACTCAATGTATAAGTGAGTGATTGAATTTTGATTTGAGCGCACTTCATTGTTCAAACGTTTGAAATAATAATAATTACTTCTATAGTTAGCCCAATATTAACATCAAAGCAATATTTTCCGATATTTATCACAAAACTCTGTATAAAAGAAGTCACTTAAAAAGTCAAAACGACCTTTTCTAACATTAACATCAATCGTCTATTGAAAAATAACTTAGATACTGAGATTCAATTAACTTCGTTTCACGAAAATTATTCATCGTAGATTTTAAAACTCGACGTCACGCTCGGCCAGTCAAAAACAATACTTATTCAAATGAAACAAAAAGCAATTAACGGTGGAGATATCCCTCCACCCTGGAGGATACGGGAGGAGAGATTATTGAAAAAATAATTAATAAATATTTATGGCAGGCCACCTGAGGAGCAACACGGCGAATCTCGTTTTTATCCGCTACCCGCTACGCATCTGGGATGTCGACGATGTCGTAGACTGGCTCTATTACGAATGCAAAATTTTCCATTCATATTCAAAATTTTATATCTCAATGTGGGCACGAGGGGCTAATTTATGCGGGGGCCAAGGAGACGGGCACGTCTTGGGGAGGATTACGGAAGGGTTGTGCTGCGAAATTGACAGGTGCCTGTCAAAAATTACAATTAATAATTGAGACAGTTGCGATTGTGGCTGGTTGCAGTTCGGATGGAGATTTAAAGAGCCTGCTGTAATCTTCGAGGGTACTTTAATAGACCAAAATAAGAGTATTAATAGGCTGATTGATAAATTGAACCTTAACTGTAGGTAATGTAGGCGAGTATTTTGTCTCATTCTTTTTTTTCGTATACACCATAGCATAACCTTTGCAATTTTGCATGTGATACATAGGAATAACTTGCATTTGACAATAGAGACAAATTTACGATACATAATGTACAGCTAACATTTACATAAGAAAAGTCTACGCCATGACAAAATGCACGATATAAATTCAAATACTAAAATCAATTCAAATACAAAAATCAATTTATCGATTTGATTTGGTCCCACTCTATAAAGTAGATAATTATAATAATCTCATCGACGCGAGAAGAAGAAAAATATCAATTTAATGACAATTAACAAATTCCAGCATCCTACTTAATATTATAAACGCGAAAGTTTGTTTGGATAGATGGATGGATGTTTGTTCCACTTTCACGCCAAAACTACTGAACGGATTTTAATGAAACTTTACAGGAATATAGTTTGTACATCAGATTAACACATAGGCTATGTTTTATACGAATATTCACGCGGGCAGAGCCGTGGGCAGCAGCTAGTTTTTGTATATTTATCTGCGTGGCGATTATCCTGCTAATAGCTATTATATAAACATCTGATCTAATCACAGCACTTTTATAGCACTACCCCGAGGCTACCACAGTTAGTAGTGCACAACATACATCTATCACTCGTTTTACAACTGACGGAACGGTTAATGACGGTAATCCGCCGCTAACAGCGCTTTACTGCCCGGTTACGACTCTAATAAATACGGACACCCCCGCTGAAGTCGGGGGACCACTGGACTCAGAGAGAACAGTGGTGGAGATTTACAGTGGGAACAGTTTTTGCTAATCTTTCAATCGAGAAATCCTCAAATTTCGCATCTTAAGAACCAAGACTATGCGCTCTCTCATTGTTGTCACTTAAAGTAGACTTCCGTGCATTGCGACCGATCATAGCCAAGCACGTTATAATAGCTTGTACATAAAACTCATCATCATAATTTTGCAGATACCAACATGAAATTGCACCTTCCAGCATTTATGTAAAGTCCATTGTGACAAAAACTTCAAATGACGCATCTTACGGCAAGACTACGCGCTCTATCTTTGCTGTCATTCAAAGTAAGTAGACTTCCGTGTATTATAACATTCATCCCCCTGTAACCTAACTATTATACTTCGGAAAAGTGGCGAAGATTGACAGTAAGAACTAAGAACAGCTTAATTTTTCAAATTTTCAATTAAAAGAACTTTCCAAACCGGTAAGCTATGGAACACCTTGGGGGTCTCCAGATACTCTTTTTCATATACCGTAATAGTCAATTTCGGCTACATTCCAGAATCAAGTAACTGATGAACCGAAATACCTACCTACCTACTGAATATTCTGGCGGTCATAACTGACAAGTTGACTTGGTCATTTGTAAGTTGCCGTAGCGACCAATACAAGCTTTTTATCTATGCCTTTGGATTGATAGGTTAGGTACAAGTAGTACCTACTTGCAGATCATAAACGAAATATTGTTTATGTCTAAATCCTTAATATAAACAAAAGCTTTTAAAAACCAAACAAAAGCTGAAAACAGTTAAAAACTCCAATCCGCTCTATTCCCACGTTGTATGTACGAGCCAGCCCATGAATCACATTGTCCCTGCTGCGGATTGAGTGCATTCGAGCCCACTTACTCGTATTCGCCGACAAATGACGCCAATCTGTCAAGAGCCGAATGTGGCTCCATGAATGTCCGATGCGCTAGTGATGCGCTTTCGCTATTGTCTGATATCGATGTTTCTTTTTTACGCTGAATCCGTGGAATGTTTGTTTCATATATTTTTTTAATTAATTAATTGCGAAATTGGTTTGCATTTGATTGCGGTTCGGTTGATGGTAAGCGATATCGCAGTGGATGGCAGATGGAAAGTTGCACAGTATATGAACTCTCCCGTCAACTGATGGAAAGCGAAAGAGAGGCTCCAGTCATGGCGGCACTTGTCTTTTGCTACGGCCATACGTAATGTCTTATACACCGACTGCCCCGCAACACGGCCGATGTCACATCATTACAATATAAAAGGTATATTACGTCCCTACATTTGCAGCTTCTCGAGGGTCTAAACTGTATCGATTAGAAAATTCCACTGCAGAAAATTATCTCGGGCCAATGTGTCCAGGCGATACCAATACCAACTAATTTTATCCCATCATTCCTAATGGGGTATTTGTATTTCCATGGGACCATAGCACCTACTTGCACTTACCTTTCTTTTTTTTTTTTTTTGTGTTACCGGGGAAAATGCATTTAGGCATTCCCGCTGCCTGGGAGAGCAGCGGGATATGTGGGACTCATCCCGCCTCGAAGATGGAAGTGAGGCAGGAAATACCCACTAAAAACCCCGGCCCCTTCGTCATGCGCCTTAAAGGTGGTGTCGAGGGTCCTATGTATATGTCCACCAAGACATCACCGACGCAGCCTGGTCAGGACAAGCTCCAACAGGCTCCCCCTCTAGGGGGGAGTCATGGGAGTGGTCCGAAGGGTGAGCCCACTCCCATCCGACGAAGACGGGGGTCCGTGCAATGCCGGCGGCGGTGCCCCCGCACCACCTACCGGCTCGACCCCGTCAGGCGGCAAAAATGTGCGATAGATTCGCCGAGTCCGGCCACCTCTGCGACGGCGGAGCGCAGGAGCGGAAGGGTCATCCTCCCGTTCTCGCTCCGCGGCCTCCTTCTGGGACATGACAGTCTCGCAGAAGGAGGACACAGCTACCCACGCTGGGCGGCTCCCCACCATGGCCGAAACGACGGTGGAGAGCGAAACAACGGGCCCTATTGTGCCGGCCAGAACGGCACGTTGCGCGGCCCATGCGGAGCACTCGACCAGAGTGTGCTCCGCCGAGTCGCGATCAGCCCCACACTCCCAACACCCCGAGGATTCCTCCCTCACGATCCTGTGCAGATACTGCCCGAAACAACCATGTCCGGACAATATCTGCACAAGACGGAAGGTGAGGAACCCGTGGGGCCGGTCCAACCAGTCGTCAAAGATCGGCACCACGGCGTCCAAAAAGTACCTGCCGAATACTGCAGAGGCAAGGCCCTCCTTCCACAGAAGGACTAGATCCTCCTGAGCCTCCTGTCTGATTGCGCCCCTCTCGGCGGGCGCAGGGCGCTCCCCGCGCGCTCTCTCTGCCGCCATCCACTGATACACCCTGGCCTGTACCTGGGCTTCCAGCCCCCAAGGTGGTGTCCCAGCCAGGGCGCAAGAGACGTCGAAGCTGACGGTGCGGTAGGCCCGAGCGACCCTTTGGGCGACTGCCCTCTGGGGCCGCCGCAGGATCCGCGCGTTATCCGTCCGGCTAACGGCGTCCGCCCATATCGGCGCTCCGTAGAGCGCCATACTTCGGATAATGCCGGCATACAACCGCCGGCAGCCAGTCTTGGGTCCAATATTGGGGAGAAGCCACGACAATGCGCCCGCAGCTTTGAGGAGGCGCGGTAACAACCCTTTGAAATGGGGACCAAATTGCCACCGCACATCCAATAGGAGACCCAGATATTTACTTGCACTTACCTAGTTTCTAAAATTTTCTCTTGTTCTGCAAGCCAATCTATACTAATCCATACTATGTATATATATATATTACATACTATCTATATACTATAATATTATAAATGAGAAAGTGTGTCTGTCTGTATGTTTGTCTTTCTTTCACGGCAAAACGGAGTGACGAATTGACGTGATTTCATAAGTGGAGATAGTTGAAGGGATGGAGAGTAACATAGGCTACTTTTTACCCCTTTTCTAACCCCCCACTTCCTTAAAATGGGGGGCAGCGCGGGCGAAGCCTCGGGCACAGCTAGTTTAAAATAAATCGTCATTATCTTTAAACCAATACGTATTACACAATGCGTCATCAGCGTAGAACCTAAAATAGCATCTGAAACAGCGATCTAAAACATCAAAGCTACCAATACAGAATTTAATCCAATCAGCTCCTATATTCCGCGCCATTAACCAATCTATTGCGTTAATAAGCAAACCGTACATGTGCCTACGTCGATCAGATAACGCCAGGCCGCGTCATGACGGATTTATTCCATTGCATCTGACATCCCTAGAGATATCGCAGGCTATTGATGACCAATATTTTTCAAGGGTGACCGCTGAGCCCGCGGGCAAATAGCGTGTTACAAATGCAATCGGTATTTTTGCGAGCTAGTTGTGCCACCGATACCGATATTTATCGCTTTTTGAAAATGTTTACGTACTAGTTTATCGGTGAGTGAAAAATTGGTTTTTGAAACGCGAGGCAGTTTAGGATGCCATTTGCAACACACACATACCTATGTTTCATAGATTTATTGCCATAATAATGCCTAGTTTTTAAGGTTAGAACTATTTACATGTACAGTAATCAACTGATTTCAAACTGATGTAGGTATAATGATGATTTAAGTTTCATGAAAAAAGAGTAACAAATATCTATCCTTCCAAACAAAACTTCGCATTGTAGATTTAGTAGGCTTGTACTATACACGACATTCTCGCATTTAAACGTTTATTTTTTCATACAACTACCCAATACAAAATGTTCGTAACCATGCAGCAGAAAGCTCCGCGTTAATCTTAACGGCCCTAAGAAATTCACTTGTGCAATTTCATGGTGGAATTTCCATCGGGCCCGCGTCATAAATATTTTGTCCGATAAACCGTTCGTTCGACAGCCGCGAGGCGTAAGAAAATGTTAATTAACGAATCCATTGTTTCCCCGCCCGGCGGCACCAAGATGGTGCCGCTTCCGTTTCCGGCGGGCGTTTCTTTATGTGCGTTTCCCTATTTTTACGTCAGCCGGCGTGGCGGCATTGTGGCGGAGCGCGCCGGAGTATAATGATTTTAATTTCCTCTAATCAAGAGCCTTCGGGCGGCTTAAGAATTCTAATCATGCGCGGAGCCGCAGCCGGTGACAGAAACATCAGCACTTATTCTGATTGCGTCGAGTGTGGCGCTGAATAATTAATACGCCTTTATTTTGCGTCATGCCGCCGAAACAAAAGAACGACGCGGTTATTTATGAAGAGCTCTGCGTTGGCGCGTGCCTCGCCCAAGTGGAATTGAAAACATTGGTATAAATTAGGACAAGTGGCGAGTAATTGTTATACAAGGCGGGATGGGATAAGTAACATAGATATTCTATCTATACCTCTTTGTAGCGGCAGCCATCTTGGATTTACAATGATAGGTACTGATATTATGAATGTGTCACGACAATATATTGATGAATACTTATTTAGACGAAGCTAGAAGATTGCGAATGGCCACCACTGCGAAACTACATAAATCTTCTTGTGTAGCCAATGTTAAATCTATTTTTCATTAGGAAACGCATAATATTTCAATTACTAAAACGTAAAGGGCATGCTAAATCTGAAAATGTGAGCTTATAAGCTATTTGGTTCCGCGAAAGTATCACTTACTCTTAGTCGTAATCGTAAGTGACCCATTTGGTTCCCTCAAAACAGATTTTCCTAACACTCTTCAACACTGTCAATACAATAAACCGCCATACAATACACATAACAAAATCATTTCTTCCAACCTCAAAGGCAGGAAAACATGACACTCGGTACTGGCTTCACCCCTTCCAGATCGTCTTACGAGCATGTCGGCAGTCGGCTACAAGAGAGCCGCACAATTAACGCACCCCAGCGCACTTAGCATTCTAATCACTCGGAGCAGACGCCAGCCAGAATCCACAATACAACCCTTAATGCCGCGAAATTAAGTGCCAAAATAACTTCGACTGATTTATGTCGCGGACGCAGAGATTGGCTCGCTTTAGCGATGAATCAAAAATTTGGAACGGTACATGCGAAGATTCGTTGGTAAATGAATAACCAATGCTTGGTCACGTCGAGCAGTCAAGGTCCTGTTCTCATATACCTATGTACAGTGTGAAGAATCTGCTTAAAACTAATGGCAACTCGAAGAAACTTTGTCTATATGTACAAAAAAGCATAACAATTACAAGGCAAAACTAAATTCAATCGCATACTTGTAGTCACAATCCAGTCAAATGAATAAAAAGTGGCCAGAATTTTATGTATTAATTAATAGATAAATTAATAGTTGTATGAATTTTAATTTCTATAAGTATGTTTAAGTAATTCATACTAACGTATTTCGATCAATAATTTTCGCAATTGTTATTTTGACTTACTTATCAATAAATTTAAGCCATCATCAGTTAAAACTTGTTGTTACCACGAAGCAAGTTGTTACATATCAACAACTGCAGTAGCGACCATACGCTTTCCCCTAAGTTAAAAAATGTTTGCACAATTCACGGTAAATCGAAGCTATGATGTCTTCTGCTAAAGAAAGAACCAACAAGGAAATTTATAGACAGAACACGGTTTAGTTCTTATGCACATAAACTCGCGACCACTATGGCTGGAACGGTCAGGAAATATCAAATACAAAACAAAATATGCAAGTATTCACATACAAAACTCAGGCGAAAGTAGCGGGCTAGCTAAAGACTGGCTAAAAGCTTGTGTTTCGAATAGCAGCATAACATCGACTCATGCGTTTCTTAACGCCACTCAATTTTCATAAAAGAACGTCACTGTCACAGCAAATCCAATTAAATTGGACTAATTTCCACAACACGACGGGCACTCAGGGCCCCCGCTCGAGCGATAAAAAGCGAGCGAGCGATTACAGATCAATGAAGCGAGACTTCCCTCTAGGGCGCAAATAAAGCCGGAGTACACACTTCAAATATGCTTTTCTTAATCGGTCTCATAAAACAAAGATCAGTCGCGTGTAGGGTTGACAGTTGCACGTATCGAGAAGGAATTGGCGCAATGTCAACGAATAATTGTAGATAATGCAGAATCTAAGTTTCCCCTAATGCCAAGGAAGAATTAAGTGATGAAACTTAATAATTTTTGTTTGCCAATTTAGCTGTTCTCTTAAAAAACCTATTCTATATTTCAGCACAATAACTAAGATATTTTTATAACGTATAATGTTTGCAATTGAATATAACATTATTGGAAAGGTATCTTTTGTAGTGGTTATAGGTAGCTGAATAGGTTAGGCTCCTTGATCAATGGGTGGCATTTCATAAGTACAGAATGTTTATTGATTTTGGACCCTAGTTCAGAAGATACTTATTAGATGAGCCAACGGAATTATGAAAGTATATGAATGTAAAATACACATTTTTTCTCCTGAAGTATATTTTTTACTGTTGCTTGCAATTAGCTCATAAATTGATGAACTAACCACTCTGCTCAACGCAGATCGCATTATATTACTATCTACATAAACTGCCAATCGTATTCTGGAAAGGAACAGGAAGGAGCTTATAGGAACTATGACAGAATATCTCAACTTTGTCTCGGAACGCTATCTTTGAGTTCATATATGTTTAAGGTCCTGTTCTTTTATGAATCGTTGATACAGAAAGCTGACGCCACCCCTAATCTTACCTCCCCGCGGTGGGAAGTAAAAAAAAAAAAATCCCGTCGCTACTGCTCATATCGCGAGTAACGCAGCCGATTTTCACCGCAAATTGTTTCCTACGGAACCCTCGAGAATCGATATTGTTTGGATTGGAATCGCTCGGAAGTTATTATTGGTATCGCATTGAAAAAACAAATTGGATTACGGCCCATTCGGAACACTCTTGGCTTCGCGTTTGCGTAAATTATTCGAAATTTCCTTGCGAAATGAGGTTTCGTAAGACGATATATTTTTTTTGCCGGAATGAAGTTTATTGAGCAATTAGTAGCATAAATCGCGCAGTAAATAAACATGCCTTAACTTGATTCCGGACTAAAAGTCTGGACTTGAACATTTTCTTTATGAACTGTTAAGCTGTGCCTACGCTGTTTGCGTAAGTTTCGAAGAAATTAATACGAAGTGAGGTTCATAAAGTCACTTCATGGTACTCATTTTTTACTAATAATATATGTATATAGTAATATATTTATCCCTCTTTTTCATCCCCAACAATATTTAAATTTAAAAAATGAGCACTTTAATTAGTAGAATGTATGTAAAGTAACAATATTCAAAATCTACAATTACTCTACAAAAGCACACTCATTTTATTGTATAGAAAGTCAAGGATTCCATAACCGCATCAAAACACAACAGCAAGAAAGCCAGCAAGACGCGCACATTAGTAGAACAATGTCTTTATTGCATCCCCGTTATCGCGGCGTGTGTGCCGTCAAATGTGCATTCAGCATTCAGCCACTGCGTCGTGAGAGACAAGGAAGTGGCCACAAAGAGCCCTGACGGGACTGAGGTGTCTGCGAGCTGGCACAGAGCGGGACGTAGATGGGACACAGGTCTGACGCATCGGACCGTTACACTCTTCCAATCTGTATTTTAAGAGAGGTAGGGCATAGAGAATCTTCGCTCGAATTGAGCCGCCCGCCCGGGCAAGGATCTCCACCATATAGAACACCGCAGCCAAATGACCTCTGGTCGTGTTTCTGCCGGTGAGTAGGCTTTGCGGAGCTCGAGGGTTAGGGTTGGGTCGGCATGGCGGTGGCAACTGACACCGCAGCTAAATGACCTCTGGTCGTGTTTCTACCGGTGAGTAGGGTTTCCGGAGCTCGTGGGGGTCAGGGTTGGGCCGGCATGGCAGTGGCAACTGACAGGTAACTGACTAGTTACTTGCCCGTTGTCACAACGACTTGGGCTTCTCTTTCGCTTTCCATCAGACGTAGGGAAGCTATTATGTCGAGCTACTATAAAAAAACTGACAGGTAACTGACCAGTTACTTGCCCGTTGTCACAACGACTTGGGCTTCTCTTTTGCTTTCCATCAGACGTAGGAAACCATTACGTCGCCAAAAAAAATCATCACTACTCTAGATTAATTGCATTAGGCACAACAACAGTGAGGACAACTTCGAACAGAGATATGTAGTCAGTTGACCAACCAGTGATCACAACCGTGTACTGAAGACCCTCAATACTGAGGGAACAACTGAGAAGAGAAGAACAATCTACAAGGAGACTACCAATTCATTATCATCATCATCAGACTGCAATCATATACAGCTGGACATAGGCCTCACTTAATTAAAATTCTCATTTGGGGGGATTTGTCTTAGTTGCCATGCTTGGCACCCGGGTAGATGATCGAGAACCTTTTATTTGTACCCAGGTAGTTTGCTGCTGACCGTTTCCTGATATTCTCTTAATGGCTCCGCCAGAATACCAGCGCTGCCGCGGGCGCGGCGCACACCTATACCGCGCCGTGGTGGCATTATGCTGAGGCGGAGCCTATTGGCCTGCGCATTTAAACTTTATGTACCTATTTATTCCAGACATAACATTTTAAATATCTTATCCTATTATCTGTGCTGTCAACTTCTTTTTTTTTGTATTTATTGTGCTTTGTTTAATGTGATCTGTCTGTGTGTCAATTTGCGGGCTAATAATTTTTTTTTCTTTCTTCTTTCTTTCTTAATGGTCTTCTACGACACCCACGGGATGATAGTGTCTATTCGTAATGAAATCAAAAGTTTCCACAACGTTGACTTTTTGAGCGAGAAATTATTCAATTTACATACTTACTCGTAAATAGGTATTATTGCCTATACGTAATAAGTAAGCAAAAAATCATCTAAATAAGATATAAGAGAAAATAAAACCTGCCGTGTCTGTAATCCGTTTATTCTATGAATGAAAAGGTACATTACCTTAAACGTAGCCAAGAAGGTTTCAGCAGAGCGGGTGCATCGGCCTTCGCCGGCAAGGAGCATAAAGATATTGAGCGTGCATTGTCGCGCACCGCTTTGTTCCCGTCCGCGATAACAGTCCGACCGGCCGAGGAGACTCTCCTAATTGTTATATTCCCAACAAAGAGCGGGCAGAAACAAACGACGACGTTGTTAGCTCCCAGGCTAAACGCCCGTGTAATAACATGTCCTCAAACAATTGAACAACGTTTCCAATACGTTAGGAAATTGGCTATACGCGATCGCATTGCCAGCGGAGCAGGCTCCTTTGTTCGCTGCGGCGCGGTTACGTTGAAATCTCGACTTGATTGACGATAAAAATGAGGGGTCGCGAATTCCATCGGGTAATAATGAATCGGGGCCGATACGGCGCTAATGATCCCGCTCTAGAATTCGACGTTTATTCGTTTTAAAACGTCTGTGAGCGATCGCCCGCCCGCGCCGCGGCATCAATCATTTTTAGAGGGTTTCGCTTATCCGAGTTTTCTTCCTGCCCCGGTCCTCTGCCTAACTTTTCCGTCGAATGATCTCCGCTGAACCAACAGAGCGTTCTCCGTAACCGCGTTTTGTATTATTTTTTTGTGAATAAATAATATTATTCCTCAAGGGAAAGGGGGATTGGATTTCGTTAAATATGGTTTAGTAATTGAATTGAAATCTCTCAATGTCGGCGTTCAATTAAGCTTTAGATTTCGTGCTTGATGAAGGTATTTCCTTTGTTTCTTGAGAAATAATAATTTAATTTGTTTGAAGTCCTTTCATTCATCCCGGATTGGAATGTTTGAATCTAATGTAATTACATATTTTAAAATG
The DNA here is from genome assembly GCA_031163375.1 of Conogethes punctiferalis. Taxonomy (NCBI): domain Eukaryota; kingdom Metazoa; phylum Arthropoda; class Insecta; order Lepidoptera; family Crambidae; genus Conogethes; species Conogethes punctiferalis. The sequence goes on along the minus strand of CM062081.1, from coordinate 19,643,810 downwards.
TGGTGTAGCGGTGATAGATTTATCTTTTCTGATCGTAAATTTAAATTTGATTAAGGAAATCCACAATTTACAGGTGAGCTTTTTAAATAAATTAGTTATGTTTCTATTTATTTAACAACTTGCAATGGCATTAATTATCGTAATGCCTATCGCCTTTCAAATTACTCGTAATTTTCTCATTGCGGTAACAGGTACCTACCAACATACAAGAAGACAGAGTTTTTCTTTAGACGTAGTTCAAGTTCTTAAATATTCGATTTCCATTTGTAGAATAAATTTTTCACCATATTTTTAAATTTAAATCCATTTCTAAACTACATTATGTATTTGCCACATTTCATTCAAAATTGAAAACCAAACGTACATACTCTCACTTATTAGTATTAGAACTGTGTAGGTAGCATCATTCCATAACTCGCAAACGATATCGTCAGGAGCATGCTAAAATAATTATTATCAGACATTAATTACACTATATCCATTACAAAGGCTGTCAGAAGTGATTAATGCTAATGTTGGTCGCAAGATTTTTAACTAAGTTAAGATTAAAATAGCTCCCGGTATAAATTTCGCCCGGGGCGGATCAGTCATCCCTCCCTGTAAAATTATAATGACACATCAGCCGGGAGGACTTAGTACAATCCAACTCGGCACTCTTGATTATCGGCGATGTGAAACTTTAAGGTAAAAATGTTTTAATCCGGCCGGTGCTTTTGACGTGCAATTAACTGTATCATTTTGAATTTGATTTTTTTTTGTTTAGACTGTAGAGTCCCATAGAGTTATGAGAACGGTTTTATTAATGAAAGGAGGTCTTTGATTAGAATAGAAAAGAAATTGTATTAATTAGTACTTACACAATTTATAGAAAAGAAACAGGAAATGCAGATAGGTACATAAAAGTAACTTTGTCTGTCTGTCGCGTTTTCGCGCCAACACTACTGAAACGATTTAAATGAACTTTGAAACACATATTGCCTGGAAGAGAACATAAACTACTTTTAATGCGAAAAAAAGCTAGACTCTTTTAGCTCAGCTAGTAGTTTTATATACTATATTTTAACCAAACCAATAGTTTTCATATCAAAAGCCGCCACAAGTTTAGGCAATAGAACTGTAATTAATACGTAAAACGTATAAAAAACCACCCTACATATCAATACTTCTAGCGACACACATACTTTAAAAAGCCGGTACAAGATTTAGGCATGCAGCTCTAATTTAACGTATAATATATAAAGAAATAACCCAATACACGCCACGCTGGGCAAACTAAGTCGAAGCTTGTACTATGGGTACTAGACAACTTATAAACTTACTTAGATACTTCTTTTTTTGTAAATAAATACATACATATTATACATAGTAAACGCCCTGAACAATACAGACATGTTCATGAACACAAATATTTGTACTGTGCGGGAAGCGAACTCACGACTCTTGGCTCAGAAGGCAGAGGTCACTACCAAATGAGCCATCGAGCCAGTCAAATCAGTCAGTCAGCCCTGAGTATGAAAAACTTTTAGCGACTTTACTTTAAGCAAAGTAGTACTCGTACAGTACTACAATTAGCCACCACAAGATTCGGCATACAACCGTAATTTAACGTATAAACAGCCCTAAGTGTCAAATCGGGCGATGTGGAGCAGTAAGCCGTCGGCACCTGCGGATGTGCGGATGTAATCGCATGAAGAGCTAATTGTCTGTGCGGATTCCGCAGGTAAACACTACACCCGCCACCATTTACACACTGCCACACAACACTCGAACTACTACGTGGCACACTATTTTGGATCCGGTATCTGAGCATATCGTATACTTATAAAAAATCTGTAGAGAAGTAAATTCTATTAATGAAATATATTTTCTGATGCCGAAGATGTAATCAGTAAAATTTTTGCCTATACAGACAGTTCGTTATGTTCGTCTGAAACAAAAACTACTGGACGTATTTTAACGAAACTTGGTATAATAATTGTTCTTTATACTCAATAAAAAAAAATTCTAAGTGACTACGATGATAGCCAGGGCGGCCTTGTCATCATCACCGGACTGTTGGGGGAGCGGAAGGCTCTCGCAAGTTATGGTATACTTTTCATCACGCTACAATCAATAGGGGCAGAGCAGTGAAGTACCCGAGTCCCTGCAAGTTTCTGCCCACTGGCGACACAGTATTTAGTGGGTATGCCCTCCCATTCTGGAAGGTGTGAGTCGCACACACCACGTTAACTTCCTCCTTAGGCAGTGTGACGGTACCTTATTCCTTCTAGAGAGAAAAAGAAGGTGAAAATCGAGCCTTAATAAAATAACGCAAATTACCGACTCCTAACACGAGCTCCGCTTCATAACTCCTTGTTCACTATTACACGTACCCGATTACGCTAACCGTCTATCGTGTACCGACTGATTTAATTCCACCTATATTTATTATGCGAGTGCTTACGTTTCGCGACAATTTCACCTAATTGCCTGAGGGCTCGGTGACATGTGATTTCCCTCATTTACATTCTAACCTCGCTTATAATTACGGGAACGAATCATGTGGTTGTAAATACCACATATGATGTTTATGCTTTATGTTTTTGGTTGTAAATAGGTGTAATTTATTAACTTTATGTTTGGTTGGTCTTGTTTCTGTCTTAGGTTTTAGTTCTCTAGATAATAAAATCTAACATACATTACATATTTCCCGGTTGAGATTCAAATACACGACCCTTGGTTCGAAAGACAGGATCACTAACAAGTGAATCACAACGCCAGTAGATTTTGTAATTGGTCGTCCTTGAGAACCTCAGTGGGGAACACCACCCAGTGATCGTAAAAGTCAGAAAAATTGTATTGTATAGAGCATAGCGCAAACAAATATATCTAATTAGCAACTCAAAACTAAATATAGCCTTTATGATTGACATAAAAATTAAGATATATGATTTTTATAGGTAAGATCATATACAAACACAAATAAAGCAAGTTCAAGATTGTACAATCCGCTCATAAATAAGACATTTCAATAATGTTCGGCGTAAAGCGCAGTTATTTCAACATAATGTTTTACAGCCGTTTGGGGCATTTTTATGTGACAAAGGGGCGATGCTTAACAGAATGAAAACACAAGGACTCGAGTCTGTATGAAAATCCGAGTTATGTTTTATAGTGGACGTGGGCGGAATAAGGAGTAAAGGGCGGTTTGAAAAACGTGCCGGCTTGCTACGATAAATTTGTAGAGCGAAAGATTGCGCGATAACGTAAAATATTCATCACTAACTGACAGTTACCAATATACTGCTAATAGTGGAAGGTTTTGTAAAGAGTTAAACTATGACATGTTCAGTTTACACTTTGTGGATTAGATTATAAAAAACTGTGTGGTTTTCTGTGAGAAGAAATTCTCACATGTGACAAATGATTGTTAATACTACTAACTTATCGCGATGGAATTATCATACTTTCTTTCCTTGCTGTCGTATAGTTGGTCCATCTACAAACCCTTTAATTCAATTATCCAAATGATTAAGATACACATTTTTTAAAAACGAGTAGGTAACGCAAATCTGCCCTGGTTATTACATTGTTGAATTAATGGCCTATCAAAATGCGATCTTCAAGCTTATCTTCTACGTCTTTCATGAATATAATATTGTTCTCTCTAAGTATACTCGTACATACCTACATGCGATAAACAAATAGAGGAAGGTTCCAAAACTAAAATCGCCAAGTTCGAAGAAAATATTTCTACTTTTCAAGGGCACAAATGGTTTTACAGTTTTCCCAAATTCGCTGTACTACGCCGTTTTACTTTTTCGAGCGACCATGGATGTTCGTTTCCTTTACCAAATTCGTCGTACTGAGCCGTCCCCGGGCGCAGCGTCGCGTCGCCAGCGTTCGGCATTTCTTATTATTCATGGGGCGATCTTGCTCCAGAGTGTTTTATATGAGCGACGATCGAGTATCAATTTGTACCGAACGGCCCGTATTAGCATTTCCCGTGTGAGGCCTACATTGTTTTACTGCCCTGACGAGGGTGAGATTTTTCCTCCTTTTAGCTCTTACATTGTATAAGAATTTGTAATGAGTTTGGTGTCAACTCATAAAAGGTTACGATGGCGTTGAAGTGTCTACGGGTTTTCCAGCCTTTTTGGAACATTCTTAATAGGTGTGTTTGTGGGTTTTAAAGGTTTCTCTGGACCCTCGACCTTAACATATAGCGCTAGATAAAGGAGCCGGAGTTTTTAGTGGATATTCCCTGTCGTCCCACCATCTTGAGGCAGAGTGCCGTCCATCCATTCTCGAAGACGGCGTGAGATCCACATACTCCACTAATCCTTCGGGTGACGCGTAAAAGCGTAACGCCAATAAAAAGTTCAAGTCAGCCTCTAACAATTGCGTCCGATTGTTGAGGTATTATTTAACGCATTAATAAATTAATATTACACAACACTAAAAACATATAACATAATAAGCATTTGTACTAATATTTTACTATTAATAATACCTGGCCTAAAAACTAAAAAAAACGTAAACTGGTATCTTATAATTCCATTTAAATACAAACCACATTTATATCAGCCTACAATACTGAAATCCCCGACGAAGTGACGTCTTATCAATTAAAGATGCACCCCGACTAGCCACATCGAACAAAACGCGAATCCCACAAAGCTACGATCTCCCGGATCGGGCAAAGATGACTTCACTGGCATACAATTCAAGCTTCTGACTAGCGTAAGCGTAATATTTCATCGTTCATAGACAGACTTAACTTTTGCGTTGGCAATAAGATCTTTTGATTCTTACTTATTGATCATAACGTATATTTAAAACTAGAAATGTTCCAATCATAAATTTCCTTTTTGTAGATTTTAGACAGGCCAATTAACTAACTTTCATTTAATAGAATATTATGTTAATACCTACATAAATCACTACGTACGTACATACGTACCTAAACGTATCTAATATCTAAACGATAGACAAATTGGTGTAACGACATACATGGTCTATAACATCCTTAATCCCAACGAAATATTATTCTGTCTTGTCTTAAATAAATTTAGAATTGTCAATATAATTGACAATCCACTTACTACGAGTAGTTACATTATACAACGAGCAATTTCAATCAAGTATATTGATTACAAAATAAGTAAGTGATAGAAGATTAAATATGAAACAAAAAAGAAAAAATAAGGCCGCTATTATCGAAGAAATTGGGGTATATGTTGTAAATAAATCTTTATCTGATCCATTGTTATACATGCATATTGTTTAGAAATGCCTATACTACTACACTTTTTGCGTAAGTAGGTACATATAACGTCTGAACGCCACACTATCTCGACTCATTCTCGAGTAATAAACGCGCGCTATCTCCTCCGTACACATAACGCGACGAAACTGCATCTCCAATCCCATTATAACAATCATCTTCCCGTTCATTACGCGAGCTAAGATACTAAATTTAAATTAACAGCCCCTCGTTAGTTAAACTATGTACCTCCGCATCGGGATGAATGTTCATTTGGAAAATAGAGATTGTGCGAATGTTGTTGTAACTTGATTAGCCTTTTAACGTGTGCATATTTTGACTAAGCACCTCGCGTGTATTATTTAAGTACTCTGGAAGGCGAGAATTACTGACCGTTGTGACATTTTTATTTATAATATTTTCACATCATCCTGCGTCGTGCCTCGAATGCACTGCTGGACATAGGCCTCTCCAATTGTTCATGTTGTCTTCGGATTTCAAATAGGACCACCTCATCTCATTCCTTGAGTATCGTAAAAATGACTAAAAGAATATCCGCCAACGCTCTTGGCGTTTACCTGGTTACAAATAGAACCTAATGAGGCCACCACCAATCATCACTCCACCTATATTTAATGGGGAATATTTTCACAAAAAAATGGGTTACAGGATTCCTATCCTCCAAAAAAAGCCTCTTGGCTTTATCTATCGGCAGCAAGATGTCTACTGCTAGACATGAGCCTTCTCCAAAGTCTTCCACGAGGGCCGGTAAGCCTGCAGCGTTTAGTATACGAGTATAACTTTCCACACTTAATCATAAGGCACATTTCGGATCCTTTATCCACGTGCCAAAAGAGCAAACGTGCCCGCGGCAGCCGTCTTTATCGTATCTTTAATGAACACTCATAAGCGTTGCTAGTGGCTGTGACGTCACCGACGCTGAGACCGAGCTTTGTGGGATTTGCGTTTTGTTCTGCCGCACCGACTGCTCTCGTACTAGTTACCTGACTCACTAGTTTTAGTTATTAAGATGTTAGCGAGACGTGACTTTGTGACTTTGCATATACAAGTACGCTTGTTTTCAGGGTGTTTTAAGAAAAGGCGAAGGTGCAATACGTGGTTGTAGCATCGCTTATTTACATATAAAACCTACATGTACTCGTACAATATTTAAATATGCAATTGACAGCGGCAACATTGGACATCTTAGGGACATAGTTTTCTAAGATGCCATGTTTTCACAGACATATCACCAAGATTGAATCCATCTGCTAGTCAGCCAGGTGTTTATTAGTCAGTTATTGGGTGGTAGGAGGTTTCATAAGCTAAGGCCCAGCAGCAAAGTCCACTGCCAGACATGGGTCTTCTCTAAAGTCTTCTATAATAGCTGGTACTCGGCGAAAATTTGGGGACGCCTATGTCCAACAGCGGACTGCGATAGGCTCATGATAATTAGGATTGGGTCATGAAAATCAGTATTGTGAATACTACACCATTACAAGCTTGTGTAAAAATGTCGCGTTTGTTATGAAAGTTTAAAGTACAAATCAGACTAATATATCTCACGCGTATAGTTCAATTTTCTTAATGTCGTATGGAATTCTACCAGGCAACCATTTTGTGGAATCTTCATTTGTCTGAATCGAATCGCAAGTAGTACGAGACCTTTCTAAGAGCAACTCATATAAATGAAAAGGTAAATAGTGGGATCATATTTGGTCCATATGATCCCACCATTTATCTTAACAGCAACTCATATCCGATACAGGGAAGACGAGGCCGCGAGCCGCACAGATTATGGCGGCGACATAAAATATGCATAAAAGCCGTAAAATGCCACACTTAACCGCTCCCTAGCGTTGTCACCTGAATGGAGGGTTGCCGTGACTCCTTCATTCTAAAGGAAATGATTTTGGCAACAGATGTTTGACATTGAAGTAGCGATTTTCGTCCTTACTTTCATTATAATAGAAAGAATTGTTAGGCCTATATGTCCAGACGTATTATTCCAATCATCATTGTGAAATATGATGCATAATAATGTACAAATTTATGTAAAACAAATTTATTATTTTCTTATCATGAAATAGGCTAATGGGCTCTCCATATATAGTTTTTATTATAACTTGGCATACTTCATTTAAGCATCGAGTGTAGTTTGAATCGTATATGGTGTCGAGAACATCTAAAAATCTTAAAAAAAAACTCATTCCAAAAAAGCTAATTGTTAATCCAACATTGCTAATATGTTTAGTCTATTTTTCTAAAAATATACAGGCCAAGTGTTTCGTTCCAACATAATATTTGTTTTAAACTCCTATTTATCATTTAAAAAGAATGCGAGAGCTCCACGAACTCACTCTGGCAGCGTCAGAGTGGCTTCGTCAATTGGACATTAACCTGTGAGGATTCGAGCAGAAATAAATTTAAGCCATACGATAAATGATGATGATCATTTAAAAAAAAGACAAACCAAGTCTTTCGTTTCAACCAAGTTATTTCAAAATCATATCTCAAAAGAATCAATAATACATAACCAAATTTAATCCTATTCATTTTCTTAGCCTGTATCCACTAGCAGGCCAATAAAAACATAAGAACTATCATCAAAACTTATAAAGAAACTCCAAATACAAAATAGAACAGCAACCAATATACAAACATTAAGACAAAAAAAAACATGTTTTTTTTTTACTGATTAAACTTCGGCAACCCTACTCAGGGTCTTAGTCACCTCTGCCGAGCCACTCAGCATCCAGGCGTCTCCAGACAGACGCTCAGACACGAGGGTAATTAAAAATTGCCACCGCACTCGCTGCGAGATACGCGACGTTAAGTGAGCATTTTAGGGTTCCTTCGGCACGTAAATAAGAAAGGAGGAAAAAGCTTATGAAAAGCTTAATTATAATACATCATATTTTACTTAAACTTGCTTGGTTTTGGACTGAAGTTTTGATATCTATAAGAGATCGGAGTTTTAATATTAATAAAGAAGATTCCTTTGGATTACCTTACTAAAGATACAATGATTGATTCCTAAATGATGATGATGAAAGGACTGTATTTCCATGTGATGATGCTAATAAGGAAACTTTTAAAGTTTTCTATTAGCATTGTTAGATAATTTGTATTTACCATTTTCTATAAAATCCATTTAAATTTACTTTAGGTACTGCAAGGATTTTTATCAGTTCCCTATAGTTTTAGACATTTGATTAATCATTTTATTAGTCTTACTTATAAGCCAACACTATCCTTGCATTACTTCTCTGCACCGATCCCAGAAATAAGTCCAGGATTTTAAGGGAAGGCTTAAATAATCCACTGTTTGAAAGCCGAAGCCGTTGAATCGGAAAATAATGAAGGGCATTAGGAGCGTGGCAAGGGCCGTATCAATTACTGCGGGCATTACGTGTTCAATATTAAAATCAAATTTACGGTTCGTACCGGCACGTGAGCGCGAGGCTTAACATGTGTTGACATGTGGAATATTGTTTACAATGGGACCGATAGCAAGAAAGGAAGAGAAGAAACTTCTTGGAGACTTTTTTGGAGAGAAACTATCAGGAGGAGGAATTTTCATTAGTTTCTTATTACTTTTTTTTTTTTGAAGTATGTCATCATCCCCCAATCAGCATCTGGTATCAGAATCAGTGCAAGGGAAATCTTTAGTTTCAGGCCAGTGGTTGGTATAAATTGTATAGGGCAATTACTTATTTATGTAGTATGCACAATGCTACATGACGTAAATGACGTCAACGGTATCTTTTTTACAGGAGGATAAAACGTTCTTTTAAATTAAACTTGGCTGTCCTTTGTTTCATTTATAAGATGACTTTGGCAGCTTCTAACTAAGCTCAAGTGTTTTGAGAGATACACCAATCATCGAGAAAGCCAAAGTAGTAGTTCTCAAAAGCTTAATGTGTTATAAAAAAAAAATTGGGTGTCTAAAAATAATTAGGTGATTAAATATTTATAAATGTTTTATGGAGTTTAATAATATATAACTATCGGGATTTAACGCGCATACCTTTTTATAGTTATAGAATAGAATAGAAACTCTTTATTGCACAAAAACACAGACATTACAGAAAAACACATTACAAACAAAAACAAAGTACAATTTAGGCGGTCTTATCGCTTGTAGCGATCTCTTCCAGACAACCTTCAGGTAGAGGAAACCAGATTCAACAAAGATGGGTAATCTAGTGCAAAACTATCTATTTCAATAAACACTAATACACTAATAGTTATATATTATTATATGATGCAACGCGAAAGCTTAAAAGTTTTTATGGAGTTTGTATTCATTTGCTTCTTTTTGACAGCTAAGGCATCGTTTAAATGGCAATTTTGACCTCTGAATTATATAACACAGTTAAAAAAAATTATATTTACTGAAGTAAATAAAATAGTTTTTACATTACAATAAATATTCATTATTGTCTACCTGCCTATTTGTTGACTGTACATTTTAAAATAGTTTGGTGACCGGCAGCGTTAGATCAATTAAAATCGCATTACGATGTAAAACACGTAATGCCGTAATGCCTCGCACTAAACCACGGCTTATATCTAATTCTTTTGTTACCCTTCCGCGTCAATATTAAATAACAACCCTGTATTAAAAAGCTATTGAAGCCTATAATTTGGAAATTATAGAGTAGTATTTGTGTAATTATGGATATGTCGGTGACATATTGGTAAACCTGACTTCCATATAGGAGGCAGCAGTTCAAACCTTGCCCCAAACCGATATGTTTATTCGAAGTTCTTAAGGAAAACATCGCGAGGAAACCTGCGCATATGTGAAGCAGTTTTAAGGTTGTGTGAAGATGATCACCCTGCCTTTGGCCAGCCTGGTTGAATAAGGCCTTGCCAAAATAGTGTATATACCTACTTACCTTATATACCTTAATAAACAGTTCACCATCAGCATATCGCAGTCCACTGTTGGACATCGGGCTCTCCAGTTGTTTGTCGCTTTGATCAAACATCTGGAGGCTTTGACATAATCGTCACGCCTGGGCAAGCTGGTTGGAGATCTCAGGGCGTAGCTTATAGCTTCGGTGACGCTGCTGTCCATCATCGGCCTGTTGTATTCAGCTATAATGATGATGGCTATGGCAATAGTATGGCGTCTGTTACTCGGCAGGATGCACCACGGGCAGATGATGGTGGCTTGGAGCGAAAAGCTAATAGATTAATCGCTCCCTTGCATTCTTAACAGCTATGCACTCGTAATTTTATGCCTGACCATATTGTTTTCTGTTAATATCACAATAGTCACACCACTTTTTTATTGTTACAGAGTCCAGACAACGGGGAGATAACACACAAACTTTTCAGGCCGTCCACTTCGAAAACGTGAGTAATTTGTATATGTGATTATCATTTTATATTTTACTTCAGCCACAATCAGAATATATCGTGAACGAAAGCTTTCTAAATTGAAATTTGGACTTCAAAAGCTACAATGAACCAAAGTCAAAGTAGTTTACGCAAACATAGGTGCACTTCTGTTATTTTTCATATATTCAGTATTCACATAATATTCATATGTTCACACGAACCAATCTTATAACATCATAATAGCACTATATGTAACTTGATATCATTCGGCACAACAGCAAATTGCTTCTAAATTTACTCACTCTGGACTTTTTTTGGCTAAACCCAACCGAGGTTTCGATCCTGGGACCTGTCGATATACAGGATATGTTCGCGTCCACTAAACTAAAGAGATGGTACTGAAACTTATTTAGTATTAATTGGCATATTGAGCATTAACAGTTAATTAGTTATTGTTATTGACCTTAGTCTCAGTGTATTGGGTCAGACCTGCTATATATCTCAGGGTTTCCTTTCAAATGCCTATACACATAATTATCATTTTCTCGGTTCAACTGTTACACTTACATAATTACCTTTTTTCAGAAAAAAAGGAACATTCGTTACTCCGTTGTACTAACCAAGATGTGTAGTATCTCGCAACATGACCTTAACGGATACTGTAGTCCAGAAAATCTAAATTCTCATACAATATGACCACATGTACATAACAGAATGTGAACCACACACGAAATACATTATATCCATTTAGAACTGGTTTAAAAATAACGTTTCAAACAAGTCATGTATTTAGCGCTATTCATCACATTTTTATTCAAAAGCCGAGCACATCCGCGCTCTGGATTTAACAAAATATGAACGTATTCTGTACGTATTTATAAATCCCGTCGCTCCACACTCGAAAGCAGTCGTAAAGTGAACAAGGACACAATGTAAAATTATACCAGTGTAGTGTAACAAAATGCTTATAAATTCGTCAAAGTAATACGTCATTGAAATCGCCATAATATAATATTATATCATCATCATTATATATCAGCCTGAAGACATCCTCTGCTGTACATAGATCTCTGGCAATGTCCTATAAATGGACATGTCTTGAGCGGTCTGCATCCAAAGAATCCATGCTATGTCAATCAGGTCGTCAGTCTCGTAGGCGCCGTCCTCCTAAATGATATAATGTTGATACGATTTGGTACGATCATAATTACATAGAAACCATATAATTATAATTTTCTTGTGAACGTATTTCGACAACAACAATAACGAGGAGAGTGAATCGGTTTTTTGTTGGATAAGCTCGCTCCAAGAGCTAAGACGCTGCCTACCGTAAGGAGAAAAACTCTCTTTAGACCATACTTGAATAAGGACAAGTCGTAATGATCAGGAGCTTATCAGCTTACACGTACGCAGAAAAAGCGATCGTTGGAAACGAACAGTTCTTGATGGGAAAGTTTCCAAATGGTACAGCTGGACCCTGCCGCTGCACATAGGCGCAATGTCATTGTCCTATTCAATTTCAATCGCACCTTTTATTAAGATCCAGAAAACATTCCTCACTGCAACCCGTCCCTACACATCAGACGTGAAGCCCGCGGCGCCAATTACTAAAACCATAAAGCGGCTGCAATTGTCGCATGCGATATTTATGTATATTTATGTAACGTGCATAAATATGTGCGGGGGAGCGTGATCCCGCTCGCGGTAATTATCGTGTGACTTATTGGCGAACGAAGATAGCACGTACAACGCGACCGTAAAACGAAGACCCCTCATCGCTTCCGTATTACTTCTGTAGACTTCAGAATCGAAGGGAGGCGATAGATCAAGTTAAAACGGTGACGCGCACGCTCCGAGGGTACACGGGTTTATCTAGCTGGGTGCTGATCGTGACTTTCCGACGGAGATTTCGGTAATTACGCTGATTATGAGGACGAATCGTGCTTCACGTTTTCTGAAGGTTCCCCGGAGAGATATAAATAAGCAATAGAAATAATGTTGCAGTCAAGATCGGAATTGCGTTGCGGGGGACAGTAAATGCGTTTCTTATCATTGACATCCTAACAGATGGGCGGATTTATCGTTGTAACATAGTGTATATTAGAATAGTATTGAGAGTGGCTTGTTACTATTATTTGGAAAATAAATAAATATTATGAACCCGATTTTACTTAAACCATAGGTGGATCACCTAAAAACTTCAAAATCGGGGCTAACGAGAGAAATAGTACCTCAAAACGTTAACACTCATTATTCACACATCAATCTTTTGCCAAATTTATACTATCGAATCCGAAATTACTTAGGTATGTTATATCAATCACGCAGTTCCTAAAATCGGCCACTGCGGAATTATGTTCATTGCGTATATTAGATCTAGAATCTTAATAGACACAAACTGATCACAAACTGATACATCTTTATTATCCTGCAAACGTCTACTGCTGGGTATAAAACTATGTCTTAGTCACCAGGCTTAGCAGGCGGGTCGGTGACCGCAGTAGGTTTCATTTGCTTTTACCCAGGGAAACGCTGCTGCCCGTTTCCTGATATTTCCTTAGTCGGCTTCTACGACACCCACGGGAGGAAATGGAGCAGTTCTGTTTGTAAATCCGTAAATGACACGGAAGTCACTGATACACTATCAATTAAAGCAAATGATGCATGATATACAAGATTCCGAACCTATAAAAATAGCCGTCTATCTTACGGTTCTTACTTATTATATTTAACTGCCACTTAGCATAAAGATATTATTCAATACCTACCACTTGGCAAACCTCCTATAGAACCAACAAAGTTGACAAACACGAATACTTCCCAACTCAATTCTATGTATATCCATCATTTTATTTTATTGTTCCCATAAGTCGCCCTTACAAATAATGAACACGGCATTAATCTGAACCGAACTAAGTCACAGTAGCAGTGTTTAATAACGCAAAGTAAATGAAGCCACTTAACCTTGTTGCCAAGTTTGATCCAATAAAACAAAGTTCCGAACAAACGAATGCATTAAAGTCGCCGCAAACTGATCCAATCGTAATATCGCACTCGCAGACATCGAAAGTTAGTATGCATTGACTTTGAAAAGTCGTCCAAAACTAAGTTGGGTTATGTTTATGAAACTATTCGGATGCGGGTGTGTGCCGATATACATGCAAGAACTCGCGCCCGACTCGAGGCATAGTTCGCTAAGTGGAACAGCTGTAAAACAAAGTAGCGAAGGGTCTAGGAACTTAGTGTGTACGTCGGGAACTATTCGGCGGAACACATGTCCTCCGCGGTAGGCCGGCGAGACGGCTGCCGCGACCCGTCGCACACAACTTTGACAGTTTAATTCGGGAAGTAGGTGCGCGTCCGAACGGCCGATTTGTAAATAAGTTAAACTAGTTTTTAACTAAACCGTCGCGGCCGCGTGATAACGGACTCGACGCCTACGCTACGCCCCCCGCCACGCCACTCGCGGCCCGCGTGCAGATAAACTTTTAAAATGACTTTGGAAGCTTTTGAGCTTTTAATCGGTAAAGTTGTACAGACAGACAGTTCGGGCACAATCCTTGAACCGCTTGCGCCGGCGACGGCGGCCGCAAAACTTTGTTTTACAGGACTACTTTTCTTCTTGTTTCAAGGTTGGACTCTTAAAACAAACTCCGGTTCGACGGAGTTCGCGAACTCGGGCGCCAACAATTTACAAATTTCTCTCTTTCATAACAACTAACTGCCGCTCGGCGCGCCGGCGAAAGTTGTCCTGCGTAGATCTTAATCGCATTGTCTGTTGCGCTCGCGGCGCGAACAGCTGATTGTGACGACACAGTTTATCGAACTTTTGCTTTGCTCCCGCAATGCGTATCCGCGGACGATGCGGAATGCAGTCGCGTGTCCGAGGACACCTCTTTTTGGCAACGTTGCGTCAACATTCAAATAGGAGGGCGGATAGACAGGAGGCGCCCTCCGACGCGTTTATTCAATTCGCTTAAGTGACATCGATAGCATCGGCTGCGGTCGAAAAAACTCGTCTGCCAAATTTGACGTCCGCCCCCTCGGCGACCGGCGGCGACTTCTTTTTTGAGTTCACGCCTCACCTGCCCGGGGCCAGAAGTGGCCCGCGTGAAACACTGATTGGCATTTAATACGTCCTTTTATTTGATCGACATGGAAACTCTTAAAAGCTTTTTACTTACGCGTTCTCACGAGGGAGCGAAATGCTCTTACACATGTTATGTGAGTGAGACTGAGAGCTATTTTGTCCGTAAAAGGACCGTTTGCGCAGATGTTTGGAACATGAGCAATTGGAAATTAAATATGTGGCTCGGCGGTGTGCATCGCTGGTAACATAAGCTAAATGCAGTATCGGTTATTGCGCGTAAATTTTACGTAACTAGAAATAAATAGGTTGCGGGTGTGTGGGGCGGGACGGTGGGCGTTCGTATGCGCGCGCACCGCCCCGCCGCTCCCGCTGGCGGACCGCGGCCTCCGCACAGTCCGCGAATCGCGCCCGCCGGCCGCCCGCTCCGCGCCGCGCTCCGACTCCGGGACGCACCGACTCGCTACGACTGCGGACAAACTTTCCCGTTACGACCCGCGCTACGAACTACGAAATGCCCCGCGACCATTAGTTACAGTGCTGTGTCGTTTAGTGCGATCGTGATATATTTTTTTTATAAAAATTAACTTTTGTGATGACCACGCTCGAGTTATAGCGATGTCGGCCCTAGTCCGACCTGTGTGGTAAGTCGACGCTTTTAACATTTTCTTTCTCGACACCGTCAACTATTTTCTTTAAACGAGGCGAATAGTTGAAAGTGCTTATTGTAGTCGTTCCGACGTTAGTTTGGACGTGTTTTACGTATTGCGGAAGTTTATTTCAGCTGTGTATTCGACGTGAAAAACTCAAGAAGTGACAAGATAAATAAAAATAATCGTTTACGCACAAATCCCACGCTCGTAAAACCATTTCACGAAATGCTTTCAATTTAGCTGTTTAGGAACAAAAATTGTATGAATAAGATTATTTTAATTCTATACAAATTGTATGATAGAGGATAATAAATGTGTTGAGTGTATTTGTGATGATTTTGTCAGGACAACAATATATTAAATTTTACTTAGAACGCATTTAACTTTAATACATAAAATAAAAACTTTACTTACTATAACTTGTTATAGTTATGTTTAATTCAAGCCGTCAGAAAAATCTGACTTTTTCGCTAAAAATTCAAAATATTTTTGTTTTAGTCATTAAAATGTTACTAGAAAAGTATTTATGAGCTATAAAAAAGTAACAGCTGTATTTTAGGACCTATAAAATGTAATCGCAATCAAAGCTTTTAAAAGCTAATACATTTATGTTATATCATTCCAAAAACATGTCAAAATAAAATGTGTTTATAGGAAAATGTTGTTAATAAAATCAAACTTTTAAAAATAAAACTGAATTATTACAAATACAGGTTATTTGAAATGATTCAGAAATACATTTTTAAAAAATATCATGACATACATTTTATGAAATACCTATTTCTTTCTTAATTTTTTCATAATAGCACAAAATTCATTTAAATATTCGTAATATAGGTAAAGAAGATATAAAAGTAGATTTTTATAATTATACATAATTTAATCCTTGAGTGGGATTTAAAACACAAAAATTGCGAAAAATTTAGGGATACTATGATATCACAAATTGATATGATTATGATTCTTAGTTATAATAAAGGCTTTTACTACATTTAACAAAAATAATAGGTAATAGAGTGCATTGTTTTAATTTTTATATTATTATTAGCTATACAGTAAGTGAACTTAACAAAACTTGGATTTTAAAAAGGCAAAGTTACTGTGCATGCGCAATAGGTATCATTATCCAGAATAGGAATAGGTATTACTATAGTAATACTACAATATTATTATAAACAATAAAATATTATCTAACTACCTAATTATGCTTTGTATTTGTTCATGCCGATAGAAAAACCCCCAAGTCACTGTGAAGTTAACTGCAACATAGTAATAAAGCCATAACTTTATTATCGACAATAATCTCTAAATTACAATTCTATCAACGCAAACTATCATTTTCATAAAAAAAATCATTCAAGGAGTAGTCGAAATGCTCGAGAATTCAATATTGTACTAGATTAATACTCTACAAACACTGGGTTATACAATTTAAATATTCGTAGTATTGTAATATTGTAAAGCGTACTCGTATAATAATATACGCTTTTGAATTTAAGCTCGCACTGACGAAACAAAGTTGCATGAAATTTTTACTTCACGATGACTCGATAATACTACCGACCATACATATACTTTAATCTCAAATAAAACCATAAAAACAATCCAAGTTCCCATACAAATTACACGAACCAACTCACTTTATTACGCATGGTCAGTATTCTAAACGGATATAAACGTACAAAATTAACCCTTAAACGCTCGACATGAACAAACGTAACCCAGGTGGGCGTTTAACGGTTTTCCACGTAACGCCTCTACGGGTCCGCGCCCATCAGATAAAGCTCAAATTGTTTCCACTCAACCACCGCGTATCTGATGGGACTGAATTATTTATTGTTGTTCGCGTTTCACCCGCAAGCGGTTTAGTGTTAAATCATAGCCAATCTGTGTTGGTGCATGATTAAATACATGATATTGTACTGTGTTTACTGTGTATAAGTGATAGTTCAATATCATTGTAAATTATTCTTGTTTATGATTGTATGTTCGTCTTGAGGAGTTAAATGTTCGTCTAAGAGTAATAAATTGATCTGTCATTAATTAACGATAGATCTAAATCTATAGTAGATTTAGACCTATCGTTATGCCATTAATACTGTTTCAATATCAATACCATTTTGTTGACAAAATATGAACCAACGCAATGCAATAAAAGAACCAACGGAATTAGAAAGGTAAACTTTAACAAAAGAATATACCTCCTTAAATTATAGATGCAGTACATATAAGTCCATTATCCTACTATTACTAATATGTTGATTATACTATCTACTAAACAAATTCAATGCTTCAGCATTACTGTATGACAAATAAAAATATGTGGTCTAAACTAGATACATAGCAGAACTCAATTCCTTCATCAAACCAAAATAGCCCCATGTCAAATAGGAAAAATTTCGATTTTATTACTTGTGGAGTATTCGAGAATAAGACCTTTCATAAACGAAAAGCATAGGCAATCTATCAGATTTATGTCATTGACTAAAATGGAATTATTTATTGCGGAAGCCCCTGTTACCTTGCGGTTGTTTAAAGCCACAACCATTCGGACATAAGACTTTGTTGTCGCGTAAAATCAATCAGTTTATGATTATTTACTCAAAACACAGGTAGGATAGCAGCAACAGCTTAACACAGATTATTGAAAACTTTGCAAGACTGATGACTTTAAATACGTTGCGAGGTACACATGAGGTAGGTATTCTTTCTTAATGCTGTTCACTATAAATGACTTCTTAAGGAACCCATACCTATCATTCAACAGCTCCATCCACTGCTAAACGTTGACCTCCTTTAATTTGCCATATTTTTCTATTTGCCTATACTGATTACGAACTAAACCTACCTATATTATAATGAAAACCACACCACGCAAGTGTTTAATCCTACCAAAATAAAAACAACTCTGTTTTTATTTGCAAAAAAAAAAAAAACCGGCCAAGTGCGAGTCGGACTCTCGCACGTAGGGTTCCGTACCACTATACAGCTAAATAAATGTTTTTCTTTACGTTTTATTACATTGGAGTTAATTAAATGAAAAAATTAGGTAATTTGATTTATGACGTTTAAAAAAAAAACTACTGGCTAGATTTCATTCAAACCAAATTTCGTTAGTAGTTTTCATAGTGATACACATGATATATTTTTTTCAGTTTTATCATGCCCATATTTTAGAAGTTACGGGAGGGGGGACACTCATTTTACCACTTTGGAAGAGTCTCTCGCGGAAACTATTCAGTTTAGAAAGAAATGATGTTAGTAACCTCAACATCATTTTCAAATACCTATCCATAGATACCCCACACGTATAGGTTCGATGAAAAAAAAATTTTTCAGTTTCAGTTCTATGTATGGGGAACCCCAAAAATTTTGGATTTTTTTCTGATTTTATTTTAAAATCTTAATGCGGTTCACAGAATACATCTACGTACCAAATTTCAATAATATAGCTTTTATAGTTTCGGAATAAATTGGCTGTGACATACGGACGGACAGACAGACAGACAGACAGACAGACAGACAGACAGACAGACAGACAGACAGACATGACGAATCTATAAGGGTCCCGTTTTTGCCATTTTGGCTACGGAACCCTAACAACGCGTCTCGCTTACCTTCCAAAGAAACCTCTATAACGTCTTTATGTGTACAAAATATCACGTAAGAAATCCGAGCGCCGTTCAAGGGTTAAAGGAAGGTCGTGGTACGTAATAAGTATAATGCGCGTTCCGCACGAGGTACCGAGGGGCCCATACGTCGCGTGTTAACCCTCCGCCTTAGGGCTGACGATTGTACACAAGGAACGTTTAATACGGTTAACGTTTTCCTTTATTTTCTTTTTCTGTTAACGGTTAATCCTATACCAGTACGAAGTTGTTTATTGGTTAAGATATATTAGTTAGTTCGTTAACGCGATTGATAGCTTGCCTCAGGGCTATGGCTGACGATAGAATACAAATATCATCTAATACGGCATTAGTAGACTGATAAAACTTTAGATATTCTTTAGTTGATTGATTGAACGATGCCTCTAACAAACTAGGGGAAAGAAACCAAGATATTTGCAAGTGAACATTGGGACGAAATGGAATTTTTCCGAACAAACGATCTCTTAACTGTAGTGATTAATACAATGCAGTGTATATGTTATACGAAATTAAAAGATTTTTCCATAAATTAAATGGTAAACTCTCTAAAGCGTCACCCTGGGACTGAAGATTACATCATCCGTTGTAACACATTTTTTTTTTATTTTGTTCCTGTCAATTTTGAAACGTGCGTAATTAAAGGTTTAGTTATTTTAGTTAACGAGAGTTCAGGAACATAGGACTAATGTATTTTTTTCTGTGCTAATATTGTGCTTAAAGAGGACATACACTTACATACTTTTAGAAGCTTTTTTAATTCTAATTTCCAAAAAATAAATTATCTAAAATTGTGTTTGAAGTGCGGACTTATTTGAAGTGCGGACTTATTTGAAATGCTTGTAATACGACGTAAAACATCTAAGTGTTTCTACGCAAATTATACCACTTAAATCAAATCAAAAATACCCTACCTTGAATACCTATGGCCTATTACTATAGCCCTTAGGTATTTAACTCTAACTTTGTCAACTAGTAAAAACAAATTTAAAAAAAGTATGACAGCAATAAATATATTCATCATACCTCCATAAATATGACTGTATATTTATAACATTAATGTCAATCAATGTTTACAAAAGCAGAAATTTAATTTCTCCAATTGAATTCTGCAAAAGTCTAAATTAAAAATAGCATATTTGTAAAGTTTTACAACCAGATCAATGAAAAAGCTTAACATGTTTCGGCCAAAAGCTTTTGTTCGTCAGACAATAACCCCGCTATGATTTTAGGGTTGCTTCTCAATTACATAATAAATATAAAAATAACGTTTATGAATAGTATAGTAATAGACCTTGCCTTTTGGACCAGCAGTCATGGTCAAATCGCACCCAAGACTTACATACATTTGATGAACGTTGTCATTTGATATTTGGCTGGATATTACTACTACTCTCTCCTGACCAAATTTAGACCTACCTCCAAAATGACACAAGTGTTTACACAGGTTCAGTCACTGGATATTAATATTGTATTAAGTATACATTCAAGAAACATGCCTTGGTTCTGATTTCAGTAATAAAATGCTTAAGCTAAATTACTTTTAGTAACAATTCAGGCCCGAATATCAAGCTTTGTCATTGTTCCATGGTACAATTTTTCCACAGACGTTACATAATATAAATTTTAAGAAAAAAATTGTTTTTTAATTATTTGCAATATTTTTCGATGCCAGCAGGAACTTTACTCTGGCAAAAGCTCGCAAAATTAATTTCATTAACCAATTCATGTTTTATTACCTACATAGCTAACGAGATCCTACACACAGATCCTACTACATGTTTTTGTTTGTAATATGTTTTCCTGTAATGTATGTGTTTTTGTGCAATACTTATTTACTTACTTTGCTGTACTCGTACAGCTGTACTGATCGCTCAGCGATCCGATTTTGTGCAATAAAAAGTTTCTATCTATCTTTATCGCTAGTACTTTTTCCTAATCAGTTAACGAAAAACCCTGTAAACAGCGCTCGGTTAACAAAAAATCCTGCTACAATTTTCACCCAACCCTATTCGTTGCGAGCGAGGGTCGGCCCGCCACCGTCTCGCTGCACAATGCAGCCAACGCTATTACCCCACTTATTTCGACTCAGCTAAACTAATATTGATTTTTGCACTCATACGTGCATGCTCCACTTTTGGAATACAACTGCACAGTCGCATCCTGTACTTTAGAACGCGATATAGTGAAGAAACTTGCATCTGACTCTATGACATGTAATTAAATTTACAGTGGTTTGTTGGCATTCCATGTTTTTAGCAAAATTGGTGACCACTATTAACTTAGTTTAATATTAAACGACTTTGAAACATACTATGGAGCACGCTCACCCAACAAAATCCGTATCACTTAGAAAACATGAAGATAAAATTTCAAACCCTCAAAACTCGAACTCGTCAATAATTCCCATAGGTTGCCTTTTAATATCAATCTTAATGTATTGAAGTGGTGTATATGTAGGTAGTGCTACTATTTTTGGTGTATCAAACGTAAACCGTTTCAAGAGACTTGCTTGAATCAGTGCCTGATCTTTTCAACGTTTAAATTGGACTATTATGCCAAAAGAACGATTGGAAGAACCCACATCTATCTGCTTTCAGATATATGATTATTTTTCTTTAGTATTCTTTACCATTTTACAAGTCCCAGAATCATATTATCTCGTAGCTAGTGTCAGGAAGTCCAGACCTTACGACACGAAATAATGCCACATTTTTAAAACCTGATAATATAATAGATTAGATTAGAGAACTAATCGACACAGAAGTGCTCACGAATGCCATTAAATCACAAGTTTTTATTTATATTTTATTATAACTAAGTTGATGGTCACTGAAGGCTTATTATTTTTGAGCTTTTTCCTTTTTTGAGAATATAGGGTAGCTCTTACAGCTCCTCTGAATTGTATTAGTTACAAACTTACAACAACAAAAAAACAGTCTAATTGAGAACCTCTTCCTTTTTTATTAAGTCGCTTAAAAAATAAATAGGTATTTTATATCAGTTCGATTATTTCCTCCGTTCACGCCTATTTCCGCTCGGGTCTGGAAACTTTCTCGCACATTCATTCAAATTAAACATTAGTTTTGTAAAACTAATTCCAAATTTGAATGACAGTCATTCAAAGTTTCCGAATAAGAAAATGAGCATTTATCTTACACTAAGATAAAGGGAGTATTCTTATAGCTGCTTGTTTGTAAACCGCCCCTACAGATAACGGGGGTGCAGATACCATGCCACTGCCACTCCACCCCATGATTTGGCCGGCGTTAACTGTTATAATATTGATTTTTTACACTCACATGTTCCACCCTTGTGTTTTAAGTACTGAACTCATAATGCTTTGCGCTTGAATTATCATAATACGTACTTGTGAGAGGGCTTCTTAGTCGTATCCTTACGTATAAAAATTAAAAACACCAAACAAAAAAAACCATTTAGTATTATTAATATTAAAAATAACCCACGACATGCCACGCTGGGCCACACAGCGCCATCGAGTCTCAAACTCAAACCAAGCTTATACTATGGGTACTGTGTAGACAGGTTATAACCTAGATAAGACACTTTTTAAAATTTCCTAAATAAGCAGCACTTTTTTTCGGAAGCCGGGGGCTAGAGGTTGGGCATGGCGATGGCAACTGACAGGTGACTGACCGGTTAGTTGCCTGTTGTCGCTGGGACTGGGGCTCCTCTTTTGCTTTCCATCAGGCGTAGAAAAGCCATTATGTCCTAGTAATATAAAATAGAAACATAATTATTATACATAGCAAACACCAATAAAAATAGACATGTTCATGCAAACAAATATTTGCACTCTGCGGGGATCTAACCTGGGACCACTGTCTCAGAGGCAGCGTTCATTACCACTGAACCAAAGTGGTCGTCCTTTTAATACGGTAATTGCTCTGTAAGTGCAACATTCAACAATCTGAAAAATTGTTGTAGAAAGACATTTATGGTGTATATAATTTCTTAGTGTATTTTAATTTCAATTCCAAACCTTTGACGATGACTTAAAAAGACTTATAATGAATATCCAACTGCATTTTCTCTCGTACTATAAAGCACAGTAAATCTTACTTTTGTCGTACAATTAGGCTGTGGAACTCTCTTCCAGCACACGTGTTCCCTTCTTCTTATAGTCTTGGGTCTTTTAAACGGGGCGTGAAGCGGCACTTATGCAGGCCGTAATAGTGTGATCGATCCGCATGGCACTTACCATGTGTGATCGCTTACACTTTTTGGACTTTGTCGTTTGCTTAACATCAGGCAGGACTGGGGCAGCAACAGGCAGGGGGTTTGTTACGGAAGTGTTTATTATGTTAGAAAGGAGCAAAAAGTAACTATTTTACTCTCCATCCCTTCAACTATCTCCACTTAAAAAATCACGTCAATTTGTCGCTCCGTTTTGCCGTGAAAGAAAGACAAACAGACAGACATATTTACCCATTTATAATACTAGTATGGATTAATACATAGGATTGTTTTAAGTGCATAATTTTAACCTTAAAAATTAAAGTAGTATAGAAATACATTAAGTACGCAATTTTTGATGCAGTTCAAAGTTGGTGTGAAGTATCGGATCAGTGTTACTGTCAGATTAATCGGCTATCAAATCATCATCATCAGCCTAAAAACGTCCAATGCTGGACATAAGCTTACTGACAATTATCATGTCTGTGGGGGAATTTGTCTAAGTTACCACGCTGCCGTGCTGGCAAGCACGTTGGTCATCGCAGTAAAACTTACTATTAGTATCCAGGTAAACGCTGCTGCCCATTCCCTAATATTCCTTTAGTCGTCTTGTACGACACCCAAGAACTGAGATGGGATGGTCCTATATTAAATCCGGAATCCACACGGATTATCTAATTAGAAAAATATCGTATCTTCTTCTTATATATAAAAATGAATTCCTGTTCGTTAGTCTCGCTAAAACTCGGGAACGGCTGGACCGTTTTGGCAAATTTTAGTCTTGAATTATTTGTGGAAGTCCAGGGAAGATTTAAAAGGTGAATAACGGGCAGTACGAAGTCTGCCGGGTCAGCTAGTATCAAATAATTATAACTTGTCTAAGGAATTTCCTGTCGAATAATTGTAAGTAGAGGCTCGTCGAAAAAGAGTTTCGCAAATTTCAATATACCACTTAAATCGATCACCTTTACCTACGCTTTAAACTATATTTTCCTTGTACTGTGGCTACAATATCGTGTCTGTAATTGGGGGACGTTTTTCAGAAATCCAACAAACCCAGTACAACCGATCAGCATGAAAGAACAATATCTAACTAAATAAGACCGGAAGAGATTTTCAGATAGGCCCAGCCTATCAGCAAAATATTTTTATGTTAGATAATAAAATAAAATAAAAACATCTATTTTGTATTATTACCTACCTTTAGTAAAAATTTAAATCAACAAGTTTCTTATTCGCTAAACAAAACTCTACAATATTCATAAACCATTTCAGAAGCGTCCTTCGGGCAAAACTTATCATGAAAATAATAACAGCCGTATTCGAAGAGCAGCAAAGTTATTAGAAAATTATTATCGCAACAAAGCGAACCACCTTCTCCTCGCAGATAAGACAAACACTAAGTTGTGAAACTTGCTTCTCCGACAGTGTCCGGCTATCACTCGCCGTCAGCGACTCGCTATAAACTCCCAACTTCCCAAAGCCGTTTAAACTCGATTCGGGCCGGAGCCAAATTGGACGGGTATTTATCTTCGGGTAGTCGATTTAAAAGCAAAATCACGCAAGCACACGACGCCATTATCGCCGAGAAGCGCCCCGCAGGCCGCAGCAACTCTATGAATCTAATCCGAAGGATTTAGCTACTGATTTACAGCCGACGAGGGCACGACTGTTCGAAAGAAAAGTGATAATGTCTTAATCCCACCACACTCGAGCCGGCAGCCTCCAAATTTTACGGCCTCCCGCCCAGACGGCACGTTTTGATTTATGATTTCAATAATTAAGAATTCTAAGGTGCAATTTGAATTTGCGATGTCTGAGGGGCCGCGGGAGGCCGACGAGTGTTTGTTATTGCCCCGCCGAAAGGGTCCAGGGTTTTACGGCTTACCTTTCATTTTCTAAGGAATTATGCGGTCTACTGGAGTTATATGGGAAATTACGATTTGTATTTGACTGTTTAACGTCTTGCGTACGAACGTTAAGCCGTTGTGTAGGCGTTCCTTTTTTGTTTAACAAAGCCATTATTATCGTAAATACAAAATATTTTACGGAGACAGGGAAATGAGTTTTCGATTTTGTATTTTAAAACTGTTTGTGATTGAAACGTGAATAAAAATAGGAACAATAATATGTTATGCCAGTCGTTTGCTTCAAGATTTTCCATGTTCAATGATTATACTCTTTTGTAAATTCTGACTGAACGAACAGTACACCAGCAAGGTCCTATAAACTTTTTCTAAGGATAACTACCTACTAAATATGCTTACATTAAGTAATAATGTTATTACATTATTTATGTTATTACATTATACAAATTGTATTTAATCTCATCCATTTAATGCAATTTTGATGAATATAATATTTTATATTCATCAAAATTGCATTAAATGGATTATGTATTCTATTTATATACGAGTATATTTATTTACTACTTAACTAACTATTTCATCCATCGAACTGGCAAATTACTATTCTAAGGTCTGAGTTTTCAATCGCCAGATTAAGCTTATGAAACTGTTAAAATGTAAGGAAAATGTGTCAAGACGTCATTAAAGTATAGGTACATTCTCATAGCAAAACATCTTGACTTTTACAATTAGTCATCTCACCTCTTATCAATCTGTTAAACTTTATTCTTCTGTTAAAAAATCTTACCAAAATAAATAAATTAATATCAGACAATACCACATATATTGCTCCAATCCCAAAGTAATTTGAGCACTTGCGTTATGGGTATGAGAACAACGAAGGTACCACGAGAACATATTCTTACATACTAATACAAACATCCAGACACGGAAACCAAACCACAACAACCAAACACAAGAGTTTTTCGAAAATGAGTGTAATCCGACGTATATCTGCCCAAACAGGTACTGAAAACAGCACAAACCCGTCGTTCCAAAGCCTCGAAGTAATAAAAGACCGTCATAACGTTACATGTAAACCAAACTCGCAGATGCTAGCTGCATCCATAATTAGATACAGCGTCGAAAACAAAGGAGTCACGTTTCACGCACGACTGCTCGTGTAGCGTCTTAACCCTCGCGAGCTCATATCGCTCCTAATCTCGGCATTACAATTAACGCGGCAGATAACCCGCACTCGCCGCCCGCTGATAGAGGTCCGTGCGAGCACTAGTTTAACCGGTTAAGCGGCCGCCCTCCGGGTTTATCTAATTACCATGCGCGAACGCGAACGCGAAAACGCGCGTTTTGGTGTAGGGTTGAATCTTATTACATACGCTACCGTGGTTTCACACTCGCTTTTCGTTTATTTTTGATACGTTGAAAGAGGCAGTCACGGATGGGATACCGCTACACAAAGTAATGCTACCAAAATATTCTTCATAAAGATATACATATACCTTGTTCTTGAAACAAACAGAGAGTCAAGGTATTGAAAATAGTCTTCATACCGATTCAGAACACTACGGAAGTTTATTCTATGGGTTTCGTAGCAGACGATTAAGGGAATATCAAGAAACCCGCAGCAGCGTATACCTACTGCAGTCACTTGTCCGTCTGCCAAACGTGGTGACTAAGTCAAATCCCCCAAATAACAGTTATCATTGGGGGAGGTTTATGTTTAACAGTGGACGTTTTGCAGGCTGATCATGATGATACCATAGGAACCTCTCCTTGCTGATGGAAATAGAATTAAAAGCCCAAGTCGTTGCAAAAGACAAATAAACAAAACAATCACATCTCATGTCAATCAGTTGCCACCGCAATGCCGGCCTTTAAGGTATAAATCTATAATATTACATTACACGCGATTCAAAACATTACTTTAAAAGCGCAGGCCACACTGCCAGCTGAGCGGGCAGAGCGGGGGACATCGTTTCACCTCTTTTCATTCTTGGGTTGACACCGCCAACTAACCAGTAAAGCTACGTCAGCGGTGCGAGCGACGTGAGCGAAGCGATCGAAATGTGCGTCCAGCGAAGCTCCTCGTTTCGCCTGCTTCACTAGCTTCGTTAACTTCGCCCGCTCCGCTCACTCAGCTGGTGGTGTGGCCTAAGCTTTACGAACGCCAAGAAAAGCAAAGAAACTTATAAAAGGATATAATTATAAATGAAACTAACTTTTCGCTAGCAGTTTATTTATGTAGACTTACAATATAAAGTATATTTAATCTTGTATTACACATTTATGGTGAAAATTGCACTACCATATAATCCAGTAATAAAGAAAAAATAAAATCTCCTAAAAGAAAGTAGCATGCACCGTTTCAGCCAACATCTATTGCAAACTTAATGTAATTTCCGGGATTTCGTGTTTTGTCAGCGAAATTGTTTTCTCACCTCCAATCGAATACCAAATTTCTCTTAAACACGTGTTAATATTTGATGCTAAAGATTATCATAATACACACACAAATAAATTGGAACACTTGGCATAGAAAATTTATACCCAGATAAATCGTTCCTTAACTCTGGGTACCGAATGATTTGTTAGAAAACATTTTTCGCAACTACACTGGTTTCGGATCTCTAGATATACCATGCATATACATATCCACCATATACTTTGTTGTTATTTACAATATTCTCTCTCTCATGTCCCTAACCATGAACAAGCCGCCAATGAACATATCGGTAAATAAGCTACGCTACATTACCTTACACGAATTTCTCTACATGACCTAAAGCTTGCCTGGTAGAGAGAATCCTCGTATAATGAAAATCGCATTTTGTACTTGCCATTTTGTGCAATAAAATTAAAATAAATAAAGTAAAAAAGGACTAATTTCGCTTCCAGAAACAGCTCTTTTGTTGAAAACGATTGATTGCAATCTGAATTCAATTGAATGTTTGTTCAAGTCAAAGTGAATTTGATTCATTTTTAAATAAAAATCCGAGATCAATTTTTATTTGAATTTATATACCTATTACATTATTATGTATGTACAACTGTACATCGACTTAAATTCATATAGGTAAACAACATTTGCACGAGGTTTAGTATGAACTCCTTTGCGGTTTAGGTAGTATGAGGGTTAATATGCTATGTATCCTTAATTCAAGATGCATAACTTAAAGCCAGAGTAAACGAGTGAAATGTATCAAAAACATCAACAACCCTATTCCCAAAACGTGCACGTTTCAGTTAGCTCACTGAATGCGACTCGGGGCCCGAGTCACGTACGTAAATGTTTGCGTTACTATCGGTATTCGGCCTTCCGGTGGGCCCCTGCTACCTTCGTCAAGGACCATCGATTAACATCTAAAGTCGAGTTGGGCGCATATTGCACAACTTTCCGGGGAGAATATCGATCAATAAATCAGGCTGGAATGCTCGGGGTATCTTAGAGACTGTTTGGATAGCTGTAACGCTCTGTTTAGGGCATTATGTTTGCTTAACTGGTTAGGTTAGTACTAACATTATGTATTGGTCTAGTTTAGTTCATATGTCTATAAAAGCAATGGCAGCTCGATAATGTATAAGATATACCACATACTTCAGAAAGTACGTTAGGCGTTCCTTTAATTCCTGTGTCATATCTCCCTCTGATTTTGTCGAAGTATCGTCATATGTGTCTGTGCTAACACATTATTGCTCTATAGCTTCTGCATACTTAGTTGATCTTTGAAGACATTCGAAATTCCTTCAGGAGAGTAATATTGCCCATACGAAGTAAAATATAATATAAGGAGGTGTATTTATGAAAAGCTCAATATTTAACGTATCTCATTCATCAATGTAAAAAATATCAATCCTTGGACTTTAATATTGTCAAAGTTTCTTCTTTCTTTAATAGCCTTAACCTAATCCAAATTATTTTAGAATTTAAAATGAGTGCAACGTGTATCGTTTACTATAATAATGTGTCTCTTTGCCTCGAGGCATTCCCCTTTCCACAAATTCCGCCCTCTTAAAAGCTAAAAGCTTGTCTTAGAAAAATAAATTTTTAACTTGTTCTTCTAAGAAAAGCTAGATCTGAATTCAGTGCAGGAATATGGTACCCATTTTTAAAATAAAGCAAATTTCCATAAAAAACACAGCCAGCAACGGGTTAAAAAATTTTTTTGCCACAAATGTTTTATGTCTCCCCCGGGAACCATTCATTTTCTTGACATGCGGACGAAGTAGAGTCTCCATAGAGGACTATACCTCTATGCAAAAGTATACAATGAAACTATAGCATGAAACCCCAAGAACACATCCATAATATTTTTCAAGAGATTTAATAATCACATCAATATATTTTACTAATAAAGAGCCGAATTTTATGGAAGCATATTATTTACAACAAGTTCTTAGCCATTAATTCCATTCTGGAACCTAAACATACACCATACCAACTTAGCGTTAAATCTTTTATTATGTAGATAATTGATGCTATATTAACGACGATCGTAACAGTTAGCCTTTAGTCGAAATCTGCTAGGTATTTCTATTTTAAACACACTCATCTCATCCAAACGGTTTCAAAGTCATGATAAATTATGTTTTAAAAATAAATATATTACAATAAAATGTAGCTCAATTTATAATTGTGTGTGTTTGCGAGTGTGTGATGTGTGTGTGAGCTTAATATTTTCTTACCATAAAACTTTAAAAGTTTAATAAAAAATTGGATCGAAATTTTACATAGAAATAGTAGAAGACCATAAATGGTCTATTGTGTGTGCGTGTGTGAGTTAGATCGTAATAATTTTAGCGCTTGAATTTTCTGCTTTTCTTTTGTTTAATCAAAATATTTTAGCGAATAATGTAAATTAAAGAAAAACACCAGCACATGATTTTGTCTATTTCAAAACAAAAAATAAGTCGAAAAATGTCCAAAAAGCTGTATTTTTTACCAATATTTATATTTTTTGAAATAGGGCTGTATTTTTAGATTATTTTATACTTAGTGATATATCTGTGTTTTATAACACCTAATATAATCTGTGGACAACTGTGACAAATGGGATATGATATACAACCTTTAAACGGTACTCTGAACTTGACCCAAAAATAAAAAGAAAAACTGGTAGTCACTTTGACATTATTCAAAAACTTCTGAAAAAGTTTTTGGCGAAGTTTTATGGAAACTTGAGGCTTGTTAAACAATTTTCAATATTCAGTGCCAACGATTTAAATTCTTATTTGTTCAAGCTAACAACTGCTTAGGAATATGCGTGGTGCGAAAGTGTTTAAGGATCACGGTAATAGTTTGCTCTCAAAGTTACGAACGACCCGGCACTTCTTTTAAAACGTATTGACCTTAAAATATACACCTACAATCGCTTATTTTAAAGGGAACTAAAAAAATAGATAAAACATGCATTTAACATCATAACTATTCGCTTACAAGTTATTAATTTCGTTTCTAGTTTAATTTTAACATTTACTCAAATTTATAATATTGGCTCCTGGTTTCTCCAAATTTCTTGGTCTGAAAGCTTTTGAGTGAAATGGTTTTTACGTGGGAACGATTTTTGTGCAAATAAATATAACAAACAAGTGCTTCTAATGTGTCCACGTGAATTGGAAACGCCGAGAATCATTTCCGCGTAAAAATATTCTGATTGTGGATGGAAAATCGCAAGTACTCATTTATATTTTAATTGATGTCATGTTTGTTTCATTGTAGATTCGTTTCCCACGGTGTAGTGCCTTATAAAGGTTTTTGTTGCAGGACGGTGCCGCTGAACGCTCAGCCGTCCCTGTCGCATATTAGCAAACGAAGACTCGAGTTCGGCGTGGATGTGGAAACGTTCAGGTTGAACGACCGGAGACTGGAGCGAGCGGACAGCTCTGGCTCCATGGAAGACGAGGAGGTAGTGGGCAAGCGCCGCCGGAGACTCCTCGACGACGATCGCAGGGACGAGTCCGACCCGCAACGTCGCTTACTACACGCCCACCGACCTCACGCCATCCGACAAGCCGACGAAGACGACGAATCTCTCATTAGAAAAACCCAAGCCGCGTTAAAATCCTTATCAGGCAGCTGGCCGCGAGACCAATCGCCCGTCCAAAGCGGCGACGAAAATGAAGACGCGAACGGTTTCGAAAACCTGTTCGAAGACAAACGCTCCCAAAACATGCTTCCGTCCTCCCCTTGCCCTTCCTCAGAAAGTGCCGACGGTGAGGTCTCCCAAAAGAGTTACATTCACCACCAGGTCGATGACCAAATGAACGGTGCTAGCGAAAACGAAGATAGCACGAGAAGATCGCACCGGTCAGACAGAGAAAGAAGCGTCGACGAAGATAAACATGCCAAGTACTCTAACAACTATGACGCACCGAGTTTCGACGAACTCGTCGATTCGTCTTCCAACGAATTAGAGATAGATATGTCGGATAGAAACGATGATAAATACGACGATGAGAGGGAGAGTAAGCCGAGACGTAAAGAAATCGTGTCTGTGAATAAGCAGTCTTTGTATAATGCGTATAAGGCGGCGACGGCAGCGTTGCCTTACTCGACGCAGTCGGCTTTTAAGCCGCCGGCGGAGGTGAAGCATAGGTTGCACGGGTCGATTCCGAGTGAGCCTTTCGGGGGGTATTCGAATGATCACGAGAAGAGTAACAAAGGATCGAAGCAGTACACGGTTCTTCAGCCGGCAGGAGCCGGGTCGCGCGCGGCCACTGCTCTGCAGGAGGCGCGGGCCGTGCCCTCCGCGCAGCCCTCGCGAGACTCCCGGCCTCTCTCCGCGCTCTCCCCGCCGGTCGTCAGAGGTACCGGTCCCACTCACCTCAAACAACGATAGTCAAACTTTCTTAACGACATGGCTATAACATAGAACTCCGCTCCGTGCTATGAACTAAGTCAAAGTTTGTTTCAAGGTCGTCCCGCGATATCTCACCATAGTCGGGTCGATTCTCATCCGAGTCAGATGATCCGTTGACGTTGTTTGCTAGATGTAAATTTGTTATACTTCTAATAAATGACTTGATTGTTTTGTCAGTATTCTGTAATTATACTAGCATACCACTGTAACATCACACGCAGTATTCTGTGTGATTATTCAGTATGACCTGCGTACAAAAGCTGGTGACAAATCATTGCACATTTGTAAGTTGTCTAACATAATTTAGTCGGGCTAGGTTAGACTCCACCTACGTGAATGTCGTATATAATGTGGAATTTTCCTCGTATTGCCGGGCGATAGCCGGGTTTATGCGCAATAAAAACGGGTCAGGGCGGGTGGGCGTTGCCCCGCCCCGCCAGGAAGAAAAATTGTGAGTCGCGCAGCCGCTCGGCGTTCTTTATTTTTTCTTTGAAGTTGTGTGGGGGGTGGGAGGGGCGGGGCCGCGCAGGTACGCCCCGGCCGGGGCACGCCCGTCCGTATCGATCGCGCTCCCACGCCCCCACCCGATGATTAGGAAAATACTAATTTGTGCACCGGTCGATTTGTTCGCAGAAGGCAACAAGTGCCCGACTCCCGGCTGCAATGGGCAGGGCCACGTCACCGGCCTTTACACTCATCACAGGAGGTGAGTTGATGATTTTGATGCTTTACAGTGCGTTCGTCGGAACCTGTGTAGAGATACTAGCGTGCTAGCTGAATACGGCGTGTGTGGGCGTTCCAAGCTACCTACATAGGAACACACCCATAGATTTAAATAACTATAAAATGGAGCTTAAATTAATCTTCGCTGCTACAACACTGTGCAATCAATAGTCGCTAAGGAATGACCATGTCAGCGTTTCCATGCATTTATTGTTAGACTTTTATCAAAGAATAATAATAAAAGAATATCGTTTGTTCCTTCAGTCTGTCAGGATGCCCAAGAAAGGATAAAGTCACACCTGAGAGTGAGTAATTGTTATTACATTTGCTCTTTCGTTATTTTCGACATTTTAGTTCGTTCGTAATTTATTATGTATGCATTTAGGCGTAAAATGTACCTGCCTAATTTATTGTTATGAGTTTAGTTTTGTTTTATAAACGTATGTTATTCGTTTTCGTTTATTATTATAGTAGTAATTGGTAACCGTTTTATTTTTTCTTATTAGTTATTGACATTACGTAGTTAAAGCTATATATAATGGAGTACATGCGCACATAATCAGGTTTATTAAATTTTAAATAAAAAAGAATCAGCAATTTTTTTTTGTTATCTTGGATCAGAGCGTGGCCCCGGCGAAAACTGAGGGTTTTCATTAGTTATCATAGAAAAATGGAATCCTGGATGGATGGATTAGCTATGCATCAAGTTAAAAGAAGCTACTAAGCTTAGTAACCAGACACAGCAGAAAAAATTTACAAATCTGATAATGTGCGTCTACATTTTCTATCTCCACCACATCCGCATCTAATCCGTCACACTGTTTCCCAAACAGTATTGGCGTTGCACGAGACAATCTTGAAGTGCCCCACCCCGGGCTGCAACGGCCGCGGTCACGTCAGCTCCAACCGAAGCACGCACCGCTCCCTCTCCGGGTGCCCCACGGCAGCCGCAAGGAAAGCAGCAGCGAGATCGCAACGCGCTAGACCTGCCGGTGAGCAACAGTAACTATGACGTCACGTCAGCATCAACCACATGCATCAGTCTCTCAAGGCAGCCGCGTGGAAAGCCGCAGCGAATCACAACGCGCTGGACCTGCCGGTCAGCAGCACTGGCTGTGACGTCACGTCAGCTCCTATGACACGCATCGGTATCTCTCCATATTTCTCTATCTGCCTGACGGCCGGAAAGCCTCAACGAGGTGGCAACGCGCTTGACCTACCCCTGAGCAACACCTGTGACGTCACATTAGCTTCAACAGTACGCATCGGTCTCTCTCCGGGTGTCCCATGGCAGCGGCGCGGAAAGCCGCAGCAACATCGCAACATGCTAGACCTACCAGTGAGCAATACCTATGACGTCACGTTAGCTTCAATCTCCAGGTAAATCAAGATTGCAACTAGCCATAACGACGTCATGCACGTCTCTCTAGTCCAGATTGTTCTCGACAGTATAGCATAACAGACTTGCAGATTAACATTATAGCAAAAACCCTAATGGTTGAAATAGTATAATCATGTATCTTATTAGTATAATCATGTTCAGGCACTTTTCAATGAAGGCACAAAAAGCTGGGTAACGTTAACAACTGCAAGTTTGTTAAAGCCGTTGAACCCCGTGGATAGGACTCACACCCTGGGCAAACATTTGTGACGAGCATTTGGTTTGTTGTAAGTCCATTAGAGGTACACAATATTAATTATTAAGGTTTCTGCCCACTACACCGTATCATACCATGACCGTGCTATGAACGTGTCA
Organism: Conogethes punctiferalis; assembly: GCA_031163375.1. Classification (NCBI taxonomy): domain Eukaryota; kingdom Metazoa; phylum Arthropoda; class Insecta; order Lepidoptera; family Crambidae; genus Conogethes; species Conogethes punctiferalis. Next base: position 19,609,425 of record CM062081.1, on the reverse strand, counting down.
GACACGAAAATAATACGGCACGGTCTACCTTGCCCACTGAACGGATCGACGGCGTTCTCTACCCGTTTGTAAGACAATTCTTAACTGTCCGTGCATGGCACGCGACGGTGTTGGTCGGTGGCGGAACGGTCTAATGGGCATCGTCTCATAGTATTCAATACAAAGAATACTTTTTTTGTCTGACACGTTCATAGCACGGCCATGGTATGATACGGTGCAGTGGGCAGAAGGCTTTATACTTGTAGTCATTGATTTCGATTTCCATAACCTATGTGCTATAGCTATATTACTTTGGAATTTGTTCAATGTCTGTGGTGTTGAGTGACATATTGTTTATTGTCTGATATTTATTGTAATAATACGGAATTAAAATGAAGCATTTATTACACAGTACCGATCCAAACACCAATCACCGCGACGCCCGAAAGCTTGAGTGCAGTGAGCGTCGCGAGCGCGGTGAGCGCTCAACGCGAGCGCGAGCAAGCGGCGTCGCCGCGCAGTCCCGCCGTGAAGCGAGAAGCGGCCGAGCTGCTCGTCCCGAAGCGCGAGGCCGCCGAGCCCGAGCGCGACTCCCCCGGCATGGAGACGCGCCACGCCGGCTACGGCGCGCCGCCCGACCAACGCTCGCCGTACGAGCGGCCGCCGGACGACCACGTCCGTTCATACAGGTAACTGTCGCCTAGTAGCCGACGCTCGCCCTGAGCCCGAGCGTGACTCCCCTGGCATGGAGACGCGCCACGGCGGCTACGGCGCGCCGCCCGACCAACGCTCGCCATATGAGCGCCCGCCGGACGACCACGTCCGTACAGGTAACTGTCGCCTCCCCGGCATGGAGACGCGCCACGCCCGACCAACACTCGCCGCCGGACGACCACGTCCGTTCATACAGGTAAACTATCGCCTGGTAGCTCAAAGCTCAATCCGAGCGCGAGACCGCCTAGCCCGAACCCTACTCCCCTAGCATACGACGCTATGAAGTTGTCTTCATAGCGGCGTATGGGGAGTCCACAATCGGTTGTGACTCCACCCATTTTTCAAAAGATTACGAAGAAATGAAAGAAATACTCGGTAGTTACATTGAAATAATAAGAAATGTTTACTACTCTTGAATATAAGCACAATAAACGCACACTACGATAGAAGGGATATTTAACAAAGGCTTGACTTTTTTGGCAGTTTGCCTCTACAGCCGGAAGATCACTGCCCTCATAAATAACCATGTCATCTTATTAGCTAGGGATAAGAAAATGATTCGATATCTGTTGGCATAATAATAATTTTCTTTTGTTATCACAGCTTCTTGAATACCTACATTAAAAATCGTCCTGACTAAATCAAAAAGTGTATCTTAATTTTAAACAAAGCTCACCGGCTCGTCACTACCGACAAAGCACCTTCCTTCGACACCTACAAATCTTCTCCATTCCGGTAGCCAAATGAACGAGACCCGGGACGTCTACGAATCCCGGTGCTACGAGGGTCCAATAAGCCTTTATTAGACACCTACTACAGATGTAAATCTTCTCCTTCCGTAGCCAAATGAACGAGACACGGTACGGCTACGAATCCCGGTGCTACGAGGGCGCTCCCGCGTTCGAGCGCTACGACCCGGCACAGTGCCCTCAGCGGCCGTACGGCTGGGAGGAGGAGCGGTACCACGACCCTCACCTGCCCACCCCCATGAAGACCGACCAGGAGGAGACCAGCTCCGGCCCTATTTACCCTAGGTGCGTGCCTATTTTACTACGAATGCCTTGTCTGATGTGGTAAACGAGACTTAATGCAGCTTTTATTTAGGTAGAGTGGTTTTCGAGACTGCTGATGAGCAAACGGTAGCATGGATTTCAGCCATATAGTATACACTTACCGAGACTTAGGAGCAAAGCTTAGCTAACAAGTTTTATAGTTTAGGTATAGGTCACACTGAATGTACGCAGGAATTGTCATACTGCAATCTCTTTTTTCGTATCTTACCAATAAAAGCACAAAGGTAGTTTTAGAATAAGTATGATACTAAAATAGTTAGTTTGTATTTACGTAGAGATGTATAATATCATACTTTTATTATTAGGAAATATAAAACAATACCTAAACTAAGCGCCAATAATTTCTCTCCAAATACCACCTTTTGAGGATCTTAGTTTATGAAAGGATAAATTGTAAATAATTGATATGGAAAAACAATTTCTGAAAATAAGAATTTCCTTCCATATTATAGATACAAAATAAATAATATAATTTTATATCTTCCATTGTGTTTCTCTTTGAACACTCACCGCACATAAATCTGCTCTCTGCATGACCTAAAGGTTAACTGGTAGAGAATGCTCCTAGCATTAAGTTCGCCTTTTGTACCATTTTGTGCAATAAAGTTTAAATAAATAAAATAAATATCCAGACGCACAAGGTAGACGTTAGAACTCAATTAAAAATACATGACGTAACAATTGAAACGTGACCAATGACCCGCGCGTCTATATATGCTATTTCGCAACTGGAGTATAAAACGAGAGAAGCACAACGAAGTTGACCGACCCCTGTCCACCAGACCGATGTACCACTACGAGACGAGTACCGGAGTGGGGGGCGTCGGCGCGATGGGCCCCGGCGTGCCGCCCGGCTTCTCCGCCATCAACCTCTCCGTCAAGATCGCAGCGGCGCAGGCGCAGCGGCCGCGCAGCCCCACGCCAAGGGACCCCCGAGACCCCCGTCCAGTCATAGACCTGTCCACGTCCAGTGGGAGTCCACAGGTGAGGTCCAGGATTGAGAAATAATTTTTGTGAATTGATCACGCAACGGCGGACCCAAATCCTATGACCTGACTGTACCCACTCGGCTGTCAACAGAAAACGATCTTTTTTTTTTATATTTGGCATAGTAGCTTCCTACCGTATGATGGAAAGCTGGAAAGAGCCTAAGTCGCTCTGACATCGAGCGGGAAACCTCATTTCCAGTAACAAGCATTAAACTCGATTATACCGTGAATTAAAATATTTAAATGGATTCCTGGATCTGCCGTTGTGTTTAGATTCTTAAATTTCATTTTAAGAATGTTAAAATGAAAACCACGCAAACTATGTAGGTAATTATTATAATTTTAATTGACGCTAAATCAGTTGCGGAAAAGGCCTGTTCACACTTACTAGACCAAAGAGTCTTGAAATGGGTATTGTACTTACCTAAAATGTTAGGGACTTTTCAATTTCGTACGTAGAAATAGGCCCACTATCCATATCTTGCTTTCATTAAAGAATAGATAAATCGCTTCCTTACTTTCCGAGAGGAACATTTACAACGGAACCCGTAAAAATTCTACCACACTTTTAACCCTCGAAATTTGCCTCGTAAAGCCTATATTGAGACCGCATATCATGATAGCAACCTCCAATAAAACGAACCGTAACATACCTACCACACTTTTAACCCTCGAAATCTGCCTCGTAAAGCCTATATTGAGACCGCATATCACGACAGCAACCTCCAAAAAAACAGACCGTAACATACCTACCACACTTTTAACCCTCGAAATCTGCCTAGTAAAGCCTATATTGAGACCGCATATCATGATAGCAACCTCCAATAAAACGAACCGTAACATACCTACCACACTTTTAACCCTCGAAATCTGCCTCGTAAAGCCTATATTGAGACCGCATATCATGACAGCAACCTCCAATAAAACGAACCGTAACATACCTACCACAGTTTTAACCCTCAAAAGCCCGCTTAGTAAAGCTAGTGTTGTGACTGTTAATGTTTGACAGCAGGGTCCATACGCGTCACCGGTGTACACGAGCGCTGGGGGCGGCAGCGGGGGCGCGCGAGGTAGCCCGCAGCCAGGCGCCTCGCCCCAGCTGACGGCCAGCCCACAGGTGCCCAGCCCCCAGGGCCAGACCCTCGACCTTAGCGTGTCCCGTTTACCACATAGGTGAGGCATTGAACCTTTAGCGAGTAGAACCTTATTCAATTGATATAGAGCTGACTTACTTGTTGTAAAAGTCACTCATTGTTGTTGTTTGTGTTTGTTGTTTTTTTAATGTCGTCATATTATGTTAATCGATGAAGAAGAAAACTTATCCACCCCGAAAGATGTGGAAGCAGGGCAGGCGAATGATTTATACCAGTTGTAACAATGACAGTTGTGTCACAACTGTTTGAGTTAATTTTTTAGTTGTCAAGCAGTTGTCAATTTTTTTATGATATTTACCAAAAACCGCAATGGACAAAGAACCTTCTATATTTTTGTTAGCTGCCACCGGTCTGTCTACTTTTTTAGTCTTCGTTTTAAGATTACCATGTCTTAGTTGCGGGAAATACATTTGGCGATAATTAATGCAATTATATTGTCAATCGTAAGATTGACCAACGTCGCGTTCAACGCAAAGGTTTCCACTATGACAACATAGACGCCAAAATAATCAAACTTTGGACTACGTATATAGGAAGATTATCGAGTGCAAGTGTACTTAATAGTGTTTCATTCCAATACAGTCGCAGTTTCCCCGGTGGAGTATCGTACAGTCGAGAATCAACGCCGGATAGTGGCGGCAGCCATCCCTACCTAGAAGCCTACCATCGAGACACTGCGGGTGAGTTCACTTTACCAAATATTTACCATATAAGCTGCCGAAAACTTAGATACATTCGCACAATATAGACGAAACTATTGTTTAAGGCTCACCGGATACTCCTAAGGTGCTTTATGTCACTTAAGTACGAGTAACAAATGGTTAAAGGGTTTATGAAAGACTCGACAAAAAGGAGAAACCAACCTTGCATACAACACGGTTTATTATGTCAATGGATAGTGTTTTTTTTTCTAAATGACTACAATGATGGCACCCTTGTCATCTTCACCGAACTGTTGAGGGAGCGGAAGGCTCTTACCCCTGGTCAAATTAACAAACATTAACTTTCTTACTTAAGGATCTAGTAAAACGTAACGATGGCGCGATGTTAGCTCGCTTAGTGACATCTATCGGTAGATTGCGGAACTAAGTGATTTAACGTAGGTACATGAAACATGAAGTTTAAGATTTGCTGTCCTTGTACCTATGTACAAGACCTAGAAGGTGACTAAGTCTTAAGTTCCTAGATTTTATAACATCCACACTATATCTACACTTAGTGAACAATAAAGAAATTGAAATCCTACGAATTACATGACTAGATATACACCTTAGAAAGGTACCTAAACCTAGTGGCGATCCCTCACATAACGCCTATTTCCGAGTGATGCTCATTTCTCAGCCAACGAAAGAGCCCTTCCGTGCACTCTAGATTGTAAAGGCCGCTTCACAGGCACGCCATTCCACAGAACATGGCGTACAAATTAAACGACGCCGCGGTAATCTCTCGCCGCAACAGAGCGTGCCGCAAACCACCCAGTACCTAGGGCGAGTAATCCTTATGCAGTCAGTTAGGGCTACCGACTTGTGAACCATTTTCAAGAGGAAAGCCAATAATGTGATGCGTATTCCGTGTGGTGGTGAAAAGGATACAAACCACCACCCAATTGCTTCCCATGGGTGTAGTAAGAGTCGATAACCAGACGGGTAACCCCCACTTACACTCGGTGGTTCGAGAGGCCTGAGACCGATCGAAGTGGCGAGCATTAGGAGAGGCTTATGTCCAGCAGTGGACTGTTGTGGATTGATGATGATGATGACACTCGGTGAAACAACCGCGTAGTGACGTCTGTCCGGCCAGCATGGGGCGGTGGCAACTTACAAGTGATTCATTTAGTTACTTGTCCGTTACTTGGACCTCTCTTTCGCTTTTCATCGGGAGAGGGAGGCCACTGTGCTTTGTAAAAAAAAATATTTATGGATAGCTCAAGGCTATTAAATATGTAGGTACAATTTTATCGGCATACCGAAAACCGGACACAATATGAAACCTATCGTTTCTCTGCTGTTTTTGTTCATTGACAACTCAATGGTCACTATAAACTTTTCTAAAATACTTCAAATTATAACATTTAATAAGACAAAAATGCAATAGTCGAGTAGGCCGTGTGTACTGTACATAGTCTTAGTTTTGCGCCGTTCTAAATTTGAAATGTTGTCAATTTGCAACCCCTGCAACCTGCGGTTCGCCCTCGTTCGTGGCCGGCGGTTTTTGTGCCCCACTCACACGCCGGGACTTAATTAGAATTGTAGCGGCAACTCTCGGGAGACTACGTCGTAACGTTACGCACGCGTTGTTATTGCCTACTTGTTCCTATCTAAATATTGCATAACTCTATGGAAAGTGGGTGAAGGATCGTTTTGACAACACGTTTCGTAATTTTCACTCGATTTTCGTTCGTCGTGTGACATGTTTTCTTAACTTGGCATTAGATGATAATTCATGCATAAATTATAAAAAAAATTACTGTTCTATATTAATTATTACACTCGTAACTATGTATCTCCAAAATGTTACATAACTCGATTTACATCAAGTTCCTAAATCGTGATTTTACAATATGCGTTGCAATTAAACGACGTATGAATAATTAGATACTTACTAAATACTTGCATATATGAAACGAGGGAGCCACCTTGTTAAGTAAGATTCATCCTGCAAAAATCGTCCAGATAATGCTGTGTGTATATCAAGCCTAAGTCCGCCCTCATTATAAAACCACAAAAGAATGACTTAGTTTAAGTATATTTTTGAGACTATGTTAAACTGATTCTTAAGTCAGTGCAAGATATCCCTAGTTTTAAATACACTTGATTTCCAACATTGGTTATAAAAAACCACAACCATTTCGTCAAAATACCAAGCCCCCGGTCAGAGAAGAATCCAAACTCCCAACATATATGATTAGACATTTAGTAAAAATCCGATGAATTTTCCACCATAACTGAAACCTTTCTGATAATCCAGACCCAAACTAATTTAGATCTACAACTAAAAACAATACGCCTCGGAGGTCGTTAAACCAATGCGTACTACAAGTAAGTATTTAGAACAAATACTTACCGTACTCTCTGAAGATCTCATTTAACTTCAAGGTCGCTGCCCACAGTGCACGAACAAAGCGCCCAGCCCATACGCTCTCATTGTGCACAATCCAGTTTGCTCCTTATACAGAAGGCGCACAATACGTAATATTGTAATAGTTCTTGATCACGCTCCTAGGAGCTAGCCATGGCCATTGAAATAGGGATATTCAATTATAAAGTCAAACAAGTCTCCCGTTTGATATATTTCTGCTAGCTCTTCAAGCACTAACAAGTACAGAATGTATGGTGCTGCACCCAATTTTGGACTTATGGGATGGATTTCGCGGATTAACTTATATGAGATAAAAAAAAAATCTTGAATTATGAATGCACAGCATCTTTGTAAACATGCATTTTTTATAGTGGCACACATTCTACATTACGTTTGAGACACGGTTTTCACTGCAGAACGCGTTCATCCCAACGGTTATCGGTTCTGCGGCTTGTTTAGCTTACTAATCCGGTGAGCTGTGTCGGTGATCTACTACTTAATGAATGGATGATCTAACAAAGTAAATCTGTACCTAAGTCGACTTGGTTATTTCTCTCTTACAAATCAAATCATAATTTTGAACCCAATCCATACTAAAAATAAACTAAAGTGACTTGACTTTTTTTAGAATGTACTTATTATAGAGCAATGTGACGTTCACTGTCTCTCATCTACCTACGCAATAGACCCGGCAATTGTCCTAATGTGATGGCCTAATTTGTGACCAGACGATTTATTATGCACTGTATTACTTAAACTAGCAACGAGGATAAATCTCTTTTTAAATGTCTCAGACGCAGACTATCGCACAAAAAGTCTGTCGTCTGCGCAACCCCTAACTACGACCACGTCATACAGTCTAGCTCCTTCTGAATACTAATACTCTTTCTCCTATGAACTAAGGTGTTTACCTGACACCTAAATTTTTGTCCCCAGGTTACGGCGGCGTAAGTCCGCACCCCGTGGCGGGATACGGCCTCGGCCAGCCCGACTACGCGGCTGCGGCGGCAGCGGCCGGGTACGGCGGGTACCAGTACCAGTGCGGCGCGTACCCGCCCCCGCCCGCGTACCCGCCGCACGCGCCCCCCTACTCGCCCCCCTGCTACATGCCGCCACCGCACGCGCCGCACGACAAACCGAAAGACAGCAGGTGAATATTCTACCTAGTACTTTTATGTTTTATACCGCGTACCCGCCGCACGCGCCCCCCTACTCGCCCCCCTGCTACATGCCGCCGCCGCACGCGCCGCACGACAAACCCAAAGACAGCAGGTGAATATTCTACCTAGTACTTTGTTTTATACCGCGTACCCGCCGCACGCGCCCCCCTACTCGCCCCCCTGCTACATGCCGCCGCCACACGCGCCGCACGACAAACCCAAAGACAGCAGGTGAATATTCTACTTAGTACTTAAACTCGCGCACGTTTTTTTGAAGACCCATAAGTTTCACCGTCACGGGTAATCCCTTATATGAAACCCTTACCTCAATAGACAGCTTTCAAGTCTCGAACTCATACTCATGTGAACCGGAGGGGTGTAGACGGTTCTTAGATGGTTCTGTTGAGAGCCTAAAGATATTTAACCAAAATATCCGCAGCATTTCAGCAAATATTCATGGAATGTTCACTTTACTGTCAAGAGTTGGCATACAACATGATATTCTGGTTCTCACTGAGTGCTGGTTAGCCAGTAACCCAAATCTTCCACATCTTGAAGGCTACAGTACATTTAATACTAAAAAAAGAATAAACAAAAGTGATGGTGTCGTCATATACATACAAAACAATATTAGAGATATAAAAGTAACAGAACCAGACTTTATTGACGCCAACTGTATCATTTTGACAATAGGCAAACATACCTGTATTGTGGCAATATATAGGCCTCCTTCTTTCAGAGATACCAGTAATTTTCTACAATCTCTGGATCGAATTCTAAATGATAACTCCTCATATACAAATATTGTACTGATAGGCGATATAAATATAAACATAGCTAACGATAGCACTGACTCTAAAGCTCCAGACTATCTAAATCTACTAGCGGTTCATGGGTTGCTGCCTGCTCACACTAAGGTCACGCACGGCAAATCTTGTCTTGACCATGTAGTTCTTAAAACTAAAATCGAATGCACAGTCGTGATTATTGAATCTACTGTTACAGATCATAATGCAGTAGTCTTATTTATGCGTAAGCACTGTAACAAAGATAAAGTTCTAAATAAAAACACCAAAATCTGCAACAAGCTACTGGAAGAGCACGTCAAATCTATTGACTTTTCACGTATTTATGAATATCTGGATGCTAATGAAGCCTGTCGTTACTTTGTGAATTCCCTTTCAGCAGCAATTAACTTAAGCTCTAGAACTCAAGTCATACCACATCGCCTTAGAATCATAAAGCCCTGGATTACTCCTGGGCTTCTAAGGTGCATGAGAAACAGAGATCGGATGTATAAAAAACTAAAAAAGTCACCCAACAATGAAATACTCAAAACAACATTTAAAAGATACCGTAACTACTGTAATACTCTACTTAAAAACATGAAAGCACAATACGAAAGAGAAAAATTAATGAAAGCGAAGACTAATCCTAAAAAGTTGTGGAGCGCTATAAAAGAAATCACGAATACTACCAAAGTAAAATCTGCAGCGGCTGACCTGCTTTTGACTGAAACTTGCCCTGATTTATCTGTAAATCGAGTGAATGAGTTCTTTGTAAGTATTGGTAAGAGCTTAGCAGAAAAACAATCCCTTACATCGGGTTGTGATAATACCAATGACACATACAAAAGTGCCCTTAAAAACTCAATGGTTTTTCTTAAAACGGACAATCTTGAAGTTCAAAGAATTATTGAAGGCCTACGCTCGGACTGTGCCACTGGTGTTGACGGAGTCCCGGCTTCTGTGCTGAAACAGTTTAAGGTTCTGCTTACTCCACCATTGACATACATTTTTAATCTCTGTATTGAGACCGGAGTATTTCCAGATCACCTTAAAAAAGCGGTAGTTCATCCAATATACAAAACAGGAGTTAAAAACTGCGTGTCTAATTACAGACCGATTTCTGTCTTGCCAGCGCTATCAAAGGTTCTTGAGAGAATTATGAATAACAGGCTCAGGAATTTTCTCGAACAGAATAACCTGATATCCGACAGACAATATGGTTTTCGCGGTAACAGATCCACGGATGACGCTGTCCATGACTTAACTAACCATATTGTTGAAACCTTGGACAAAAAGGAAAAATGCCTGTCGATATTTATCGACCTCGCAAAGGCGTTCGATACAGTGAGTTTGTCCAAACTGCGTGGAAAGTTGGAAAGATTGGGTATCCGTGGAAACCAGCTTAAACTGTTCGAGAGTTTTCTTAGTAATCGCACACAGTGCACCAGAATAGGTGACCACGTCAGCGAGGAGCTTCCTGTCGTATATGGAGTGCCACAGGGAAGTATACTGGGTCCCACTCTATTTCTGGTCTACGTTAACGACATGTGTGAACTCTCTTTGGACAATGGCAGAATCGTAGCGTATGCAGATGACACCGCTCTAACATTCAGTGGCAAAACCTGGGAGGATACTTACCAATCAGCTCAAATAGGATTTCAAAAGATAAAGCATTGGCTTACAATGAACTTGCTGACATTAAATGTTGAAAAAACCATTTTAATGGACTTCAGTATTAGGGACACCAACTGGAGCTGCTCAGGTCCTTTTGATATTAAAGCCCATGTAAGAGATAGGTGTGATACTGACTGCAACTGTCCTACACTTACTAAATCATTAACCACTTGTTATTTGGGGGTTAACTTGGACAAACACCTATCATTTCACTCGCATATTGACAACATAACCGGTAGAATACGTAAACTGATATACGTGTTTAAGCACCTAAGACATGTTGCCGACCCGAACATAATTAAGATGGTGTATTATGCGCTGGGCCAGTCTATATTGGGATACTGTATCTATACTTGGGGCGGAGCAGCAAAAAGCCACCTGCTGAAACTGGAGCGAGCACAGAGGGCGGTTTTAAAAGTCTGTACTTTTAAACCTTTTCGTTTCCCAACAAAAGAGCTCTACCAGTACTGTGAGGTCCTAACCGTGCGTCAAATATTTATTCTTCATATATTATTGAGGCAACATAACTCTGTTGGTCCTGCCGGGTCTCCAGCGTCAATTAGGGGTGTTCCCCAATCACGATCTAAGCGATATCATGGAATTCCTAGATCAACCTGTAAGACTTCGTTTGGTAAAAGATTTTACTTATTTTTGGGTTCCTATTTGTATAATAAATTAAACCGATCCCTATCTTTCCGAAACAAGAGTAACTTTGAATTCAAGAAAATTATGACAAAATATTTATTGCCTCTCACTTACGAGGAGACAGAATCCCTCATACATCCTGCTTCATGAATGAAACACATACTCACACACACACACACACATACACGTACACACACACACACATACACGTACACACACACACACACACACACACACACACACACACACACACACACACACACACACACACATGCGTATAACGTACAAAAACATAATTTAAATACGAATAATATTAATTTGAATATAAATATAAGTTGAATTTAATTAATTGAATCAAATACTAATAAAATACGAATAATAAAATAATGTAATCACATACTCAGAATTGAGTCGGAAATCTCCGAGTCTGTTTCTGAGTCTTATTTCATTTAGTTTTTGCTTAAATAATAATATTGTAAATTTACCCATTTCTGTCAAACTCACGCAAATTGTTAAGTATCAGTTTGATCGCTTTATATCCTAAGACACTGGAAGGATGCTGGTGCTTATAGCTCAGGTTTACCTTTTTTAAGCACCAGCCGCTATACTATAACAATGAATGTTTAAAGCTAATCTTGTATACAGATGATACTTTTAAATTGTATGTACTTTTGAATGAAATAAACTTTTATTTATTATTATTATTTAGTACTTTGTTTTATACCGCGTACCCGCCGCACGCGCCCCCCTACTCGCCCCCCTGCTACATGCCGCCGCCGCACGCGCCGCACGACAAACCCAAAGACAGCAGGTGAATATTCTACCTAGTACTTTGTTTTATACCGCGTACCCGCCGCACGCGCCCCCCTACTCGCCCCCCTGCTACATGCCGCCGCCGCACGCGCCGCACGACAAACCAAAAGACAGCAGGTGAATATTCTACCTAGTACTTTGTTTTATACCGCGTACCCGCCGCACGCGCCCCCCTACTCGCCCCCCTGCTACATGCCGCCGCCGCACGCGCCGCACGACAAACCAAAAGACAGCAGGTGAATATTCTACCTAGTACTTTGTTTTATACCGCGTACCCGCCGCACGCTCGGGATGTAAGGGAGCGGCCTATCATTTTTTCGCTCCAAACCAACTTCACCTGCCCGTGGTGCATCCGGCCGCATAACAAACGAGGCGCTGGCAACCAAACCATCGCAATACGGCGGCATAACAAATACCACAGACCGATGACGGGCAGCAGCGTCACCGGAGCGAAAAGCGTCCTGCGACCGCCAACCCGCCTGCCCAGACTACCGATTATGGGTATATCCTCTGCAGATAAATATTCTACAGGACGTTAAGTAGCGTGACCCCTACTCTCCCTTTGCTGCCATGATTCTATGACCTAGTAGGTACTTATATGTTTTATACCGCGTACCTATCCACTGTTACATATCTATGGTGCCGCCCTTACTCCCCCTCCCCTCCTCCTATTCGCCCCTCCATCATCATTATTAGTGCCTGCGGCAGTAGGTGCACTGCTAAACGTAGCCCTCTCCCAAAAGCTTGGCTTGGTTTAGGCTACGACAGGAGATTACTAGTACTTTTAAGTTTCATATTAGCAGCGCAAACTTAATTGCACTCTTCTAATCCAACAGGATTTCGACAATGAGAGTTTTCTGAAAACCAGATGGCACCACATAATGGCCAGGTCCAGCTATCATGTGATTGGTCAGTTGCTATGTAAATGTCAGTGCCATGGCAAAATGAACCGATCACGTAACAGTAGGACCTCCTTTTATGTGGTGCCATCTGGTGGATTTCTTTTTTCAGAAAACCCTCATTCGACATGACCAGAGAGAGATTAAATACGGAGGACCAACGGTTTACCTGCTTTCCGAATTAGGTAGCGTTGCAGGATGTAACACCGTCAATTTTCTAACTGTGGGTAATTCTGAGTATTTTTACTACTGAGTAGGTCATTCTTTGACAGAAAACGTATGTAGCGAGTAAGACAAATACTAGTTTTATGGAAGAGATACTATATTATTATGTGACTGCCTCGATAGCTCATTTGGTAGTGACTGCCTTCTGAGCCAAGGGTCGTGGGGTCGTACAAACATTTGTGTTCATGAATATGTCTGTTTGTATTGGTCTGGGTGTTTTCTATGTAGAACATGTATTTATTTACAAAAAAAAAGAAAGTATCTAAGTAAGTTTATCAGTTGTCTAGTACCCATAGTACAAGCTTCGGCTTAGTTTGGAGCTAGATGGCGATGTGTGGCCCAGTGTGGCATGTCTTGGGTTATTTATTTATTAGATTTATTTTATACAAAATTTAGAATGGACCTTCGTCGGCTATCGTTTTATTTGACGTCACATCATTATAACCACAACGAAAAACAAATACTTACCTACTGTTTATACGAACTTATTTACTATATTTTCTATCGTTGCCAAATGGAAATACACGTTAGGGTTTGAATGATGGTTATGACGGTACATGCTTAACCGAGAAACGTACCCTAGCGCGTATGTACCAATAATTGTACAGTCTTGTAACATACACGCTAGGGTTTGCCTCTCGTTTAACCAAGAACGGTCATAACCATCATACAAAGCCTAACGTTCATGGGTACCATAAGAACATTTAAAACAATTGGGTAGTAACATGCCCAATTGTTTAAAGCTCTCTTATACACATAGGTATGTACGAGAATACTTATTTGCTCTACATACTTAAAGCACATCTTTCTATCTATACCTACCTAATAATAACAAATACAATATTATTAATTAATATCTTCGACGACTCTGCTTGTCGTATTGTTGGCAGTTCGTCAAATCAAATAGTGTATTCGAACAATAATAAGCAAGTTATTGTGAGTACGAAAACAGAAGACAATGGTAGAATTAGTAAATATTTATGAGATTCATTTCGAAATAAGGAATACTATTGATATCAACGTCAAGAATCTTCTGAAATAGCTAAGTATACTCCACAAAACTCTAAAATGTAACTTATTGCTATTTTATTATAGACTTAGTGTTATATTATAAAAAAGATAAAATAAGAAACGTACCTACGTAAATTTGGTACCACGTGTATTATAAAAATAGCTTTTATTATAGTTTATAGCATATTATTATGAGCAAACACACGAACTCGACAGCAATAAAAATTAATAAACATCTCTTGTCAAGTCAGAAACTGACGTTAAAGTGACGTCATTTGAATCAAATTTGCCGCGCTAGTCGCCATTTTGAATGCTTGCTTTGGGGCACGTTCCAATACACGTTTGGTCATATTTGAGCATCCAAAAACTGTTTTTTATTTACATAACCTCATTTAATTTAAATACATATAAAATTTAGTTATTAAATTTTTTTCCATACTGAAACAATGTACGATAGGGATAGAAAAATGTACGATATTTATAAAGTATGTATTTGTTAATAATTTGCTACATATTAGCACAATATTTATTAGTAGATATTTTCAGTTTAGACACCAAAGTATAATTCAACATACATTGACATTATTCTTTAAAAATCGAATATTTTAATAGAATAATGGTACAAGCACTTAAAAAAAATAATGTAACATAACTAAACATTATTTAGTAAAATTTTAAATATTTACAATACAGCATAATAAAAAAACCATGTTCTTAACTTACATAAGTTTTGAATAAAAACTTTATTCTGAACGCAAAGAAGAATACGCTAGGCAGGTATTTGTATTTGTCTCTGTCTTTCATTACGCAGTCGATAAGGACAAAACATTCCATTCAAGCAACCCTCGGTAAAATACCACGACAAGCGCTGCGCGCGCACCCTTGTTCCTTCGCAGTTCGTTATTAGGGCACGGCCGAATAAGTGCTCCGTTGTACTCTATTTTCTTTTCTTTTAGTTCTGTTTTCGTGTAAAGTGTTTAATTGATAATGTGTCAACTAAAAGATAATTAACTTTTCGATATTCTTTCAATACGTAACATCCTAAAACTTCAACAGTTAAATTGTTTTGAATACTTTGTAAACAAACTTCTAAAAGTTAGGTTATAAATTTATCAAGTGCGTCAAACTGTGCGAAGTTTTTGAACGCGTCTGTCACAGTCTGTGGATCAGTCTAAATATACATGCGCCCGCGCTTGCGCGCTCCATGCTGAATGGTGAACTAAAACGCCAGATAAAACTTTTTGTACGATAAGATATACACATATTACTATACCAGTGCGAGTTTTAAGTGTTCTAATATGCTTAGACACACGGAAATGTTACGACACGGGTAAGATTCAAAACTTTTTAAAACTTTGCAAACTTTTTATTAGTTCAAATCGATTATTCGAGACGTAAACAACAATGACTTCGAACATGAATAACTTTTGTAAACAGTTTGCTAACAGTTTAACAGCAGTAGATAACGACCTTTTTAAAGTTTTCTTTTAAATAACATCGAGTTAATGTAGTTTTAGGTTAATTTTGTAACTAAAATAGAGTAATGCATGTCATTAAGGTCGAGTTTAGTGTTGTTGGCGACTTGGCGTAACTTTTTTCAATGTTATTTATGAAGCGGAGTGCGTTGCGTTCCGTTGCCGTTCGGATTTTTTTTGTTTTGCTATTGTATCTTTTGTTTTCGCATGGTATTTGATTTTTTTGTTTATTTTGCGCCAGCTTGGCCCGTGAGGGTTTGATATACGGAAGACTGATGTATCGGAGTGGATACCGGGACCGGGAGACCAAGGAGCAGCTGCTGCAGTGCCCGGTGGAGAACTGCGACGGGTCGGGACACATATCCGGCAACTTCGCTTCGCACAGAAGGCAAGACAAGCGCCACAACCGCTTGAATATTATGTATTTCCCGTGATATTCACGCAGTAGGGTTGTCACGTGTTAATGTTAATAATTGGGATGATCTAGAAAAAATATTTATTTTATTTTTAATTTAAATTAATTAGAATTTTAAATTATTTAATTTATTTATTTATAACAAAAAAAAATAATAATAAAAATACAAAAAGCTTACTACTGAGCCATCGAAAACCAAATGGTTTAACTATTAAACGTCATGACATTCATAAAAACAATATTTCTACCCCTACATTTATTTTCTACTCGATTATAAAATTATATTTTATTTTATTTTAAAATCTGATAATTCAAAAAATAACAAACAAAACACAATTATCAGTATAAATAACACGCCTACTGCGTGTACACACCACCGTGGTTACGTGGTAACTAAGTAGGTACATATTTATTACCTAAATACAATGCAAGTGTGTGTATTGTGATCATTTGTTTTGAAATTATTGCGACGTCGACCTATTCGGTGGATTACTAACTACATAGATTTCGTGAACGAGCTGTATTTGTTAAGTAGGGGAAGACCCCCCTACTAAATGGACTTCGAAAATCAATCTTATCGAAGTTGCGAGATACCGTTGGATCCAGACCGCCCTGGATCGATCGTTGTGGAGGTCTTTGGGGGAGGCCCTATGCCTATCAGTGGACGTTGAAGGCTGATGATGAAGAACTATAACTAGTAATTTGTATTTCTTTTTATTTATTTGGTCTACCAACAATCAAACTTTAACATTAGTTAACAATACATTTTAAATATAGGACATAGGTACATATATGAATCTCAATGTCAAATATTTTAATGCTATGCGTTAAGGTTCTAATCGAAGTAGGTACTTACGATTAGTGGACCACGTATTAACTTGACACTATTACATTAGTAACCGCTGTATTTTTTTGTACTAGTTTGTATTTAGTTTTGACAGCCCTATTCTGCATATTATTAGGACGCTCGCGCAATATTAGCGGTGCAGTGACAATCTCGCCCCTGGATGGCAATTTGAACATATCCGAGCTGGGACAATTGAATCCAGACAGGACTAATAATTAGAGGATATCAAGTCACCGTAGATAATATTTTATTTTATTTTTTGTATTATTACATGATCTTTATTGCACATAAAATTTGTACAGAAGGCCGCGTAGGCATTCTCTACCAGTCAACCATTGGGCTAAGCAGAGACAGTAAGAAGGTAGTGTGCTACTAGCTACAAACTAAATATTTATGAGACTTTATTATATTTTATTTACCTACGGTAATTATTCGTAATTAAACTTATTTTTTTAAACCTATTTACATTGTCGCCCTGAAGCATATGGGAATTTAAACTGTGCTATAGGCTTTAGTCCACCCCATTAAATTAACATATGAATAAGTTTAAGACATGACAAAATAATAATTCCTACTAGCTAATTAAAATTGATTTTGAAATAAATGTCATATACATAATTCGGTAATTTTTAAAACGAGCAACGAACTACCCAATGTACAGAATACGGAAAATCAGCACATACCTACCTATTTACTTACTAACTACTTAGGTAATTAACATAAATATGTTTGTGTCACAACAGAAAAGGTAGGTATTATTATACGTACTTATGATAAGATAAGCAAATGGAAAGTAGGTTTAGTTCTGCGAGTAAAAGCGACTATGATACAAAAATGTATTTTGTTAATTTTTAGCGGTGGTTGCCAACCTTTTTTGGATTGGAAACACTTTGATTTCTTTGTTGTTGGCAGGGACCACTATAAAGTAAAGCTTAAATGCGAAATTCGAAACCATTCGCAATCCGAATTTTGACTTCTGCACAGCCGACGGATGGGAATAATTGCTTAGAAAGTTACTCCTACATGGCAAACTTAATAACGGAAATAATTGATACTATAGTGCTGACTAAGTAGTGAATAATACTTACACTCGATGTAGGTTACCTTTGTATTCGTGTAAGTACCAGCAGGTATAATAATTCTTGATATCTAAAAAGTCCCTACCTCCTACAAAGTTCGTAAATATGCATAAAAGTATTTCTAGCACAATTTACTTAAAATAAATTAAAATAATCTAATAAAATACTTATTTAAATTACACAATATTTATGTAACCCGTATCGTATCAGGCAGGCCACACATTCCGTTTTTATAAGGAAACTCTACATGAGAATTTCCGATAATAACAAATGTGTTTGATACTTAGTTAATAATAAGTAGGTTACGTATTTCGATCTAGTCTAATAATTCATCGTTTGATGATCGATTAAAAAAATATAAACCTTACTACCTTGACTTACGAGTGGAATGTTTCATCAACTTTTGATGTTTATATAACTCTACCAACTTCTTTTGACGGAAATGCAAGTTTATTATTCGAGTGTCATATGAAATGAAACAGATGCATCTTTTCACGGACTATTTTTATGCGGATTTATTTACACAAGTTCAGTTAAAAGCGGTTGGTTATATACTTTCTTTGGAATTTTTATAAATCGTGTCTTCTTTTGTCTTACACGCTGGTGTAAGCGGCCCTTAGTCAGAAGAGAATCTCTCCTCCCATCCCAACATTAATCTTTTACACATTTAATGAAAATCCGATGAATTTGCCACGTGCACGTGCTTCTTACAGGATAACACACAAAATAAACATCAAAATAACGAAAATACTTTTTGTATTTTAAACAATGGGACTAGGGATGATTCCAGGGTCAAAATTATTACATTATATTTAGTCCGTATTTTAGATTATAACAAAAACTAATAAAGATATAAGGAACCAAAATGTAGGGGTCTATGATGTCACTCATTTGTGCAAAAATTCCCAAAATCTGACGTCACGCGTAATTTTAATGGGCCTATATCTTTGTCATTTTTGGTCTAATTTACAAAAGAAAAAATACGTGTCTTCTATGTTTTAACCATCTTAAAATAAAAATAACGGACAAACATTTCACTAATTACCTATTATAGTATAAGCTGTTTTGATCGATCACATTGGCAGACGAAAAACGATATTAATGTGCATTACATTCTCAAGGTACGTAACTACTGCATAACTTCGTCTGCAGTTGATACTCCGTGACATCCAATGTATAAACAATGTTTTAACGCGTTAATCGTGACTAAATACTTATGCGATTGAAGATTTAATATGTTTCTAAAATAATAATCGAAAGCATCACTCGTCCGTGGACTAGTGTTGAATCCTTCAAAATTTTATCAAACTTGCGGCATTTTGTCATGAACCCAATGTTTTTATTATCGATTTACGAAACTACCTAATTTTAAATATGCAACAAACAATACACGCCAAGCCAAAGACGAATAAATGTCCCCAATTTCATATTTCCTTAAAACCATCCTTTCTCCTAAAACAATGGGCACAAAACCTCATTTCCCAAATTACCCTTGAACAATATTTAAAATAAATAGGTATAATTTTTATTTTATACTGTGTTCATAGATTACGTTCCTACAACATAGACCCTGGGGAAGGCTTCGATGGATCGGTTGTACCGAACTTTTAATAATCATTGACCAAAAATCTCTCATGAACCATTCGCTGCTACCAACCCTAAGCTATAATCCATAACGCCAGCACGTCATTGTAAGCAGTTTGTATATGTGCAGTCTGTCCGGGTGCCCGCGCGCCGACCGCTCCCAGCTGCAGCCGCACTCGCAGGAGCTGAAGTGCCCCACCCCCGGCTGCGACGGCTCCGGCCACGTCACTGGGAACTACTCCAGCCACCGGTCGCTGTCCGGCTGTCCAAGAGCCAACAAGCCGAAGAGCAAGCCCAGGGACGGGCAGGACAGCGAACCTCTCAGGTGAGACCTTTGAAGCTACTTTCGCGACCGGATATTCCCAGTAGCTCCCTTGAGCTATCGCCTGCTTGGGATGCAACTGGGTCTTCTTTAAAAATTACATACATCCTAATTACCACCTGTTAGTTCCTGCAATGCTTGAAACGTAGGGAATGAATCAAAGGGAACAAAAAAGTAAATTAGAGCCTACCACGAACCTAATCCTTCTCTATCTATTTATTATCTAGTTTAGCAGTGTTTGGGTACCCTAAAACATATTTTTTAACCCTTTATCTTACCAACTAGTAAGTTTAATAAACTGTAATGTATTATGTAAAGATAGAAAAATCAATTCTTAAAATGGTCTATGCTTCTAAACTTCCCCACTAACCTATAGACAGCCTTCCCCGTTGTTATATACTTAACATAAATATTATTATATGAAGGTGACGGGTCTTCACATTTTGGATTTATTTATTTATCTATCCATAAGTTCATTGAACCCACTCCAGCTTCCTACGTCATCTTATGACGTAACGATCTGCGTGTGGTTTTAATCTTAGACGAATAGCTATTGTTAGCACCTTTTGATTGTAAATATAATATGCCATGTACGTGTAGGTAGGTACTTTAATAACTTTATTATTGTTCTGCTTTGGTAATCCGTTTACAATGAGTTTCTTGATTATTTGCACGCCGCTTAGATGCCCTATACCGGGCTGTGACGGATCAGGACATGCTACAGGGAAATTCTTATCGCATAGAAGGTAAGTTTCAGTGCGACGCACCCCAATTGGGTAGAATTGTATCGTTGGTAGATTGCGTATAATGTTGCAAAGCCATGTTATCTTTGTGCCATAAATTGGTCGCTTATTATCCACAAAGAAAGATATATATTTTTCTTTTTTTGCTAATATTTAAAAATCCTCTGTTCAGAACATAATGTGTTATTTTGTTCCATGGTCTTAAGATATATGGCCTTGCAGTTAAGTATGTAAGCAAATTCGCGTCGGCTACTGCGATATTTTCAGCACCTGACTTTATAAGTATTATCAGCTACTGGAAATCTCGCACCTTTATATAGTAATATCGTAACATGTGTATGATCAGTGTCTCCATCTATTATCGTAAGTTACTAATTAATCGATCACAATTTCCAGTGCCTCCGGATGTCCGATAGCGAATCGAAACAAGATGCGAGTTCTCGAGAGCGGCGGTACAGTGGAACAGCACAAAGCGGCGGTGGCAGCTGCTGCATCGGCGATCAAATTCGACGGGGTCAATTGTCCGACCCCCGGCTGCGACGGGTCGGGACACCTAAACGGGTCGTTTCTGACCCATCGCTCGCTGTCCGGGTGCCCCATAGCGGGTGCCGCCACGCCCACGCCCCAGCCGAAGAAGCCGAAATACCCGGACGACATCACGCCGCTTTACCCTAAACCGTATTCGGGTATGTGACCTTGCAAGTATGATTATATTTTGATTGATATCATCTGCATTATCATCATCATCATTCCGCAGTTTCTATTAGAACATCGAGTGCAATGACTGAATAATCACATTTTAGTCATTTTTAAGCTTCGTTGGTCTCGTAAATGCTACCTAATGGAAAGCTGGAGTCGCTTTGATAACGGGCGGCAAACCTCAGTTTCCAGTCAGCCACCACAGTCATACTGGCCTGCAAGATGCTTCTTAAAGCTTCGTTTAAAGGATCCCATACTACAGCAAGGTGATAATTCACCTGTGTTTAGGATACAGATTTGTGCAATATTTCCATCTTCTTAAAGGTTTGTGAGTCAGATTACCTACTCCTTCGTAATCCAACGTCTCGATGGAAATTATTGCTAGATTTCTAAATGTCATTGTTATTTCCAGGTATGGACATGAATATGCAAACCGGCAACGGAGAAGACCTGATGACCCTGGAGCAGGAGATCACGGAGCTGCAGCGGGAGAACGCAAGAGTGGAGTCGCAGATGATGCGCCTCAAGTCCGACATAAACGCGATGGAGACGCACCTCAGCCACGGAGAAAGGGTAAGGGATTGTGACGTCATGCGAGGATGAAGGTCATTGAGAGTTTAGTAGAACTACAATAAAGTACGAATAAGAGATAGAGCCTTAGTCAACCAGGCAGGGCTTTTGTTTTTTCATTTTTTATCGTCTTCATACGACCTTAAAATTTCTCCACATGTGTGCAGGTTTCCTCACAATGTTTTTTTTTATTTTACCATAAGCTCTTACGGTAAAATAATAATAACATAGATTATACATATTGCTACGTGGCCGCATTTGAACTGCAGCCTTCAGCATGGAAGTCAACAGCCTTAACCAATATGCCACCGATGTCTCCATAA
Source organism: Conogethes punctiferalis (assembly GCA_031163375.1). Taxonomy (NCBI): domain Eukaryota; kingdom Metazoa; phylum Arthropoda; class Insecta; order Lepidoptera; family Crambidae; genus Conogethes; species Conogethes punctiferalis. The sequence continues at coordinate 19,587,166 of CM062081.1, read as the reverse complement.
TTATATGAAAAAACGTAGATACCTCTATAATTTCCAATAATTTGGAAGGCTTCAATAGCTTTGGGTTGTTATTTAGTAGATATTGACGCGGAAGGGTAACAAAATTATTAGATATAAGCCATGGTTTGGTAAATAAATAACCCAAGACATGCCACACTGGGCCATACACAGCGCCATCTATCCTTAAACTAAGCCGAAGCGTGTAGGTACTATCGGCACTAGACAACTGATAAACTTGCGCAGATCCTTTCTTTTTGTTAACACCCGTAAAGTAACTTCATTCGCGTTTTGAAGTCAGTCAATCTGCTTGTACCTAATATAACAAACGTATCTAAATATGTACATCGGATGTTGCTGTCGTATGAAACAATAGAAAATTATGTAACATCAATACCCAATAATAAATTTTCAATGACTTACCTTCTTCTAACTTTTATTCAAAGTTTATATTTTAGTGTGCACTCACACCTATATTGTCCAAGAAATCTAGGTGCACATTACATCTAGTGAAAATCAAGAACACATTATTCATTCAAAAATAGTTATAAGTAGGTCAAATAAACACGAAAGTAGAGAAAGAGCATCAATCAAACTTTTACGACCGATCGTGAATCGCGGTCCATTGAAATCTAAATTGGCATTAATGTGTGTGTACTTTTTATGGACGGTATTTAGCGGTCCAGGACGGTATTAAACGAGGCTCTGGCAACCGGCTGGTAGCTGTAAAACCACACAATTGAAGGCATAGCTAAATACCACAGACCGATGACGGGCAGCAGCAGAGGCGTAGCGTGCCTAGGCGCGGCCCCATATAATAAAAGGGTTTGGGCGCACTTAGGAAGGGGAAAAGATTGTCAAAAAATTTGGGAAGATTTTATTAGTTTTTGCTTATGCACTTTGGGGGCCTCCATGACCTGGGGGCCCCGAATAATTGATATGGCAGATACGGCGGTAGCTACGCCCCTGGGCAGCAGCGTCATCGGAGCGAAGAACTACGCCCTCCCGCCAACCCGCCTGCCCAACGTGGCGATTATGGGTTAAGCCTCCAGCTGTCTGACCAAAGTAGCGAACATCTTGAGAGGCCTATGTCCAGCAGTGGACTGCGTTAGGCTTATGATGATGATGATGACTTTTTATTAATCAAAAATATTTTATAATTGAGTATTTTTGTCCGACAACTTAGATGGTACAGTCATGGCTTCAAACGTCCGACTTTGAGTCCTCCTAGCACATCACATAGTGAGTACCGTTTGTTGCTTACTTTATGGTACCGCTATACGTAGGTAGACGAGTGCGTTTAATAGGGATGAGAACTGAACTAAATTAGAGTTATACGTAAAATATTAAGAGATGGCGCTGTATGATACTATCCCAAATTTTAAGTCCGGTCTCCGAGAGAATGTAATTCTGATATTTAAATCAAGTGTTCGAGCTAGTAATGCGATATGATAGCAGTTGGTTAACGTCAGTTTGTGTCTACAGGAGAACCAGGCGATACTGCAGAGAAACAACAACCTGAACGAGTATTACGAGAGTCTGCGCAACAATGTGATAACTTTGTTGGAGCACGTGCGCATCCCCGGCGGAGGACCTGCGCCCGCGCCGGCCGCCGGCGCCGCGCCCGCCGCGCCGCCCCCGCCCGTAGGAGAAAAACCTGCACACGACAACTTCGACTCCTACCTCACCAAACTACAGACCCTCTGCTCACCCGACGGCTACTGCCCCGACGAGAACCGCCCCATCTACGAAACCGTGAAGAACGCCCTCCAGGACTTCACAGTGCTCCCCACCCCCATTTAAGGTTCACAAAGCGCCGCCGATACCGAGCGACAGTGAAGTCGCCCGACGGCGGAGCTTAACACCCAGTGAAGTGACTGTATACTCTGTGCCGAGGCCCCGAACGGTCATTCACCCCGAGCCTCAGGACGTTTAAATGTGTTCTATTATAACGATGTCTGTTTTGTAAACCGTTGTATACGATGTGTGACTTGTGTTTATGACGTCACGTCAGCAACTGAAGATTCGCTCGACTTTTAATCGATAAGATGGACTTATACAATTAAGACCTAAATAAATTTTAATACTGTTACTCGTATGCTTAAAATTAATGTAAGTAACTGTTAGGGAAAGTTTATACTATTGTATGTAAGCGATTTTAGCCCCACAGACGCGTAAAATGTTCGATTATGTAAATATTGTACCTAAATTTCGATCTAAATAATTATGCATGGATTCTGGCCGAGGTCGGAGTCGGTCAGTATTAGTTAAATTCTAAAACACACCCAGAACTGTATCAACCAAAAAGTACATAGTGTTAAGTCGAAAACTGTTAATCTGTCTAAGTTCTTATACTGGGAATGTGCCAAATGCTTTGAATCACAGCAGCTCCGTTCGCTGATATATTAAGACTAAAATATTGACATAGAATTAATAAACTGTGTAAACAAAATTAAACTCCTAGGACACTCTAGTCAGTTTTGTAAATAATTGTGAATACATAGTTGTCACGTCATAGGGACGTTTTTATTTGTACTAGTAAATAACGAGATCTCATTAGATCGAGTAAGTTAATAATTCACTCATTAATTGATAACCAATTTTAGGTAATAAATTGATACTTTCTTTGTTAGCCAATGTTCACTTTGCTGTGATTATGTTACGTGTTACTTATTTATTGTTACCTATACGAAATGTGATAGCTTAATGAACTCAAGTTAGTGTTAATTTGCTTATTAAGTTACGGGCTTCACACAAAATGTGTGCAATCATTGTGTTAAAATTGATGCTTTTTGTTACGATTTACAATTTTTTTTAACTCTCTCAAATCGCATTGGTTCACAGAGACGAATAACATATTCACATTTAAATACTAAAACCTATTACTATGTTACTACTCTGATTGTCATATACGTTTCTGTAAAATATTGAGTATGTGTTGTTAAAGAGAATAAAAATAATAAATACCGAACTTGTTGGAGTGTTTTCACTAAGCCCAAATCTATAAAAAATTATTATAGGTATTTCTGCTAGCCTATTCAGAATTTTTACCTATTGAACCTAATTTTGTGAGTATCTAACAGTTAACCGTCTGTGAGACTTCATCAGGGAGTGGTGAAACCCTTCTTTTCTTTTAGTACCAATTTTAACGGCTAAGTAAATCCGAAAGTTAGTCAACAGGCAGCCATTGCCTGACGACATACAAAAAAAACCGGCCAAGTGCGAGTCGGACTCGCGCACGTAGGGTTCCGTACCACTGATTGAATGGAAAAATTAGGTAATTTGATATATGACGTTTAAAAAAAACTACTGTCTAGATTTCATTCAAACCAAATTTCGTTAGTAGTTTTTATAGTAATACACATCATATATTTTTTTCAGTTTTATCATGCCCGTATCTTAGAAGTTACGGGGGGGGACACACATTTTACCACTTTGGAAGAGTCTCTCGCGCAAACTATTCAGTTTAGAAAAAAATGTTGTTAGAAACCTCAACATCATTTTCAAATACCTATCCATAGATACCCCACACGTATAGGTTCGATGAAAAAAAAAATTTTCAGTTTCAGTATTATGTATGGGGAACCCCATTTTTTTCTGATTTTATTTTAAAATCTTAATGCGGTTCACAGAATACATCTACGTACCAAATTTCAATAATGTAGCTCTTATAGTTTCGGAATAAACTGGCTGTGACATACGGACGGACAGACAGACACAGACAGACAGACAGACATGACGAATCTATAAGGGTCCCGTTTTTGCCATTTTGGCTACGGAACCCTAAAAATGAAATGGTAAGTACTTTTAGATCTAAATTCAAATCGACAAAATACTTAGACAGCCGTCTTGTGCTTGTGTTTTTGCTTCGTGGTGCTACCTAATCCTATTTCAAATCTTAACAGACTAAGTACATAGGACAAACAAATAAAAAGCTTTTTATTTAATCCTGAACTCTACACGCGTGCTAAAGTCCATACAAAAAATGAAAGAGGATTAGATGTACAATGTACGTACATACCCAGGGTATGATACCCCCTTTGTACTGTGCTTGAGACGGTTGGGTTAGGATTTTGATTCCGAAATTTTGGGGAAGGCAATGTATGTAGTACATACTTTAATTATTACAGTAGGTACGTAATCAAGTTCCGATATTTATTTTAGATTGATACGAGTAAAAGAAAGGATTATTTGGATTTCTTAGGCATACGTTGGCAAGTAGAAAGTGGAGGCAGCGAAGACATCGTAGAAATACTAATCCGGCTGTATAATATTTTACATCATTGCTGCGCTAAAAAAACATAATGTCACTGTCAAAATTGTGAATTGTCAAATTTTTGTAAACATTCCCATGTGTTCTTTGATGATCACAAAAATAGTGATTAAAATTTAGTTTCTGTATTTACAATGAAGGTAGAAAAGAAGGTAAAAGTTTACTTCCATATTAGTAATTACAACTTGTTCAAGTTCGCAAAAATAACTTCTTAGTTCGTATTTACAGAAACAGAAACGCTACTTCGAAAGTGATGAGCCAGTAGAAAAGAAAAACATTAAAAGCGATGATGTCGAAGTATACAAGATCACAATTAAACCAGGTGATCAACAAAAACTGCAACGTCGACCCAAACACCATGTAAGTGTATATTATACATAAAAGAGATAACTAAAAAATAACCCCTCAAGTACAATAATTGGTATCGGAACCCGCACCCCTTGCACCCCCTGGTAGAGAGGGCCCTGATAATTAGTGGTAGTGAATACTGCCTTTGACACAGTGATTGAGGGTTCAAACCTTACATAGGCTTATTTTGGGCCTAGATGGCGCTATGCGATCAAGCATGGCATGTCTTGGGTTATTTATAATAAAATTGTACTTAATTCAAATTTTCAGAAACCAAAAAAGGATGGAGTCCATAAACCTAAACCGAAATTCCCCGGAAAAGCCCCCATAGACCCCGAGAAGTTGGAACAACATTCCCGAGGTGAAGGCCTGGACTCCAAGAGAGTAAAGCATCCATTGCATGCTATGAAACTGAAGAAAAGAGAAAACAAACTTAATTATGCACAAGAACAAGCCGCTAGAGCAGAAATATTGCTGACGGAAGAACATGGGTAAGAACTTAATAAGGAAAAATAATGTATACTCTTTAGTAATATATGACAATTTCTCTGTTATATTATGATCTATATTCTAAGTTGCTTACAGACTGAATTTCGGCCATCTTATTTTAACTAGCTATGCAGAAGATACTGAAGTACACAAGTGTGGTCCACAAACAGGTTCACTCTATACAGATACCTACCGTCACTCTTCAACATGCACTTAGACAAAAATCTATAGCAAATGCACTAACTTATATTTATCTTTTTAAATAATTACACCTTTATTCTTAGATTTACCAAAAGCTGCTTGGTAGTTTTTTGTATAGTATTAAATAATTTCCTTTTAATTTTTCAGATCTCTTCAAGTTGATGATCATACTAGAACAACAGCAATAACACAAAAGATTATAGCAGAAAATGTAGACATAGCAGCGGCCACAAAAATATTTGAACTGAATATGGATTTCGGTCCCTACAGAGCCAAGTACTCCAGGAATGGCAGACATCTGCTTTTAGGAAGCCAGAAGGGACATTTAGCAGCATTTGATTGGGTCACTAAGAAATTACATTGCGAGATAAATGTTATGGAATCTATCCATGACATCAGGTAATGATATTCAACAATCATATCAAATCACTGAATGTAAAAGCCTGAACTAGGGGCAGGAGTCTACCCTAAACATGCTAACACCTTTTTTTATCATTAGAAAAGCCTACACAAACACCAGGGCACAGGATACCTGGATCTCACTCCTATACATATAATGGAGAATACCCACTAGACTCAATAACACATAACAAATGAATAAAAAAATATAATTATATCCATGTTCAAGATGTAAAAGCATGAACAAAATCACTTTTTGCACTTTTAAATTAATGTTGAATCAAACTTCTTCCCATTTGAACCACTAATTAAAGAAAAAACTGCTCCCCTTGCAATTTTTCTTTGTGTGAAGTAAACTAATATAAGTCCTTTACAGCTGGCTGCATGTGGAGACTATGATAGCGGCAGCACAAAAAGAATGGCTGTACATTTACGACAATAATGGAACAGAACTGCACTGTATTAAGAAGATGGATAAGATATTGAGGATGGAGTTTCTACCTTACCATTTCTTGTTAGCAGCTGTTGTAAGTACCACACAAACAAAAATGTTTAAAATAATTTTGGTTATAAAAAATTAAGAAGCTTGATAATTTGTGTGTGAGAACAGTCTCATGTGTATGAGTGTATGTTGCAAATGTATAAAAGTTATGTCCTTAGTTAAATATAAAATATAATACAAATTGCAAGCCATGGATATCACATACCAAAACAATTTTCATGGACACTCACTACATACAGCCGACACCGACCACCTGGTCTCCAATTAAGGTTTTCCCTTGGTACTTAAGGAATAAGGACCAAATGATGCCTGGGGACGTCTCCTAGAATACCCAGACCCCAGATAGTAAAGTTCATATCCTATATTGACCCGACTGAAAAGCAAACCCAAAACCTTTAGGCTAACATGGGTCCTGTTTTCTTTACAAACTGGGAACTGAAATATGTGTATTCATTTTTTTAGACTTGAGAAAGGCGACTTGAAATCTCTAAGAATAAATTTACCACTGGATTTGGAATGTAGCTTCTATCAGAAGAACCACCAAGAAAATCTATACTCTTTATCAATGCCAATTTACTTACAATGCTTACAGAATGAATATGGCTTCATGTCTTGGCTGGACATATCAGTAGGAGAAATAGTAGGCCACTATAATAACCACTTGGGAAGGACATCAGTGATGACGCAGAACCCTTACAACGCCACAGTGTTGCTTGGGAACTCGAAAGGAGTAGTTTCATTATGGTCTCCGACGGTAAAGGACCCCTTGGCAAAGATACTATGCCACAAAACGCCATTGACAGCAATTGCAGTGGATAATAGAGGAATGTAAGTGTATTTTTTTTATTAAATTCTATGATAGATGGTGTCAACTACGGAAGTAAGTTACCTTACTTACTTACCATTGGTAAGTGAACCTACATCTTGTATACCGATGATGTAAAGGAGCAACGGAATCAATTCATACAATTCCCTTGCACATTTTCCGAAATATATTTTCTAGAAAACCGACCTTATTATCTTGACCATATTATATTTGTGTTTGAGAAAATTTAAATCCATACTATACTAATATTACAAATGGGAAAGTGTGTATGTCTGTCTGTATGTTTGTCTTTCTTTGACGGCAAAACAGAGCAACGATTTGACGTGATTTTTTAAGTGGAGATAGTTGAAGGGATGGAGAGTAACATAGGCTACTTTTTGCCCCTTTCTAAGCCCCCACTTCCCTAAAATGGGGGGTGGAAGTTTGTATGGAGCATTTACCCCGAATTTAACGCGAGCGAAGCCTCGGGCAAAAGCTAGTGGGTATATAACTCTCTCCTCGGAGTGATAAATGGGTTTGTGATTGGGAGGCCAAATCTCTGTCCAAAGAGATCTCCTTGAAAGTACTCCAGGTCATTCCAAATACAATATAATGTTTATTCCAGGTATATGGCAACGTCAGGAGTAGACCGCGGTATGAAGATATGGGATATAAGAAATTTGGACGGACCTGTCCAAGACTACAGATTGAGGAGTGCTCCTGTGGATTTAGAATTCTCTCAAAAAGATATGTTGGCTGTGGGCCTGGGAGAAGTGGTGGAAATATACAGGTAAGGAAATATCTATGATATCTACTCGTCATATTGTAGTCCACTGCTGGAAATATCCCTTTCCAGTTGTCCACCACATTTGGGTAAACACCTGGAAGCTTTATCCAGTACCAGTTTCTCCCTCTTGACCGCATGTAACGTAGAGCGACTCGAATCGTCAATAACCAGGAACTTACCGAGCGGCCCTTGGCGCTGCGTCGAGATGTAGCATCACTCTGCATCTTCTATCGCATATATCATGGGGAGTGCTCCGAGGAATTGTTCGGAACTATTCCAGCCGCTGCCTTCCGGCATCGCTCGTCACGACAAGCTTGCCATCCGTACCATCTCGACACCTGGCAGTCCACAACTGTGCGCTTCTCTCGCAATTTCCTGCCCCGCACGACTAAACTGTGGAATGCTTTGTCGCGAGTGGTGTTTCCGGACCGATACGACCTTCAAATTTTCAAGAAAAGAGCGTACCTCTTTGTTAAAGGCCGGCAGCGCAGCTGTAACTCCTGATGTCGCAGATGTACATGGGCGGCGGTTATCACTTACCATCAGGTGAGCCGTCTGCTCGTCTGCCCTAGGGGGCATAAAAAAAGGTCATTTGGCTGCGGTATTCTATAGGGTGGAGGTCCTTCACCGGACCGGCGGCTCAATACGAGCGAAGATTCGCTATGCCCTACCTCTCTTCAAATATCTACTATCTATGAATATTTAACTTTTGTTTATTCCATAGCAATTGCTGTTCACAAACTGCAGACAGGCCTTACTTGAGGCACAGAATGGGTAAATCAATCAACAACTTCAAATTCTGCCCCTACGAGGATGTGCTTGGTATCGGCACAACTCATGGATTCAGCAGTATTGTTGTCCCAGGTAAGGTCAATCAATTTATGTTATACTTTTAGTTTACCTATTAAAACACAGTGATTTATAGATATAGATTTGTAGGTCAGGGTATCTACTCCTCTTTAATATTAAGCAAATTTCTACTGGTATTATCTAATCAAAAAATTTACGGCGGCTCAATGGTTAGTTTTTTTTATACTTTCTCGAGATGGAAGAGTAGAGTGAAAACGTGGAAGTTCCTGGTTTGATTCTCGATGGGTGCATTTTAGGAAATTAAGTTTTTTAAAAAGTCTCACCGCCATATTCACAAACGTTACTAAGTATGCGTCGCGTGAACGCACAGGTACCCAAATACATATAGGATTTTGGGCACTATACGGGCCTAAGTTACGAGTGTTCTGAGAGACGCCCCCATTCATCATCTAAACTCATCATCAGATGAACTAAGGGTTGAGATCAGGTCGTTGATGTAAATTATCTGGTGCATTCATTATTATTTTTTTATCTGTTTCACAGGGAGTGGTGAACCCAACTTCGATGCTCTGGAGAGCAATCCGTTCCAAACGAAAAAGCAGAGAAAGGAAGCGGAAGTTAAGGCTTTGCTTGAAAAGATTCCTGCTGAACTTATCACTCTTAATCCATTTGAGATTACCGAGGTAGATGTGCCTTCTATGAAGGAGCAGATGGACGCCAAGAAGAAACTTCTGGTAAATATAGCTTTAACTATAAAAGTAAGAAAGTATACATATTTTTGTCTGTTTTACGATAAATTAATTACTACACGGAGGGTGTAAGAGAGCGACCCATAATCTGTTCGCCCCAAGCCACTTTCACCTGCCTGTGGTGCATCATACCGAATAACAAATGAGGTTCAGGCCGACTTGTGGCGGTATAACCATAACGATAGATGGCGTAGCTAAAAACCACAGGCCGATAACAGGCAGCAGCGTCACCGGAGCGAGAAGCTACGCCCTGCGATCGTCACCCCGCCTGCCCAGGGTGACGATTATGGCTGAATTCTCCAGATGTTTGTCCAAAGTGGCGCACAACTGGAGAGGTATATGATGCTTTCTTATCACTAAAAACCGGCCAAGTGCGAGTCGGACTCGCGCACGTAGGGTTCCGTACCACTGATTGAATGAAAAAATTAGGTAATTTGATTTATGACGTTTAAAAAAAAACTACTGTCTAGATTTCATTCAAACCAAATTTCGTTAGTAGTTTTTATAGTAATACACATCATATATTTTTTTCAGTTTTATCACGCCTATATTTTAGAAGTTACGGGGGGGGGGGGGGGGGACACATTTTACCACTTTGGAAGAGTCTCTCGCGCAAACTATTCAGTTTAGAAAAAAATGTTGTTAGAAACCTCAACATCATTTTCAAATACCTATTCTATATATGACACACGTAGAGGTTTGATGAAAAAAAAATTTTTGAGTTTCAGTTCTATGTATGAGGAACCCCAAAAATGTTGGTTTTTTTTCTGATTTTATTTTCACATCTTAATGCGGTTTACAGAATACATCTACATACCAAATTTCAATAATGTAGCTCTTATAGTTTCGGAATAAACTGGCTGTGACATACGGACGGACAGACAGACATGACGAATCTATAAGGGTCCCGTTTTTGCCATTTTGGCTACGGAACCCTAAAAAGCCGTTAAACCCAATTGATTTCATATGGCGTACACGGCTTTTTAGTGATAGGATGGCAGTATGTCCAGCAGTGGACTGTGATAGGCTTATGATGATGCTGAATAAGTACACGAAAGTATGCTTCACGCATATTCCCTTTTTATTATGGTCAGTGTTGATGACATTGATTTGAGATAGCTTTTGTCAGTTTTGTCTTAGAGAGTAATCATTCAAATTACAATTGATAAAATAGGTAATGAAAGTTTGTCCTTTTATCGGTATCTGATTGAGGAACCAGTTTAATTTGCTTATAATTCATTCTGTGTTGCAAATTCATATTTTATCTCTTTTATTTTCAGTATGTTAAGCCCAAGAAAGTGGACTTTACTCCAAGGTTAAGAAACAAAGGCAAGAACAACATTGCTAGAAAGAAGATTATAAAAGATGCTGCTAGGAAGGTAAGATTACAATTCCTATAGAATAAAGATCATAATATCTAGTCTAGTGAACACCCTAGGCATGTTCACCGTATTACAAAAAAAAGATCGAAAAAAATCTACAAGTCCTTTTAAGGGGCTGTTTCAATTTTCTATAGCCTATTCATAATTTGAACAGAAAATGTGGGATAGTAGGAAAACATACCTAAATTCATTCATAATGTTATTGTGTTAGCTTAAGATTTATTATTTGTCACTGAATAAACATATTTTCTTTTCTTTCTAAATATTCAAAGCACCATTGGCGTGTTCTTGGCCTGAGGTTAACTTGAACACGCTAGGCGTGTTGGCGAAAGTGAATGTGATAAATATTTAAATTCCATTCCATTTTGTGTTTCAGGAATATATCGAACAATCAATTGAAGCCAAAAAATTACTCAACCTGCCAACTGAGAAAAATGCACCAAAACAATCGTTCGGAGTCTTGGATCGCTTTGTATCAAAACCTAAGTCTAAGAAATAAAAATACAACTCGATTTGATATTTTACTCTTATTATTATTTCCTTTTTCACATACAGTAACTATCATAAAATTTTAACTGATATTTACATGATTTTTTGTCATATTTACATAATAAACTTCCAAAAATGATCAAAAATACAATTTGTAATAAAATGTCTTTCAAAAGTATAATAAAAAATATGCCAACCATTAGCATGGTATATCAAATAAATCACATAATCCTTCGGAGTCTCTCAATGAAAACGAGAAGTCGTGTTTAGTAGGCGGCGGGCTTAATCTTAGAAGATAATCTGAAAATAAATAAATTAAGTTAATAAGCTATCCCAAAAAAACTTTTCTCAAGGGAATACAGTAAAGTTAATAGGTGTTTAAAGGGTCGGCAAGGCTGTGGAGGTTTGTTGCTTACAAACAGGCGGCAGCCATTTTGTCAAGTAATAGGTATCAAAAAAAGTTCCCTATATGGACGCCCCAGAGCCTTGGGTGTAGTGGTAAAGTGCGTTATTTTTGAAACCTGATAACCACGCGTGCGACGCCGCCGGCACAGCTAGTTAATTAATAAAATTGTAATTAATTATTCCTATATTACCATTATCCTGCATCAAATTCTCTTTCCCTGTAAGACTCTGTACTTCAGCATCCATATCCTCATCTTCTATCATCTGAAAAATTAATGAAATACAATAAAAAAATTATTATTACCACAGCATATTGTATTATTTATGATGATCACATGCAGGCAAAGCCGTAGCCACAGGTAGTATCAAAATTCTGTACAACTTTCCCATCATCATGTAACTATCACTCTGAAGCTGGGCGTCACAGATGGCCCTATGATCAGAGCGTGACGTATGAGTAGACGCGCGTCGAAGAAATCTTAACTAATATTATAAAGCTGAAGAGTTTGTTTGTTTGAACGCGCTAATCTCAGGAACTACTGGTCCGAATTGAAAAAATCTTTTTGTGTAGAATAGACCATTTATCGAGGAAGGCTTCAGGCTATATAACATTACGCTGCGACTATTAGGAGCGAAGAAATAATGGAAAATGTAAAAAAAAAACTGGGAAAGAATAACTATTCCACGCGGACGAAGTCGCGAGCACAGCTAGTTCCTTATATTCTGTTAGAAAGCCCAGCACTTCAGCACATTTTCGGCAAGTTGAATGAGATTTCTACTGATATTTCTGGATGATCTGGGTTGGCAGTCAAAAAGTCGAGTTGCGGAAATCGCCCCGTTCTATCACTGTGCGCCACCCAAGACTACAAATAGTTAGACTTAACAACCTGTTACTAATTACCTTCTCATCTTCCTTATCACATAACAGTATAACACCAATCGGATCCGGAGATTTTACATGTAGCAGGTAATGTGGTTCCTTAGTCTGAAAGAAAGAAACCATTTGTTGTGAAAACTTTTACAACTTTTATGCAAATGATAATTTATGGACTGGTTATCCAAACTGTTTAATAATATTGGATACTGAACGAAAGTGTCTTGAGTAAGGCTACTGATCCTCTCTGTCCACATTGTCCTAACTTGAAATTATGTGACTGGACCTGTGCAACCCACCATCATTTTTTCCCTATCACAGCCTACCACCACAGTCTGCTGGACATAGGTTTCTTCAATCATTTGCCACTCTTATCAATCTTGGACTTTTCACATCCAACTTATACCAGCCATCCTGAGCAAATTGTCGCTCCACATGATCTGAGGGAATTCTACAGTAACTACACACTACATTTGCAGAGAAGCAGGAATTTATTTATTTATTCAAACTTTATTGCTCAAAATGATACAAAAAGCAAACTTAATACTAGGAGCATTCTCCACCAGTCAAGCCTTGGGTCACTTGGGAATCACTCCTAAACTCATCTACCTGAATGGTTGTTGTTTCCGTGGCTGATATAGCCAGCCCTCTACTTTGATTCACTATCGGATAAGCTCATTTCAGATTTGATCTTGCAGAGAAACTATGATTTTCCAAGGTAGGAGGAGAACTAAAGGGTTGAGTTTGATTCCCATCCAGAGATAAACATAATATTTTTTTTTTATGCAAGAGGCGGCAGACCAACATAATGTATAATGCACATTTGTGTTAAGTATGTATTTGCATTTGAGAACCTTTCATCATCATCATCCCACATCAGTCCACTGCTGGACATTGGTCTCTCCCAATGCTCGCCACTTCAATTGATCCCGGGCCTCTTGCATCCAGCACTTGCCAGCCGTCCTCCACAAATTGTCACTCCACCTGGCCTGAGTACCTACCTTTACCTTCATTGTTATGCTCATACCACTTAATCTGGGATTGGAGCAATGTATGATATGTTGTCTTGACATCTCTATTCATTTATTTAATTAAAAAGTACACCCACCTTACTAGAATATGCTCCAGCATATGATATGTCAGTACCGTGTTGCGCCTCCAAAACCAACACTTGATCATCCTCAAAACACTGATGTACATCATCAGGTGAAACATACACTAATGCCTTATTCTCCGACTCGTCCAAAACATTTTTAATACTTTGCTCAATCCAATGCAACTGCCTGTAATATTAAATAAGTAATCCTAGTGATTATTCTATTTGTTACTCCTTCTCATAAAATGCTGTAGCGTGTAACAGATCCAGGCTCTGAACTGTACACATAATAATCAATGACCAAGACTGCCATCACCTGAATTGTGGAAGCGTAAATCTCCAACATCTGCATGAAATATGGTATTTTCCCCGGACACCTCGGAAAACATATTTTTTGCAGTAAAAATAAAAACGTTTGATCGTTTTATTCCGTCCATTATCTCTAAAAATGGGTTTCCCCCAAAACAAAAGCCCCTGGGGTTCACCTAGACTCATTTAAAAGACACTGCAGAACACCCTTCAAACTAGGACAAATCCTGGGAAATCTGGAACGATGGCAGGGATGGCAGCCCTATCAATGACAATTGCAGAGCAATGATACAATCTAAATATCAATACTTACTTATCCAATAGCTGCTCATGCTCATCTAACCGCCCTATTTGCCTCCGTAACAATGTAACTTTTTCACTAATATTGTTTGCACTACTCTCAGGGCCCGCACCTCTGCAAATTAACAACATTATTGGTCATTGAACTAGTTTAAGATCAGTTGAGTGGTCCAAATAACTAGGAAGTATGTATGGAATTAGTGTAATAGAAATCCAACCCTACACTCTGACCGAAATAAGTAGAAATGTTATAATTAGGTATACAAAAATAAGTTAAGGCTATTCAGGGTAAAAGTGACTCTCCTGTTCGTTTTAATCCTAAATAAAACTCAGTAATACTGTTTAAATATCTAGTTGAAAATCATTGGCAAAAATAACAGTAAATGATCATACTTCCACTGGATACTATTTTTACTCTTCTTTTCTATCAAGCCAATACCCTCCAAAACATTTGTTATATCGTATATGCGCCTTTTTTGCCTTACAGCCAACAAATCTGTCGCCTGGAAATTAAATAATATATCAGAATTATTTCAAAATATTTAATTTTCGTGCCCGATTTCATTTGACATTTATAAACACTAAAGCATACTTACGACTTTCAAATCCAAAACGCCGTCCTTAGCTTTTTGCAACAATGAAACAAATCTTGTTGTTAGTAGACCCAATGATTTCTCATATCTTTTGTATATTTCAGCCATTGTCGAAGTACAAAGAAAAATAATTTGTGTTTGATGCTGTTGATTTACAAAATTTTGCGTCGCGGCGGGATCTAATGTTGGCAGTACCGTTTTGTATCTTTTTTTTTTTTTATTGACCACAGATGTGATTGTAACTTTTATGTTTTAATTGAAATTCCCCACAAACATGCGACAAATAGAACCAATGAGGTTAAAAAGATGATCAATCATAAATAATAATATGTAATAATTTTATGCTTTATACCTGGGGTTTTTAATGTATTTAAGTACAAAAAGACCCCATTGTGTGATATAAACAAAAACACGGTATTTGTTTGACTCAATGGCCCGGTGGCTCAATTGGTAGTGACCCTGTCTTCTGAACCAAAGGTCGTAGGTTCGATTCCCACCTGGGACAAACATTCGCGTGATAACATTTGTGTTTGTTCCGTATCTGGACGTTTATTTAAAAAACAGTTAGTAATATAAAAAATTAGTACTTGATACCAATCACGGAATTTATCGATCACGATCGAAATTTCTCGTGCGTGTCTGTACGACGACACTCTTATCGATAGAGTATCAACAACAGTACTATAAATACTGTAAATTTTTATGCATTAACTCTTTTGTTTTAATATTACTACGGTAGTTGGTAAATCTATATTATAGGTAAATCGAATACATATGACATACAGAACATAACATAAACTAAAACAAGTGTAAATTATGACAGAAGTTGTTTTAATAGTTCACATTTGTCTTTTTCTACTTGCAAAATTTCGCTCATATTCTTTTCTTTCAACTGTATATTTCTTAATTCTAATGATTGTTTCACTTCAAGATACTTTTTTCTTAATTCTAATCCTTGCTCATAAAATTCAAGGCTCTTACAAATCATTTTGTCTCTTTGCTCTTTTATATGTTCTTGCCTTTTTAAATATTCCAGCCACTGTCTTTCCATATGTATTTTGGTCTGAGCTCTGTCAGATTCTATTCGATTAGCCAATCTTATTTTTCTCAATTCAATAATTGCTTTGCTTTCAGGTTTCCCTATTACATTTGTATTTGCCATATGTCTCTGCACATCATTTTTGCTGTCCAATAAATCGGATATTGTACACCTATAATTATCTATGCCATACTTCAAATAAATCTGGTCCATTTCCTTAAAATATTTAAATTTCTGGTGAGCTCCAGTATCAACACTTCTCTTGTATTTTTTTGTGAGTGCATTAATTTTCCATCTAACTTGGTCTGGAGACATCTGTAACAATAAAAATATTATATTATTATTGTGAAATATTTTAATAATAACATCAAATTATGTTTTCAACTAACATCAAAATTGTAATCCTTCAGGCTTTCTGATATTGCCCGCCAAATCCTTTTTTTTCGTTTTGGTGTCTCAAGCAGTTCTAGTTTTAAATCATATAATTTTAAAAGTGTTGATGTTGCACTAGAAGTCCAAACAGCACCTGAAAAAAAGATATGACTTAAATATTTTTGAAGTGAATAAAGTAAATATTTAAAAAACTAACCAATACGAGTATACCTAATAGTCAAAATCAAAATTATTCCAAGTTGCAACTCGCAGTAAACTTACTGTGTTTTTCTGTACTGTCACACAATATTTTGTCTTGATTTGATTCCCTGCAATGAGTACGACTTTTTGTTTCCTCGTCATAGCTTTCCGTCTCTATTTGATGTTCAGCTGTTGAGTTAAAATAAGAAAATGTTTATTTTGTAAAACATGAAAAAAATACATTAACCCTTTAAAGCGCAAGACTATTTTTTTTTACTTTTTAGTGTTTTAGCGAAATAGTATGATAAAATAGTAACTAAGGATGTATAAAAATAGACAAAAAAAAATTAAAGTGTTATAGTTTTTTAGAAATGATATGTATCAAATATGTTACATTGCCCAATAAACAAAGAAGTAGCATATCAAAAGTACGTATCATATTTGTTACATTGCTCTTGGGCTAAGGTTTGATAAAACACCAGTTGGGGTACAAAAGGGGTATGAATTATTGATAATAATAAAACAAAAGTAATCAATTTAAAATTTATTTTGCATGAAAGTTTAAAAAACAATTCTTTTTGGTACAAAACCAAGACAGAGATCAAATTTAACGCAATTACATTTGTTTGACCCTTTACACAATCGACACCTACCTCGTATCCTATCTATCTTGGAATATCGGAAGATGATCCACACCGTCAAAACGAATCCTATCATTCGGTCGGGGGGCAATGGATTCCAAGGGAGGCCCTACCTTTCTTCACTAATGTTTTATCCGTATGTGAAAACTTTTCACAACTCTTCAGAAGAAGAAGACGATTAGATCTGATTGTCCCAAGGCTGCCATGCTCTTTCCGCAAGTAGTGGATAACCTCCAGGGATGTAAAAAAGTTATCGAAATAGATATTGGCAGGACTTTTCTCAATTGTCATGCAAAGAACCAACACTAACTTCCCTACAAGCCAAAGACTATTTTCATACTCTGAAAAAGCTTGTGGTTATAATATAACCACGAACCTAAATATATATTTAGGTTCTTGATTTGTGCTATACTTCGATCGTATCTTCTGGATAATTGTAGGTCACCAATATGAGATAGAACAGATGAAACCGAGTTTATAACTGGCATTGGATCAATTTGTTTTTGAAGTGGGAACATTTGATTTCATGCCATTGGGGTAAAGGGGTCAGTTTCCATGTCAATATTAGTATTCGGCTTACATTGAAAAATTCTTCCTGGGTAAGAAGGGAAAATGAATTATCGTGATCTTGTTCTGAAGTTGAACTGTCTAAAATAAACATTCTCACAAGTGAAGAGCAAATAGAATGCGGCTCGGAACTGCTATCTGAATCAAAGTCTTCAGTATAACGTCGACGATGAGCTGCGGCATCTTCAGTGATGACTTCATCATCCGAAGCTGATGGTCCTTAGATGAAGCACGTTTAGGTGGAATAAATACCAGGATTTCCTTGGTTCTCTCCCATGCAAGTTACAATTTAAGCTACAATAACAATCAATTCAATTTATTTTCGAAATCTTGGGTACGTTCAGCTGTAGACCTCCACCGACCATTGGCTTAAGTAATGATGATGATGAACAGGGCTCTTGAGTACAGAATTCCTTCACCTACACCAAACCACCAATCGATACATATGACACTATTTCCCACTGCGGTGGCACATATTTTTAGAACACCTTATTCACACCAATTAAATAGTAAATTTTAAACACGCAAAATGGAAAGGTTATCATAATAAATGTTTTAGTGCCTGTATTACTCCATAAAAGGGTTAGATTATAGAAAAATGCTTAAAATTCCATGCAATCTATTTTCTTAATATTCGCGCAATGTATCACCCGTAATACAAACAAAATCACAACTAGTTTACTGGGTCTTGCGCGATGTATTACGGGTAATACATACAAATATTCATACAGATTACGTAAAAACTAAACTCAACTAATTCGCATTTGTGCATGTTTTAAATAAATGCACTTATTAGAAATTAATACACAGTAATAGATTGCCAAAATAATCACTATTATAATTATTATAGAATAAAACTTACGGAACGTCAGCGTGCTCTGCGGGGTTGCGGCACCATTTTGCAATTTAGTGACAGACGGTGCGCCGGAGCAAATTCATAATTTTTTTACAACATAGGAGTAGTATACTTTATAGCATAGTAAAATAATTTTGTTAATTTTCTTTTTAGATTTCATGAAATATTTTTTAGTTTAGAGTGTATCACCACAAACACATTGCGAAATAAAGGGTTAAATGGTGCAAAACTTACCGTCGCTTATTGAATCAACGTATTCAACAACATCCATGCCTTTCAAAGCAAAGAAAAAATTATTAAATAAAAACTCCTTTCTTCATGCATGAGTGACTGAGGAGAAGGAGAGTATTGTTTTTAATGGAATTAGGGAATGGAATATCCAGACGATGCTGAATTAATGAACGAATGAATAAATGTGCAATGGAATAAATTTGACAATGACATTACATAAAAATGAATGGCGAAATTTTTTTTATTCCTTTTAATGTACTGTTTTCCATGCCGTGTCACTACTTTTCTATTCCTTATCTCTAAGATCCAAGCTTTGTTGTGAATTATCTAAAAATGTATGTAATTATCAAAGAACTGATTGAAAGTCTGTGGAGAATGGAATGGAATCGCGACCTCTAGCGGGATAATATTATGACATTTCATAGTGTTTGTTTATTCGGACAAAAAAAACATTCATTCACTCTCACACTGACATTTGGTTGTTTGCGCTATTGTTTTGGATTAATTTGTTTGTTTTAATTAATGAAGTAAGTAAATGACTGAATTTTGAACTATATGTGTCATCTAAGTTTATAATTACATGGATCATTCAGCAAAGGCATTGCTTTGGCTATCAGAAACAATAGAAAGCAGCAGCGATGAAAGCGATTGTAGTTGGAGCGATGTATGCAGTACTGAACAAAAATCAGAAGAAGAATATGAAGTTGTTGAAGACGAATGTGATGACCAATTATTCTTTCCATTTATGCAATATTTGGTAAGGCGTCGAAGAAAACGTGTGGATGATTACTTGCACATTATAGATTCCTGGAGCGATTCGGAATTTAAAAGTAGGATGAGAATATCCAGGAAGACGGCATTCAGACTTATAGGTAATGCATAATAACCTTCAAATAATAGGTATTATCTAGATATTGCGACTTTACTTTTATTAGGTGTTGAGGTATAAAGTCTTTTTTTATTTCAGGTGACCTAGAAAAGTCTGGATATATTGCATCACATAAATTCGGATTGAAGCCGCTGGAGCCCAAACTTTGTTTTTACATATTTCTATCATTTATAGGAAGTACCGAACCTTTGACGCCTATTGCAGGAAGATTTGATATATCTATATCATCTACTTTTCGAGTGCTTAGAAGGGTTATAGCTTGGATTTTAACGAAACTAGATGATGCAGTTAAATGGCCTCAAGACTATAGTGAAATTAAATCAGTAAGTGATTCATTCCAAGCTAAAACAGGTATATCAAACATCATGGGTATAATTGATGCTACCCATATAAGAATTGAAAAACCAAAGAATGGGAGAGAATATTGCAACAAAAAAGGATATCACTCATTAATTTTGCAAGCCACAATTGATCCTTATATGAGATTTACAAATATATACTGTGGTGAGCCAGGATCCTCTAATTGTACTAGAGTACTGAAAAAATCGCCTCTTTATAATACCGCCATGCAAGACAGAAATTCACTGTTTCCACACGATACTTTTTTGATGGGCCATTCAGGCTACCCCTCATTACCATGGTTAATTCCACCATTTAGAGAGAATAAAAGACTGACACCTCAACAAAGAGAGTTCAATATTTTACATTCATCCTCGCGAAAGATTTGTGAAAAAGCTTTTATCTTGTTAAAAGGAAGATTTCGACGGGTAAAACGCTTTACAATTTATAGAAATATTGCTTTTATAACAGATGCTGTTGTGGCAGCTTGTATATTACACAATTATTGTTTGAGAGAAAAAGATTACTTAGAGGAATAATAGGACTTTCTGTAAATATGTGTAATGTTTACATTAATTTTTTTATTACATAACTTTGCGAGCGTGAACTTCGATTCTGTATCTTAAAAGCAACTCAGTACGACCACTTTGTAGTGATCGTCCAACTGGGTGCTATACCTATATTTTTAGTTAAAATGAATATCAGACTGTTTATTGTATATCTATCTGCGCAAGATATTATGTGATTACTACATTTCCAGAAAAGTGGTATTGCCGTGATCATTTATGGAAAAAGACCCAGAGGGAGAAACCCTTCATGTTGGACGGACCAGGTCCATAAAATTCTGGAATTCATTCTAAATGCCGCTCACACCACCGCAGATTGACTTCAATCGGTCTCTAATTAATTATGAAAAGTGTTGCATACATAAAAGAGGTCATGACACCCGGTATTGACGCAAAAAGTCACACTGCACAAGTAATGGATTGGGTCCAAATTAGATAAATATTATTGTTACGCCAAAAAAAGTATCAGACAACATCACATAGGTACATTGCTCCGATCCCAAAATAAGTAGCTTAAGCACTTGTGTTATGGGTATCAGAACAACGAAGGTACCACATATAAATACTTAAATACAAATATAAACACCCAGACACAGGACAAACACAAGTGTTCATCACACGAATGTTTGTCTCAGGTGGGAATCGAATCCATGATCCTTGGTTCAGAAGGCAGGGGTCACTATCAATTGAGCCACTGAGCCAGTCGAAAGATGTACGAAACCTTCGGTATGCAAGTTGTGGTTGCAAAGACCACATTTCGATGATTTTTAATGATAAGCAAGTTAAACTTGGCATAAATTATATTAAAATATAAGTCGTACATCGAGGTTTCTTATTGATTAGCAAGTAATTTCCTCAGTATAGCACACTTTTCCCTTTCAATTTTTAACATTTCTTCTTGCTTTTTTTCCTTGAGTTGTAATTTTTTCAGTGCTAAGGAGTGCTTAATTTCTAATTCCTTCTTTTTTAGTTGCAATTCTTCTTCCCTTAATCTTAAGCTACGCTCGAATCTCTCATCTCTTATACTTCGTTGTTCGTCTTGTCTCTGTATATAGTCTATCCATTGTTTGTCCAATTCAATTTTGGCTCTACGTTCCGCTCTTAACTTCCTATATGGCGCTGAAGTTTTCACAGTCATATTTTTCAAATTTCTTTCTTTATTTATGTTATCTGAGACATGCGCAACACCAGAAGCTAGTCTATATGCGCCCATTTCCTCAGAATGATGCCCAAGTATTTGATGCATTTCATTAAAATACTTGAAGGCTGCAGACCCTTGACCATTGTCTATACAATCTTTGTATTTCTTTGTCAGTGCATTTATTTTCCATCGGACTTGGTCTGGAGTTACCTGTAAGTAAAATCATGCTGTACATAAATTATTTCTAAATAATATAGACATTATTTTAAAAATAAACAAATTATTGATGCCTGGATATACCTCTATTCCCATTGTTTTCAATTCTTCTGCTATTGATGTCCACATTTTAGATTTCTTTTTTGGGTTATCAAGCATATTCATTTTTGTTTCATACAAACTCAGTAGTGTTATTGTTGAATTTTTTGTCCATACAATACCTGTAATTACATATTATTTTACGTACCTATTTATTTTTTTACATTATTAGATGGTAAAAGACAATAAAATATTAGGTAGTAGTATATACTTACTTTGTTTATTATTTTCTGTACTATCAGTTTCTTCCTGACTCAAAGAGTGGTTGTGGCTTTGACTGTGACCATGGTTCACTGCGTGATTGTGAGTATGTGCGTGATAACTGGCCACATTTATGTTTGGCTTGTACGTAGCTGCTGAAGGTGTACCATATGCAGAGGGAACATATAATTAGAATATAGAAGTACAAATCAATATTAAAAGAGAAACACCCTTTCATATATCATACTTATCAAAGTACATGCCTTTAGGATGATTTTGCCTCATAAACTTAGTATATACTTACATTGATTGTCTAGTATCGCCAAAACTGAAACATTGCTATCAACAATGTTTTCATCCATTTTGTGTCGATAAGGCGTTTTCCAACAAGACACAGACAAGTCTTTGTTTAGAGCAGTAAATACTGCGTAGGTACCACATTTACTAACTATTCATGTTACTGCAGGATGCGATACAAGTTAATAAAAATAATTTGTGATTAATTTCTTCTATATAAAAAAGTGTTTAAAATACTGGAGATGTTTAATTACAGTGGTCAATAGGTACTAGTGACACCGTGTTGGTTGCGTGTTGCATAGTCCAATGCATTGACATGACAGTTGACAATACTATATTTACCATGACTATTTACAGTAGCGTTTTATTTACATTATAACCATTACTTTAGTAGATAACAAAAATTATGAACTTTCATGTATTGAATTATTAGCAACTATTATCTCCACGTGGATGGATTTTATGTTAAAATAAGTTCATCTACATTGTTACGGCAGGTAGTTGATTTCGCCACTAAGTTGCGATTCGCGACTAAATTTTATAGCCGCTTATTTAAGCATTCCATTTCGTTTGCTCATGCATGACCCTGATATAACATCAAAATGACATTTGTAATTTTTGACGTCTGTGGGTGGTCGGTCGTTTGACGTGACATTTCACATTTTCACATCAATGGTTTGGTGATTTCGTGTTCTTGTGAAATAAATGTTTCAATAAAATAATAAACCGTCTTGGTCATTACCAAGTCTAATATTCTTTTAAAATGGCACATTGTGGTGACTTTATTAAAAGTCAATTTCCACTGATTGATGATGATCTTAAAAAATATGTCGAAGGTATGTAAGGTTATAAATTTATTGAAATAAATTATGTTCAATAAATTGCCTCCTAGTATATTAAACTGACATGAAAATACCTTTTAGACTGTTGTATAGTTTGGCAAGAAGTTATTGCTGATTATAGCAGCCTATTGATTTTTCGCGTGTAGTTTTTACGAGGCGCGATCGGTACCAGTCTGTTGCAGTCTTGTGTCGGTTTAACGCCTTTGTCTATGTTTTAGACATTCTGGATGGAAGTGCTGGTGAATTTGAGGATACCGAAGAGGTTTATGAAGCCGTAGGAGAGGTTTTACAGGGTATCTCTGAAAAATCAGAGCAAGATATCAGGTTTGTGTTAAAATATTTGGAATAATAATTACACAATTTTTTGTAACGAAAAGTTTCATAATTTATCGAAATTAATTTTAAATATTAACTTCTACATATTTTTAAGTTTACATAATAATGCATTTTTTTTAATTTAAATTAATTTTTTTGTTAGGTAGGCACACTATTTATTGTGTAATTTTCATTCACAGGGCAATATGTGAAAAATTGCTGCATATGTTACAACCAGATAAGACGGGTAACAGCAATGGACTCACAAAAGTACTAGATGCCCCCATCCACCTAGCTTCAATGACAACCACTACAACTGAAACTGAAGATCTCAAAAGTATATGGCTGCAAACAAGAGATGATAGTTTAGTAAGTAGTACTAAAAACAACATTTCATATTCTTTTACAGTTATTGAAATAATCATGAGCTATTTGAAATACTTGTCTCATGTTTCTGTACCAAATAACAGAACCTTGAGGTAATCATATAAGTTTACTAAGTTGAAGTTTAAGTAATTCTACTAACATTACAAATGCAAAAGGTTGTTCAGTAGGCCATCCTACTGAACAACATATGTATGGATAGACATTATAAATCTTTCATGCTTAGCTTGAACAGAGCTAGAACAGAGAATGGTGTCAAATTTAATGTGTGGGTGGATCATTGATGCTCTGCACACATAAAATATAAAGGCTCAAAAGAAAACAGAAACATCCATGTAATTTGCTATTCACATAGACAAAGGATTCGGTAATTTGTGAAATACTTATATCCAGTATTATATTTTTACCATTTTACCATAAAGTGAAATTTATATTATTTAATTTAGATTATTCTCACATTTACTCACATAATAAGTTGTATTATAAATGATGTTATCAAGTTCATTTCTTTTTCGTTTTATAGAAAGTAGATGCAAGAAAGTTAGAAAAAGCCGAAGCAAAGTTGCAACAGAAACAGCAGAAACAGAAAGATTTGAAGGTCCCTGCAGCTGCTCCTGTACTGCAGACAGCGACAGCGTCTCAAGTCACATCTAAAAAGGACAGCAAACTTGAAGCGAAGGGCACGAACAGGACTCAAGATATTAGGATAGAAAACTTTGACATTGCCTATGGCGACAGGTGAGTTCTTGTCAATTAATCTTTTATTTAGCATCTTAATATAACAAAACAGAGAATAAGAACATTGTCTTGATTACAATATTAATCCAATATGAGAACTGAGACAAAAGAAAATCTATTGTTATTAAATTTAACAAGATAAAATAGAAAACGTATTGTTATCGTCACACATAAGCGTCACAGGCGTTGAAAGGATTAATTAATTAATTAGTAGTTTGAAAATCAGTTTAATGGCACCCCATCACGCATTCAAATAGCTATCCGCAGCCCAAAGTGATAGTTGGGTGACGGTGTGAAACATATCTTAAGGATAAATGAGGAAAAACATACTTAATACAAGGCAGACCACCACTAATGGCTAAACTTTGGCTTTTATGGCTAAAACTGTAATTAGTCCGACTTTTAGCTTATTCAAAAATAAAAGACATAGGTATATTTTTTTATTTGTAAATTAGTCTAAAAATTACAAAGTTATAGCCCGTTGAAATTACGCGTGACATCACTGGGTAAGCAAATTTGCAGTGGAAAAAAGGCTTTCCTATTCTCTTCTATGTGGGAAATTTGTCTCTGATCTGATTTTCATCATCCACAGGGTGTTATTACAAGGCGCCGATCTCGTCTTAGCCTTCGGCCGCCGGTACGGCCTCGTCGGCAGGAACGGGCTCGGCAAGACAACTCTACTGCGCATGATATCGGCCAAACAGTTGAAGATTCCTTCGCATATCTCTATACTACATGTAGAGCAAGAGGTTGTGGGTGATGACACGATAGCGTTGCAGAGCGTCTTAGAATGTGATACAGTGAGGGAGAATTTGTTGAAGAGAGAAAAGGAGATTACATCAGCTATCAATAATGGGTAAGTGAATTTTGTAACATTAACCTTTTTATGGATTTGAAGGCTTTAAATAATGGAATATTGATGGGCTGATATGCTAGATAGGGTTCGGAGAGTGATAAAGGGTAACTACAAGCCAAACACTGACTGACTGATCATGGATCACAGAGTCAGTGACTGCTGCCTTCTAAACAAATAGTCGTGGGTGTGATTTCCGTTTCGTTTGTTTCGTGTTGGGGTGTTTATATTTGTATTTAAGTATACATTTGTGGTACCTTCGTTGTTCTGATACACATATTAAAAACAAGTGCTTAAGCTACTTACTTTGAGATGGGAGCAATGTATGTGATGTTGTGTGATATTATTATATAGATTATGCTGCTGAAGATTGGAATGTCACAAATAAGTCAATATGCTGTCTTCAATGATCAATGATTTTCTAAGGAGCCATTTTCATCTCTTAATTTTTTTTGTTGATAATATTACCCCAAGGCACGCTGGTTTAGCTAGCCTATTGTGAATCTACAGCATGTTTTCCAGTTTACAAAATTTAAATTATTAAATTAGTCTATATTTTGCCCGGAGTTTTTAGGTATAGAACAAACCAGTACAGATTCACTTTTTCACTGATTTATTAAATGTATTGATTATTTTAATTTCAGATCAACAGACACAAGCCTATCGACGGAGCTGAGCGAAGTGTACGCTCAGTTGGAGAACATAGAAGCGGACAAGGCGCCTGCGCGCGCGTCGATCATACTCAGCGGCTTGGGCTTCACGCCGGAGATGCAGGCGCGCGCGACCAAGACCTTCTCTGGTGGCTGGAGAATGAGGCTGGCCCTGGCGAGGGCTCTGTTCTCCAAGTAAGTTTTTGCTTAAAGCTCCGTCCCCTCCCTCCCTCGTCTTTTAGCCAATTTTAATTTTCTTTTCAGTGTTCACACGTGATGGTCTATTTTACGATGAATTTGTAAATACCCTAAAATATTTCTACCTCGGCTCAAACGCAGTTTTGTTATAATACCTGATTCAGTGGCAATGCATGACTTATGAGCGAGGGAAATTTCGGGAGGCCCTCTATTATTGGAAGAAGACAGGGATATCAAATAAAAATTACATGAAATTAAACAGTCTCTTGTTGATTAAACCAAACTAAATTCTTACTTCTTTGCAACATAAAAAAAGCCTTGTGGCGTAGCGAAATATAGCTACGCCTTCTAGTGTTTATTAGGTTATAACGTCACCAGTCGGTTGCCAGCGCCTCGTTCGTTATTCAGTATGCACCACAGGCAGGTGAGGTTGGCTTGAAGCGAAAAGATGATAGGCCGCTCCCTTACATCCCAAAATCATCCATACAATTTATCTGCTGTGTAAAAGTTTTAATAGTACCATGCTTTCTCTTTTTCAGACCCGACTTGCTGTTACTCGACGAGCCCACAAACATGTTGGACATAAAGGCGATCATATGGTTAGAGAACTACCTGCAGAATTGGCCCACGACCCTCCTGGTCGTATCCCACGACCGCAACTTCCTCGACACAGTACCGACAGATATATTGCATTTACACACACAAAGGATAGACACTTATAGGTAAGATTCGTTTTAGGAAGCTCTCAGTACGCTTGTAATGTTACAGAACCGAGTAGTTCGGGAGACGTGTTACATTATAGATGGAGGCCCGTATATAAATAAAATAATAACATCAAAGCGTCGATATTAACCAATAGCGATGTCTTAGTGTAAATTATCGTCTATTTAAGTATTATCTCGATTATTAATTACTACGACACTATTAATGCTGTCATGAGTTTTGGGCACAGCGACAAATCTCGAAGGAGACTAGACACTTGCGTACTTACGCAGAGATATTAAAATGCACAAGTATGTGTGCAAACACAGATGCACTCTCTATTTTGTCCTCATAATTCGATGAGAGGAATAGTTTGACACAAGTGCTGAGAGATTTTAACATCGGATGAGCAGAGACACGGCAAGAAGACCAACCATTTATGGAGCAGGTTCCAAAAACACTACATTGCCTCCATAGGCTCTAACGTCATGTAATAGCAGGCTAATTGGGGTCGAGCGCTACCAATTTACTGATAAAAAAAAACACCATTCATAAAGCAATCTGCGTTTCACGTTGTTTTCATATCGACTCGAGAATAGGATTAAGTTTAATGTATGTAAGAGTTCTCTTTCTTGTCGTACAGGGGTAACTACGACCAGTTCCACAAAACGAAGACGGAGAAGCACAAGAACCAGCAGCGCGAGTACGAAGCGCAGCAGCAGCATCGTGCGCACACGCAGGAGTTCATCGACCGGTTCCGCTACAACGCCAACCGCGCCTCTTCCGTGCAGAGCAAGATCAAGATGCTGGACAAGCTGTGAGTATCTACTGGTACCTCTTAAGCAAAGGCTGAGGCACAGGAACTAGTAGTGGGGAACAGCTCATGCGCACACGCAAGTTACAGTACAACGCGAACTGCGAATCCTCCATGCAGAGCAAGATCAAAATGCTGGACAAGCTGTATATACTCGTCCCTCCTTAAATTTATAGATATATGATATATTTTTTTATTATTCGTTATTTATTTATTTAAAAACTCTATGCTACCATTACAGGTTCAACCCAATGAATAAAGTAGCGTTATCTTTGGCAATAAGAACTAAAAATTTTGAAGTAAATTCCATCTGTCTGGAAATGTGTAATATTCTGTATATTTTCAATCCTGCCCCCATTCAAGTCCATTTCGGCGGTAGGTTGAAATCTGAAAAAGGCTTAATGACTGAGGTCACCTTTGAGAATATCCACACCCAAACTATATAGTTCTGAGGAGTTCTTATAACATTTTTGTATTTTCTGATTATATTTTTTTCCTCCCTCCAGACCCGAACTAAAACCAGTGGAAAAGGAAATCGAAGTGATCCTCCGGTTTCCCGAGACGGAGCCTCTCTCGCCGCCTATCCTGCAACTCAACGAGGTCGGCTTCTACTACTCCAAGGATAGGGTTATATTCTCAAACGTCAATCTTGGCGCTACCCTCGAGTCTAGGATATGTATCGTGAGTATTCATAATCAGAATATCTTTATACATATAGATTTGAGACAAGCACATATAAATCGTCAAACACAATTGAACCTCTCATCATTCTCCCGCTCTTATTGGGGTTGGCACATGTTTTATTCCACTCTTCTCTTCCGTCATCTTCACACTCAGACCTTTGACACGCATATCATTTCTCACACAGTCCATCCATTCCTTTTTCGGTCTTCCCCTTCCTCTAAATCTTTCCACATTCTAACTCAATACTCGCCTCATTACATGCCTTCATCCAATTTTTAAAAAAAATCTGGTGTTATTATCCCCAATATACGTGTAGGGGGAAGGTCGATACCCCAAATAGAAATAATTTTTGCAACAAGTTTTTTTTTGCAATTTTTGCATTGCGAAATTTATCTCTGCTGGACATAGGCCTCTCTAGGCCTATGTCCAGCAGACTGATACGAGCTGATGATGGTGATGATGATGATATCCATGCAAACTTTCATCTTTCTAGCTCTAAGTTTCGAACTTTGGACGGTAAGCCAGAGACGCTCGGGCATAACGAAACTATATGGGGGTTCGGGACGCGAATAAACCTTCGAATGGGATCTGTCTATCGATCGATCAAATTGATCGCGTGTTCAAAGACTTATCAATCGAATTTACGCCCCGATTCAATGATAATGCCAGTATTCAGACCGTGAGAAAGTGTAACAATGAACCGGCGACATTGGCAGTGTTGCCATCGCACGGTTTGCGTGATTCAGTCTTCTTTACGTCATAATATTTCATTTACGAGTTACTTTTAATTACGTATTTCTGTTTATGTAATATGAATAATTTGATTTGTTGCGAGGTTTTGTTATCGAAGACGGAATTAGGAAATAAATATTGCTTATTAAATTATTTATGAGTTTTAGATTACGACTGTAATGAGGCATTTCTCTTATACTATGCTAGATAGCGATCTAAAGATCGCATTTGTAACACTAGAAATGTCATTATCAATAGAAAGTATATGTCAACATTTTTTGAGGTTACCCAATATATTTTAGTTTTAATGGCTGGACTGGCTCGGTGGCTCAATTGGTAGTGACCTCTGCCTTCTGAGCCAAGGGTCGTGGGTTCGATCCCCACACATTACAACCATTTGTGTGCATGAACATGTCTGTTTGTATTGGTCTGGGTGTTTTCTATGTGTAATATTAATAATAATGTATGTATTTATTTACAAAAAAAATGTATGTAAGTAAGTTTATCAGTTGTCTAGTACCCATAGTACAAGCTTCGGCTTAGTTTGAGGCTAGATGGCGCTGTGTGGCCCAGCGTGGTAAAAGAAAAAATAAATATTCTTTTTACAGGTGGGTGACAACGGTGCGGGAAAAACAACCTTATTAAAAATAATAATGGGCATATTATCGCCTGCAAGCGGCATCCGCAGCGTGCACAGAGGACTCAAGTTCGGCTACTTCTCGCAACACCACGTCGACCAGCTCGAGATGAACGTTAATTCCGTCGAGTTGCTACAAAGGAGTTACCCAGGTACAGATTATAATCAACGAAGATTTCCCTGTCAGTCAATTTTGGGCTTTATTTTCAAAAATAGCCGTTATATCTCCTAGCACTACTACAACACTACTGCGAAAGGTTTCAAGTATCTTTTGTGGTCTCATCTAGAGAAGTTTCTGTACCTAATATATGGTGTAGGGGTTTCGGGTACCCGCCTTATTTCAATACCCAATACCAATACTAACCGAGTGACGTCACGCGTAATTTCAACGGGCTATAACTTGGTAATTTAGTCTAATTTACAAATAAAAAAATACGTGTTTTTTATTTTTGTATAAGCTAAAAGACGGACTAATTAAATTTTTTAGCCAAATAAGCCTATTGAAATTCACGTTCGCAACAAGAATGCTCTACTTAATGCTGGAGCGCTTAGCGTTATGATTGTCATATGAATGACTATTTACTATTTATGTATGGACGTTAGCTGACACTAACGACCTTAGACAACGTGGTCGTAGTGTAAGTCCCTCCCGCATACATTCGGGATTCCGGTCCGGAACTCCGAATAGAAATTCACATTCGAAATAAAAATGCTCTACTTGCATACAAAGCGCTCAAACATTTTTTATGTAAGACGAGCATTTTTTTTTGCAACAGTGAATTTCTATTCGGGATTCCGGATCGGAAACCCGTATGTATGTGAAAGACCATAGGCCGTTAGTAGTCATAAGAATCCGATGCGATACAGGAAATAGTTCATCATCATCATCATCATCAGCCTATAACAGTCCACTGCTGGACATAGGCCTCTCCAGTTGTTCGCCACTTGGAGCAAACATCTGGAGGATATACCCATAATCGCCACGCTGGGCAGGCGGGTTGGCGATCGCAGGGCGTAGCTTCTTGCTCCGGTGACGCTGCTGTCCGTTACCGGTCTTTAGTATTTAGCTACGCCTTCAATTGTGATGGTTATACCGCCACCAGTCGGTTGCCAGCGCCTCGTTTGTTATTCGGCAGGATGCACCACGGACAGGTGAGGTTGGCTTGGAGCGAAAAGATGATAGGCCGCTCCCTTACATCCCTTCAGGAAATAGTTACTATGTCTCAATTACCATTACCAGATCCCATTTCTGACGAAACATTCCACACGTTCAGGTAAAACGATAGAAGAGTACCGGAGACAGCTGGGCAGCTTCGGAGTCAGCGGCGACCTGGCCCTGCAGACCATCGCCAGCCTCTCTGGAGGGCAGAAGTCGCGAGTGGCCTTCGCGCGGATGTGCATGGGCAACCCCAACTTCTTAGTACTGGATGAGCCGACTAACCACTTGGACATAGAGACCATTGAGGCGTTAGGAAAGGCTATTACTAAGTATACGGTATGTAGTTGCCTAATTTTATGTTTGTTTTATATGTATATAATAGTCCAACATAGTTCGGTAGAGGAGCTCGGTGGCGCCGCGGTCTTGTACTCTTAACAATGATCGCAACGTCGTGCAACCATTGGCGCGGTCAATCCGATGATGGGTGACCAAAATTTGACACTGATTTCCTCCGTGCTTCGGAAGGCACGTTAAGCTGTTGGTCCCGGGTGCTATCTTTACCAACTCAGATAGCAGTCGTCACATCATATCAGAGATGATGATAACTCTGACGCCTAACTGGGAGTGGGTATAGCTTCCCCTTAGTGTTGCGGAGATCTGATGGCAGTCGCTCTGTGTAAAAGCTCAGCCCACGCCAAATCTCTCAGTTTGGGAAGCCGACCCTGAGACAATCGGGGGAAAAAAAAGGCTAGGATGATGAGACTAACATAGTGTCTTTTCTTTCGCCTGATGGAAACAAAGAGGGAGCCAATATTCCAGTCAGTTACCAGAGCCTTCCTGGCAGGTAAGATGCGTCTTCGTGGTTCGTTTAAGAAATCCCGTATTATAGGAAAGTGGGGCAGAGAATTCTACTTTTTGATTAGTATAGTGTAGGTAGAAATCGCCAAACTTTTTAAAAATTGGATATTATCGACACAATTTCATATCTGCTGCTAGATTGCATTCAGTCAGATTTTAAACCATGTGGATGATATTCCTAAATGCATTGATAAGCCACAGCCATTTAGTAATTTTTAGTGAGTTGTAAAAGCCTAAGAGCTTTCTGCTGTAATAGTCTGTTGATGATTACTTCCTTAAATTATCACTATAGCAATAAAAAAGTATAGCAAACTAGCATTAGCTTTGTTGTAAGTAAATTACTCCCGTTATGTCATAAATCAGTCTATAACAGCTATTTTCCTTTGTATATTTACTTCACATTATCTAGGAATACAAACAAATGTGACATCATATTTTTAATAGTGCATAATCAATCATACATACAATATTTATAAAGTAGATACTGTCCCACATTTGACGAATGAGGAAGTGACCTTAATACTCTTGCATTTGTTGTTGCACGGAAGGCGGCAGACTTATTTCCACGCGCCCTAAGGTCAATAACCTCATTAGTCATTCGTCCCTTAGTGCTGTCAAGCATCATTGATAACTGTGGGTTATATGTTTTGTAACATTGTTTTTAATACATATATTCCCATGGGACTTTGACCACGAGTCAATTTTATGAGCATATACTTTTCCCGGAATAGTTTATTGTATACTACTGAGTTTTCTGTTAACTCCTCCATTGTAGCCCTGTAAATTCATTAGCATCATCAGCTTTGCAGTCCACTGCTGGACATAGGTCTTTCAAATTTTGTGTCACTTTATTCGAACCTGGGCTTTTCGCATTCACTTGCCAGCCATTCCGCGCAAATCGTCACTCCACCAGGCCAGAGAAGCGGTATCCACTCTATCGTTCTTGAAGTCTTAATCATTTACAAGCGAAGATTCGCTATGCCATTTACAAGCGAATCTTCGCTCGAATTGAGCCACCTGTCCCGGGAAGGTCCTCCACCCTATCGAATACCGCAGCCAAATGACCTCCGGGTCGTGTTTCTGCCGGTGATTAGGGTTTCTGGAGCTTGTGGGGGGTTAGGGTTGGGTCCGCATGGCGGTGGGAACTGACAGATAACTGACCAGTTACTTGTCACAGGGCTTCTCTTTCGCTTTCCATCAGGCGTAGAGAAGCCATTATGTCGAGCTACAATAAAAAATAATCTCCTGTTTTGTCCACAGGGCGGTGTCATACTAGTATCTCACGACGAAAGGCTAATACGCATGGTGTGCAAAGAGCTATGGATCTGCGGCAACGGGTCCGTGACGAGTATAGAGGGAGGTTTCGACGAGTACCGCAAGATAGTCGAGAGGGAGCTCGACGCGCAAAACAAATAGGAAACTTGCAATACACTCACTGAGTCGCCGCCACGAGATGCTAGAAGTATAAGTTGGTAGCGGGCGACATGAGGTAGTAGTGGACGCGTCGCAGCGACACTACTGGTTTTTATGTATTTCTATGAAATTCCTTGTGAACATCAAGATGGCGGGACCACACCGAGGGTTTTTAATAATATGTTTGAAATATGTATAATACAATTTTTTCTACTATTTCATAGTCTCAAAACATTTCTACACTCAAAAAAATTCATTTCATTCATTCGCATTCTACTCTTTTCAGAATCTAATAACGGTTCCAAAGTCGTACTATATCGTATAAAATGTGGTGTGTACAATTTATGGATTACGACTTAGTGCTTTAATTACTACTTGACATGTGGTCCCGCCATTTTGACGTCAAAGTCTCTTTGTACATAGAAAATTTAAATTTTTTTGAGTGTAGAATTTTTTTGAAAGTATGAAATAGTAGAAATGTTGTAATAAATCTTTCAAATATGATATTCAAAAAGCCAGGCGTGGTCCCGCCATCTTGATGTTCACAATTCCTTCCGTAGTTAACGATTTCTTAGAAATACATAGAAACCAGTAGTGTCACTGCGACACGTCGTGTGCTGCTGTCTCATGTCGATCGCTACCACCTTGTAACTTAAGGGGGCTATGCGGACGCGCGACCGGCGGCGCGTATTGCGAATTTTATTTCCATCGATCACCGCGCCTACAAGGAAAAATTACTTGGCTACGCGCGGCGAGCGATGGTAATAAAATTCACAATTCCCGTCGCCGGTCGCTCGTTTCTGTGACCTGACCGTAACTGTTTTGTGAACGAACAGTTTATAGTAGTGAAAATGCTCTGCTTACATACAAAATGTGTAAGTAGAGCGTTTTTGTTGTGAATCTGAATTTTTATACGGAATTCCGAATGTATGTGACCGTTAGGCTATGCTGAGACGCAAGCCACACAGACAAGTCGCGTCTTTCAACGCCTTTTTTTTAATAGTCTTGAGGATTTGTGTCATAAAAGAATACAGTTCAG
The DNA here is from genome assembly GCA_031163375.1 of Conogethes punctiferalis. Lineage (NCBI taxonomy): Eukaryota > Metazoa > Arthropoda > Insecta > Lepidoptera > Crambidae > Conogethes > Conogethes punctiferalis. Next base: position 19,552,685 of record CM062081.1, on the reverse strand, counting down.
TACATATAGAGATCTACTCGGATGTTTCGTGTTTTACAAAATCTGTCTGCTCTGCCCTGCGTGAACCTGTGCCTGCGTCTCGGCATACGCTTAGCCTTACTGTTGCCTAGAAAGGTAAAGCTAGAAATACGTTGTATTGTGTTACATCGTGTTACGTGAGAAACATATACGTAGTAGTAACAATTAATACGGTTATTGTCTACAACTGAACACACTGTTTGTAATAAAGTATGGAAGTGGCTTATCCGTACAAAATGGACAAAACTTATTATGCTTCTCACGTAACATGATGAACAGATTGCAGAATGTTTCTAACAACTATTTATGTGGATTTTTGTGACAGATGTCCGCCTTATGAAATGTCATTTGATAGCAACTGTTTTTATGTGATTGTCATCTGCAATGATTGTGATGGTTTTATCGAGTGTATGTAAATGTTTGTTTACGGAAATAACAGTTTTTTCATACCGCGGGCTCGGAAAGGACATGCTGCAGTTGCCATATTAAATACTCTCGTATTTATGTATAACGTGAGTATTTTGTATGGCCTTGCGTCCTGGCCGCGATCGCGGTACGACCAAACCATTAGGCTGCGTTTCAATAGAGGTGGAGCGGAGCAAAGCGGAAACGCGCTGTGTCGAAATAGGCTATTATGGCTAAAAATTGTAATTAGTCCGTCTTTTAGCTTATTCAAAAATAAAAACCCGTATTTTTTATTTGTAAATTAGACTAAAAATTACAAAGTTATAGCCCGTTGAAATTACGCGTGACGTCACTCGGTGAGGCATTTTTACGGTAGCGAGTGACGTCAAAGACTCCCACTCCTAACTTTTGATGCCTTGTATCTTTGCTATTGTTTATGAAAAAAGGAAAATACGTGTCTTTTATTTTTGAATAAGCTAAAAGACGGACTAATTACAATTTTTAGCCATAATAGCCTATTCACCAATCACATATCTTGGAATCCGATTGGAATATGATTGGTGAGACCAGACCTCTGCTCTGCTCCGCTCCGCCTCAGAGGAACCGTACCCTTACAGTATCTCGTAACGGTGACTAACACACTAATATAATATTATGTAAAAAGTAATCCTAAATTATATTGTTGTAATATATGTAGCGTTTTATTATTCCATTTGTACACAAATGAAAGACTCATTTATTATCGATGCAAATTTATTTATTTATACCTTCAACCTTTCACTGTCTCTGCACTTAAATAGTTAGCATACAATTCCATACAAAACCTTGAGTACTCGCAAATATCCATGGCAATTTAAAAAAATATAATTAACTTAAAAAATGATATTTACAAATTATAAATCAAATACATAATATACAATTATAATAATGACTAAAATAGCGACAGAACGAAGTTAACTAATAAAATCATTCAGTTTATGCCGAATCATCTGTTGCAGTACTCCAGAGCCATGCGTTGCGGACATTCGTTATACATAAATGCAATACTTATTGTTTCAATCAAAAATGTGTACTGTTTATCGGAGGGAAGTAAGAAATAATTTAAATTTGTATTACGGGTTTTGCTCGTTCGATACATACATAAATACATATGTATATGGTATATAACAACTATACCAGTTAATATTATGGCAATTTATTATTCTGAATATTATAGTTAGGTACAAATTAAAAAGTATCGCTAGCAGATCACAAATACATACTTCTAATCTAAAGTACTTATGTCCAGTTGGCAAAGACAAATGGCGTTTAATCACACGTCTCTTGCTGTCAGCAAGAGGGGTCGATTTTTAAAAAAAATAATAAATTACTGATGCTTTTTGCGCCTAGGTTTAGTTTTGTCGGCGTTTCTCAGCACTTCGGCGTATGAGAGTTCCAGTTTCCTCAGCTTGTGTATCTCCTGCGAGGCTGTGCTCTGTTTTATGTCCCACGAGTCCGTCTCAGGGTTCCAGCCTTGGTATATTTTCCCGGTCCTGCCGCTAGCGCTGGGCGTCGGCGAATTCAGATTCCTGTTGTAGAACTGCAAAGTGGATCCGTTCCACTCGCTCTCAGCGGCCCTCACCAGCGGGCTCGCCTCTATGGGCCTGTAGTCCCTCCTCTTCTTGTTCGACGGTTTCTGGTAGGTGATCTTAGGCGGCGACGGGAACACCGGCGAGTCCGCACCCTGCCGGTCCTGGCTGTGCTTGCGGTTGCGATGCCTGGACTTCTTTCTAGTGGCCGCTATGTACTCCAACGGCTGACGCACCAGTGGAGTAAGTACGCGTTCCTTCTCTTTCTCCTTTTCTCGTTCCTTCTCCCTCTCCCTCTCCTTTTCGCTCTCCTTCTCCTGGCTTCTCTCTTTTGGTTTTTCAGCCGCGACTTGTTCCACTGGTTTGTTCTCCTTGTTGTTTTCCACCTGTTTCTTGGCAGGCGTTGCTTTGGGCTCCTCGGGAGCTTTCTTCTTTTCAGTCAGGGTGGGTGTTTCTGGGGCCGTGATATCGGACACTGGAATCGATTGTTCAGACATCACAGACGACAGTACGCTTTGTGTGTCATCGGTGAAATTGCCGGGTGGTTCCTCGTTGGCCGGTGTGACGGGCGGGACTTTGCCTGCGGTCGTATCGTCTAGTAGCGGCAGTTGCTCGCCCTCGTCTTTGTTTTCCGCCGCCTTCTTGAGGATTGTGAAGATCTCCTTGAACAGTTCCCTGTACTCGGGTCTGTTGCGGAAGCGGCTGTCCATCGGGCTGACGTCATCGTAGATGCTGAAGCGGTAGTCCTCGCCGTCCGCGATGGTGCAGAGGAAGGAGCCGGGTCGCTCGCGTTCCGTCTGCGTCGCCTTGTTGCTCGTCTCGTCTGAGAAGCCAGAGCTGGAGGTCTCCGCCTCCGAGAAGTCTGGCGTTTGTATGATCTTCTTTCGCGACGTGGTCTCAACTTTCTTCTGTTGAGCGCCGTCTTTCTGAGCGTCCTCGCCGTGTCCGCTCTCCTCGTCAGTGTCCTTGACGCTGAACTGGCTGTAGTCTCCTGAGGTCTTCAGCTCGTCTTGCAGGGAGAGCGGCCCGGACTGGCTCTGTGTGGGCAGTGTATTTTGTTTGTTCTTCCTGATGTTCTTCACTTGAGACAGCTGCACTTCAAGAAGAGCTTCGTACTTCTGCACCAGCTCTCTGTAAGGGTTATCGTGGCCGTCCTCTTTGTTCGCCCATATACCTTGAAGCAGTTTCTCCTTAGCGTTCTGTAAAGCGATTACATTTTAATATAAAATTCGTGGCTGACTTTAGTTGCATGTTATATCGTTTGTGAACGGTTATTTATGCAATGATTTGTAGGATAATGTAGATACTGTGGATATTATTAAAGGAAATAATTTATTATATGAACTGATTACTTCCGAGAAACGAAATGACGTTTTAAAAGATAAAGTAGAATGATTGAATAACGTATGATATTTGATTATATTTAATGGACACACAATGGGACGATACAGTTATTTAAATAAAATATTAGTCAAAAATACACCCATTACTCCACAAGTAGATATTTGATTTAGTTCATATTAGGTACGTAGATATAAATAAAACTGCAGACAATACCTTATTGTTGCATGTTAGGAATACATACATAGCTCGGAGACAAACGTTGAATACTAAATATGTTAGTGTTAAATGGAACGAGAGTGTTTGTTAATTACACAACATGCGGATAAATGATCCATGCCTACCACCACACATTAAGACCGGACGCCCGTCACCAACAGCTTAGTCGCGCTTACAGTAATAGTGTCAGTAATGGACGTACCTTCGACTACATACGATATATCCAAAGAAAACTACTGCAGATGCGCTTCATAATGCATATGCAAAGCGTGATCAACAACATCAGGGGCAGTTGTAAAAGCATTGTCGCCTAGAAACGAGTGAAATATTCACATGAGATTTGTGGAACACGGATGCCTTGTTTTTGTTTTTATTTATAATTGGCATTGCACTTGTGATCGTGACAAGGGACGATGTGATCGTCGTGATATTTGAATATGTGCATCATTTTGTTTGAATCAATATATCAAGGTTCAATATTAGTCCAGCAAGAGTTAGTAGGGTTAATTATATTGCACGTATTTGCGGAATCGTGAGTTAATGCAGTTAAAATTTCTTGTACGAACAAAGTGACAGATTGTTAGGAGAACATAGAATTTATAGGTACACAAGAAGAAAGAGAAGCTTAGAGTTATCGAAAGTCGTGCTTAGGTGAGTGGGGATACTTACGTCGAACTTGACGAGTTTGTGGGAGACCAGGTCGTCTCGGGGGCTGTGCTGGCCTGAGGGTGTGAGGATCAGAGAGCTGATGGCACTCCTGTCGTCGTCGTCGCCGTCCAGCATAGAAGACATGTCGTCTCCTCGCTCTACGCCTCTTAGGCATCTGATGCATAGTTGTCCTTGTCTGGAAAGCCAGATTTTTAAAGTTATTGAAGTGAGTCATGGACCAAGATGCCTCAAATATAGCTAGTAGACACAGAACAGACACGATTTTCGTTACGTGAATTTTTGTTCTGGTTGGGGATCTAATGTACGACCCTGGATATAGAAGGCAGGATCACTACCAAAATGAGCGGAGGGTCGGTCATGGATGGATATCTTGAACGTAATATCTTGAAAGGATTATTTGCAGGACGGGATTTGCAATACTGAATCGTAGGAGAGAGTATGTTAGAAAATACTAATGTCTAAATGCAACCAACCGGTCGTGACGGGTATGCAAAGTATTTACATTCATTATGCATTAATTACATAAATCGTTACATGGCCCATGTTTTGTTAATAAGTGCATCATCTGGAGATATGATCACAATCAGCTATTCTGAGATTGTTCAATACCGCAATTCCATTCTGAACCTACTCGATAGTGAACCAGAAATCGGGAGTCATTTTCTGTCCTGACCCTATGTCAAAAGTCTGGAAGATTGGAATCTTAGAGCCCACTAGGCTAGAGAGGTTCTACCTCTATAGAGGAGGGTAAGAGCCCTAGCTCAGTAGAGACCGAGGGCCCGACAAGAATCTTTTGGCACGTGGTCGAAATTGGTACTAAAACCGCCCTCTTAATATTCGTCACTTTTGACGTCGAGTTTTGACATTTTTGTTACACAGTAATATACCCTCATGTCAATGTCACCCACACACGAGCCAAAAGACTAAGCAGTGTTCTAAAACATCTACGGCAACGATCTTATACCTAAAAGATCGATCCTAACGAAAATGTGTAGTAAAAGGTATGAATTACCTGACTTCCTCAAGTATCGAGAACTCCTCATGCATCGACTTCGGCTCGTCCTCCCTCTGGTGCCAATTCCTCAACTGGTCCTGTATCCTGTTGTTTTCCTGCACCATCGACGCCAGCTGCTCCTCTAGTTCGGTGACCCTCCTCTGCTCTTGTGCGAACGCGACCTTGCTCTCCCTCAACTCATCGCTTAGCCTGAGCAGGTCCTCGTCCTCTTTCGTCAGTTCTGGGAGAGGAGCGACAGCTTTAAGCGGCGTGCTGCTCACATCTGGCTTCTTAGAGTTGGGCGTGGCCGGTTCCGGCTTCAGTTCTTTCTCTTTGGGTTTTTCGCTGTCTGGTTTCCTTTCCGCCCGTCGCCTGGCGATTTCCAACTGGGCGTTCAGGTCGTCGACAGTCTTTTGTAGTTCTTCGCATTTACCCTCCAACGTCTCGATGTTGGAACATAAACTGTAAACAATAAGATATGGTAAGTTGGAGTGACGTGAATCTGATTATCGTGCAGCGTTATCGGTTGGTAGCTAGTTGCTATTTTAACTGTTATTGTTGTGCGACCTTGATTGCATATCGATTTATGATTGAGTCAGACCGCAACGCGGATAGGGTTTGACTGAAAAATTGCGGGTTTGATATATTTTAGCCATTTATTACGCAATTAGAAGTTGAAGGCACCTACCTATTCGTACTAAACGGTCGGTAACTTATCTCCCCTTATACCAAATTGAGACAATTGAGACGTGTCAGCCAAGTTCCAATCAATAGTTCTGGCAATATAAGTTACAACAACTAACCTGAAACCTCTATTTGATTATCGTTATGCTCATAAACATCTTCATATTATAACTAGTTTGTATATTTTTGCTGACGTAGGTAAGACAATTGTTTGCATTTGCTCAATTCTCACCATCTTAATCTTCAATCATAGTTTTGTGAAAGCGTTAATAACACCCTTTCTACTTGTAACTGCAATATCTTATATCATACAAATGCTACAATGTTCTCATTTGTAGTTTTCTCAAAGAGCCTAATTTTTAAACGGCTAATAGCGAAAGAGTGCACAATGGTGGTTCATTTGTGGAATAATTTAGCGGCGATATTATGAGAAATGTCATCGGTAAACAATGCACGGGAAGTGAAAAAACTTGCAGAGTCCGGTGTAAGGCAAAAAATGAATGAGATAGGAGATAGCAAGTTAGCAACGCAGGCAATGAACCGCTTCATTCCGTCAACATTGTCTTGATGTTTTTAGCTACACCTACCTACGTATAGGCAGAACGGCCGTTCCCGGATGTAATAAAAGCAAAAAGAAAACGTTCGTACACCAACGTATGCTTTTTGCTTAAAAAGTTTTTTACATTATTTTCCTAATCAACAAATTATGAGATTGGATTGTAAAAAAATGTATTACGATAAGATAATTTAGTCATAAATTATCTCAAACGCCCGCAGCTGGACATAGGCTTCCCCCTAGGATAAGCGCTGCTGCCCGTTTCCTGATATTCCCTTAGTAGTCTGCTATGACACCCATGGGATGCGATAGGGTGGCCCTATTCTAAATCTGGAACCACGCGCGTTTTGTCTGCGCCGTTTATTTTAAAAAGATTTTTTAAAAATCGAACAACCCGTTTTATTTAGGTACGATCAGAATCATACTGCAACGTACGAATTCTACGGATGCTGGTTATATTTTTAACCGAACCTTTTTTGCTCGTCGCGATCTTCAACTCGTTTATGTGGTCGTTTCCCGCTCTGTGGTGGGAGCTACGCGTACATACAACGATGTATCGCTCCAATCATGTGACTTATTGAAGGTCAAAATGTCATCGCACGTTGACCCACTGCAATTATCTTCCCAATTGGTAGTGTTTTTATGCCATGAGGATATTAATGCCACAATATATGTGTATTTACACAGATTACATACTTAATTTAATCATAGCGTAATTAATCAGATATGAACATATGTTACGAACTAAGGGTTACCCTTAGTTTCTATACCTAGTTATGTTGACTTTACGTGTTTTCTTATGGTTACCAGAAAAAACGATCACAACTAAACCCATTTAGAAAATCACAACTAAAATTTTTTGCAAACACCGCAATATGCCTATAAAGTTCACCAAATACAAGATTGTCTTGTTTAAATACTAGATCTTTAGGAGTCACGCTCATTTCTGATCCATGGTAGGTTTCAAAATCAGAAATGACCGATAAGATTTATCGTTATTAGGTATACTTTTGAACTCTAGTACCTATAGCTGTGCAGTGTCGAGACAGTAACAAAAACTCCTCTCGAAGTCACTAACGAACTTGGCCCCCACTTCGACTTAATTACTTTTCGGCTTTCATTGCCATGCTATTATAGCCCTAATCACTTACGTCTTGATGTGCTTCTTGTCTGCCGCATGGTCGACGGCTAGCCGGTGGTTTGCGCGCTCCAAATCTTGGATGCTGACCTCCAGCTGCTCGTAGATCCTCAGTCTTGAGTCGTTCACCTCGCGCAGTGCGACCGTTTGCTTCGTTAGGTACTGGAAAGTGGTATTGCGAATATTTTTGATTAAGATTTTAAAAACCCTGAGACAAAAAGAAGCTGATTGTCTTTATGCCTACAATAACAATCGAAAACGATCGTTCGATAGTTGTGGTATCTTGTTTCTTACTATAAATCTCTCCCATTTATTCCTCCTGTTTACGTATCATCATCAGCCTATCGCAGTCCCACTGTAGGTAAGTTAGTCTTACCTCTTTAGTTGTTTGCCACTGGGTTCACTGAGAATTTAGAATAGAATAGAATAGAATAATTTTTATTTGGTACTTAAAACATGGAAAGTAGGTACAAATGAGCACTTAAAACTAGCAAAAATATAGAAAAATAAAATTAAAAATAACGCTATTAACAGTAATCTTTCTTAGTAGTTGCTCCAGAAAGTTCAAGAGTCAAAATCAGGCCAAACTTTCGTGTTTGTTCCGTGTCTAATTGTTTAGAATAGAAGTTACTTTGGGATGGGAGCAATATTATGTGTTATTGTCTAATGTTTATTTTAAAACGGCTCTCTTCTTACTTCTATTTCCTGTGTTTGATCCTCGATGACATTTTGGTGTGATCGGAGAGCAGTTTCTAGCTCCTTGTTTCTCTCCAAAAGGGTCTTGCCGAGTTCTGCTGCTAGCTGCAAATCTGTAAAGAAAGAAAAGATAGGTACGTTATTACAAAAGTAATTTTCATTTTCATATTTGATGGCGAATCACCTACTTTGATAAACTCCCACGAGTATATGAATCAGACAATTATATCAACCTTTACTGCTACTCAACACGAAATTCGGGTAATGCCCCAGTTATGCAAATTTGCGTGTAAGTGTCGGATAGATTTATTATTTTATGCATGAGATACACAAATTACAAAACTGTTTGCATTTACAATAGCCTTTAACGTTTGGACGCGGTAAAAGCATTGACGTGCCGCGAAGATAGAACAAAAAGTCAGTAATTACTTCAAATACCGTCGGCATGAGAGTTCCGACGCTCGGCTGAGTCGGTTGCAACAGCCATGGACAGTTAATTGACCACTGAGGCAACGTTATCCCCACTGCAGTCTACATTGTGTCTGTCGCACACATCGCGACACATTGCCGGCCTATTACTCATGGTATCAGTAACGACGTTTTAAAAAGAGCATACCAACACAAACATAGTGAACGACCCGTGAAAGGTAACTACTGGCCCGAGGACAGAACAAAACACGAAATTATTTATTATAAAATCGAGGCCAATGGATAAGTACTAGGGGCGTTTAAAGATGAAAGTTTCTGTCTCTATTAAAGTGAAATTTGCGATCATAATGAACCGAGAGTTCACTGTTGAAGGTGGAGCCGCAATGACTATTGAAATAGCTGAGTAGCATTTTTTGTTCAAGGTCTAGATGTCTCTACTGCCAATCGCAATTACAGTCATTAATTTTATCAGATAATAAAATCCATTCTCTGATTATGATACTATTCAACAATTTTCTGAATTTGTGTACCTATCCAATTTTAAGCGGAAATTATCAGCTTGCTAAGGGTAGGTATTTGTTTGTATATCATGAATAGCTATTTGGTAATTAATCATTGCAACATCTTATCGATTAATAAAAAGATACGAGTAGATACATACCTACTTGCTTCGTATAGGTACAGTAGGTGGGGTATATTATTTTATTTTAGCTAGCCTTCTTATCTTAAAAAACTAAAAGACGATTACCAAGCGTAAACATATTCAACAGACATTGTTCAAAAGATTTGTTACACTAAACTTTAATTGCTCATTGCGAGAAACAATTATAATAAAATAAGTTGTACAAGCTGATATTGAGTAGGAAATATTTCTCGCTCCAAATATCAAGAAGAATTCTGTAGTTTGAGATCTTAAGGCTTGTGCTTACAAATAACAAGTAACAACGAATCGACATTGATGCGTTTATTTTTGCCTTGGAAAATATATTGTACGTTATATTGTGTTGTAGGATACAATGCATTGTCAAAATATCCTTGCTGGATGAGGTCACAGTTGTGCTATTATAGAAATTGCTAAATATGTTTTCTTAGTACAGAAAATATTGCATACCTACGTTTTGTAATTATGCAAGGTCGTTAAATATTAGTTCAGTTAAGGTAATGAATGCACGTGTGTATTTGAAATGGGTTTTGTATGTCCAAGGGCGTTTTTAGTATCTGCAATTTTGAAAAGAACGATTACACAATGATATACCTGTTTTCTGTAAATTTTTCGAATTTTCATAGAGCAGTTATCATATTTCCTAATCATCATTCATATCAGTTATCATAGTTAGTGTGGTCGGTATTTTATTTGCTATTTAGGTACATACCTAGCACACATGTGCTTTGTGTAAATTTGTTATTTTATTTTTTATATCTTTTGATATTTTCCCTGGTTTTATTTAAAGTGTGTGTGTGTGTGCGTTGAATAGTTAAGCAATAAACTATCTATCTATTGGGATCATAATAGCTACTAATCTTTTTATATGCCTACATCATGTATTATTAGAAGCCACACGTTTATTACCTACCTACTATGATCGCATATCGTTACATTGACATGACTAGTTGTTGTGTTAGTTACGTATACGTAACTGTAATTTAGGTTATTACAAGCATTTATAAAAAAATCGCACAATTGATATTAGTTATGCGTGAGCGATCCCAAAGTAAACAATCGCTACAAGTATAGGTACTGAAAACACGATTAAAAACTTGCCTATGCAATAACAACGTGTAACTCATATAAATACGAGTTTTATTTTTATGTCCTCAGGTAAAACATAAATATAGCCACTTATTGAATAAATATGAAACTAGATGTTGCAAGAACGAATCTAGAACTAGACTCATGATTCGAGTAGATTGATGCACGTGACTTACTGGATTTAATTTTTTTTTTTAATAGATACTGAATAAAATTATTCAGTACCTACCTAACTAGGTATACCGCCTACGTTCAGCAGTAGACGGTCCAAGGCTATTGATTGATTGAAATAAAATGTACCTAAGCACATCTTAGTGTCATAGGTACAACTCACTATGTATGGTAAATAAATCAGATAATTATGAGACTTCAAAATGTTTTCAATAGTATTCGTCGCGTTGAATGCATACAATACACGCAAATTATAATAGAAAATTATGTTTCCATGTAGGTAATTGTTAATATTAGGTACATTATACAATATTTATAGACGAACTTTAGTTTATACGCTTTGACAGGCGGAAATAATCCTAGTAATTTGGCTTTAGCATTGCAGGCCTCCTTAATTATTATTTCTAATTTATTTGCCAAAAAGATAACTACGAGTATTTCTTCTGGCTGTAGTTTGTACAGGTTTTATACCGTTCGCTTATTTACGAAGCAACGTTATCTTAGTTGGCTGATCAATATATAGGATAGGCTTAGCCTACAACTACAACACGTAATCGCGATTGATACTTACAGATATGACCACAGGGTCCATTTTCTTTTGTCCGCCAGACCGGCGAACTGCGGTTTTGTCCATTGCAACAAAGTATTTAAGCTACTTACTTTTTGTATGTAGCGATATCGTCCTAAATACCTCTCGTTACTCTTAGTGGGGAAGCTCTCGCAATACAAAACTTTCCCGCACGATGATCACATTCAGATCAATCGACGATCTACTCGAATGGAAATCATTACAATGAGTGAAACGGATTATCTGCAAATGCGGATTTGAAGTGTGATGTCCTGCTTTCGTTAACGGAAACGTAATCTAATAGACACATCATTATCGGTATTGTAGAAAGTTTCGTTTGTTGAGAAACCTAGTTTTGAAGTTTTATAGCAATTCAGTATACTTCTGTGAATAGGATTTATAGGTTGATTGTCTTTGTGTTTGAACGAATTGATGATTTTGCCGAGGAAAATGTGAAATAATCATGCTACGAGTATCTATACCTACCTACTAAAGAGCATAGTCTCAAGTTCAATAAAAGTAGCAATTGTTGCTGATACCTATTGTATGGTAAATACGTTGTTAATGTTCATTACAATAGTAAAATATGTAAGTATGCTACATAAGTCAGTAATGTACGAAGAATAGTACTTCATATATTGCCTAAGCAGTAAAAAATACATTTAAAATTTGAAGCACACCTTTATATTCTTTACCCTTCTACATCAGTCTTTGGCGGCTTTCTTATCTTGGACTGCTACTACCTACTCATTTTTCAGATCCGCCATGTTTATCTTGTTACTGGTTTATCATTCTGATATATTATGTTGAGGAAATACAAGTGGTCAATGATTACAGGCAGATGTGAAAGTGCAGATGCTACAAGGAAGAGTATTCTAAAAGCTGTAATTACTATTCTTAGACTCATCGGCGAGGTCTAAGGCCATGAACGCTTGCTCGGTGTAGATACATCGACTCAAAATTACCATACTATATACTAGGTATATGTATATAGTATGGTACATATATTTAGGTATAAATACTGATATCTAGCATCAATTAACTAATTTGGAAATGGCGGCGAAGCCTAAGGTACCTTCACCAAAAATCAGCACTATTTTCGATTTGGTAGTTTAACTTCAAAAAAATTCGGTATAAATAAACGTTACATTGGCACCTATAATCATGCCTTGCATCTTTGCCGCCATGTTGGAAAATGGCGCCAATAGCAGTTTTTGAAGGTTATTTTTCAGGTATTTTAATTTTTTGTAACGAAATTACTGTACTCTAAAAGTTTTAAACATTGGTTGGTTTTGAATTATGCTTAAGTTCATTTATTATAAATAAATGTCTTTGTATGTGTTATCATGAGTGCCAGTCATTGACCTTTATCGGAGTTAATCGGGAATATACTTAACTCTAATACTTTGTCAACTTAATAGGTGTTTACTGTGATTGGTAACTCTTGCTCTAATTAAGGTCAATCCATTATATGAATGGGTATAGTATAAGTACTATTCTGGACATTTATGAAAGAAAAATATATATCTTACCTAGTACTACATTGCTTTTATATGCGTTTGTGTAAACAAAATCCAACCATATAAATCACCCATCATTCATTCATGGATGAATTTGTTTAAAGTTCAGCTTTTGACAGTTTTTTATGCGTTTGGTAAAGTAATGGTAAACTTGTTGAATTATTACGAGACTTTAAAACGTCAAAAAGCTTTGTAAATATTAAACCTGGTAAGACAAATATTTTGAGTGTTATTTGCTACGAGTATTCATTGTGAAGCCAGTGAGTATTTATAAGCAATCTTATAGAAAAGCTGTTGACACAATCATAACAATTGTTTGCCTTAGTCATAACCGATATAGTATTACAGTTTTTTAGAGAATGGCATTATTATAGTTCATTACAAGTATTTTATAATATGTACCTATGCATAGATCTTTGGTTAGTTTTAAAATATATTTACGAAAACCTTGTATCTAAATGCCAATTCCCAAAATTATCTTGCTGTAGCTGAAAACTATTACAAACTGATTCCCGATCATATTATATCGCACCTTGCACTACGGCATAATGCATTTTCCACCCCAATAATATCTTTAGAGTGGAAATAAAACCAACTAGAAATCTCGTTTATAATTTTACAAGTTCGAGTTTCGAGTTTTCATATATTGAGTAGTTTTTGAGAGAATTCTTTATAATTAGTAATTTCACTTAAAAATAAAAGCCACAGGTAATATGTAATTGAAAATCTGTTATTTATGAACTTTTTTTATCAAGACGATCTTTGGTAACGAAGGCAAACAGTTTATGATGAATTGCTTTGTCAGACAATCTTTATATTGTACCTATAGCTACGGTTGCTACAAATATACAATGTACATGCACTTATGTGCGATGACATAACAACTTTACGCTAAACTGTTGTTAGGGAACATCAGGAAATTGAGAAACGAGTTATGTTGTATTTTACGAAGTAATTTGCCATTACTTTGTGTGCTATTACCAAAGTATAATCAAACGTGTGTTTTAACGTTAGACTTATAGTGTGTTTTAACGTTAGGTTGTTGGATGTTTGACATGTCTTCTTTTAAATGCTATATAACATAAAAATATGTCTTCAAAAGTCTAATGAACTTACAAAATATTATCTTTTTAAATGTAGTAAAATATGCAGTGGGCGGTAATAGGCTCATTGATTGATTGAAATACAATATCTGATACAAACATGCATAATTTGTCTCGATATGAATTTAAGCCGAAAAATTTAGGTTTACGATTCGAGGATCACTTATATTTTTTTTCATTAGAAACATATCTTCTGTAGTTCATTTAATATAAATATAATATTCGAATGCTAATATAGTTCTTCTGTTCAACATGGAAACAGTGGAATTTTGTGTGTTCCTAACAAATACAGTTTGATAGTGACAAAATATAGATCTCGAAATTTAATATGTTTCCGTAGAGTTCTGAACAGTTACGATTTATATTTACTGTACAATTATCGGGTACATTTTAGCTATTCGAGAGAGTGGAATAATTGTGTTTAGTAGATATAAGTGGCATTCGTAAGGGCTTATTTTATTGCTACAAATTGCATCGTATCTAGAACGTAGATATTAATTTCAAAACATTTGATCGTCGAGTGTCGGATATCCAGCCCACTTCCAGTTTACTACATAACTACCGTACCTATCTGTGGCTTTTACGACACAAGTTGTGGCAGTTGTGTTACCAAGGCAAATCTACACTAATATTATAAAGATGAAAGATTTGTGTGCATGTTTGTAATGAGTAAACTCAAAAATTGCTGTGCCGATTTCAAAAATTCTTTCACCATTGGAAAGCTAAATTCACCCTGAGTATCATAGGCTATATTTATTGCTAGAAAAGATTAGGGTTCCTTATTAAAACGTCAATAATGTAACCCAAGGAAAAGTTTATGTGACATACCTACCCGAAGCGAGGGTGAATCGCTAGCGTACCTAATAATTATAATGTTGCAATGCAATCATTGTAAAACTTATGTGTAATACTCGTTATGTCTTCGTCATTTTCCGCATTAGGTCACAATTAAAAAAGTTTTTTAAAAGAATAAAAACAAATTGTTAACATTAACATAATAATGTTAATAATATGATGGCAGTGAATTTATGAGCTCCTTAGGGTGTTATGACTTAGCTTAAATAGAGCCGTTAAGCGCAAAGCGAGTGCTAAATGGATACCATAATGTCCTCATTAACATTTTATTGCCTGTTTTTTGACATTTTTCTTATGTAAGTGAATAGTTTTTCTGTACAAATTGTAAACTAATTGACAGACTTAAAGACTTGTTGACTTCTCTGGATTCTCTGGACTATGAGTAAGAAATGGGTTTTATTTGCCTCGCGAAATTGTAATATCATTAGTACTCATACAGTCCATGATTTTGACTATGCTTGAAAGTTATAAATTGCTTAAATATTATAATTTTTTTTGCATACACTATCAGGTAATTCGCGGTCGTTCGCGTGATAATCATTATGCTCATAATGTCATAAGCTTGTCATTACGTACATACAGATAATGATAAAATGCATGCGCCGTTATCTCAAGCAATTATTGACTTTCTTTAACTCTAATTGGGTACACGGAAAATTACCAAGGTTAATAAAGCAATCTCTTGAAGAGATAAAAGAAGTAAAAGTTTCTCTTGTCTCATTAAAGTTTTTAGTAGCCAATCCCTTATTTTATGCAATGCAACACAGTTCGATAACAATACACGTAAATAGACAATGATGATGCAACTTTAACTAAACTTAGTTTCAAAGTTCACAAAAAGATGTAGTTTTTTAAACATAACCAACGGCCTTGCCAGCAAGTGACCTGCAATAATCTTCTATTACTTTTTGCTCGAACGAGGCCTTAGTGTTTCATTGAAACTTAAAATTATGACATGTAGTAACAGGATGCTAGCGGTGATGGTTTAATGGAGCCAATTAAGATTATATGTACCACATAACTGGCTGAAAAAAACGTAACAGTCAGACGACGTCTATCAACACCGTGATTGGAAATTCCTTTTGTTTCTGTCTGCATTAGCGGAACGCAACGGTGCCTCTCACGCAGCCTTGCGAAACTAACCTTCGGTTCCTTGCAAGCACTCCAGCTCCACGGTGTAGTCCCACAGGTCTAGAGAGTTGAGCCCGTTCAGCTCCCACGAGTTGAAGGAGTCGCACTGTTCCTGCTCCTCGGTCATTGTCGACGCACGGAACAATCGCACAACGGTCACTGACGTTTTATCTATGTGTTCATGACTGCACTCATATTTTTTGGTGCGACGCGCGGCGTGGTCGCCGCTGCGACGGGCGGACACGGACTGAACTGACTCGTCACTCCGCAGTCGTCATTCCGCTAACCGCTTACCAGACGCAGCGGCAATACTGCGACCGCCGCCGCGCCGTCCAAAACAATCTAATTTCAATCTCATTTCTTTCGATTACTCACCGATAGCAGATAAATTAACAAATGTAATCTCGATGCAGATGTAACACGTAATTGTAGAAAAAACGTCAAATGTTACCGGCTGATGGTGGATCGGTGAAAGTTCTTGCGCCATTGGCGATCAATCAAGTTTTTGGCATGGCTGTGTTTAAGGCTAGCATTGAATTTAGAACATGTGTGATTGATTTTTAATTGCTTTTATCGTTAATTACGGATGTATAGAGAGCCTTATTTTCGTCATTCCGGTAGCAATTAAATTATAGATGTTTATTAAGTGCTATCAAACTGAAAATATCCTTTGATTCTTTGTTTCAATTCTAAAGAAAATGGTTGTTGACAATCAATTGTCGTAATGACTAGTACATGAGGAAGGGACTTGGTAACACGTGATTCTTCAATAGATTCAAAACTAGTGTGGTCATTATGACCTTCTCCTTCGAAAGGCCAATCCCGGATCCATTTGGTCTACTATTCTATGTACTAGTTTTTGGCGTGAGAACTATAGGCCACAACATGATAACCAATGACTTCGGCTGAATGCTAAGTTATATCACAGAGAAAGTCCTATTGTAATCCATCCATTGTATGGTTTTCGTAATGCTTGACAAACAAATCGATAGTAGACGTCCTTTTTGAATACCTATCGCAGTGCCGTACCGGTCTCAAAAATTAAACGGCCGAAGGAAAATTTTACTTGAACTTTAAACCTGGGATTAATACAGCTAACATTAAACTGTTCCACAACTCAAGATCACGTCTTCTTGGAAATCAACAGAATGAAGGCACCATAAAAAATGTACCTACCTTCATATAATTTCGATACTAACATCGCGAAACAGAATACTTACGTAAACACTAAACAGGTTTCGTTCCAGATGGTATTCGAAACCCAATACTAGGGCAGAAGGTAAACTCCCAAAGGACGTCAAACAGCCAAATATTATGTAGGATAATTTTATTTAAAAATAATATCAATCTCTATAGCCAATGGGATATTAAATTAAATATAGTGACTTTAAAATCTACTAATGTTCATTTTTAAATGTACCTACAATTAAATGTTTATTTATTTCGTTTAATTTATCTGTGGCCTGTACCTATTGGACATTATTATATAATTATATTATTTTCTTGTGTTTATGCGATATATTATGCTTCAATTTACTGACAGTGTGTACTTAAGAAGCAATAAGTAGGTACCTACGTTTCCTAATGTTCGCAATTCTGAATCAATTAAGAAGAACATTAGATGTTCATGAACATTAGAAAAACTGTTAGAGGGCCTTCTCATCTAACTTTTAACAGTTTTTCTCTATAAATTAAACTAGGTACCTACTTTACTTATAGTCTGACTGGTATCCGATATAGTTTATAGGTACACGGCTGATTCACTATGCCCGCTAGAGCGAGACGGTTCGCTCCAATTGCATTTAGTTTGGCCAAATAAGCACATAAATCAAATAGATCCCATGTTTATTATAAATAATAATAAGCTGTTCTATGAAAATAATCGTCTGTTTGCGTATCAAATCGACCAGCCTGCCTAAAGTGGCGAACATCTGGAGAGGCCTACGAGTATATCCAGCAATGGACTGTGCTAGGCTGATGATGATTGTGTATCAATCATATTTACTTTGTGATTGGTTTTTGGAAACAGGTACTAATAGTCGTAGTAGTTATTAGAAAGCTACCCATATTATGATGAAGAGAATCTATGGTTAAAAATAAAATATTATGTCAAATGTTTCAAAAAACCCTTTATAAATAACATGTGGTAAAAAGGGCTAATGTTATCATCGTAAAGAACTACGTTTAGCCGTCAAAACATTATCAGATGACATACAGAGATAAGCTATACTCGTATAGGTAATCGTAGGTAACTGTCATTAATTAATTATGGTAGATACACATTAAAAGCGATAATGATTGTTTATCTGTGTAGTTAAAAGTAAATACAGTGTACCTAATTATTAGTCTCAGACTAATGACCATAATATAATAAGTAGGCATTATTTGGCATAAATACGGAATATAACGAGTAAAATGGTTACTTGCACAGATATAATAGGTAACAATAGAATACGCTTTGGTAATAGTACTACAAACGATTTAATTTAATTACATTGCAAAAACATTAGGCATTTTGGTGTTCAGTAAAGCGCAACTCACTAAAGAAAGCGATGTAGCTCTAAATACCGGAATATTTTTGTAACTTAGTCAAAGAAAACTTTGTTATTATCCACTCGATATTGGCAAAAAAAACCTCGCAAAGAGGCTGGTCGCCATTATTAAAAAAAGACACTTTAAAAATCAATCAAACTTTTTATGTATTTACGTCTATTAAGCTTCACGCGTCATTAGAATTTAACCAGAATGGCCATAACATGAATAGGTTTGCAAACAAAAAATACTAAAATTTAAGGACTGTAACTAGCGATTGAGATTAATTAGCCCGTGTAAACATACCTACCTACTTAGTTATGAGAACTGAGTAGAGAATACTTACTTTACTTATATAAACAAAGCGACTGCTCTTAGGAATACGATAAAGTCTCATAAATATAACAAAGCTTTATTTGATAAATCTCGGAATCATAATTATGAAGGCCCGATGTACTTGACATTAATAATATTAACCTATTTTGCGAAAGTTTCTTGATAGATGAATGGATGTTTGTTACTTCTTTCACGCGAAAAGTACTAAATGGATTTGAATGAAACTTTGCAGTAATGTAACTTTCATACATCAGATTAAAACAAGCTATATTTTTAATCACGTATCAATTCATGCGAGCAAAGACGTATGCTGCTGCTTACAAAAATAACAAATAATTAAGAAATCCCTGACAATCATGTTGAGTGTACGTACATCTATGAGATGTACTTTTACATTTGCAGCGTGGCAACTTATGAGCACTGTCGGATACGCAGACAGACAAAAACGTTGGTTAGGCAACATTCGTCAAGTCCATTTAGTAGACAGCCTTGAGCACTATTCATTTTCTACTCCAATATGAATAGGATACCTACCTAATATTATTGTGATTTGAAAAACCCCATCTTAAGCCAACATTAAATCGACTAGATTTCCCAATTAACCTCACCACTTCCTTTTGATTAAGCCTGCGTGTCATAAACGACGAACAAGCTAAATTGGTTTGTTATTGATGTAGACAACACTGTTTTACTTAAAACACCGAAATTAAGCAATCATCCTATCATGTTCATATGGTAGCCGTATATAATTGCTGTTACGAAATATCTACGTTACAATGTTAAAGTTTTACGAAACTGAAAAAAATATTATTTTTTCTACCGATATGATTTTTGTTGTTTCATTAGGTAGAAACATAAAATACTGAATAAAATAGTCACATAAAAGTATGTAGGTACGTACATACATAAAATGATTATTTATGTCAGAGGATAAAGAGAACAGTAAAAAAACAAAAATCCTTTGAAGAAAATGGGTTCAAAATATTCCACACGATACATATAATGTCAATACCTGTCTGTAAATTGCAAGTTAAATAAAAGTTTGCAAAAGGCAGGTTAGGCAGCATGACAAGTAATAAAAGGAAAATACAATTAATGTATTAATATGCTTTTAGTAGTCCGTAACAAGAAACATCTTTTTCATTTTATACGGCAAAATCACCTGCCGCAGGTGAAAATTAACGAAGGCAGTAATCCAGTTATACCTACATACAATACAAACAGGTATAACGCAATAGCAAGTAGATTGTAATCCTTGTTAACATGGATTTTACCTGAGCGAGACTAGAGACTTTACTCGAAAAGCGTGTTATAACGAACGAACATCGTTTACTTCAGTTGTACTATGATGACATTGGTAGAGTTTTCACAACTTCTGAACGATTTAGACATAAAAATGGGCCTTTTGGATAATAATACAAAATTAAACTATAAATAATATTCCATTTATTGTATTGTCGAGTTCATAATTTATGTATAGTTTTGATAAACAGATTAACTAAGTATTATATCAGTTATCAAGTGTGGCTATGCTAGCTTTGCCTCATGGTCACTGATATAAGGATCTTGCATGCTCAAATTGATCAATTATTGATTTCACAATTACTTTTATTTTCATTAATGAGTTTTGGTAAATAATTAAAAGGTCATCGAGATTGGCTAGCTCATCTAATACATATGAGTAATTGGCAGTGATATTATTAAATCGCATATAATCTAAGTTACAAGAATCTGCGTCATCAGAAAATCCTGATAGTTACCGCTGTTAAAGCAGTAAACAAACAGGTTTTTATTGACTTGTTTTATTATTCTTCTTAGCACAAGTTATTAAGAAGTTGAACAATAAATCGAACTGCTTTTTAACCGACTTCGAAAAAAGGAGGAGGTTCTCAATTCGTCTGTATGTATAAATTTTTTTTTTTTTTTTTTTTTTATGTATGTTCACCGATATTTCCGTCAATTATGGATGGATTTCAAAAATTTTTCGACAGTTCGACAGAGGATACTTCCGAGGTGGTCCCATTATCATCAAGTCGGGATCTGATGATGGGCTCCTGGAGAAATTGAGGGCAACAACCGAAAATTGTATGCTCATATGGTGTTTTTGTTACGTAATCATATTTTACTCAGGTATATGCTTCCGGGCGTCAACATCTGGTGCTGATGATGAAGCCACAGAACTCCTTAACGGTTAGGAGTTAGGGGACAGTACTGACATTGGTCGATATTAAACTAGGTAGTAGTATGTACTTATGCAGGGCTAATAGGGCAGGTGATTTGATAAGTGATATGCTTGATTCTAGATCGCAAAATCTTCACTTGACTTAAAGCAAAATTTTGCATTCCTAAGTAAAACTCTTAAGGACATTAATTAGCCTTTATTCAAGGTCACAGCACATTAACGCAACTAAAAATAGAAAAATAAAATTATTTTTAAAAAAAAAATTAAACCGACTTAAAAAAAAAACACAAACGACCAAAACTAAAAAGCGATAAATAACGATAAAAGTAATTCTATCCTTAATACATAATTATTTAAATATTACAATTATCACTTATTTTTGAAGTCGGTGCCAGCCAAACAAATAAATGTATATTGTCGTGTGGACTTGCCGGCCGCGCGCGTCATACAACAACAGTCTACGTTAGGTACCGAGAGGCTGGCACCGACTTCAAAAATAAGTGATAATTGTAATATTTAAATAATTATGTATTAAGGATAGAATTACTTTTATCGTTATTTATCGCTTTTTAGTTTTGGTCGTTTGTGTTTTTACCTTTCTTTTACTTATCTTAATTTTTTAGCAACGTTTATCATATCGGCATTAAAAATTATTGTTTCTATCTATGTGATTCACATGCCTTTCAAAGATCCTTGGATGACACCTTGATTGAAATCTATTTATTAGTTAAGATCAGTCTGAAAGAAATCTAGTATAGCGGCACAACTCTAAACACCCGAGTTGTATTACAAATTCGTCAAAGACTTTGCATTCGACATTGGCAGATATGGATATTTTAAAGGCTGGTGGCACATAAAAAAAGAGATTAAACATTTAACATAGAGACCCATTGATCTGTCTACATGTCACATTGCTTGATTATCTATCAAAATAAAAGAAAAGGAAAGTGTTGTAATGGATAGACGTTAACAAAAGGTTACTCAATATGTTACCCACGGTCGTGCTGCTCGCAAGATATTTGGGATCGTTGACACATTGATTCGTCTCAATATATCAGATGCGGTGGTACACACACCCAGCATATTCTTGAATCGTAAATGCCACTAACTACAACGATTAGAATGAATTAATAACAGAATGTGTTGGAGATTGTGGTTGATCGGTGTTGATGGGGATAATTTTTAATGGCCGGATAATATCTAAGGATTTCACAGTCTGATATAAAAGTAATAATGCCTATGACAGAACATCACTTAGTATTATATCTTTCTGAATTAAACTTGACATTGGCGAAATATCCGCGTTAATTCTACGCGCGAGATATAGAGTCCATATAATAAAAAGAAATTAATTTTCTAATCAGTCTTCTTACCATTTATCAGACTATTAAAATAGATCCATGAATTGAAACATCTCACCTTAGTCATATAAAAATGTTTTAGTATTTTATACTATAGTACCTAATAAGGAAAAAGTAGATATTGACCTCTCCTTCAGTCATAAATTAATGTGCCTAACATACATAATGAAAGAATGGCAACCAAGAAAGACTACACTGTATGAACATGTGACCGAACAAACGTTTTGTAAAGACATTATCGAACATGACTGGCAGATAACCCAGTTACGTACTTTCGTATCGTCGCTTATAGTGACTACCCTTTGTATGTAACCAGTTGAATAAAGACAATGCAATTTGTTTCATGACGGTCAATCAATGTACCTAAATAGTTAATATCACAGCGGGCAATCTCCAGGGCCACTAGCCACGTATACAGGAGGTATTAAAGTTCATAAGTAGGTATGTGCGCATTGCGCAAGCACAGATACACTCTTCGTTTCTTTACTATCATGATCAGACCCCTCTTTCCCAGTGGGCAATTTGGGCTAGTGCCCAAGGCCCCGCGATCGATATAAAGAAAGAACAGAAATATAAAGTCCCTAGTTCCTATAAGATCTAACAAACTAGTGTTCTGTCAAAGTCATAGGGGCCCCATTATTAAGATAACGGCCCCTATGACTTTGACAGAACACTAGTTTCCTACTTCTTGACTCCAGTACTGCTGAGTGGCCCGAACCGGGAATGCCCCTTTCAACTTATTGCCAATACTTTTTGAATCTTTATATAGCTTGGTCATATCGCGTGTTTATCAGACTAGAGATGATTTGTAGCTCGCACAAATCACAGAGGTATCTCAGAGGGGAGTCGCCAGGGCCAGACTAATGTCTACCGTTACATAAGGTGCTTTCAAAATATTTTGCCCAATACATATCTGTCTACGGGCGGGTATAATCGCCGGCAATTGTGAAATTAGTACAATTGCCCGTATTCGTTGTGACAAAATTGTTTCTTGTAAACGCAGAATTTTTCCTATTTTGTGTTGTGTGGTATTACGTTATATGTAACTTGGTAGACATTACATTATTACTAAGTCTTGTTACAATTATTGAAATTGTTAAGTAGTTTACTCTAACGACACAAACAAATATCATAGAGGGGGCCTTTTGCCAAACAGAAGGACAGTAGAGACTAACATAAATAAAAAGAAAATAATAATTGATACAGACGAATTAACGTGTCCTACTATTGATACATTATGCGATAGTTTGTTTGGATGTATGTTTGTTACTCCTTCACGGTAAAAGTACTAAACGGATTAAATTAAACTTTACAGTACAGTACATTACCTACTGTAAAGTTTAATTTAATACATCAGATTAACACACAGGGTATAATTTTTTTTTCATTATTATTCAGATGATCATTTCACATAACATCGATATGTTCACGCGGGCTAAGAAGAGTGTTGTAGTTAGGTAGTATTATTTTTTTTAGTTAATAAATAGCTTTGAGCTTATACTACTGGATTCTGAATGTGTGATAGACCCTAATCATTCTTCAAGTGCTCTCATATGTCATACGTAATAAATCATTTACATGACAAATACAAACATATACAAGATACGATTTGAAGTCGCAATTCTATGTTCTTACAAATTAACATTTCTTAATAACCGACCACTCACTTATTAAGAAAAATTAATTGGAAGCCTTTTTTTATTCTAATGATAAAGTTACGTTGAAAAAGCGCCATCATTGTGACGAGGATGCATAATAAGAACGATTTGCTTAACTACTTATGTTGCAAATATGTAATTAGCAATTATATGTTGGCAAATAAAAAAGATATTGCTGGTCACGTTGGTATTCTTGTAGTTGCGAGCATCATTTACTCGAAGCAACAAGAGATTTGAGTCCCTCTTTGGGTCAAAAAATACTTAATCCTGATGAATTTTGATGGATGCGGTACCTGTGATGTGTTCCGTCGCATCGTGATGGTTACCGCACTCACAAAACTCATTACCACTTCAAAAACTATTTGGTAATAGCCCTTAGTTTGTGAGACTGAAGATCCTGAATAAAATAGTCCTTAGACCCAGACTTCTAAGACTACATAATATAATAGACACAACCACGGGCTTTGGGTTTTGAAAGGACATTGAACCTTAAAAGGTGAAACTTGTAACATACCAGCTCCTATTTATTTGTCTTTTTTTTATAGCGGCTCGACATAATAGCTTCCCTACGACTGATGGAAAGCGAAAGAGAAGGCCAAACCACTGTGACAACTGGCAAGTAACTGGTCAGTTACCTGTCAGTTGCCACCGCCATGCTGGCCCAACCCTAACCCCCCCATGAGCTCCGGAAACCCTACTCACCGGCAGAAACACGACCCCAGAGGTCATTTGGCTGCGGTATTCTATAGGGTATCCTTCCCCGGACGGGCGGCTCAATTCGAGCGCAGATTCGCTATGCCCTACCTCTCTTGTATGTAAGAAAGAAGGCCTCCTAGTTGGTTAAGGCGCACTCCAACCACATTTTAACCACATCTGCCAATTTATAGGCTGCTTGAGAGAGGTAACTGTGGTTGCAATTCGATTAAGAAAGTATTATCATATGTACTCGTACTTATCTAATAGCTACTTGACACTGAAACTACATACCAGAGAAGTTGAACGACCGCTTTCCAACGTTAACAAGTTTAACATCAGTCAGACATCGGAAGTGAAATAGATAAACGATATCCTAATGTAGCAAAGGAGATAATGGGTTTACATAATTTTTTGCCATTTTGAATTTGTTATTTTCGGCACCAGCATTCACACTTAATAAATTGCATGGGGTAGGTATACTGGAAGATTTTTTAATCATTATCTAAATTTTGATATTATAGTCTACTAGCATCCCGCCCTAGCTTCGCACGGGTGCATTACATAACCTTCCTCTTGAATCCCTCTATCTTTTAAAAAACACCGAATCAGTATCCGTTGCGTAGTTTTAAAAATATATGCATATCTAAAGGGACAGACAGAAAACAAAGGCGAGTTTATTTTATAGTATGTGTACGAAAATCATAATTAAGTCGGTAATTTCTTTTAGTATCATCAGTATTTTGCAGTCCACCGCTGGATCAGCACTTCATTATCGGTTCATTTTCTTTTAGTATGACCCAGTACTAAAATATTGAGATAATGCTATTATTTATAACGAGCATACAATTTATAACGAATACGAAAACGAATAAGTTATTGTAGTACTCGTAATATTGGTCAACGCTGTGCTGGGTGAGAAGCAGGTACACAGTTTGATGTTAATGTACGATTAAAAAAGATGCCGTCATATAAGTTAGGCGATGTCAACAGACGTCACAAGACCTTCTTGTGTGACCTTTTACGCCAAAACTTTTAGTTTCGCAATGACTGTAGATACGGCAAACGAAGTGCACAGTTCATGACTATGATAGGTACAACTCCAAGAGAAAATGGAGGGCAGCACGTGTTACTGGGTGTCGCAGAAGACGACTAAGGGAATGCCAGGAAACGAACGGCAGCGTTTACCTGGATTGGATACAAAATTAAATAAAACCTGTGGCAAATCCCCCAAATCACAAATGTCAATGACATTGACAAATGACATAACAAGGGGACGTTTGCAGGTTGATGATGATGCTATAACTATACTTGCTCCCGAAATTTCCGGCAGACTTAAATACCTGCTGAGATTCCTGTAGGAGATGGGAACACAATTTAGTTTTATGAATTCAACCTACACATTCAAATGGGTGCTCGAGTATTAATTTGCAGAAAACATCAAGTTTGTTTTGCCAACTTAACAGGAATTCATTGAATAAAATTTTGCTTAGCTGTTTATATTAGCCTTCAATCGGACTTTGGAGTCGACTCTGCCCTTGAGTGAATCACAAGTGGTATTGGAGAATGCAGTTGCCAGCTTATTTGAAACATAGTTATCTTTATAGGAAACTGCTCAAACTAAAATCCTTCAAACCGTTTACTCTCGGACTAGGGCTCATTTCTTCGGTAGTCGGCTAAAAAAAATTGTTCAACCGATTTGGTCGACAAATAATCGCTATTCGCTTTTTTTTTGTTTCGCCAGGGAAAATGCCGTTTACGAATCCTCATTACCCGGGGGAGTAGCTAAGTATGTGGGAATCACGTTACCCTCAGGCCTCAACAAAATCAACGCTGCCCGCATTCGCAGGAATCTCGATAACTTGATCTAACGCTGCTGACATGTTTCGATTTCGCCTGACAACATCGTTGAAGCATGTATTCGACGAGGCTTCAACGCTTCTATTAGACAGTATCTTACCGGCTGAAGTAGGAAGACCCCGATTCGCGCAAATGTCAAGCCATCGTACCGCGGCGCACGCGCAGTGCCCAGACTCCGGCGCAATTTGTTGAAAGTCGAATCAATTTGTTTTAGAAAGTGAACTGCTATGGAGAATTTGCAAAGGCGAATTGACTGCGCGAAATTTGGCAAAGATTTCATACAGCACGTGATTGTTTTACGGTCGGATTACGTTATTTACTTAGGTGACGCCACCGAGAATATTTAAGGTTTTGCACGGTTAAGTTTGGAATGTCTTCATAACTTGGGTGGGGTCAACTTTATACTTCGTCATAGTTTGCCTATTTATTTAAACTTTACTGCATAAGCTGGTATAAAAGGCCAACCTAATGCTAAGAGCAGTTCTCTACCAGTATCTAAACCTTCAGGTCATTCATAGAGCAAACTGTATTTTTACCGTACACGTGTACAAGAAAAACACATCAAAAGCACATACCTCTTAATATTGATTACGAGTAAAATATAAATAAAATAGATAGGCAATATAAGCTAACAAAATAATAATAGGTACGTCTACTCTATCAACATCTTTTCATCTCAGGATTCAATAACATTCCTTCTCATTTTCAGAAAATATACAAACAAAAAGCCGATTATCCTTGAGCCGAATCCTGAAAATATTCACAATTCCTTCGTGAAATATTTAACCTAAGCCATTGCGACACTATTTTACTGCTCCATATTTTCATATTCACGCGACTTCGTTCTCGAATACGTACCGTAAATTCTTGGACTTATTGTATTTCAATGTTTCGAAATTCCCTTTAGCCGTGGTATGGTATTGTTGCGCTGACCCAAAAGCGAGGCAAACAGTATGTGTGTATGGCTCCCAGGCACGGTTCGGCTGTTTACTAAGAGCCATGTGTGCCATGAGGTCATCTTCAGCAGATACTTTATTAATATCTTCAGTAGATACGAGTATGTACTTAAATCATTAGACGGCGTTATCGCGTGGAATTATTTGTAAAGATTCTTTGGAGTTTTTACAGTATAGTAGGTATGTAATTGTGCGATACCTGTGAGTAATCCGTGTGGTTTTCGAATTTAGAATAGGACCCCACTTATCTCGTGGATGCCGTAGAAGACTATTAAGGAAATATCGGGAAAAGGAAAGCAGTGTTTACCTGGGTAGAAATAAAACCTACTGCTGAGAATGGTGTGGTGACTAAGGCAAATTCTCCAAATGACAATTGTAATTGGGTGAGGCCTTTGTCCAGCATTGGACATCTACAAGCTGATGATGTACTGAATAAATTTCGCACACATTTACAGGTTGAGGCTTATACTTACAACTCTAAGAAACGACGATATTTTGCTTACGTTTTTATAAGCGCAATTTTTAAGATACATTGATGTTGTTGTACAACCAACAACTTACCTACTGCATAAAACACTGACACTATATCAAGGACATATCTCTTAAATTTCGTAAGTTTATAAACTTTTACTTCGATCAAAAAACCAATTACCTACGATCATGACGATTTCCTTTGGTCAAATTAATATTTATGATTCTGATATTCTTACATGTACATTGTATCACTATGCTGCCTAGTCATTCATTAGTGTATTCCCACAATGATGGTTTAACTGGAGCATATTGAGGACACTGTAATGTCGAATTAACGTTCATTTGACTTACACAAGTAGGGACCGACAATCGTCAATCCAGTACCACCATAATCAGACTTTATTCGTACATGATAAAGCTCAATATTAATTGCCGATTATTTTGTATGCGCTCGTGTAATGCGACGGGTTGAGGCCATTGCACAAGTGTAGGTAATCCGTTGAATACCGTATTGAATTCAATTACGAGTGTTAGGATGACCAATTGACCAAGTTTCTTGTTTTTGTGATGGAATTAAGCTTAAGTAACTGTTTGTTATTCATAATCATCAGCCTGCAAATTTCCGTTAGAAAATAGGCTACCCTCAATGACATTAGGCCTGTTGCCGTAAAAAATGAAATTAGTCCGTCTTTTAGATTGTTCAAAAGTAAAAGACACGTATTTTTTCTTTTGTAAATTAGACCAAAAATTACAAAGATATAGCCCGTTCAAATAACGCGTGACGTCAGAGAGTGGGAGTGTTTTCGCCACTGAGTAACGTCAAAGACTCTCCACTCCTAAATTTTGATGCCCTGTATCTTTGTTATTTTTTATTTAATTAAAAAGAGGAAAAATTCGTGTCGAATATATTTTTATAATCTAAAATACGGACTAAATATAATGTAATTATTTTGACCCTGGAAACACCCCTACTACTATCATTTGGGGGGATTCGCCTTAGTCGCCATGCCTGGCAGACGCGTTGGTGAACGCAGTAAGTTTTACTTGTACTCAGATAAACGCTTTTTCTGCCCATTTTCTTATATTCCCTTAGTCGTCTTCTACGACACCCACAGGATGCGATGGGATGGCCCTGTTCTAAATCCGGAAACTACACAGACAATAGTTTCATCATCATCATTATCAATTATCATCAGGCCTTCGTAGTCCACTGCTGGACATAGCCTCTCCAATTATTCGCCATCATTCGATTCGCTCGATCTAGGACATCTAGCATCCAGCACTTTTTTTTTCCTAAATCACTACGATGATGGCCAGGCAGGCCTTGTCATCATCACTGGACTGTTGGGGGAGCGGAAGGCTCTCACCACTAGCCATCTTGCGCAAATCGTCGCTCCACCTGGTCTAAGGGCGTCCTACACTACGTTTGCCGTGGTTTGCCGAGAAGCGGTCCACTCTAGAACTCTTTATTGTTATTTCATTATTGTTATTTACAAATTAGTTTTTTGTAGCTTTGACATGTCATTTCAGGGTAATGGCCTAAGACCTGCTAGTAATAACGTAGGTAGCGCGGACATTCCCCCACCGCCTACATAGAACTAGTGAAGGATTGTTGCTTGAATATGTAAATAGCATACAACATTGTCTATTACACCGTTTACTGTTGTTTGATCGTCTCGAGGTCTACGTCCTATAAGCTGCCAAGAAAACAGTTAAAATTCGACTGTAGTTAGTGGAAAAGAGTACTTGGATTATGTTTTGTCCGGATATTATGGGTAATCAATGTAAACTGATGATGGCAGACGCAAAGCCCGTTCGGTTAGCAATTGGTTAATTAGGTACCTACACATAAAATTTTAATTGAACCCAGTAAATTAGTAACCCAATATTTTCTTATTTGTATAGGTTTATTAAAAATCGGTGTTAATGTTTAAATTATAAATGTTTCCATACCCTTACAAAGTCTATGATGTCGATACTAAATCATATTTAATAGGTTATACCTATGTAAACTAACTAAGAACATGGTGCTATAAAAATGTATGTAAATCCTAGAATCCCACCGTTTCTATCTAACAAAAACGTATAAAATTTGAAAAACTTAAAGTCAGCATACTTAGTCACTGGCGGATGACTTCATTAAACAACAAGAAACGCGAACCTTTCTCGTTAATACAAGTTTGCGAATACCTTTACCATTCGTGTGTTGTCGCTAATAAACTTGGCCAAAGTTAGCAAAACAGGAAACCTACCGGTTGTTCGAAGTCACGAGTTCACGGCCAGGGCCGGTCACAGCGACATGTACGAAGTAATCGTGTGATCTTGTAAGTTTCGGAAACGCATAAAGTGCATTTTAAACGTCGTGTGAGTAATAAAAACTGTCGAATTTGCTCGGGCCGGACGCATCGTCCATACGCACGGCTCGCACTGTCATGCATTAAAAATCTGCAAAATCCGTGCAGATTTTTGATGCATGAAAATGCTTGCGACGTAGCGGATAAGTTGCAGGAACGTCGTCTCCGATGGTACGGTCATATAAAGCGCAATCCGTCAGACTACGTAGAAAATAGATGTCTCGACCTCACAGTCCAAGGCCCGAGAACAAGCGGCAAGCCCAAGAAGCGCTGGCTGGATGTCGTTAGAGCGGACATGGAGGAGAACAGTCTCAAACCGGAGGATGTCGAAGATCGGGCAAAGTGGAGGAGATTGTGTCGGAAAGCGGAGCCTGGCACTAGGCCGGGAAAACGCTAGGGCGAAGAAGTAGAAGAAAATGCTGGCGTCCCGATGCGTACGTCACGGTTAGCGGACACACTTCTATCTGAAGTCATATACCATCATCATCATTAGCCTATCGCAGTCCATTGCTGGATATAGGCCACTCTAGTTGTTCACCACTTTGATCAAACATTTGGCGGCTTTACCCATAATCGCCACGCCGGGATCTCAGAGTGTTGCTTCTTGCTCCCGTGACGCTGCTGCCCATCATCGGCCTGCGGTATTTAGCTACGCCTTCAAATAGGCTATTATGGCTAAAAAGACGGACTAATTACAATTTTTAGCCATAATAGCCCATTGTGATGGTCCACCAGTCTGTTGCCAGAGCCTTGTTTGTTATCCAGATGCACCACGGGTAGGTGAGGATGGTTTGGAGCGAAAAGGTAATGGGTAGCACCCTGACATAACCATCCCAATGTGAACGTGTGCAAATAAAGATTAGTGTAATGAGTTTGAGTGTCTCTAACATGGAGCGTTAGGGATCAAGGTAGCCTTATAAGCTGCCACCGTTCTAAATCTTTATTCTCTCATCACAAGGCTAAAGAATACAGCATGTGACAACCTAATAAAACATAAGTGAAGGTGACAACACAGGAAATCTCGAGCGTAACCGACTGTCTGAGCCACGAGCGAGTTCACGGGCAGCGATCGATAACACTGCAGCAAATGCGAATACTTACTCGCAAATGTGATCTTGCAACTTGTTTACAACGTATTTGTAACCAATTCCTTTTGTAAGCAATTTGTAATCAACCCTAACCAAAAACTGGCATGGGAATCGAATTCAGTTGGTAACTACTTAATTATTAGTAATTATCTTTTTCTAATCTTCCTACACCATTTGATCATTAATAATTATAATACTAATACCTTTTTCAAGTTGAAACGCATTGTATAAACCATTTACGTACATATGACATGTGTCATGTAGTGTAGGGCGTCCGCCATGGGATGGCGTTACGCCGTAGAGCGAGCCGGCCTCTCTGTACCGCGGTGTAGAGATTTTTCTCCGTCTCTATATATAGGCCACGAGTTTTGATGTTAATAAAATATTCTTACAAAGTGTCACCTAAATTGGCTTTTATTTGGAAACTATTGCTTAAGCCCCGTGAAAGTGCATAGGTAGACAGTGGTCTATCTATGGTCCTTCGGCGTCGGATATTGAAGTTTGGGCACTAGTGATAGTGCAGGGGACTACGCCTACTGTTGCGCTTTTTGGAGGAGGTGACGTCCTGGGCAGTGGATCGCTGTCGCGAACAGGACAGGGAAAGCTGACCAGCAAGGAGCCGCTGGCAGCTGAGACCAGCAACGTGACGCTGGAGGAAAGTGGAAGCTGATGCCTGGTGCAGTCCAGGCAAGTGGCAGCTGAGGAGATCGTGGTGCTGGTGGCGCTATCTGGTGCTGGTGGTGCTATCTGGAGCTGGTGGCTCTATCTGGTGGTGGAGCCGCTATCTGGTGGTGGAGCCAGGAGACGACTGCCAACTTGGTGTTGGAGGGAGACCGAGCAAATTCGTCGTCTAGTGTGTGTGTGAGTGAAACGGATACAACTGTGAGTAGTGCATTCGATAATTTTGTAAATAGAAGATAGGCAGTCTGAAGCGAACGATTTTGAACTTTATTAGCAAGTGTAGTTGGACTTTGTAGAATTTGGTTTGTTTATATTAAGATAGAAAATTTTAGGTTTGATAGTTTAGGACTTAGAATAATTTCGAAAAAGCTGTTGCTACGGGGAACCTATGCCCAATTTTCTCTAAGTGTATATCGAGTTTAAAAGACTTAGAAAATTTTGGAAATTTTTATAACTTGTAAATAATTTGTGTTTTTGTCATCTTTTGTTAAATTGGTAGTAATGGAAGCTTTAATTAACTTTCAATTTGATATCGGTTCGCGTATTAAAAAAGCTAAAATTAACTTTAAAAAGACTCCGAAAGACAGAATTAATAAGGAGTATCTAGAGGGCAAACTTGAACTTTTAGAGCAATTTTGGTATGAGTTCTCAGCTGGGCATAAGGAGTTAATGCGCACTGTATCATCTAAGGAACAGTTTATCGAGACTAACTATTTCAAAGATGATGTATATAGTGATGTCGAGGAGGAGTACTTTGATTATAAACTGTTGATTAAACCTTTGTTAGCTAAATGGGCTGGTAACAGCCAACCTGGTGGAAAGGCTGATACAAGTGACGTGTCAGTTGCGCATACAGCTAATATCAAGTTACCCAAGATAAACATTCCAACATTTACAGGCAAGTACTCCGAATGGAACACGTTCCGAGACTTGTTTCAATCTTTGATACACTCTAATAAAAATTTAGGAAACGCTCAAAAATTATTATACTTAAAGGGTTATTTACAAGGCGAAGCAGAGCAGCTATTGTGCAACATTCCTGTCTCTGATTGTAATTATGACAGATGTTGGGGTCTGCTAGAAGACAGGTATAACAATAAAAAGTACATCTGTCATAACATTTTGAAGAGGCTTCTCAGTCAGAGAAATGTTGTAGTTGAATCGGCTAGTGGGTTAAAAGAGCTAATGGATACGACGAACGATTGTTTGTCTGCTCTTTCTAATATTGGCATTGACACTACGACCTGGGATGTCCTGATAATACACATACTGTCGCTGAAGTTGGACCCGGAATCTAGAAGGCAATGGGAATTTAGTGCGACGAATATTAATTCCGATGAGTTGCCTACTTTTAAACAGTTTGAGGAATTCCTTAAAAATCGCTATCGGGCTATTGAATTCCTAGATTCCTGTTCGAGACCTGTAAATAAAAATGTATATAATAAGTTGCCTATCAATAAAGTGAAATCGATGCATGTTACTAGTTTAAGTTGTCCGTTTTGTACAGAAGAACACAAGCTTAGCACTTGTAAAGGTTTTATTGGGAGTTCGGTAGAAGTGCGACGCGAGTTTGTAGGGTCTCACAAAATATGTTATTGTTGTCTGGGAAATAATCACTCTGCCAAATTCTGCCACAGCAAGTATAAGTGTCAGATATGTAGGAGAAAACACCATGTTCTTCTACATCCTGTAAATAAGAGTAGTGTTCAGGAACCCCAAGTCAGGGAGGTTACGTCAGATGGGAATAATAATGACGAGGTAAATGCTGTATTTTCCTGTGCATCTACTAATACTAATTTTCATCATGCCCAAGTGTTACTTGCGACGGCTTTGGTAAACGCAGTGACTAG
This sequence comes from Conogethes punctiferalis, assembly GCA_031163375.1. Classification (NCBI taxonomy): domain Eukaryota; kingdom Metazoa; phylum Arthropoda; class Insecta; order Lepidoptera; family Crambidae; genus Conogethes; species Conogethes punctiferalis. The sequence goes on along the minus strand of CM062081.1, from coordinate 19,518,845 downwards.
GGCTGGTGAGGTCTGTACAATTCGCACGTTGTTAGACCAAGGGTCCCAGTCTTCTTTTATTTCTGAGGATATGGTTAAATTGTTAGGATTGAAAAAAGTACCTGTCAAGGGTCAAATAATAGGTGTAGGTGGAAATAATGGACTAATATCTAAGGCTATGGTCGAAATAGAATTGTCCTCACGGATTGATCCAAGCTTTAAAATTACCGTGAAGGCATATGTATTGGGGTCTATTACTTCGCTTTTACCTACTCGTAGGATAGCAGCGAAGGAGTGGAAGGAGCTTAGCGGTATAATTCTTGCGGATCCGGGCTATTACACTTCTAATAAGATAGATATGTTGTTGGGTTCGGAAGTGTATAGCCGCATAATTCAGAACGGTGTGATGAAAGGTCCGCAGGGTACACCACTTGCACAGTGCACGTCGTTAGGTTGGATCCTTTCTGGAGCAGTCGGAGCATCGGTTGGCCTTCCTAAAATGGTTAACGTTCTGCACTGTAATGTTCTTCAGGAAAGGTTTCAGGAGATTGAAGAAGATATTCCCTTACAAGAGGAAAGAATGTACACAGAAGCGGAAAATACTAATGATACTGGTAGAGTGTGTTTTCTTCTGAAAGGTGAATATCCAGATGTTGTCAACTCACTGCCGATAGCTGAAAAAAGGTTAGTGTCATTGGAGCAGGAACTGAAGAACCAGGATCTGAAACAGAAATATACACAGGTTAAAGATGAATATATTGACGCGGAACGTAAGGAACAAGATTTAGGTAGTGAAAATGTGTTCCGCTGCAAGGTAGACGTGTCGACTGGTGAAGAACCTGTAATAAAAGGAAAAATTGATTCGGATGTTTTTATAATTGCGAAAAAGAAGCCATGGTTTGCGGGTATCAATTGGGACAAAGCAGTAACTAGTTTGCTATTAAAGGAATGGCTTACTTACCATCAGAAACTTGTATATTTTGAGGATGTCACCAAGCTCCGTTGGGTGATCGTACAGGCTGAAGATTTTGTAGAGCATCATTGGTTTTATGTCCTGAGTTCTGCGGTTGTAGATGGTGAAGTTGCTCAGAACCTACCCGCGATTTACACAAGTGGTGTAGATTCATGGCGTCAGTGGTTACTTCAGTACATGCAACGTTTCTATCAACTTTATTGGTGGATAGGTAGGTCATAGGCTTGTTGAACTTTTGCTTGGTACTATTGTGGTTGTGTAAGATACTTTACCCGCTGGTTGCTAGTTTTTTGGCAGGATGATTGAGTCTCATCCCGGCAAAGATAATTTGGTTTACGTAGTCAGTTTAAGGGGTTTAAGGGGAAATGGTATTTAATTGAGACCAGTCTAAGGCTTGTCTTCTTCCGGTTGCTGGCTATTGTTTGTTTAATTTTAAGTATACTTGTTTTTTAAGTTTAGTTTAAGAAGTTGGGTTTTGTGTATTAATTTATTTTGTGTATTAATTTGTGTAATTGTTATATGTTTTAAAGTTAGGAATTGGTTTTATTTTGTATTCAGGTACTGTTTGTGTATGCTTGCTCACGGTGGGCGATTTATTTATTTGTCTAGTTTTCATCATAATATGTAACACATAGTAACGTGAATTTATATGTGTTTCGAGTTTGGTTTTAAAATTTGTTACTCGATGGGTTGTAAGCTAGGCAATTATTAAGGACCTGGGTAGGTCCTTGGTGGGCGATATGTATAAACCATTTACGTACATATGACATGTGTCATGTAGTGTAGGGCGTCCGCCATGGGATGGCGTTACGCCGTAGAGCGAGCCGGCCTCTCTGTACCGCGGTGTAGAGATTTTTCTCCGTCTCTATATATAGGCCACGAGTTTTGATGTTAATAAAATATTCTTACAAAGTGTCACCTAAATTGGCTTTTATTTGGAAACTATTGCTTAAGCCCCGTGAAAGTGCATAGGTAGACAGTGGTCTATCTACGCATATAGTTGAGTCAATAACGGTTTTTACTTGCATTATTCAAATAACTTTGTCAGTATTCATATTTTCAGTAACTTCGATCAGAGCTGAATTGCTTTAACGATGAAGAGATCTCTTTACCAACATTAAAATTTCAAATAGAATAAAGTGTTTATCATGGTAGCGGCCTTTTCTAAAAAGCCCAATTTCACGTACAAAGCAAACACATAATAATAAAAGAAACCATGCCGTGATAATAGCAAGTGGAGTTACTCGCATGTTTGGTGCTATACATAATGATACACGTGATAATTATATACCACCAGTGGGTATGTGTTATGCACCAATGTGTTGTTAAACAATCGCTGCAATTGTGTTACAAAGACAACCGCAAACGAAACACGAAACTATGAGAAAATACAGAATAACTGGTTTAATGTGGCTGATATTAGAAGGAATTAAGGATTACAGTAAATTCGCAAACAAAAATGTAAAATACTGGTTATTTTAAGTAAATAGGTACGGTATAATTCGCTCATTCTTATTAAGATCCAATTACGCTGACTACGAGTATTACCTATGTGAATTTAGGTTTCTACCTACTTACTATGTGATCAGACATTTGATATACTTATTCAAGTAAATGTTTCTCTACATAGTCTATACAAATTTATAGCAGACATAATGACAAGTTTTAGGCATTTTCGTTATATTAAAACGTTCTTAACGTTAGCTAATCTTATGATAAGATTAATTCGGTATTAAGAAAACAAACATAGGTAGATAGTTTCTATATATTATTACAAGAATGTTTTCAATTGTATAATATCTCTGTCGTATGTAAGTGTGTTTTATTACGTTTGTTGGAGAAAATTATATTGCATTTTATTACATCTGTACGAATAAATAAGTCAGTGTTTGGTAGTCACATCAAAAAGTTATTAATAATTAAGATTAAAAATTTAATGTTTAAACTGGTTTTATATCTTAACAAGAAAAGTGCATTAAGTAAAGATTGACAATTTTATGAATTGATAAAATTTTTATTCACATCACTTAAACAAGTAAATAAAATTAATGTTTCTAATTTTAAAATAACAACATAGTTAGTGTGCTAACTATGTTTGTGTGTAATAAAAAAAATAACATCAGGTCATCACTAAAAAACGTTGTCAGCAAGTGAAATCGAAAGGGGTCTCGTATTGATTTTAAAGCCGTATAAAGTAAGTGCGAGAGGGGAGACAGGGTGAACGGTCGGCGAGGCACGCCGCGGGCACAATGCTTGCCAAACCAGGACCATCTGTCCTGTCCCTAGAGATGGGCGTGTGTGACTCATTCAAGTTACTCGGATAATTTGAAGAACGAGTTACTCGGATACATTTGAAGAACGAGTTACTCGGACGATTTGAATAACGAGTTGCTTGGACGATTTGAATAACGACTTGTTGATGTGCATAACTAGTTTTCGATTATTTTTAAATAATTATTTTAATACAGTTTAACTACTATATGCTTATAGTTTAAGAAAATGTTACTATTTAACAAGGCCTTTTTAAAACTCTTATATGCAGATAATGCAGATTCCTTAATTAATTTATTAATTTGAAAGCACATATTTTGATCTGTCCTATTACTGTCAATTTAGTGTTTATGGGGCATTCGGCATCTTAAAATTTAATCAAATATCAATGCTTATTAGAAATAACAATGATCTACATTATGGAATAAAAATATAATGTTCATGCAATTTTGAGCCTCAACTACTCTACATAATTCATTTGTCCCACTGTTTAGTACTTATTATCTCCTAGTATTTGTTACGATTGCAGATATTTTCAAGGAGTAGGTACCTGGCATGCATGCATCCCTACTCTACACTCATTCTTGGCACTGACTGGTTCCGAAACTGGCCTAGCGTACTTTTTATACGTAACTGGTTCAACAAAAGTTGTATGATCTGCTTAAATATTACTTGTAGGAAGATGCTCAAATTCATATTATATGATTAAATATGTACGAATTGTGTTAGAAACAGTTCTATTTTCTATGAAAATGGGAATCGATTAGTAGGTACCTATCGATATAGATTTAGATACTATATATAACCAAGTTAGGTAGGTGTAATTTGATTATAAAAAGTTAAATAAGTAGGTAAAGAAGCGTTTCAATACGCGATATAAGATATTGTTATCTTTAGAATCTGCTCAAGCAAATTATTTGCTTGAACTTACCTACAGCTACATTTACATTTTATCTATTATGTTTAATTAGGTATCATTCATTGTGTTGAGTTACGATAACCTTGTATTGATATACTTAGTAGGTGCCTATTGAGCTAGGTTTTAGACCATTACATATCATTGCTCATTCATTTTAAATATGCACGTGACTTTAACAAGTGCTTCCTAACTTACAACTTTCGAAATCATCCTAGATTTGAAAGTTGAAAAATCTAATACTTTCTATACTTACCTATTTATTTATACTGAGGTGTAGGATTTGCTTACATTAATGTGTTTTCTTTAAGATATATCATCTCAATAATTAAATATTAGGTAGGTACTAAATTAGATAACACTAGTACTTATTACGGATGTCGGCAATTGGTTACTTCATTAAATAACTTACAAATTGTTTTGTTTTTGAACGCATTTTGTCCGGTGAGCACTCAATTAGCATCTTGCTTATTAATTGTCTCCATTTCAACAGACATAACTGCTTGTTAAAGTAAATGCTAATTAGAGTCAATTTCATAACTACCTATTAACTTGATCCTATATTTACGTGACTAACTATATGTTTTAGACCTACCATTCATCTGCGCATAATTAAATTGCCGTTAAACAATTCTATTGTTGTACGGAAGACAAAAACTACAAGAATAAATTCTGTCATTATTATCTAGGTGTGTAGTAACTTCGATTCTAAAGGTTTAATACGCGGGCTTGTCTGCCTGATTAATCATAACATCTCATTATGACAATAGATTACTAGCCTATGTAATCTGCGTATGTAAACACTGCACTGTCATCTACGAAAATCAATACATTTTTCCTAGCGTTCGACTCGTCTCCGTCGATCCGCGTCACGATGCGGATATGATCTTTGTACCCCGTCTGTCCCTTGCCAATTAAATGCATCTTTTCGCACACAAATTGGTGAGTCATGCGCCAAACTCACCGTCCAGCATGCAGCGACGCGACGCGACCTCATCCTCCTCGAATTCCTCGCGTCCAACTTTATCCTTTGCCACTTCCATGATTTTGCACAGAGCACAACACGAATTACGACATCACACACCGAATCGATTCACGTTTCGCACAAAACAGCCATGTTACGGGGGGGTGGCCAGGAGCGCCAGCTGATCGGGCGTCGCAGGTACCCGCGGCAGCGCGTTACCGCGGTAGCTGTAAGCAAATAACTGGCTGTAATCGACCGGTCGACCGCCGCACCGGGCGTTCAATGTCAGTATCGAATGGACAATCAATTAAGTATGCGACAGCGCCACGTAAAGACGCGAGACGTGTGGTGTCGCAACTTCGCAAGTCGTTCGCGCTCCCGGCATGCAGGCGGGCCTGTATCGCACATGCGTGTCGGACGGATACTTTGTTTGACGCATGCGCGGCGGGCGCCGGGCACATGTTGACGTCGATATTGAGCGAAGGGCCGCGCTATGGCGACGCCGGGACGCCGGAGGGTCCGAGAGCACAGTATATTCCGGCTTCATTCATGCTAATAAGCTTTAATTAATGAACAACAAATGTACCTCCATATTGATATCTATGCGTAAGACCCAACGACTTATCGTTGGGTCACGTAAATATTTTTTAGGACAACTTCTCCTGCATTGCTTAAATTAGATTTGCAAAAATGCTAAACCTAAGTTATTTAAAAAAATGTGGAAGTGTGACTATTCGTTATTCGACGGCTAGATAGATAGATAGTAATCACAAGTCGAATATGCCTGTTGAAGTGTAGCAGACAGTGAATTCACGGTTAAAATATTTGCTACGATGATTTCGTAGGCGCTTAGCAACACGGTCTCACCCCAGACCGGGGCCCAGACGAAGCTTAATTTTATGTATATGGAGATATAGCTATTAACTTACTTTGATTATGTAATGAAAAGTACGTTTATACTAGTATGCTTAAGCACATGATAGGTAGTAATACGTTTTGTTAACAAGATCTAACAACTTAGTAAGAGTAGAGATAGACATTTGAATGCCTTCCTTAAATTAGTCGTAGATTGCTTTCTTAATAAAAAATGTGTATGAACTTTAGAATGGGCGAATTTTGCAAGCTTAGGTAATAAGCAAATTAGATAGAAGATGTACCTATTCGGTTTTACTGACACTAAAACTCCTCCTATTAGGTTTAAATAAGGTAGGTCACTAAGTAGATACGAATATTTATTAGTATCTACGTATTTGAAATGGAATGATAATAAATTTATTTGAAGCATTCTAGAATTTATTCTGATATAATTACAATGCTCACTTGTACAAGATTAATTACTTTGGATCCATGTAAGTAATGCCTAATCTACGAAATCTCATCTACCTGCTACATTAGGTATTATATATTTGGTATGACGAGCGTATGTATCAATTAAAATATTATAATACCTATTTGATTAATAAAATAAAATTTAAACTGACTACTCCAATTGCGATTCGTAAACGATCATAATAAAAGCAGATTTATCCACATGCTATACAATGAGGGTTTTCTGAAAAATAAATCCACCAGATGCCATATAGACAGCAGCTTCAACTGTACCGTAATTGGTTCATTTTGTCATGGCACTAACATTTACATAGCAACTGAATATGATAGCTGGAGCCTACATAACGCCATTTATCGGATATTTCATTTTGAAACACCCTCATTAAAACATTAGGTAGGTACAAACCCAAATTTTAAGAGATGTTGTAGTCCACTTTCTAGGTACATCTTGCTTTTCCTTTCTTCAGATACATTTGGACATGAATTCAGCAGTTATTAATGTGTTTTACCTGGAAAGACAGAAAAAATCTCGTTTAAATTCAATGAGATATTTACATGTCACAGTTCATTCACAGACAAAATGACATCACTATTTATTCTCAAAACATGCTTAGATGATGTCAAGTTTAAAAATATTTTAAGAAGGTAGGCACTCTTGTCTCATAAAATCATGAATAAGCAAATGTTAACTGTTTACCTACAAAAGCCGTACAAATTCGGATGTAGGAGTAATACTTAGATTAACTCATTATTATAATAAATAGGTACAGTTGTATTACTTGTAAGTAAATAAATGCTTCAGCCAATTAATATTAACCATCTGATCTCAGGCTAAGGTTTTCTTTCGTACCTACAGGTGATGTTTGGGGACGTCTCTCGGAACACTCAGACCCGAGTTCATTTGATCCATCAATCTCAGGAAATGAACTCGGGTCCAACCGGGAATGGCTTTCCGTAACCTACGGATTGTTCGCGCTTTAGGCTTGACGCTTTAACTATTGCGACATTGAGGCCAAAAGAAGTTTCCTCAAATAATTTTTTTCTTAGCATTGTCTCAAATCCAAAGTCAAGTTATTGTAAAAAACTATTTAAATCAAGCTTTTATTTGAGTGACCTAAAAAGATGAAAATAAACGTTTAAATAAGTCAAACTAATCAATTAAGTACTATGTACCTATTACACTTTTTAAATTTTATAAAAGCGCATCGGCAAACGTGTAGGATGACCTCGGGCCAGGTGGAGCGACGAGTTCCCCAAGATGGCTGGTAAGTGCTGGACGCGAGAGCCCCAAGATCGATCAAAGTTGCAAACAATTGGAGAGGCCTCAGAGGTCCAGCAGTGGACTGCAAAATGCTGTTAACGAGGATGAACTTGGCGCGAGTTGTGCTTGTATCAAACTGGGCGCATTTATTTAATTAAACCTCACATTCTACTAAATAATAGAGAACTACTCAATCAGATTATTACATTATTTTTCGGTTGTATAACCTAATTAATGGATTAAGCAATTACAGAGCTACAATCGCCGATCTACACAAAAGGAAACAAACATAGGCCATTACACTTATTTTATAAAGATAATGTGATAATGATAAAAGAATCAATGTTATTGCGCAATTAGTATCATAATTGGGGAGGTACAGTTGGCAACAAAAGTCTAGAACAAAGTTAGAATCTTTTAACGCCAATTATTTGAGAAAATTTGGTGCTGATGAAAAATAATCAGAAATTTAACAGGAAGCTTTGGGTAAGGAAAATCGTTTGATGTCTATTATGTCAAAATAGGTTTGTATAAAAGCTCTTCGCATAATATGCGATACATATATTATTTGTTTATAACAAAAATTTCCAAAAAAGTAACCTTTTCGTGCGTCTAAATAATATTAAAATGATTGGACATTTTAATTTAATGTGTGCTTTAAAACTCACGGGACCATACGCTTTCCCATAGAACGACGAGCTTTTCGTTGCTATAACTTTTGGTTTTTAAGTTAAGCTCTGAAGCACTCAAAAGATGATGTCCCTAATTTCTGTTGCTATTTGGAAGATTTATATTATATTGTCTTGCTTTAAAATTCACACGAATTATAATTTTTCTGATAGGTTCTTGCGATTGGTCAACGAAATTATGTATGAAGAATTGTAGATCTCCACTATACAGTTCACTAATCATAATTATTGAAAGAAAACCAATGTTTCTCTCAATAAAATACCAGTTTGATATCTGTACTTACAACAAATTAATCGCACGAAAGTTTCGCGAACTCAAACTATTTGTTACGTTCCGTTCACAAAGCTTCATTCACTGTCCAACAATGGCTACATTATTTTATTGCCGCCAGCGAAAGCATTGCGCAAGCTCATGTAAACGACTATTAAAATAATTAATGGTTACACTACACATAATGACTTATTTCAGGGCTGCGACAGACGACAGGATAACAAATTGTAACTGATATAAATAAGTCGAGTACCAGTAGGTTTATAAAATAACTTGTCTTGAAATAACGTTATTTCACAAGTTACTATAGGTAGTAAGGTATAGGTACCTACCATCCTAGAAGGGTTTAACTAAGTATTAGAAAACAACTCGCTATACAGATACTGATGCATTAAAATTAATATAATAAATAAATAAATATCAGACAAAATCACATACATTGCTCCGATCCCAAAGTAAGTAGCTTAAGCACTTGTGTTATGGGTATCAGAAGGTACCACAAATAAATACAAATATAATCACCCAGACACGGAAGAAACACAAGTGTTCATCACACGAATGTTTGTCCCGGGTGGGAATTTTTGTTTTTGAATAAGCTAAAAGACGGACTAATTACAATTTTTAGCCAGAATAGCCTATTAAGCCACCGAGCCAATATGCTTTTATTGAACTAAACCAAAGTTAAATTCCAGTCGGAATATTAAGAATATTACCTCTATTTAATTCCAATGTTGAATTTGAATCCAAGACAAGAGAAAAAAAATACACAGACGTAATGTTCCAACGATGTACATAATTTTATTATATTTTATTTAACTTTTCAAAGGTTTCATAAAATTTTTTCAAAAGGTTTGAACTTTTACTCAATTGCAGTACTTAGATATAAGAAACTTATTAGGATTGATTTTTCAATGGACGGATAAAGTTTAACGGACTGATAAAGATCTTTTACGTATCAGTTTGTTAAACTTTATCTGGCAATTGCACAGCTTTGTATTAATTTCAGCTTTTTATTATTTTGATTATTACCTACTTTGAAATCGAATCAATGCGTTTCACTGCGTTAATAGTACATTGAACTCTATTTTTGGATAACCCTAGCTTACATCATAATCTGGCAACCGGAGCAAACAATGGTACGTTTGTAAAATCGTCACCTTAATAAAGTCGGAGATTAAACGACCTGTTGTTATGGATATGACTCACATTTCTTTCTCATCTCTCTCATCTGTTTTATTTATCTCACAATTGTATCTTCGCTACTTTATCAAAATACATTAGGATTAATCAGACGAAGAGAATGTACTTACATATCTGCTTGAATTTTTTCTCGTTGTGTTGTTAGTGTTAAATAAATAATAACCCAAGACATGCCACGTTGGGTCACACAGCGCCATCTAGTCCCAAACTAAGCCGAAGCTTGTACTATGGGTACTAGACAACTGATAAACTTACTTAAATACTTTTTTTGTTGTAAATAAATACATATTATACATAGAAAACACCCAGACCAATACAAACAGACATGTTCATGAACACAAATGTTTGCACTGTGCGGGAATCAAACCCACGACCCTTGGCTCCGAAGGCAGAGGTCACTACCAAATGAGCCATCGAGTCAGGCAGTGTTATGTGACTTTTAACAATATCGGTTTGTCTAACCGGTAATACTGGCTTGCTTAATAATAATCAAACTTAAAATATACTTTTTAGAGGAGATTTTGTCCCTGGCACTGATGTCACTTTTATACGTGTAGGTATACCTGTCACCTCTACAAGTGATTAAACGACCTCTGTTTGAAGTAACTTTTATGTGTTAATTATTTAGGAAATAACTATCAAACGGAGTTGAGAGTCTTTCACATACGAGTATGTACCTACCTTCTTTCTTATAATATATACCTAGGTACAATGATCATTGTCGTGAAAAGTAAAAGGCTACATCCTTATTCCCATTTTCTGTTACTCAGTTTCAATCCTTAGATCTCTTAACAGGTTTAGTCTCCTTTAACAGATTAACTTAAACTACATTTCATTAGCATTTTAATCGAGCTAGCTCCAGGCATCCAGTCAACTCACTCAACGATGGTAGGTAAGTTGTTTCTACGGATGATTTCAACATATCGATCGAGTTAATGGTAAAGTGCTATTTATCCAATTACCTATATCTTAGTATCATAAAGAATTTGCATAATCGTTCATACAATAAGGGTTATCGCGTTCTATAAAATTCCTGTTAATTATGACATAAATAAAAAGTAACAGCTAGAGACCTCCTAAATTGTATAACAACTGTGTACCTACTTACTTTGCGTAGTTCTAATCTAAAGCACACTTGCTCGTCTAAAAAATGTTTGTTGCATCTCGCTTAAAAAATGTTTTTTATTTTTTACCACTCCACACAGTTAAAAAAAACTTTATGTAAACGAGAGAGATGTATGTATGTACGACGTGATGCCTGAACTCAAAAATTGGGTAGATCCTCCACATGCATATCCCGAAATAAATTTTGTGTTTTGTGTGTACAGAAGTCAGTTGAGGGTCAGACTTTGCTGGCAAGACCACGTTTGACGTTAATATACCTATTACTAATTTGCAAAAACTAAAATACTAATTATCTTAAGTGAGAAAACATAGGTAGATTGTAATGTAACATGTAGGTACCTACATTTTATAACAGTAATGAGTTTATAATCGAAGTCTGTAGTCTAAAGATGATCACGTATTGTTTGCTTCTTACATCGATTAACCGTTTAAACGGTTTCTCACAGTGCCAATTAGAAACAAAACAATGAATTGTTTTTCTAATAATAGCTTCATTGTCAATTAATATTGCCGGTGAATGCGTTTTCTGACATGTATGAGATGAGATATTTTGCACTGAAGAGGTCGTTATGAATAAATTCATAAATGATAATAATGCAACATAGCATGCATGCACATTAAAGTGTTCTCTTTTACATAGATTTTGATACAATCATATGAGTAGATATCATAGCTTAGGAGTGGACAGTAGAAACTCATCATCATCGTCAGCCTTTATTAGTCCATATAATAAAATAAAATGAAATCCATTTTATAATGAAATAAAATATGTCTCTGCTGGACATAGGCCTCTCCCAATGTTCGTCACTTTGATCGATCCTGGGCTTCTCACTGGACAATATGAACACTTGTAGACACAAGATCACTTAACTACAAATCTGGAAGAAAAAGTAGTTTTTTTCTATATTTACGTGACCGGGAATCGTATCTGGAACCGTGGCTTTTCAATTACGTAACATACCTATATTTTTTCCAGAGTGTTGACCAAACTCACGACCTCCTGTCCTAAAGCACTGCCTTGTAGTGTATATCACGAAAATATAAAGTGCCAATTATTTACATCGAAAGCTTTGAATTACCTATACATATGTTTTGAAAAGACGCATCGATTACATTCACTAAGTATTATGCAAAAACAATCTTATCACCATATCTATCTATATCATTAGAAATTTAAATTATATATTGTTCGCAAATCCAACTAAAGGATTCTTACCGTCATACACATTAATATGTTGCATCATTTGTCACGATTTGTAGTGCCACCAAGCCTTTACGAATAAAAATAACTCCTATTCTACTTATTTAAAATAATCTAATAAAAAACGATCGTGACACCAATGAGGCTTGTTAGCAATGAAAATAGCTTCAATAATAGTCATAAACACTCCTTGAATAGACTGAAGATAAAATCTATCACTTTTTGCTTACCCCATGTCGCGTGCTCAAGTGTCTAGAAAATGCATTGTTTAACAATCGGCATTTCTTATGTTTGACATGCAAATTGCAGCCCTCTAAAACAAACAAAAGCAAGTATTTCATTTGGAAAGTTGATTAGCTTACCTTGTTCAATAATTAATAGTTATTTACGCAATTGACATGATGATTGGATATTTGTCGAGGAAGTACGAGTATAAGCCACCTTTAGCAACGTTGTATTTACCTTCAATTATACGTATTGGTTGATTTATTAATCACTAGTGCTACGTTTCTCATGTGCTATCAAATGAATAGACCATCTTTACATAATTCGCTGATGAAATTGTGAGATTGGTTCAATGTATCTTACCATATATGAAAAGTAGGTAGTTTTGCGATTGCTAAATTTGCAATTACATGTACCTTTTTGACCTACTTTGGAGAAGATTCTTAATTGAATTATGTGATCAATAAATTCGGTTCTGGGTCGATTTCATGTTTATCTTCATGTATCATGTCTATCATAGAGATTAATAGATTCAGAAGAACACATAATGGACGTTCGGGTTCTAAATAAAAGATTGATGTATCACGTTTTTTAAATTAAAACTTTGAAAATTAGAGTGGACACTGGCACTTACTTACTATGTTAAATTAAGGTTTTCTTTTGTATTATGTACCACATGATGGAATTTACCCTGGGGTATCTCTCATATTCTCAAATCCAATTCAGAAAAGATGGTTTCTTTAAATATATCGAACAAAATATCGCCTAATAACGTCTTTCGTTGTATAATTTTGTTTTTACAAGACCTAAAGGATGTCTGGAATCGCGTGTAGCGATAAGATCGCCTAATGTCAAAGAAAGCAATACATAATACAAATTGACCGCGCAAGTACCTTCCAAATAGGCTGTAGAACAATGCAATTCATAAATACTTCTTAGGTAGTACACATGACATAACGACCATCATTAGGCACGAACGATTACTCAAAACTCTGCCGTCCATTACTCGAACTGTCTACGAGAGCTGTAGCGAACTACAATTAAATTAACAAGCAACAGTACAAAATTGAATTCGACATCAGCTACGCTTGTTATTCATACAAACAAATAGCCCTATTACCTAATCCGAACAATATGCAAGCCTAATTGACGTTTGGGAGTCAATAAATATTGTTATGTTATGGATGAAACGTTTGGATAGCGTTCCGCAGAGCGAGAGACCGAAAAAAGGTTTAATGATGATTCGACGATGAATTTGTATTTATCGTGAGCCGAACAGAAGTCGACTGCTGAACACAGGCCACGATTGACATTTCGGGGTATTTACCCTAATCACCACGCTTGGTAGGCGGGTTGGTGACCGTAGTAGGTATTTGTACACAGGGAAAAGCTGCTGCTAATATACGGTCATAATATATTGGTCTAAAATTTCAAAGCTTTTTAATGAAAACTCTGTCAGTATTCAAGAACAGCGATTTTTGGTTGAAATGTTGTGGATAGTTTAAATTAATTCATGTCAGTTATTATTTCAGTATACAACGCTAAATTTAATAATTGTAGGTATCTACTCCAGAAATGCCTAATAAAGCACGCTTCACACTATCAATGTGTACTGACTAGCTATTAACTCAAATTCTACAACTGTCCATACCTTTTACTCCTGTTGCCGAAGTCCTTTTTAGCATTGGGTAAGAAGCCAAATCAATCACTTTTCTGTTGGCAATGCTTTGCTGGCCTCTAAACCTACTCTTCCTCCTAACCTCTTCGAGAAGCTGAGGTTTCTAAACCTTCCGAGTGACCTACTTAAGAGCCCAATTTTATTAATGACGGAAGATCCTTTCTGACTCTATCATAAGACCAGCTTCAATACTAAATGATTGCACACGTCTTTTAAAATTCTACCAAGTAATATAAATTTCGAAACGATATTAAAAACTTTCAAAATTTGATGCATGGAATTCTATTTGTAAGTCCCACTTACGCTTGACTGCATTGTTAGATGTGGCTAATTAATCACGAGTTAAGAAGGTTAGTAGTATCCAGATAATCACTTGTACCTAATAGTTATTATGTAATGATATTTTGGAACAGATGTTTGGAATTCTTTTTTGAACACAGAATAGATGACAAGCGGAAAAGGATAATATTTTATTTCGATTATCTAAGTTTGGCTTCATTTATTATCCCCGTTCTTTCTCGTCATATCGAATTAGTTTAGTGCTAGTTGATATTTTTAATCGAAATGGGTTTGTGTTTGCCTGTAATTCTCCTGATGGTATGTACACGATATTTTAGTTTACGATGGAGTGCGCTCACACTGCAAAAACTGGTACACTTCCGCTCTGATTGGAAGATTTGTATCTCTAGGGGAATAAGTAATCCGGCAAAGACACGTTTGACGTGATTGTTTAATATTTGGGCATTAATAACTTTGGGATGCCGATCGCTTACATAGAAAGAAACTCTTTATTGCACACCAAGAAAAATAACTAAGAAGTAGACAAAGTAAGTATACACTTGTTTTACAAGTATACACGATTTAGTCGGTATTATGTGTGAATGTGTTAGTACGTATAATGTTTTCTGGGCTAGACTTGTTAACCGACAGCATTTTTCTATTTTCATCATGATTGTAGCAAAACTCAACGGCCCAGACTGTTATTAAAATTAATGATCTAATATTTGAAACGGATATTATAAAATGGCAACGTGAACAAAAAACCGGATATCGTGTCACGAACGATGATAATTGATATATCCCTAGCTTGTTTAATCTGAACTGACATGTCTGTTCAATACTAGCAATATCTTTTATGAGGGCATTACACCGGATGAAATGTAATGCCTTCCGTGTGAAATTCGACAGGTGACTTAGTATTAAGATTATTACATTTAAAGATTAATAAATATAGTCAAGTAATAATGTCAAGGGATTTGTTCCTACCTCTCAGACAACCTAAGAGCTTATTTGTCCGTGTAGTGTCCGGATTCTCATCTCATCTCATCCTGTGGATGTCGCAGATGAATACTGAGGGAATATCAATCGGGAAGGAGCGTTTTCCTGGGTAGAAATAAAACCTACTGCGGACTGTAAGACTTTTTATTAATGCTGTTTTATCGAAACTCTTGATTCTTTCATTGTAAAATGTCATTAGCTGTCATTATTTATCAAACATTATCACGCAAAAAAGTACAAAGACGAAATTAATGCTAAAAGCATTTTCTGCCGGTCATCCTTCATTATTGTATTTTGAAAGCAGTTCGCCATTATAATACACGCATCACTTGTTACTTAAGATTTTAAACCATCACTGTGTCTAATTTTATTAAGTTAACGATTATCATAAATATTAATAACAATTACAAATAATAAAATCCATTCATATTATGTTATTAAATTAAGAAAGCAATTAAAAATTTAACAAGTTGTTTTAAGTGTGTTCATTGAACAACAATGCCTTTGGCCCAAAATAATGATTGATTGTTGCAGGATATGAAATGGCTTATTGGTTAATTACTTTGAGAGAAAGCGTGTAATTAAGTTATGTAAGCGACCAATTGCAGGGTACTTATGTTACTGTGACCTATGTAACTGGTAGGCCAGACTGGACCTGCGTAGTAGGGTCAAACATGTAACTGGTTGGTTAGGCTAGACCTGCAGATAGGGTCAAACATGTCTGCCTCCAGACTGCGAGTAGGTCGAGCTGTACATTATGATAATACTCTTTCTAACGTATTCCGTTGCATGAGACTGTAAGGTAGGCCGCGCACATTTGAGCAAGTAGAGTTTATTTCTGCAAACCTGAATTTCCATTCGGAATTCCGGATTGGAATTCCGGATCGGAATTCTCGATCGGAATTCAGAATGTGTGCGGCCCACCTAAGTACAGACTGAATGATATTATCCAGAAGCTACATATTTGTATTTAATTTAACAGTTGAAATATTGACTAAGGGGATTTATAGACTTAGAGTTTCAGAATCTCGGAATCCCCTGCGCCGCTTAGGAAGGGTTTGTACACAAAAAGTTTACAAATACCATTTAGGGAATAATCTAAGGGGTCATAATAATCTAGTGGCATAAGTACCACAGCTCCATGGCTTGCTAGTTCCATGACTCCTTAGGGTGTTACCAGAACAATCGTTGGATCGTCTATTGATGAAATAGAGAAATCCATCGGTCGACGTCGACTAATTGATTCTCCATTGAGTGATGTAGTCTATCGATGATTTATCGATTGGGTTGGAAATACTCAAACTGTTACTGAGTATTTTTTAGCCAGAAAAACATAGTATGTAACAATTTCGAGGCTAGGCCGTGCTTGAAATAATATAATTGGCATGAAGAATCTTAGACAATTTTGATTTTTTTCTAACATAGTTTTGAAGCTGGCACTCAAATTAGTATCCATTCGCAAATTGATTAAATATGTCAATCGAGTGTGAGAAACGTTGTAATTTTTGCAGTCGCTATTTTTCAGAGGTATGTTTCATAAGACCATGTTATATCTATAAGGAAACAAAACATTGATTGTGTTTACTAAGGGCGGCTTTAGCGTTTTGTTTTTGAAAGTGCTTACAACGAAGCTTATGACGAATTCATAGCTCGTTTTAGTTTTAATAGGTATGTATCTTAAATTACGCTAACCGCCTTGAAAGCGCCCTTAGAGTATAAGGACACCAAGGAGTATTGCGCTATTTGAGCGCGCCTTAGCAACCAGCTCCAACAAATGACGAAAGCAAATGTCTCAACAAACGAGGCACACGCCTCGGCTAAGTGATTGAGAACGCCCCTGTCACCGCTATCTGATCTCGACCGGACTCCGGACAGTACACCTTTATTCTCCAACTGGCATGTAATTAAAACGACACACGCATCCGAGATAACAGATTATGCGGTTGGCAACGTAACTGAATCGATTTGCCGTAACTCGAATAACGATCTTGCGGCAAATCTTTTGTCTTTGCGTGTCGCGTCACTGGAGGGATAGTATAAATGACGACAGTGATACATGATGTGGCAAAACATTGTACTACTCTGTACTATTTTTTGGTTTACCTAGAGGCTGGATTGGCTGGTTACACCCTTTTCTTGTATTGACTTCTTTTTAAAGCAAGTAGCATGTAGATCATGCTACCTCCATTAAAATAACGGATTTTTTTTATTCTGCATTGGCGTATATATAGCAATTTATATATGTATATAGCAATTTCTCTAATTCCAAATTATGCTAAATGAAAATCGGGTACTATGAAGCTACCGCAAGTAAATATAATAGCAGTATTAAGAATTAAAGACATATTTTTCTTTTATTATTTTCATTATTTTTCGTTTTCATTCTTTTGTTGAAAATTTTATAATTGTTTGTTTTATTTTTATTTCTTACTTTAAACTCAGCTGGTTTCTTCTCTTCACTTATTACCGGTTTTTCTTCTCTTTTTAATAAAGAATATGATATAAAACAAACACGAATGATATAAGATACCGCATGAGTTTAAAGAAATAATCTGTAAGATTTTCTACTGGCACCGATGCATAATTTTACAAGATATGAAAGAGAAGTTTCACTGTAAATTACTCTACTGTGGTCAAGATAATGGGCTAGGAGGAGCAGACCGGAAGTGCAAACAAAAGATAGATTATCTGATACAGATGTATTGATTGATTGTTTCGATTTTAAAAAAGCTTTTGTTGAGCTTTTAAAACAATGCCCCTCCCTGTCTCATTTATCTTTATGATGAGACACTTTAGACTCACATAATGTATAAAACTCGTGCAAGTTATATAAGCAAAGGCACGTGATTAATTAATACTTTCACACTTAGCGTGGATGTGTTAATCAATAAATTCATTTATGTATTTGTAACAGACAGGATAAACGATGTTTATGACAAATTTTACGATGTAAAAACGCTGTCAGCACAATTACAGATGGTAATAAAATAAAATACATAGTCTGTAGTAAGTACATATGACCATTTGAAAACACGCAAAGTTAGGTTACTCTAGGGAAAAAGCTGACAGACAGGTGCTTTAAAATTTTATTTATATTAAGTTATTGTCCCTTTTATCGTTGACATACATAACTGTTTGAACAAGCTGAAGGAATGAACAGGCCATGTCTGGCGCAAAACTGATGATTGGAGTAGAAAAATCTGCAGTGGTACGCGGTATCGCGGACTTGAGAGCAAAGCGTGGACCCAAAGCCAGATGCAGCGACAACCAGCGCAGGGCGGCAGGCATCAACTGGATGAGTGCAGTTGCTGATCGACCAGATTTGGGTTTACGGAGCTCGTGGGGGTTACGGTTGGGCCGGCATGGCAGTGGCAACTGACAGGTAACTGACTAGTTACTTGTCCATTGTCACAGCGACTTGGGCTTCTCTTTCGCTTTTCATCAGGCGTAGGGAATTTAAATCAAGCTACTATAAAAAAAAAGATTGGTGCGTGGGAGAGGCCTACGTCCAGGAGTGGACTGGTACAGGCTGTTAATGGTAATGATGGAGATGATGAATATCCGTTTTTTATAGTAAGTAACTTTTAATAAAAGGTCAATAGCTGAAGATTTCTACCACGGCAGCAGGTTAGGTAGGCCATAATATAAATCTCTGAATTCTGAATTCAATTTAACAAAGACCTCTCCAGAGCCACGAACTAGGATATATCATAGGAAAAAAATGCCTATAAAATATTATAATTAGTAAATAAGTACATCATTCCATACTTATTTATTTAAGTTAATATATAAAGCTATCTATAGAATATACCTCCGTTTTGTTGAAAGAATAAATCATTTAAAATACTTATCTATTTTTAATTTCACTATATAAACCGACACAAGAAAGACAAATTAACCAACGAATCTGGAATTTCGTTTATCTACATATTCTATAATAGATCAAAGATACTTGATCGAGATAAATGATCCTAAAACACATTCAAGATGTTCCTTTGATATCGGGCCCTGAAAAGGAAACGGAACGAAATAGCTCTAAATAGTTTAAATCTATTTGTAACCGAAGTTTTTATTTGGCTATTTTTGTCTGTGTCATTAGAAAACAGACATCGTTTCCTGTTAGCTAAAAAGAGTGATCATTAAATATTCAAATCAAATCAAATAAAATAATTTATTTGTAAACATAGGTAAACATATATCGTATAGATATTGTGTTTAATATTTGAGATAGGATTACAAGATCTGTTGTATTTTTGAAATGTAAGGAAGCGACTCATCACCTTTTCGCTCCAAGCCACCCTCAACTGCCCGTGGTGCATCCTACCGAATAACAATCAAGGCTCTGACAACTAACTGGTGATGGCAAAACCATAACAATTAAAGGCGTAGAGAAATATCATCGATGATGGGCAGCAGCGTTGACGGAGCAAGAAGCTACGCCCTGCGATCGCCAACCCGCGTGCCCAGCGTGACGATTGTGGGTAAGGCCTCCAGATATTTGACCAAAGTGGCGAACAACTGGAGAGCCCTATGTCCAGCAGTGGATTGCGATAGGCCGATGATATTGTATTTTATAATAATAATAACCCAAGACATGCCACGCTGGGCCACACAGCGCCGTCTAGCCCCAAACTAAGCCAAAGCTTGTACTATGGGTACTAGACAACTGATAAACATACTAAAATACTTTTTTTTTGTAAATAAATACATATGATACATAGTAAACACCCAGACCAATACAAACAGGCATGTTCATGAACACAAATGTTCGGACCGTGCGGGAATCGAACCCACGACCCTTCGCTCACAAGGCAGAGGTCACTACCAAAGGAGCCATCGAGCCACTCAAATATTATTCATATGATAATTTGTTGTCTCTTTTGCGTACATAGGAAAAAATGCAATCCATAACTGTACTAATTTGTCTGATAATGCTAAGAATCTTTGTTAGTTTAAAATACACTATCAAAAAATAAAAATTAAAAAGAATTTCAAACATAATAAAAATTAATTTGGTGTGATACTTTCTAAATCGACATAATTGCAAACAATCTAACTCCTGCAAAGCTTACGTTTATATTGTGTGAGCTCGAAGCTTTAGTAATTAATATAATCAAGTGTAATTAAGTAGTTAGAACGACTCGGTAGTTATATCCGACCATTTAAAATGGATGGCTACTGATGAGCTTCCTATTTCACAGGTACTTTAGTTCTACCTTACTATAAATTAGATTCATGAGGAAATCCGGAGAAGTAGGGTACCATAGAAACTATGTCTATTAATTAAATTAGTGCATGTTATATTACGAGTATTAATCTTATTACTGGCGGAAGAAAGTAATGAGTACCTACGTAGATGTACTACTGTGTGAGATACTATTTTTTCGACTGGCCCAATGGTTCATTTGGTAGGTAGTGACCTCTGCCTTGTGCGCCAAGGGTCGTGGGTTCGATTCCCGCTCGGTACAAACATTTGTGTTCATGAACATGTCTGTTTGTATTGGTCTGGGTGTTTACTATGTATAATATGTATTTATTTACAAAAAAAAGTATTTAAGTAAGTTAAAAATCTCGTAAGCTACTGGTCAAATTGTATGTTACCCACATTAATACCTAAATGATTTCTCGTGTATGGTTAAATGAGAAATAAATATTCTTTTAACCTAACCAGTTCCACGATTACCTACAACTTTATATTAGCCGCAGGCAAAGTGTTCAATCGACTTCATACAAGATTATGATCATAAGTTATTTAACAGTTACATAAATATCATACAGAAAACGACATAATTCGAATAAACAATCTGATGTGTTCGAAAACAATCAATCATTTTAGGGTTAACGTAGCAATTATTTCGCTACCGGCGGCTATGTAATAACTTCCCATTCTATTAGTTAATGGCATGTTTATGCGTAATAAAGTCTTAATAATGCCATTGTTGATTTATGTTGGCGTTGCATAACGCTGTTGTTAATGCGCTTTCAATAGGCAGCTTTTATTCGGTTAGGGCGGAGCTTTCGACTTAGATTGCTGATGTTATAAGTTAAGCCGAGATTGTTGTCGATACTAGACATATCAGTCGTTTATTGGACTTATAGTTAAAAAACCGGTCAAGTGCGAGTCGGACTCGCGCACGTAAGGCAGGGTATGGACGGACAGACGGATAGACATGACGAACCTATATGGGTTCCGTTTTTTGCCATTTGGCTACGGAACCCTAAAAAGAAGAAAATATCTAAGCTCTTTCAATATGAGCAACATCCATAACCCCAACGACCATTATCATTTGGGGGATTTGCCTCAGCCACCACGCTTGGTAGGCGGATTGGTGACCGCAGTAGGTTTTATCTGTAACCAGGTTAGCACTGCTACAGTTTACTGACATTTTTTAGTCGTCTTCTACGAGACCCAAGGGGTGAGATGCGGTATTTGTTTAAATCCGGAACCCACACCCATACGGTCAAAAAATAATTAGCTGTTCATAAAACTAAAACATTACATACAACACTTTATCTAGTTTGATGCCTCTGATACTGAAAGTCATGGTTACAACCATATTTGATTATAAGTGCAAAACATAAGTCATTCAATTACACAATTTCATCGTAAATTCAATAAATCGTTTACTTTATTAAACTGTTAATTCGGATACAATCTACATAAAGTGATCCGTTATCATTATTACACACGGCAATTATCACGAAATTACTTTAAACGGACATAATACTCGATTTCGTGCCGATGCCGATAATCGAGTGGACGCGTTGATTCGATTACGCAATTGTGTCACCTGTCGCTTAGGTGGGTGATATAACGGCCGCGAACTCTTAGGGTCGTGCCACACTGGCGGTGTTCCAAGCGTTTTCAAAGCGCAGTGCGCTACGTATTCGCTGCATGGCGCGAACACGTAGCGGACGCACAATGGTTTTGCCGCGCGTACGCATCAGTTAATTATGATGGCACGTTCACAATACTCACACTTTATGCACTACTAGCAGTGCCCGCGACTTCGTCCGCGTGATATAGAGTTTCATTTGATCCCCTTGGGGGTAGAATTGATCAAAATCTTCTCTTAGCGGATGCCTACGTCATAACATCTACCTGCATGCCAAATTTCAGCCCGATCCGTCCAGTGGTTTGGGCTGTGCGTTGATAGATCACTATGTCAGCCAGTCAGTCAGTCAGTCACCTTTGAATTATATATATATTTAGAATACAGTAGCAAAAGTAAAACTATAACTCGTCCCCTTCATAGTCCTTATGAGTCTAGACCGCGCGGGAGAGACACAGGCAGACTTTTTATGATGCGCATACAGTACGACCGTCACGCTGCGCGCTCCTTCACAGACATTAGTGTAAATGTGTTGAACGTGCCCGCTTTAGTTAAGTGACCTGTGTGCTGAAATGATGAAATGATGATGTATGAAACTTGGTACAGCGCCCCTATCGTGCGTAAGAGGTACTACGTTTACGTAGTGAAAATTATCGCCCGTTTACGGTTACGTTACGCATACTTTTTCGAAAGTGTTCGTGCTAGGCAGGCACACTGTACGTTATATTTTCGCCGCGCACACGCGACGTGGCCGATCCGCTTTAAAAATGCTTACAATCCGCCAGTGTGGCAGCTCACTTAAAGTAACATTATCTCTGTAGGAAGCGTAATCGTACACTCAATGCGATTGGAAAACTGCATTTTTGTTGAGGTTAATGTTGCGCCTATTAAGGCAATCTAGAATCCATTGATATTTGAATAGACTTTCGCAGAGTTGAATCAGGTAATCTATATTAATTGTATGGGTTTGAATACGGCTACGAATAAAATAGTCAAATGATTCGACCACCCGTTCCAAATGCTTAATCTATCGAAACCATTTCGGCACGTTTCAAGTACTATCTACATTTTTCAACAAACTGTCAACGATTTTCTTTTCAATTGGCTTCTGCAGTATCAGTTATTATCAACGCATTTTTTATTTCTCAACTCAGCTAATAAAAGTAGGAGTAACTTAAATTGTTTTAGTGTAAGTATTAGACTCGAGTAAAATGAAAAACAATTGGAGAGGCTTTTCTTTAGCAGAGTTTAATGACGATGATATTTATAGACGAATACGAAGAACTCACAATAAAGACAAAAGAAATTGGTTGTAAAGAAAATGTAGTATTTGAAGAGCTTTTTCAAAATACTGCTGGTACGACCTCATGCTTCGAAATAGATATTTCAGAAACCGTTATGATGATAAACGTAGGTATTAATTCTAACTGCATATGGATGAGAATACCTGAGATAGGTTTATTATTTATAAGCCTCATGTTCAATGGACGAACGGGACGATGCGTTTTGCTCATACATTTTATGTTTGAAATGATTAATTTTCAACGGGAATTCCATTAATGGATGCAAGAACGCCGCTTCATAGCACGATGCGAATATGTTTATACTACAAAATTGATAGCTTTAACTGTGAAAAGGTAATCGAAATTGTACCTTATTTCTTGTATTTACGTTGGAAATCCCATAAACACTTAATGTAAAGAGGGTTAAATAGCTATACGTGAATTTAATACCAGCAAAGTTAGAAAAAAAAATAGGGAAAATGTAGAGGTAAAAAATTGCCGAACCATCATTCTCATAAATAAACGTTCACTGTCGTATGTAATAACGCTGTCTTTTTTAGACAATATCGCATACATAGCTCCGATTCAAAGTAAGTAGCTTAAGCACTTGTGGTATGGGAGTCGCAAAAACGCGGTACCACAAATAGGTATGTACTTAAATACATATACAAACACCCAGACACGGAACAAAAAGAAATGTTCATGACACGCATGTATGCCCCGGGTGGGGCACCCCTACCCCCCACAACCCTTGTTTTAGAAGTTATTACTAAACGAGCCACCGGGCAAGTTATGTACATAGTTTATGAGTAAGATACTATTTATTTATTTAAATGTCATTATACTGAATATTTCAAATAGATAATAGACCCGTCATTGTTAAAGTGCTTAATATTTTTCATTGAAACTAAAAGTGACAAACTCTTCTGTAGGTATTAGCGAAAGGCATGCTGCCTTTTTTAATACCAGTATGTTTTTTGTTCCCTAGTAAGATTACTGAAACTTAATAAAAATAACTAGTTTCATATGACGGACGTAAAGTAGTGCTAGACAATAATTAATTAATCATAGCAAACTGCAACTATTATACACACGTGACGATTGCCATCAGATGCGCAATTGTTAGCCTCGTTACATTAATTAATGATCCACAGTCCACTGTCGGACATAAGCCTCTCCAACTGTTCGCCACTGTGATCGATGTTGGGCCTCGCGCATCCAGCATTAACCAGCCATCGCAAATCGTCACTCCACCTGGCCCGAGGAAGTCTTACACTACGCCTAGAAGCGGTATCCATTCTAGGACTCGTTTAGCCCAACGGTTATCGGTTCAGCAGCTAAATGGCCAGCCCACGCACACTCGATGACGAAAATACTTTCAGAAGGGAATTTAAACTGCACTAGATTCCCATAGAGGGAACACTTGCTTCCGCAGGGCGGCATGTCAGGGCCGTCTCTACCAGGAGGTGCAAGGGGTGCGGTGCACCCGGGGGACCCCCCCACCAGGGCGCAGGTTGAGTCCGGCACCCCGGCGCTGAATTTACTTAAGACGGCCCTGCGGCATGTAATTCCACGTAGCAAACATGTCTTAGGCGATGCACCGCCATGGCACGTCCAAAACCTCTGAAAGCTATGTTATATTAAAGCTACGTTTAAGGCTTTTTGGTGTAATTACTCCACAGGTTGCACATACATAGAGATTGACACAAGTTTTGTAGATGTTGATTTTCACTTCACATGACCAGCAAACCTATGAGGCAGCATAATACCCCTCAAAATCAATACTTAACTTAAAAATCTGCCTACAGAAGAAAAGTCGCAATTTTCTGCGACAACATAATAATACATGCAGTAAGTTACGCTCGACTCTTATTACCAGTACACTTTACAAAAGACATGTGTAGTGCATAATAGTGTTCATTCACCTCTACACCATAAAATTGGTGTTGCGGTGCGCGCACGCCTGTATGTTTACAGCCAATCGTTTGGCTTAACTTAACACTTGACCCGAAAATTATGCAACTGTTGCACAGTCCTGCATCACATACGACACCAATTACAATTTTAAATGGTAATGATGCACGCCACGAGCATCTTATTCGATTAAACAGACACTTAATAAGTGTTTCCTTAATTATAATAAATACTGGCGTAATGCCGTCATTATGTTTTGAGTCTTTGGGAAATTACAGTGCGACGTTGCACGTAACGGATTCGTATTCGTACGTGCCGTTTTATGCACATGATTTACGAGATAGATAAAATAACAGACAATTAAGTAGATGTGGCTTTGTGCAATTGTGTTGTGCTGTTTCTTGGCTGTTTTTGTCCAAAATACGTATGACAAAGTGTGGAAATAAGCGTAATACCGAGTATGCTGAGTATTTATGTGTATTGTGTACCTATGGTATATTTTACATGTTTGCATCTATAATGTGTTGGATAAAGCCTTAAATGTGCCACTGAATAAACAATTTTTCTTTCTTTTTAGTTTTTACTTAGTTAAATCATCTCCATCGATGGATGGCGTCAGAGAAGCAGATAGCGTGATGATTTGGACAGCCACCTATGCGACTGGCATAATGTGGCCGAATAATAGCGAGCTATGGAGAAACGAGGCGGACGATAGGGGAGGCTTTTGCCCAGCAATGGGGCAATAAGAGATAAGTAAAAAAAGTACATGTAGATCTGGAAGACTTAGGTACTTTATTATACCGGACATAAACCAAACATAGAAAGTACACCCATATTTTAACAATTGAAGGGCAGGTCATTTACTTTTAAGCGAAGAAATGCTACTGGCCACTAATAAATCTGTCAATATGACCTGTCAAAACGCAGTCGCTTCAAACCGCGCGCAGGATTTTTTGCAATCGCGACGGTCACTTGCATAATTAACCCGGTTTCGTTCGCCATATTAAATTTCGATAATACACGTAGGTACGCGGAAGTGGCAGCCAACGGTAATGATAGATTACTGTATATCTTTTAATGTTCCGGTGGCAATTTGATGTGAACTGTCGGCGAGTATTCGCATTACTTACTGTCTTAAATAGCATTACATGTAGTGATAGTCGACTATCGCATAGGATATTGTGATAGACGAAATTAGGCTAACGCATTCATACAAATTGTCACTTTTGTCGTTGATTTTTGACATTTCTGTCATTTTTGTTTCACGCTAACGCCCTCATGTCAACGTCACCCACGCTACGAGCCACAACATTCTGACTCACTCTATTCTTGAGTCTTAACCTGAATTTCGAAAAACACTACGAGTATTTCGACTAGACGCCTCTTCGAACGTACGATGATTCGACAGAACACTACTTCGACAGATCTCTAGTCAGACAATACACTACTCCGACAACATTCTGTTTCGACAAACCATTATTTCGACAGAGCACAACTGCGACATCACACGAATTTGACAGAACACTGTTCAGACGAAATATTAGATACTTTATCATAATATTATATACAATATTAGGTATTTCGATAAACATTCAAGTCTTGTCGGTTTATAGCCAATGAACACCGACAACTGCCCTATGACGTGTATCTTAACACTTGACATTGGCGAAATCTCAGCGTTAACATACAATGTTAACGTACACGCAAGTAGATCCATATTATAAAAAAAACCGGCCAAGTGCGAGTCGGACTCTCGCACGTAGGGTTCCGTACCACTATACAGCTAAATCAATGTTTTTCTTTACGTTTTATTATATTGGAGTTAATTAAATGAAAAAGTTAGGTAATTTGATTTATGACGTTTAAAAAAAACTACTGGCTAGATTTCATTCAAACTAAATTTCGTTAGTAGTTTTTATAGTAATACACATGATATATTTTTTTCAGTTTTATCATGCCCATATTTTAGAAGTTACGGGACACTCATTTTACCACTTTGGAAGAGTCTCTCGCGGAAACTATTCAGTTTAGATTTTTATGTTGTGTTGTTTATTTGCCTCCTGATTATAACGACGAGAAGTATATGAATGTTTTGACGAGCATCGAAAATGCTATTATAACTTACTCCACTCTAGATGTAATAATATTAGGAGACTTCAATTTAAACTCGTGTAGTGTAAATGTTAAGACAAATTTTGATTATTTTTGTGATTATTGTAGGCTACAACAGTTGAATACGGTGAAAAACACCCGTGGCGGTTTGTTGGATCTCGTGTTAAGCAATCTGGACTCTGAGCGGATTGGGGTGTGGCCTGGTGAGCCATTAGTACCAATCGACGAATACCATCCTCCGCTCGAAATAACAGTACAATTTCAGTACAACATTCAGACATTCTCACAGTCATCCTCGCCGCCTGTTCAGCGTCCAGGTTGCAGCCCTAACTGGAATTGGCGTAAAGCTGATATGCAGGGATTGTATATGGCATTAGGATCGTTAGATTGGACCGATATGTTCGATATATTGGACAGATAATGCAGTTGCTTTGTTCTATGAACGGCTGTATAATTGTATAAGCCAATATGTACCAACAAAATCTCCTGCTAGGCGAAATCAAAAATATGTGTACCCAAAATGGTTTAGTGCTGAAATTATACGTAACATACACCTAAAATACTATAATTTGAAACGGTACAGAGCTGAAGGAAAAGAATTCAACAAAGAATTGTATAAGTATTATAGATGGCACGTTAAAAACTTAATTGACAATGCATATAAGCAACATTTAAATTTGACACGACAAAAAATAATTGACAACCCAGTTGAGTTTTGGGACTATGTCAAAGATAGGAAGAATGACAGGTTACAAAGAAATGTTTATACTGTAGATAATATCGAAGTTGAAGGGCAAGCGGCTGCGGACGCTTTCGCAGATTATTTTAGTTCGGTGTATCATAATTAGAGGATTCGATCATAAATTTTTCGAATCCCGGGATTTCGGGATTTTCTACAGTTAGTCCCGGGATCCCGGGATAGTCCCGGGATTGTATTAGTAGTAAAAAGTGGTAACAAAAAGACAGTAAAACAAAAATCTTCAAAAAACTAAACAGAATTAAAATTATACACCATACAAAATTCTTTGGATTCATCGTTAACTTCTTTAACCAAATGAAAAAAATATTTATGCCGCGGTCACAAATTGGATTCAAATTTACGTCTAATATTAGACGTGGTTTATTTATTAGTAGCTGTGTATGCGGCGCCCCACGCGTCCCACGCATATCGTTTTAAAAAAAATGCTTAAATCTTAATTTAGACCTCTAGCAATACATGGTGAAAACCGCATTCAATTCCATGCAGAAGTTTTCGCGAGATGCGCGTTCAAACGTACAGTTTAAAATTTCCCCCGCTATCCCAACATTTCCATTCATTGCTCTGCTCCTATCGATTGTGTCGTGATAAAAAGTATACTAAGTATTATAACCTGCCCAGGAGTATGAAGAATAGTTTTTTTTTTTTTTTTTTTATTTATTTAGCAACATAAAAAAGAAATATTACAATGGAAATAATAAGTGTTACAGCATTTGATAAACCACTAAGGTTTGTGATATAATGCTGTCTTTTGCATCGAGACAATAACAATAAACAAAAATTAATTAACATTAGGCATAAACGTCAATAGACCAAGCTTATGCCTCACTTGTCCATCATTGCTGGAGAAAGTGAGCCGCAAGCCTGGCTTTAATGTTGGTTGGCGTAATACTATCGCGGAGTTGAAGCGGCAACTCGTTTATGAGTCGGGGAGCGAGATACGACGCAGCGCGCTCACCGTAGGTATTGTTCGCGCGGGTCGTAGCAAGCCGGCCCTCCGCAGCCGCTCGAGTGTATACAGGGTTGTTCCGTTTTTTATTTATTTATTGTACCATGTCGTTAAAATCCGTCAAGTAGTTTTTGGTTCTATAACGAACATACCGACAAAAATTTTACTGATGGCCGTTTTTTCAATGGGCCGTTACGCGTACGAAATAGGTACATAATTATGCTTATTACTTGCATCAGACATGTACTCAACGAAAGAAAAGCCGATGGTGGATGATTACTCGATAAACTCCAAGATCTGTAGTGCATTTTGTTTTTTTTTATAAATTCTTTGATGAACAAAATAAATATCAATACTTATCACGACGTGATGAGGAATTTTCACTCACTTTTAAACATAATCCGGTGCCGGGCGTTAGCGCAATCAAATGAAATCAGCCGGGTAAATGAGATGGCCGTCAAAATGTTAGATGAAAGTAAGTGCGTTTCGTTTTACGCACATTTTTATTAACTTATATTAAAAATATATCAATCCCGAAAATCCCGGGACTCTTTAAATTTAATCCCGAAAATTTCGGGACTGAAATATGACCGGGATCCCGGGATCCCGGTTTTCGGGATCCCGGGATCGAATCCTCTAATCATAATGGGGTGCCTGTATTGGACTCTGTGAGTGCATTGCAGGATAGTAGGTGCGATTCGACATGTATTACTGTAAATTCTATTGATGCAAGTAACTTGAAAATGGCAGTAAGGCGTCTTAAACCTAGGTCATCTTCAGGCCCTGATGGTATTCCTGTGTTTTTAGCAAAAGATTGCATTTCTGCTTTAGAAGGTCCACTTCTTTATTTAGTAAACCTATCAATATCCCACTCTAAGTACCCTGAAATATGGAAAATTTCTAGAGTTACTCCAGTACCAAAGGCAGATGGCGGAAATGACGTATCGTGTTTTAGACCAATTGCCGTGTTATCAGTTTTTGCCAAAATATTTGAGATAATATTGAGCCAGTTAATAAACAGGCAAACTGCTGGCCTGTTACACGATGGTCAGCACGGATTTCGATGCGCCCGTTCCACCACAACTAATCTTGTGGCCCATCTGGATTTTATTTACTCTGAGTTGGATTCTGGTAAACAGGTGGATGCTGCCTATTTCGATTTTAAGAAGGCATTTGACCTGGTTGATAATGACATTCTACTACATAAGTTAGCGATAATAGGTTTTGCACCTAAACTAGTCGATTTTTTCTCAAACTATCTTAGGAATCGTCGTCAGTTTGTTAAATTAGGTAATTTTGTATCAAGAGACTACTACACTAGATCAGGAGTGAGTCAAGGAAGTACATTGGGGCCATTGTTATTCTTAATTTTTATTAATGACCTACCTGAACGCGTTAGCACTTGTAAATGTTTATTGTTCGCAGATGACCTTAAATTGAGTTTAGGTGTTGACGACTCTTTTGACTGTGAAACCTTGCAAAGAGATATTAGAGCTGTTATGGACTGGAGTATGCAAAACCATCTCCCATTTAATATTGACAAATGTAAGATAATAACATTTACGCGTAAACGCTGCTCGTTAAAATTTAATTATAACCTATCAGACGCGCCCTTAGAAAGGGTAAGTGAAATTCGAGATCTAGGATTAACATTAGACTGTAAACTTGACTTTCATGATCACATAACGGCTATTTGTAAAAAGGCCAGCAAAATGCTTGGCTTTGTCGTACGTACTTCATCCCAGTTCGACGGCACTGAGGTTGCCCTGACGCTTTACAATGCGTATGTCCGAAGTAAACTTGAATATGGAGCAGTAATATGGGACCCTCACGAGGAGAAGTATAATCTTTTATTGGAAAGAATACAACGCAAATTTGCCCGTTGGTTGTATAAGAAGAAATATGGATACTACCCATACCTGTACCCGTCCTTATTTGTGTCTGGTATGGTAGGATTAGACACACTTAAGCTTAGAAGAGTGATGCTCATGATAATGCACTATGTGTCAATAATACACAATAGGATAGATAGCCCAACGATATTGAGTAGGGTAGGTTTGCAAGTTCCTAAGCGACTTAGTTGGAATGAGGAAGGGACTGTAGTGCCCAGGCGGCAACCACGCCTTCTGCAGTGCCCTCCTGCTCGCACCAGGTACGCGGCGCACGCGCCCACCACCCGTGCCCTGCGCTGTTTAAGCGATATGCTGGCTTATGACTATGACATTGACATATTTGACAACAGTTTGGGTCAACTGGTCCAAAATGCTTATAATTATATTACTAATAATTGTTTTTAGATTAAGTTTATTATTTATGATGTTTCTATTACATTGACTAGCATACTGACGTTTTGGGTAACACTGTAAGTCTGTATGTAAATAAATAAATAAAATAAAAAAAAAAAAAAAAAATAGAAAAAAATGATGTTAGTAACCTCAACATCATTTTCAAATACCTATCCATAGATACCCCACACGTATAGGTTCGATGAAAAAAAAAATTTTCAGTTTCAGTTCTATGTATGGGGAACCCCAAAAATTTTGGATTTTTTTTCTAATTTTATTACTATATCTATAAAATTTCAATACTGTAGCTCTTATAGTTTCGGAATAAACTGGCTGTGACATACGGACGGACAGACAGACAGACAGACAGACAGACAGACAGACATGACGAATCTATAAGGGTCCCGTTTTTGCCATTTTGGCTACGGAACCCTAAAAAACTGCATTCGCGATGCGATTGCGTATGGAACATGTATTGCAAATCAATGATCTTTAATGCTTTTATAACATATATTGCTGGCGTGTCAAAATTCAACTGTTTGCTATGCAAATATTGTAAATTGCATTCTCTGCATCGTCCTTGACCTTATAAAGCTGTCCAGAAGAAATATGAATTGGATATTAAGTTAACAATATTTATTGGGCGTGCCATTAACAATGAATAAAAATAAGTAAATAAATAACCCAAGACATTCTGCGCTTGGCCACACATCGCCATCTAGTCCCAAACTAAGCCTAAGGTAGGTACTATACACACCTGGTACTTGTACAAGGTACTATACGACAACTGATAAACACCACCCCTCCCCGTTTCCCTCGAAAAAAAAAGCATTTTTTTATAGGACGAGCTTTCCTCACCTTTATAGGAAGAGGATTACCTCATTCCACCTGATGGTAAGCGGTCGTGAGGTCCAAAAGTTAGGTCGACAGGCATAATAGAACAAACCCATTGCGCCTGTCGCCCTCGCCCTGAAGACCCACTGAGATGCCGTTTCACGCCCCGCCTAAAGAACCCAGGATTGTAAGAGGAAGGAAACACATGAGTTGGATGGGCATAAGTCAAAAATCAAAATTTTTCAGTACGCCCAAAAAAAAACAAATTTATGGACGTACGTAACTATAGTTCATTCGCGTTAAGAAAATAGTGACTGACAGGTCACTGACAGGCCACTAGCCAATTAAAACGCTAGAAATTATAATTTCTAGCGTTTTAATTGGTTGGAATGAACTATAGGAGTAGAATAATCTTTCTTACATCAAAAAATGGAGAAAGAATATTATTAATGCATGATGGTCTTTAATAAGTGCTAATGTTTTTAGTTAATCAGGACCTAAAAAAAAGAATCGACAATTCATAGTAAGTACACTTATGCTTTTTCTTCCACTGAGAGGGTGCGATTAGCAAACACCCGGACAGTCGGGGATGAAAACTGCGACAAAAACTGTGTATTGAGCACATGTCAAAAACAAGTAAAACAACGTTCAGAACAAACCATAGAACCAAATTGGTTGTCAATATATTTATTACGAGTAAGTATACTAAAAATACTAAATGTACAAAGTCAACTTTTTCAATTAAACTTATTTATTTGCTGCCACGTTCAGGTTAGTACTTAAATTCCAGCAAATAAATTATGCTGTCTGTATATTTACTACTTACGTGGCATAGAGCAGAGTTAGTGAGCGGCGCGGTGAATGTAGTTCTGTGGTTAGCACATAAAAATGCCGCTTGTGGAGGAATTTTTCCCAAGACAGTTATAAACGACCACTCCTTATTTTACTCAGGACGAATGCCGGATTCGTTGGAGAACATCAATCATAGATAAGAATTGTCTGGCTATAGATATGAATGAAGTAAGAAGCTAACTTGTTATTATTCATTTACATGTCCTTAGGGACAATGTACTCGTCGTTTCCAAAAGGTTTAATGAATTACATACCTTCTCGTACATCTAAATTCAATACATTTTGTGACTTACTACATTATTCTTATTCACATTTTTTTTCATCTTGACCTGATAACTGATAATTCTGGCTAAAGGTAAAAAAGTTTTGATTATATTTATATTTATGTGTAGAGCTCTACATTTGGCGTTAAATCAAAACTTTTGATTGTTGATGTTGATTACATAACTGTAATTAATTTAGATTTTAAAGGAATGGATATTTAAGCTTTTTATTCCTCTAGTTTAGGTATATTAGTATATATTTTATTATTTCTCAGCTTACACGAAGCGTAGACGAGTTATACACTTATAGTACGAGTATATGTGCGCTAGCAGTAACTCACAAAGTATTTGCGGTCCCCACGCCTGGTTACGTAATAACCGGTCCTCTCCGGAAAAATATTATAGTGAAGGATAATTTTCTTGTTTGAAATGTTGGACTCGCAATTCAACTATGTACGAGTATGGTTAATTAGGAAATATCCAGTTGGTAACTTGACTACCTGGATATTTCCTATTAATCTTGCCGTACGCCGTACCCACTTGAGTACGGCGCTAGCTTTAAGGGGTCACGCAATTTTAAAATCGAGTATTTAAGGATTACTATTGGGATGAAGGGAACGATCGTTCATCTTTTCGCTCTAAGCAACCCTCATCTGCCCGTGGTGCATCCTGCTGAATAACAGACGAGGCTCTGGCAAACGAATGGTGGCGGCATAACCATCACGAATGAAGGCATAGCTAAAGACCACAGGCCGATGGGGGGCAGCAGCGTCACCAAAGCGAGAATCTACTCTCTGCGATCGTCAGCCCAGTGTGGCGATTACGGATAAATTTTCCAGGTGTTTGCCAAAGTGGTGAACAACTGGAGAGGCCTTATTATGCCCCATGCAGGCTTAGGATTTGTATAAAATACTATAAATTATAGATAAGTCGGGACTAATTAAAACTTATTGTGCAGGAGCCTATTTAATAATTGGTCTTGCTATTCCCGTTATATAATAATTAACATAAAAACTTACCTATTAAATGTAACAACTATCAAATGTATAAACATTGAAATAACCAAGTAAGATTCCATTTAAGTACCTACCATTTTAATTAGACAGTGAACATTGAGAATGTTTATTACTCAGGATACACTTAACTAAGAATCCCACACTAGATTTAATTAGGTAGTGTCCACTATAGGTCGTTTGTTAATTAGGCCATAGCGGAAGCCAAAACACAATATTAAACTTTGCTCTATCAATTTGATTTACGATATTTTTACACTGCTGCCGTGTGAGAAATTTCTGTTTGTTATGCATGCCTACACGAAGATCTAGTTCTTAATTATCAAAAATGGAAAGTAGAAATAAAAGTATTAAGATGTGTAACGTATTATGCAAAAGTCAAAATGAGATAATTAATTAAGTATGTAAAACAAAAGTCAACGGTTGCCA
The DNA here is from genome assembly GCA_031163375.1 of Conogethes punctiferalis. Lineage (NCBI taxonomy): Eukaryota > Metazoa > Arthropoda > Insecta > Lepidoptera > Crambidae > Conogethes > Conogethes punctiferalis. The sequence goes on along the minus strand of CM062081.1, from coordinate 19,483,961 downwards.
ATAAATCAACTTGTGAGAGGTTCCTTCGACTAGTTATTAAAAGGCTAAGGCAAGATGACACGATAAATGGGTAAATGATTAGATCATACGATAGAATAGCATGTTTTTTGTAGTTGGTGCGAAGTTTAAATGTGGACAAAGAAAAAACACTTGTCGTAGATGATAAATGTTTACATTAAATGTTGATTTTGTTTTTTCAAAATACTTCTGCACAATAAAATATACAAAGTTAGTTTTATTTATTATAATCGTAATTTATTACTTATATTCGTATCCTGCAAGCAACCTCTGCTCTTTACTTTAGTTTGTGTATACATAGTGTGTGTATTGTGTATTACAAAGTGCATAAGGATTTGCATACCAACATTGTTCAGTGGTTCGATGGATGGTCATTGAACTACTGAATGATGTTTCTGGAGATATACGAGTATGACCATATCTTTAAGTGATAAATGTCTTGATTTGGTAGGTATCGGTTGAAAATTTTCAGATTTGCAATAATATAAAAAGCAAGTAACTAAGTTTATCTGTTGTCTAGTTAGTACCCATGGTTCAAGCTTCGTCTTAGTTAGGGACTAGAGGGCACTGTATGACCGAAGTGTGGTATGTATTTATTATTAGGTATTACCCGGAAACGAAACCACGTTATAATAAATTCGATACATTATACTACAAAATATTATGAAAGTCAGAACAACGTTACTTAACATGAAACAAGAGAAAATATTAACATTAGAAATTCAAGTAGGTATCTGATTGCGAACAAACCAACAACCGCCCTTTCGCATGTCGGCCGGTACGATTTATTGTTAATTTATCAGCACAATAAAGGTAAGGCGCAGCGGAAGAAGCGATTTGCGCAGCGAGAGATAAATGCGTGATCACCCAGAGTGCGGCGGTGCGCGCGCGCCGGTTACGGTGACCACACCCTACCACCGAAATCAAAAACGATCGTTCGTTGATCGGATCGCGTTCTTTTGCACCATAAACCCCTCCCATTTGTCTCTCCCGTGTTCGAATATATGAATTAAAATATACTTTGACAAACTTTTTAGTGCAAAAGTACGCGATCCGTTCAACGAACGATCGTTTTCGATTTTGGTGGTAGGACTTAAGAAATATTTTTTATTAACTATTTTCCATCACATTGTCATCATCTTTCTATTCACCCTTTCTATCTGGCTATTCCTTATCCAAAGGTTGTTTGGAAGAGATCGCTTTTAGCGATAAGACCACCCAAATTGTACAATGGATGTAGGTATACTTTGTCTAGTTTTAAGTGAACTTTATGGTGCAATAAAGAGTATCTATCTATTGTTACATCATCACATATCACTAATAATAAACTTACTTAAATTTACACTTTAATGACTTCGAGAGTTGTAAAAGACTAGTATATCAGGAAACGGGCAGCAGTATTTACCTGGCTACCAATAAAATCTATTGCGGTCACGAACCCGCCTGCCAGGCGTCGTTACTAAGGTAAAATATATATAAATTGTCATTTGGGGAGGCCTATGTCCAGCAGTGGACGTTTGCAGGCTGATAATGATGAATAAAAACTAAATTAAAAGTTGTAATTCACTTTTTATTTGGAACGGCGTGCAAAATAAATAAGTATGGAAGTGTGGTGGCCCTACTCGCGCGAGGAAGGAAAGTAATGAGAGGTAGGAAATTCAATTGACCACAATCGCACGCCGCCTGCTATGAATTAGGGCATAATTTCTATACGGTACACAATTCCGATTCCGTGAGATAGAAATTAAATCACGATTTTGTAATAGAATTGATTTCATTAATAGTTATAGGTTTTCAGGATGGAGAGCGGACGTATAAATGCGTTCGGTAAGAAACTTCCTCGCTATTCATTCAATTTTGACATTAGTCTAATACAACAACTAATACCAAATTTGAATGACGTTCGTTCCAAGTTTCCGAATCCGAGCGGAAATGGCTATTGTGAAGAGACGGAATAGACCTATGGATATGGATATAAGGCATTCCAAAGTTGTGTGAAATCGAAGAACCCGCACTTGGCCTTCACGGCTGAATAAGGAAGGCTTTTTTGCCCTAGTTTAGGGCAGGTTTAAGTTAAACTCTCATAGCCAGGGAGATGAGCCCAAATATACTTACCATCTATTCCCATTGGTGTGCGAATCGGAAGTCAAAAGGAGGGTTAAATTCGTCATTTGTTGTGGGTTACAACTGGGAAGAAAACTCAGGGACTAATAAGCGTTCTGATGATTGTTCATCAAGCCTAATAAGAATTATACTCGTAATTAATGAACATAATACAAACCTGGTAAGAATATAATAAACTAGCTTTCCGCCCGCGACTTCGTCCGCGTAAAGTTTTTTTTTCCAAAATAAAATTGTGCCTATGTTACTCGTGGATAATGTAGCTTTCGAATGGTGAAAGAATTTTTAAAAACGGTCCAGTAGTTTTTGAGCATATTCATTACAACCAAACAAACAAAGTTTTCCTCTTTATAATATTAGTGTAGATAAACGTATAAGTACCAAACAACATCACATAATTATATTGCTCCGATCCTAAAGTAGTTGTAAGCACTCGTGTGGGTTATGGGTTACGAAGGTGCCGATAGTAGGTAAGGTTTAAAATACGAGTAAGTACATTTATTTTCCTTTTCCACAGTTGTCTTATTGAAGGGCGTGATTTGCAAGCTTTCCTCGAAGCCGTCCCGGGACGTAACAAGATAAATGGGCGCACATTTGAAAGGTGAGCAATTTGTACGTTTGTATAGAGACGGGATTGACAACCTTTCTCTATTTAATTGGAATCGTAACATGTGCCGTAGGTCATAAGTATCTCTACGAGTTCCCATGAGATTTCGACCACCATGTAAGTTTTTCGTGTCGTTTGTCCGTGTTTCCGGATTTAGAATTGGACTACCAGTCCAAGCGTGGTGGCTAAGGCAAATACTCCCAAATGACAATGGTAACTGTGAGAGGCCTATGTCCAGCAGTGGACGTGTGCAGACTGCGGATAATGATGTAAGCCTTTAAAGCTTTTATGGGATGCGATGGGAAATAATATTCGTATGTTTCCACATCGATATGTTACAACAATTCAGTCTTGTCATTGGACAGATTGATTCGCTAAAAATATTTATTTACCTACCTAGACAATTATCTAGAAAAAAATAGAAGAAAAAAAGTCTTGAGATTAGCTATACTAATTCCTTAAAATTTTATCATAACTAGACTAGCTAGACGAAAATGAGGTAGGCATTATAGTTACATAAATCGGCTAAAAGTTGCCGAAATAAAAATAGAGTCCAAAAAGTTTATCGCAGACTTTCAAAAGTGATAGAGTTACAGCGTAAGTATTTATCTAGCTAGAATATATAGTTTAATGCCCGGCTTTAATCATTGCCAAATAAAGCACTTGACTATCTGTTTCAATATTACCGCAGGTATAAGACAAGTTGTGACACTGAGATATTACGTAATGATATAAAGGTTGACTACCCCGGTATAGTGGACCACGTGAAAGCGAAATCACTTGTTTGACTATCGTGCATTTAGCCTATAGGGATATTGTGTAGGTGGACATTAATGCACTATTATCGCAAACACAACTACATATAATGGCATCTAATGGTTACATTCGAATTTGCACTTTATTCACTTCCTTAAAAGAGTATAATAGGATGACATTTAAATGTATGGATTCTAATTGAAAGTGATATTGGATAAATGTTACGTTTAAACGTTGATGTACGACCGAATTACGTTCATAGCATGGGAGGTGGCGGCTAATTTAGAATAGATCACGACATTTAATGGCTATGTAACGATGGTTGTGGTATCACGATTGTGATAAAGCATTTTACCGTCCATTTCCTACTATGATAATACCTGGTAGTTTCCTTCCTATACATGAGACATTTACTAGACAAGATTGTTTCGTAAAACATAAAAGCATTTTGAATTTTTGTGTTACGGTTAAATGAAAATTAACTGTCGTTTATTTTAAGATTAGTGCTTAATTTGTTAATAACAAATAATTAGTTACCTACCACAGCAACTGATGTACCTAACTATTGTCTTACATCAGATGTACAATCTTTGTTGTATCTAATCTCGCCGTAGTATAGACAAAGGCACTCATTAAACTGATAGAAATCATGGAATTTGCAAAAGCCTGGGAGTCACTGATTTGAATTAGCACATGAGTAAGGTAGGATGGTGGAACCTCTTGTACTATACTCTGCTTATTACGACAAGGTAACAAAGAGGATGAGTGTCAGTGTTGCACAAACGTGTAATATGTAAATGCAAACATCGCTTTTATATAAGTAGCCGACACAATATTGAAGTGTCGTGGGAAGCCATTAATCACGAATATTAATTAATATTTAGAAGTCGGTGGCGATCTAATTAGTTTGGACACTTTATCTATCTTTAAGGCAAGAAAATTGCGATTAATTATTAGACGGATTTTCAATTTCCACGGCCACAACCGCTTGTCAGTTACTCGTATTAATAAAATCCGTGGAAAGACAGAAATTGGCGTGTGACGCTCATAAGAGTTATTATGTACGAGAGGTAGATAATGCGTTTGTTAAGATTGATCTACGTTTTGTTATTGTATGGATGAAAATATATTTATGAAACAGTTGAGTGAGTAGATTAGTTCACGGTACGTAATACTGGTATTACGGGAGTGAATTCTAGTTAGGTAGTTAGTCTAGTAAGGGAAATAACACTCAGATAACTACTGATGGCCTACGCTGTCGAAACATGGACTCTTACGTGAAGACTAATCCACAAGATTAAAGTCGATTAATGCGCTATAGATGGAAAGGGCTTTGGTTGGTATTTCGATAAAAGGCTGAGTAAGTAAGAAATGAGCATATATGTACGCCAGAAGATGAAAAATGTGGGCTGATGGCTGAAAAAACTGTTTTTTTAAACGCTATTTTACACCACTATTGGCAGGGTGAAATGCCATTTCTGCATTGTTAAACTATTCGATGAAAGACTGTAAAAAGATAAACGTTTCTGTCTCTTGAAGTAGGTACAGTATTAAACGTCAAAATAAAACGAACATAACAATTCACAACAACAATAATAACTCACAACTGATACCAAGTTCACAGTCAGAACAAGAAAGTCATGAGTAGTCACCGCATTTCGTATGCGATCACTCCGTGTTCCCACAGCTTTCCCAAGGCTAGGCCGCGAGCTAAGCTGTTATCGAGGATGCAGCTTCACGGGTTCGAAAATCGGTCACGATCGAGTCCGCATCGAGATGACTCGAGTGCCGCATCGTCGAATCGATTCGACACACTCAGGATAATTTCGTGGCTTGCACGTAACGCTACTCACGGAATGAAATAAAACGAGTGTAATGTACTGATGCGTGCTTCATGTGACCGAGAATCGGTAGGCCTTTCTATGCTCGCCAGATGGTTACTTGTTTTGAACGATGCGTTTCAAACGGTTAAGTTGTTTCGGATGCGATTAGAAAGACTATTTGTCTGTATCAAATGATAGGCTTTCCGTAATAATCACAGTTCGATTCACTTCAATGCGGGTGCTTGGATTATTAAATTGATTTCCTAACTATTAATTTCGTAATAATGATGCACTTGACATTGAATAAAATTCTCTTTCGATGATTGATTTGCCTTAAGTTGCTAATCGATCAATGTAAGTCTCATTTTGTGCAATATTGTGTAATTAAGCTTTACCTAGCAGACATTAGATACCTATGTCTCTGTAGTTTGGACAATCATTTATTACATTCGTAGGTACCTCATAAAACATGTACGTATGTCTTGCATTTTAGAGTAACCTTGACGGTTTTTTCAAAACAGTTTTATTCTTACTTATGTTTTTATACCAAGAAAGCAAAGCATGCACATTTAAGGGTTACGTAAATCTTAACTAATATTATAAAGCTGAAGAGTTTGTTTGTTTGTTTGTATGTTTGTTTGTTTGTTTGTTTGTTTGAACGCGCTAATCTCAGGAACTACTGGTCCGAATTGAAAAATTCTTTTTGTGTTGAATAGACCATTTATCGAGGAAGGCTTTAGGCTATATAACATCACGCTGCAACTATTAGGAGCGAAGATATAACGGAAAATGTATGTTCGCGCGCAAGGTGAGCGCGGAGTGTTAGTCAACGCGGGGGGCGGGGGGAAACGATCGGCGACCGCGATGCCCCGCGCTGCCCCGCACCGCCCCCTCTCAGCCGCCTGGAGCACTGGGACGCCGGGAAGCGGAGTCGACGACGGAACTCGGACGCAGACGCAGCTGCCACGCGCTCCGAATATAATCCCTCCACAATTATCAAAGTTTCAATGTAAAAACACAGGGGAAAACTATTCCGCGCGGACGAAGTCGCGAGCACAGCTAGTAACTAATAAAAATACGAGTAAGTTCATGGCTTTGGTCCAAATACCAGTAATCGTTCTTTATTTTTATGGTAGTAAGGGAAATGAGAAAGCGTTTTCCCCCCTGACTTTAGTTTGAATATAATTTTTTCTCTTGAATATAACATTCTGGTGTAAAATAAAAAGCTACATTTCTAAACCAAATTACTTACTTACTTCGCTGGATCAGCGATCCGAAGTGAACCAAATTAGGAATCACTAAATTAATTTACTCACTGAACTAGTTTAGTTTAGTTTAGTTTAGGCGGGCCAGTTTCCGCAACCAGGCGCCTGAGCGCCCATTTTGCGTGTGGAAAAGTACTCACTGAACTATAGAAGTATATTGAAAAGGATGCTACGTCTTAACACTCAATTTAGCACCAGAAATTTAAACATGCTTTACATATAACCAGTCAACCGAAAAAAAATTAACCCGTTATCGAAATCAGGACTTATGCTATCATCATTATCAGGTAGTAAACGCTTAGAAAGTACCAACCTTGTGTACTTAGGTAATACTATTCATCAGCAGAGCGTAGGTGTCCATAAATTTAAATCAATTCATCTCCAAATGATAGCATCTGACAACAGGTACAACACCGCTTGCAAAACAGATTGCGAACACGAGATACACCCAACTGTATCAATGCGGTTACATAAATAAATAGTCTTTTAATTTAATAAGTCGTTTTGCTATAGATAACGTTATGAGATAACCGTGCGCGCTGCCCGTGGGAAACTTTCGCGTTCGGTTCAAATTGAAAGGCGAGCACTACCTAACAGAAACTAATCCGAGCTAAATGTCTAACCGAAAGTTCGGTTTCGGTCAGCTTCGGCTTAAGACTGAAGTTTCGGTTTCGTATACGACAGGTGTAGTCGGATTGAAAATTCGGTATCAGTTAGCTTTGGCTAAAGACTGAAATAGGCTTAAGTATCGGTTTCGTATACAATTAGAGCACCTATTTTGTAAAGCAATATTGTATATAATATTTTCAAATCGGATAAAAAATAGATATAATTTTTTTAGCACATACGAACATAAACGTTATCCCAACGGTTTTAAGATATGCGGCTAATACGACTTTAGCTTGCTAATCCGAAGGTAGTGTAGGAAGCCCTTTGACTAGGTGGATAGACAATTTGCTCAAGATAGTGTGGATCAAGTGCTGGGTGGGAATAGCTCAAAATCGAGCAAAATAGCGAATAACTGGAGAGGCCTATATTCAGCAGTGGATTACGATAGGCTGATGATGTTCAAATTCATTACTCAATACTATGCTATTCTTAATGTTTGTAGTGTTTCATAAACAGAATGGAAATGAAAGTAATTTTATAAACTACGGGTTCAAAACATTTCGGTTTCTTTGGCGAAACCGACTTTTGGTCAGACACTAGCTATTTGTTAGCAAGTGTGCGATAAATAACCGAGATACGTTCAATTAAATTTAACAAGCGATTTATCATTAGCCCTATAAAGGGCTGGTTTATTAGAGTACAAATTGTAATATGTATGTAATATGTAGGTGCCATGATTGTTACTACGAGTATATAGAGACTTTTAGCATTTTCACTCTATTTTAATTTAGCCCGGAAGAGTTGACTTTTCATAACAATGATCGTAGAAGAAACATAATTATGACATTGGTGAAGTGATGATGTATACTGAAATAAAAAGTTTAAATAGCATTTTACCTTCAAATAACCTATGAATGTTTCGACGTGGGGAGGTCTGTTGAGAAATACGGTTTTTAATTTATTTCTTATTCATAACACAGTTTCTTAACAATCTTTTAAAAAAGCTGTAATTAAACTAAATTCCTAGTAATCCTCTACTCAAAAAGTTGTCTAGAAAAGATCATTGACCTAACCGATGAGATTGCCTAAATTGTACCACATGTGGTACAATTTAGGACATCGGACATCGTTTTAGTTGTAAAACAACAATTTTGGCGGAAAAGAATATCTATCTAGTTACCTTATATAGAGTATATCGTGTTCCGTAATAAAACTTACCATGTACACAAAACAGCCTTGGAATTCGCTCCTACGACAAAGTTTCATGAAGTGTCCATTCCTCTGTTATATTTCAAGGTGTACAAGTTGCCAAGTGCCGTTGTTTTGTTTACAACATTACGCAGGTTTATTGAGATGTTGAATAATAATTTTGTTATGTCTTTTAAACTGACAAAGTGAATAAATTAGTCCATATTAGAGCTTTGCAATCTAGCCTAGAATGTCTAGAATCTCGCTGTGAGCTACAGCACTAAGTTATTTAGAAAGTATGTATTGGAGATTGATAACAAGTTAAATATATAGAGATATCTAGAGTAAAAATGTGGAAACTGATAGATAGTTCTAACTTTGTAGAATAAACATATTGAGAAAAGATCATAGTATGATCTGCAGATACATACAACATTAGTAAAGACTCATAGTTTGATAGTTATGCAAGAAAATAGAGCTGCAGCTTATGTGGTAGTTTTTAATTGTTTGTTTTTGATTTTCTTCTTTGCGTTTCGATGGCAAACCGAAATCAAACCCGGTGTGCCCAGTGCTCCGCCACGCCAACCGCACCTAACTCTAAATTCTGTTTTTGATAGTTTGTTACTAAAGTTCCATACTGGCAAACATTAACCATTATGACCAAGATACGTGATAGAGAGCCTGAACAGTTTGACTCGTACAATATTGTATTACTTATTTATAGTTCAGTCATTATATTAGGTAAATTTTGACACGTGAATAAATAAAATTTGGAACATGGGAAAACAATAGTAAGTCTACATTTCACAACCTGGTGACTGCCAATTACCTAATAAGTTTTCTACTGTATGTGTCAGCTTTATGGCCAATTTAAGGGTTGATCAGAACTTCATTGTAACTAACACGCTCTGTTATGAAATCAATACAATTCTAACAAAAATGGGAATCATAAACATTACCACAACTGTTTACGTTCAATGTCTCTTCACTTTCATATCTACTCTTTGATTTACTTTACACCGTTAATCGTTGACAGTGCAGTAAAAAAGGCATTAAGTATGCATCGAGGTGTGATGAGGGCACATCTGTACTGAGGTCAAGCAGCCGACACTTTCCCTCACTCGCCGAATGCAAACGCGCGTTACCTGTACTGAGTGCTAAGACACTACCACACAGAATAGATTACCTACATCGACACTACAAGTAACACGTACAGTTAAAGTCAAAAGAGGTATTGTCAAAAGAGGTTTGATAGTAAGCCGCCCAAAACACATTGGGGATTCCCAATGGGTTTTGGGCCTCGGGAAGGTTGATTAACTTCCCTAGGAGTGAAAGCCTTCCGCTCTTCTGCAGTCGGTCGACGATGACGAGGCAGCCTTGGCTATCATCGTAGTCAATCAGGATGGAGTAGTTTCTTAAGATTTGGATTTCTTTCTTCTGGATTGAAATCACCAGATATTCTAGGGTCAAACTTATCACTTAATCCTGAGTCTTCACAATATTAAAGAGGGTCCAATAGCGCCTTTTCTTTCACAAAGGGTCCGAATTCTCTAAACCCTCGTAAGGTTTCGAAACGGCAAAGCCGGGATGTGGGGGGAAGGGGAGTCTGTGTATTTCGAGGATGATATTATTCTAAAAGTAGAAGAAAAAAACAGGTGAAATATAATGTTTATGGAAAGTAAATGCGTATTTTTGGGTTTACCCTTTAGCTAAAATAGTTTTTACTTTACCAACATAAGCCGAGTACATAGACGACACCCCTTTATTAGTTTATTTCAAACTGTATGTTAATGTAAATCACAACATTGGTAGGCTAAGTACTATAGGTATATCAGAATAGATACTCACTTTACGACACACTTTTCACACAGAGTGTACCGAACGCGGTACCGAATGCAAAGTTGCGTATTTACTTAAAGCTTTTAAAGGAATGTTTACTTTCTTGTATACGAATTCGTACGTAGTAAAGAGTAAAGACCTTGTCCTGGTTTCTAGTTATAAATATTTAAACGTTTATCCTAAACGTACATAAAACGAGGCTGTTTTTATTGTAAACACTTTGATAGAAGCGCGTGTGTAAAGTGTGATACGCGGATACGCGGCTTCTGAGATTAGCGTGCACAAACATACAGACAAACAGACAAACCGACAAACAGACAAAAATTCCAAAAATCATTGTTTTGGGTACTATTGCATTAATAAAGGCCTCCCATAATATTTTTTCACATATATCTTCCATGTACAGACAGCGACATTACATTACATTTTTATTATATGTATAGAAGAAGATAGATGAACGTCAACCAACTGGCCTCGTACAAAAGGTTATCTTGGATTATAAATTCTGACTAGGTATAACTTGGGCTGAGCAAATGACCCGATCTGGAATGATACTGTTTCCGCCACTTATTTCGACATAGGTCAAGTTTGTTGTCCACGTTATAAACTCATACTTTTTAATTTAAACAAATAAGCTACACATAGAACCCGAATATGCGAATTCAACAACTAAACTAAGGATCCATCCAGACCTTAATTTAAGTCGTTGAATCCTTGCCTCGTGACATCATCGTTATTTATTATAAACTAACCTCGCTTTTGGTTTCTAAACGACTACGTTTCATACTAATGAATCATACTATGTACTTTCATCATATGATACAACAACCTGCAACAGACTTTTGCCCGGCTACGGCGTCAATCACCACAACTAGTTTCTTTCCCCATCATACACGTATCTAGCTCAAACCCCTGCGGACAATTAATTACTTCGCTGTCACACCAAGCGTTGTTTACTTTCAACAACACGTCAAAACTAAAACGAGGCATGTAGCGTCTGTTTGTTACTTACAATTTACAAGTCAGTGTAATAGTTAGGTTATGTTGAGTAAGTACAAATACCTGTCAACTGTTACGCGTATGAAAATATTCGCTTGTAAAACGTTTATGGAGAGCAAGGTAAGACTTTTAGTGTGAAAAGAGAAGCGACTATATGGACCTACTTGATAAGACAATTAGAGATTTTTGTACTAACATAAACTGCTTTTCGTGTAGTAGGTACGTAACGTAACTAAACGAGATTTCATCTTAGTTTTTAAAGGTGATTTTACAGCTTCTTTTAGACACAGACATTTTACTTTGAAAGGTTTTTCTAATTTGGTCACATACTTATTATATTAAATATTACAATATCTTGCTCGGTAGGTATATTCCTACATTTGAAAAAAACGTTGAAACGTAATCTAAAATTAAAAATGTGATAAATAATGAAGTTTACATAGTAATTATCACTTTACCCAATATACCTTACATATACAACATTTTACAAAAAAATTCCAGAAAATAAAGTACATACATGCCTACTGACAAGGAAAAGCAAAGATTTGTTAACTGAAATGTGCTTACAAATCCGCATAAACATAACCTCTGTTATGGACAATATAGTTTTATTCCACTACACTAATGAAAAACGAACTACCCTCGGTTGTGCCAACCCGGGCTTTTTCTGCTATAACCTGTCACCGCAACAGCTGGCGACATTTGGTCAACATCTAAGGCTTCTTTCCACCCAAATGGTTGCTAAACAGCACGTGCTATTCAATAGTAGATTCCAACTAAACAAATATGGATTGAGACGGCTCAATAGCGTCTGATTGAATAGAGAAATTGGTGCAATCTTTAATTAAAATACGCGTTGCAATACAGAATACAATAGATGTGTGAATTGATTGGATTGTTTTACCTTAACATTTGAGTTGCTCTTTAGTCTACTAATTATGGAAATGAGCAACATAAGCTAATGAGTCAAACATAGATCAACGAAATTGATTAATTGTGTATTTGGAGATTGGAATACACTTTATTTGGTGTTCGACGGCCGTTTGGCCCAGTGGTTAGCACACACTGCTTCTCAAGATAAAGGTCGTGGGTTCAATCCCCCCACAGTACAAACATTTGTGTGTCTGAACAGGTCTGTTTTCTGTGTATTAATAGCACGTATTGACGTAGTAAGTAGGTATGCTTATAGGTTGTTTAAAGTATCTACATACCCATACAATAGTACCTACATGCTTAACTTAGAGATTAGATGGATTTTTATGTCATAAATGTAGTTTAATATTAGGTTATTTATAAATGCCATTAATCAAAGTGCAGGAAAGTTGGTTCGATAATCATCATGCCACATAAATTTCAATATTAAAATGTAAACGGCAGATAAAAAGTTGAAGCCTGCCAGCTAATCGTAACATCGATAGCGCATTCGAATAGTTATCTCGAATTCGATTGATTACTCGTAACAGATCGCGCACGATCGTGACAGGTCGACATGGCCGTTGACCGGTTCACACCTGCCAATCGGCATACAATAGATCGCGGCCTCAAATTGGCTGTAATGAGGTCTCACACCGGGAGGTTATCCAATCTAGTCGGTGAATCTTCAGTCTGGAGCGAATTGCGTAACTTATAGACACGTGGACTTCATCATTTGCAAATGTTAGGATGATCTCAGAGATCGCAATAATGATTATTCTTAAATATTGATCAATGTCCGATTTATCATTAAGAATTTTATTTAAAATTGAATTTGTATCATATTTTATTTATTAATTTGCTATATAAGTAGGGGCGTAATTTTTAAACCGTTTTAGGCTGCCCACATATATTCGGAATTTCTATGCGGAATTCCGAATTGAAATTCACGTTCGCAACAACACTGCTCTACTGCATATAAAATGCAAGAGCATTTCGAAAATAGTTACATTTTAATTTTAACCACGTCATACAGTTATTACTTAATACTTAGAGGTAAATAATCAAACGTGTTGAGGGGAACATTAATCTCTTCATCAATTCATCAAAACAATCGTCGGTATCTAACATACACGTAATGTGATGAATAGATAGTGAATAATTATCTTGACAGTGAACTGCTTGAAACAAAATGTATTGTGCAGTACCTGTCAGCCCTTCACTGTTTGCGTCAAACTTAATTAGACATTGTTTTGTGCTGTCAAGTGGAAAGCCACTTGATTGATTTTACCTCATTTATATTTAGATACCTATTGTTTAAAAATATTTTGACACTGGATGCGACTTGCGGTTTTGCCCGCGTTATTATCAGTGATAAAATGACAGTTTCGTTATAACTTATAGCCTATGTGTTATTCTGTTGCTATATTACATACAGTAAAGTTTCATAATTTATCTGTTGGATAGTTTTCATGCGAAAGAGTAACAAAAATCCATTCATCCATTCAAAATTTGCATTTATAATATTAGTAGGATTTGCTTAGTAGGAGTTTCAAATACATAACACTTTTGAAGAATTTACTATGTTTAAATGCCTAGAATTCTATACAACTCTTCCGCGGTACGTTTCGAAAGATTCGCTGGCATTAGATGTAGCGCATACAAAATGTCACGGGTTCGACACCCGGGTCATACGTCCGCATAGTAACCAGCCCACAATTCATCACGCTTGATAGAATCAGCGCTCACCTTCGCCCCCTAATACATAGGATCTGTGGTCACAATATTAACGTCAGACGCGTTATTACCGATCCCCATTGCTGCGGTGAAAGTGGCCTTTCTAAGTGTTATTTTTTTACGTATGTGTATCGGTATTGTTCGATTATTTCCGCTGTCAGCGGGCCGCGATGCGGAGAGCCGCTGAACTTGACAGTTAATGACACATATAACACGTAACATGCATTGCGATGAGGTTCTGTTGAATGGATTTTAGTTTGGAATTCTTAAGTGTTATTTCATGCAGTTTGGTTTCGAGAAGACAGCTAAGTAGAGTTTGTGAAGGGCTTGTAGATAAAGGCGAATAGAAATAGAAGGAAGGCCCTTTATTTTAAAAAGAAAACATACATTTTATTTTAGGCCAGCGATCAGTGTTATAATCGATCAGTGATAAACTTAAATGTTAGTTAATCCTAAGTATAATAATTTATTTTTGTGTCTTGACAAGATAGAAGACGGGGCGAATGTTGTAATATTTTTGGTGGTATCATTAATTCAAGAAATATTTGAAAACCTATAGGGGCACAAAACTTATCTGGACAAGATAAGTATTGTTCTGTATGCAGTACTTAAGTATTTATATTAATCACAAGACTTATCGACACTACTAAATGTTATTTATAGATACTTTTCTTTCGTTTTAATATTAGATTATTGTTAAGGTACAATAGGTAATCGTATTTAAGGGTGGTTTGTTTAAAATCATTAGATCGTTTTAATAATATATCAGCAAAATTACATAAGTAATTGTTTTTACATCATACGTAAAACAATAGGCAATATTTCATTCCAAACAATAGTTTAAGAGGAACTAAGAAATGCCAATGTACTATTCAAAACTGTATTCTGGAGTCGAGGAAATTATATACCTACTGCCAAAACAATTATGCGTTTGTATAAACAGTTTTCAATGGTTATTAAATAATGCATGGCTATCAGCGGATCTATTCACATACCTATGCGTTCGGAAAGTTCTCTTTCGGAAAGAGATCCTAACGGAAATATTCTCATTCTTTGACAGTTCTCATCGAAAACTTTTCTGGGAGCTAATTTTTATTTGTACATAGGTAAACGCCGCTGCACATTTCCTGATATTCAATAAATCGTCTCTTACGAAACCTCGGGAAGAGACAAGGAGGTTCTATTCTAAATCAACCATACTGACATACATTTTACATTATAACATTTTATATTAACAACAGTTACAAATAAAGTATTAATATCATGAGCTACATTCCTCGCTGCTAAAGTACGTTTATAGAAACTTGACCAGTAGCTTGAGAACGCAATAACTTTTGTATGTTAGATATTTTAGATTTATACCAACTAATGCAACGTCTATCACGTTGATAGAAGTTCCCATCAATGTTTACGAGCAAGGGATTGGCAAAATAAATTGCGATTGAGTGCAAATAACAAATTTATTACTGCGTTGCACTTTACAGGACAGTTAAAACTGTTCTTAGTTCTTATCTATTTAGTTGACCGCCCATTAAAGGGCAGGTATGACAATTTACTTGCTTGTTTGTGCATTTAGAGACTAGGCTTGGAATCTTAGGTTAGGTCAACCAAGATATATACTGTACCTACTTGTATTTATTTATTTATGATAGCTTTATTTCTAGTTATCTTTTAAAGTACGGTACCTTTTAGATAAACTTACCGCATAGATACTTAATTAACGTTTTGCAGAAGTCGTGAGCCGTGAAGCCTAAATAATAAGTGTGTTTATTTACCTGTAACAAAAAGAAAACATTTAGTCTTGTTATGTATTGTAGTACAATTAGGTATGTATCCTACTCCCGAAAAGGGGTCGAAGTTAAAGCATGGTTTAAGCATAATTTGGCATAATAGGCCATACATTATTATTATGGCAAATTATAATTATTGATAATGCTGAAATATATTATGCGTAATTAATAAATATTTTACAAGAATAAAGGAAACCGTACGATGGTCGCTTTGCCAAACGGATAAACCGGCTGAGCTACAGATATCTGAAGAAGTTAGTCCCTTAAAGGGAAAGGATCCCGTAAAAATCTCACAGGAAAAAGGTGATTTGTATTCCTTATCAGTCACCACATGAATCCAGATTGTCAAACAAACAAGAGTTAATTGTTCCACGGATCAAATTCGAGAGAAATGACTTTTACTCGCCTGCTCGTGTCCTCATAAATCTGTGAACGTCGATTCAAGATCTATTTGAGTTATAGCCGCAGGGCGTACCTCGGACATGCTTCCAGTCGACTTTCCTAGCCATTTTAGGGCCTGGTCAAAGACCTAGCAGACAATCGACCATTTACCTCTCTTTATTTAAGAGCTATGTTTAGAAAGTAATTGGGGAAAGGTGTACTTTGATCAGAGATAGAGCGTTGTCAATCACCATTTAAAACCCTTAATGATACTGAGGACTGTTACCGTTTAATTGATTACGTTTCAGTAATTAAGTGTACTAACTAGCATTATATACCTTGTGAATATACGACTTCGGTTCTAATTGGCGGCGTAATGCTTGTGTTAAGCGATTCGAAGATTATGGATTCGATTCCCGGCCGGGTCACTTTACGACATTAACTTTTTAAATTGTCTTAGGTTTGAATATCCTAGGAGACGCGCCCATCGTCTGATACCTCAGATCATACTATGATCTTACTTATAACAAAAATATACGGATTGACAAGAATGTTTTGGCATGTGACTGAAATATAACTAACACCGGTCCAAAATGTCACACTTGACTTTAATTTTCGATAAATCTGTTACACGATGACGCCACACGTTAATATCGTCCATGCTTGTACGAGTATTTAATCGACATTGATGTTTATGATTTGTCACTGTTAAACTCTCGAATGATTAGTCGATCAAAATGACATCAAAATACATTAAACCAATTGGTTTTTTTTTTTTAGAAAAAGACAAATTTTATTTTACAGCTCATAAAATATTACATAATTAGAATGACAGCTGTCAGTAAAACTTTGACATATGACATGAAAAATCATCAGTTTATAAAGAGTAGATATTGTATATCTTATAGTACCTACCTACAGTGTTTTCGTTAAAACTGTTTTCATAAGTTTAAAAAAATTACTAACATTCTGACAGCTGTCATTTTAATCATGTTAGTTTCATGGACTTTCACTATGGTAAATGTATTTTTTTTGTTTACTTTATGGCTTTGCACTATATGATCGTGCATTCGTAAGTGTTCTGAATATGGGGGCAGGTACTGGATGCTACATTATCTGGCACTTTTATTCTATAAAAATGCTTTCAGCACCTAAGTGGCCTGGTACCTAATAGATATTAATGTCTCCGAATTGCATATTTTCAGTTACGTAAAGTACCAAAGTTCTGACTACACATAGTCGAGAGAAATAAAAGATTGACACTTTCTTCTACTCGTATTTCCGCAGACGAAATCGAAAGTTTTTAACAACCTGGTGCTAAATGATAAAATTGCGTTCGTAACTGGCTATGGATGCACTCATACAAAGACCAAATAGATAAGGTCTTAGAACATTGAATAGGGATTCGCTTTTGTCATATAACTAACATGTAACAAGTATAATTAGTTCCTCTCTGATAATAATAAATCAATGGGTCCGCTGAATTGAGTTGATTTTATAAGTCTGGCTCGATGACTCATTTGGTAGTGATCAATGTGTATATTTTATTAGTATTTAGTTATGTACGTAATATTATTAATTTAGATTAATTTTTCACCAATTCTGTTTCACTTGATAGCTTACCTTACGCCGTCTTTTAACATTTCTCTACCCAAGTCTGGAAGCGATCGCTTACAGCTTACAGCGATAAGACTATAACTAGTTTTTAACTTGAGTGGCTCGGTGGCTCATTTGGTAGTGACCTCTGCCCTCTGAGCCAAGGGTCGTGGGTTCGATTCCCGCACAGTACTAACATATGTGCTCATGAACATGTCTGTTTGTATTGGTCTGGGTGTTTTCTATCTATAATATGTATTTATTTACAAAAAGAAATGTGTCTAAGTAAGTTTATCAGTTGTCTAGTACCCATAGTACAAGCTTCGGCTTAGTTTGGGGCTAGGTGGCGCTGTGTGGCCCAGCGTGGCGTGTCTTGGGTTATTTTTTATTTTTCAGTCATTCATCTATTGCTGTTTAAAGAAAACCACTAAAATATATATAGTTAATATCTTTCATATTATTATTATCAATCATCAAAGTCCATGTGATTTCCGGATTTACAATAACCCCATTCCATCCTGTGAGTGTCGTGGAAGGCGACTAAAGGAAAAGGAAATGCAAGAAACGGGTAGCTTAGCGTTTACCTGGATACAAATAAAACTTATTGCGGTCACCAACCCGCCTACCAAGGCGAATCCCCCTAAAAGACAATTATCATTGGGAGAGGCTTATGTCCAGCAGTGGACGTCTGCAGGCTGATGATGTTTTCTTATGTATTGTTTTTCAAGAAGAATATTTATTTTCCGGACATCACTACAAAATATACTAGTGTATTGGTCAATAAATGTTTTCCTATTCTGTACTACAACGTTGCATTTGTAAACTTGCAATGTTTAATGAAGCTTAGAGCTCGAGCATGTATTAAATATCTTGTTTCATTCAAAACACGTTTCAAAGTCATTACTTTACCAGCGCACACGCAACGCAACGTGGAGTTATTATAGGCGGTGGCCCAGATAAATGATAACTGCAGTGATACAGAAGTCAGTACCAATGTGTAGGGATTCCCAATGTTGGTCTGGAGACCCCAGGGGTTTTTGCAGTATCGCGGGAGTTCTTAGCTTCTACTCCAGGCCTCGTGACACCACCCTATTAGCGCGTTCCGGAGGGACCAAGGGTTTTTAGTGGGTATTCCCTGCCTCATTTCTGTCTCGAGACCCGGTGCCGCCCTCCCACACCCTAGGGCGGTGTGAGTCCCACATACCCCGTCACTCCCCCAGGTGGCGGGGATGGCTAAACGCGAAAGAGGCCCAATTTACTGCGGCAACGGATAAGCAACCAAATCAATCAATTGTTAGTTGCCACCGCTATGTTGCCCTGTAGGATAGTTCTGATTGTACATCGACTGATCCCAAAACGCGACCGAAGTCACTTTACGGTTGTTTCACCGAGTGTACGGTGGTTGCCAGTAAGGTGAGTGAAGTCGACACTTATAGGAATAAATATGGCAGTGATATGCATTCATTTGCATCACCGCACCAAAAAGTTGTGACTGATTTTGTGTAGGGAAACAGTTAGAACGTCTATGGGTAATGAAATTTTTTGGCAAAATAACGACTTTAATTAATGGTGACAATGGGACCAATTAGGAATTACACCCATTCGACAAAAAAATGAATTTCCAAATTGGTTCACAATTTTCGGAGATATGACTGGTAAAAAAATCGAATTGAGAACTTTCTCCTTTTTTGAAGCCTGTTAAAAATGCCGCTTGAGGTTCGACTTCAGAAAAGTTTGAGAAGTGAGGGCCTAATGTAAATGATCGTTAGTTTCTTGTTCCATGTTTTTACATCAAATTGGAGTCCGGTGCACTCGAGTTCATTGACCCTGACCTGAGTACATTCAGTGTGCTTTTGTGACAAAGCTGTGAATGTAACTTCAGACCAACTGTACTAAGATAGCCTAATATAGCTTACGAAGTCCAATAAGAAACATTCCTGAATTCATAATTGTAGAATCATTTGAAACACTTTTGAATAGTTGTCAAAGCATAATTGCTTAAGACGTCACGGATTTTGCTAGTCACCTGACAGAATAGAAATCGGATCTAATGATTTTACAAAATGTGTGGATAAATAATAGGTATAGAAAATGCTAGATAGTGTTTTGTTATTTATTGCGATTGATATTTATCGTTCCTATTGAAGTGTAAATTAAATTAGATTAAATTTTCTATCCGACTTCTTCTTCTTCTGTGTCCGTGACTTCGTCCGCGGCAGCCACCCTTTTTATGCTATCATTTTTCAGTATTTTATGAATTGATGTCTTAAAACAATAAATAGAAATAAATAACAATAAAAGTGTAAATAAAAAAAAGTGTGAATAAAATAAAAGTATAAGTAGATACAATCTCTGTCACTCATACAGAGGAAACAAAGAAAAAGAGTCTTAAAGGAATCTTAGCAAAAAAAAAATTGGCTTTGTGAGTTTAACAAACAAGCATATAAATGCGAAAATATTTTTGGTAGTCATTTAAGTAAGGAAGTAAAGATTTACTCTAACATGTAGTGGCAACACTAGTAATAGATACCTCAAAAGAGATGATACAATTAAAATTAAAATAAAACAAGATAAATATTTGATGTAAGCATTTTAAAGTACGTATTAATTAAACAAATTAGGGAGAGAGATCTGACTTATCTTTAAATTAAGTGTGTATGGTTATGTAAAAATATGTTAATATCGTTTTGCTGTGTAGAGACAGAAACAAATCATTACGGCTTCTAAATTTTGGCTAATTAACGATAGTATATATTTTTTTTAGACGAGTCAGCTGCTATTAAAATAATAAAAAAACACCATTAGAGAATATATTACGAGTTATTTTTTGGCTTTTACGCATCCCCGCTACCCCGGGGAGTAGCGGGGCATGTGAGACTCTCGCCGCCCGCAAAGGGACGACATCCCGCCTCGAGATGGAAGTAAGACAGGGGATATGGATATCTACTAAAAACATCGGCCACGCCGTCATGCGCCTTGGGGTCCGTGGGACCTGGATAAGGCCGACTAGACTAGACCAATAAAGAATATACCTATCTATCTATTAAATATTAAAATAAACAGGACGCCATTTGCCAGACAAGTATAAACTAACCTAACAGTCCTGCACTGGACAACATCGGGCGTAGGATGAACGATTAGTTCCAATACCAACTGTATTTGGAGGCTTTGAACACCAACTCAGACATAAATACGATCTCGAGCAATCACAATTTAGCAGATCTGAATAGCTAATCTGAAGTGCATGTTGCAATAGGCTTTGTTCGAGTCTGTTCGGTGTTAAAGGACTGTTTGACCAGTCAGGTCATGAGATATAGCCGTAAAATTGCGAAATCCTGCCGTTTGGTGGGCAGACACATCGAATGCTAGATTATTGTCTATGGTAATAGCCATAGAATTAAAAATATATAAGTGTTGTCAATGGTCGACTGAACAAGAATAAATGGAAGACGTATCGAAGACTGGAGTTTTAATTTATCACCCCGAACCCACTAGAAACAAATAGAAATAACCTGCAATTCATTAAAAATATAAAACATCTACTTATAGAGTAAAAATCTAAAAATATATCACGGAGGTGCCTTATTTACATTGTGTGACTCCTAAACATAAGAAGAAATTTGATTTTATTAATGTTTACATTTAAGCAATGATGATGATGATAATAAATATGAGGTACCAAGTAACGCATTTAATAACTATAATTTATTAATAATGTAATTAAACGGTAGTAAATTGTATTTTTAAATACTAGTGATTCGCAGACGTGTTAATCCGACCGTGCTATTTCTATAATTATATCAAAGCAATTATAAGTAATATTTACTGTATTTTTATAGCGGTATGAAGTATTGAAACGGTTAATAGAGATTACTTAATTTGTGGTTTCTGTTAAGGAAGAGTAGATGATATGCAAATCATTATGGAAAATCGTAGAATTGAATTAAAACTAGATAATATACGTTTTGTAATAACTTTTCTTAAAAAAATGTATGTTATGATGGTGTCAAGTAATTTATTTATAAAATCTTCTGCCAACAAATGGAAGACAATAAAAATCTTTTGTTATCGACGCATATTTAAGCGTTCAGCGGGTTAATAAAATATAAAATCAGATGTACTTGACAATGTGTAAACGTTTAACCAACTTCTACTTAACACCAATAAATATTGGTATGTGAAACACATCTAATTTAATTGAAAAAGCTGTTAACACGATTCACGATATACTAAATAAACTCTCAGCTTGAAAGTAAGAGTAAAAGGAAGAATATTAAACTGTATAAAAGACAGAAGCCATTTATGTCGAGTAACTTTCCAGACGTAATTCTTGATTGGGATCGCAATAATTCCTAGGAGTCGTGAGAAAACGAGAAACAGCTAGTTACCTATAAAGTTTTGCTTGTCCATACGATATGTTTCATTGAAACATTTGAATATGACCAGTTAGTAAATGTAAACGTTGTTATTTTTACATTTCTGTTCTCCGGGGTAATTTAGAGAAAGGGATTAGGAGAGGGCAATGACCTTATATTAAGCGGTTTTATTTAGCTTGCCCTTATTGATACGTTTCAGCCAGAAGTTGAAATTTATTTAATTAATTATAAGAGTGTACACATACCTCACTGACTTTGATATTTCGGTGAAATTAGTTCGTTCTTAGGTATCTACTACGCCTAAGTCGTATTAAGTAAAGTCGTGTTGAAAAGTGATGTATCAGCCAGCATTAGGTAAATAGCAAATTGAAAGCAAGATTTCTAAAGCGTTGTTACACGTCCATATTCATCCATGCTATGTAATCTACCGACTAGATAAGCAAAAAGACTATGAAGGATAAAATGTAACTATTACATCAATTATAGTGCTTTTTATGTCTACATAGTTAATATTAATTTTTTCATCGTTTCTATAATGTCACGCGTTCAAAATTTGAAGTTTACTTCACGAAATATGAGGCACATCAACCTTATACATCTTAGAGCAATCGAACTTAATTGGTACAGTCGCAAACGAAACTTTAACTTTACATTAAATGTATTTGTGTATAAATTCGTAAAAAATAATGAGACGTCTTGTTTTCGATCTTTTAATTTATACCTTATGGGCAAAATGGTTAATTATCTGCTTCATTAATTTTAATGAAATCTTCGGTTAATCCTCCGCTATTAACAATGAATAAACTGCCGATGCCATTAAAGTGCGTAAAGGAAGTGTATTTATTTATGTAATCACAAGAATAAAATAGATTTTTAGATGGGAATAATTACGAAAGTGTAATAGATTTTATCTCTAATAACAGAGAAAGTTACCAATTACTTGATTTTCAATTTGCTCCTGTATCATAATAAATTAGATATATTTTATTACTTTGTCATTATTATTATTAACGATTTGCACTGTATAATTGCTATATTATGGTACTTTCTTTTCTTTGACGACCTCAGTAGCATCCGTCAGCAAAGTCTAAAAGCATTTTATGTTTCCGTATTTCAGACAATATTTAATGTGAACTTTATTTCCTTAAAACCCATAATGGGATCCCGTAGTTAATATGAATGTTATTTATTCCGAGTAGGTTTTTAGTTCAGCAGTAACACTGCTTATATTCAGTAGGCCATAAAAATTAATTGATTTACTTTTATGACAGTTCTGTTATCGACTGTACATCGAATCGGTTGTAACTAGCCAAAGTGGCGTTTACTTTTAGCAATAACGCAGTCACATTTGTGTTAATAGCACATAGAGGAAAGTGAAATTTTGGAGAATGCAAATGGTTTAAATTACGTGCCATACCGGCGTAGGTACTGGGGAAAATGCTCTCTCCCATTGCAGTATACGTAATGCCACTTCGGTCATAACACTGTTAAAATAAAGGCGTTAACAGTAAATAAAGAAAGAATTTTTTGGAAAAAAGTTTGAGTTAAGTCAAATATGAAACGTTTTGTTGTCCCAAATAAATTTAAAAATTTTGTTTGTAACTTTTTTACGTTTTATCTATTGAACGAATCTCCTTGAAGTAATTTTTTTAATATGTCATCAAGCTCGCCTTAATCCTTATTAATGCAGCGAATTCGTAAAATAAATATACTACAAATTTTGCATTCTACGCTAGTGTTCTCTGTCAAGAACAGTGCTAACTAATGGTTGTAATAAAAACGTATTCTAAAGACGTTAAACTATTCCGTATTAACATATTGATGACAGACAATGATGCAACCTGTATGTATTTAGATGACACACAAACGTCTTCAAAATTGTTCCACGTACCTAAGTGATCTTTACGTAACTGAGTTTAAGCCTGATTCGGATTACGCATTATGTTTTTATCAAAACACAGTAATCACGCTAAAATTGGTCTGAATTGCACTGGCGCTATTATGTAATTGGTTTGATACATAAAATGCACACATTACACGGTTATAACTGCATCATGGATAATGGATATTTGAAAGCAAATGCCCACTTATTGCAGTCTCAAACAGAGTAAAACAATTGTTTGCAAAATGAATGAAACATTGTGTGTGTGACGTTACATTTTGTACAATTATTTGAAACATAGAAGTTGTGAATGTTCTACATCAATAATAATTCAATGATGGAATTCAAAATGAATACGCTACACAACTTTTAACGTCTAATTTTAACTTGATATGTGAGTATGGTGCACCTATTCTGATGTAATAATTCAATGATGGAATTCAAAATGAATACGCTACACAACTTTTAACGTCTAATTTTAACTTGATATGTGAGTATGGTGCACCTATTCTGATGTAAAAATTAGGCTTTTCCTTATATTATGACTGGAAGTTGATTCGATAATTGTGCGTAGATATCTCCCTAAACACCCAAACCTGACGAAATTAAGAAAAGTTCATCATCATCAGCCTATTGCAGTCCACTGCTGGACATAGGCCTCTCCAGTTGTTCGCCACTTAGGGCAAACATCTGGAGGATATACCCATAATCGCCACGCTGGGCAGGCGGGTTGGCGATCCCAGGGCGTAGCTTCTCGCTCCGGTGACGCCGCTGCCCGTTATCGGTCTGTGGTATTTAGCTTGAATTGTGATGGTTATACCGCCACCAGTCGGTTGCCAGCGCCTCGTTTGTTATTTGGCAGGATGCACCACGTGCAGGTGAGGTTGGCTTGGAGCGAAAAGATGATGGGTCGCTCCCATACATCCCCAGTTCATAAGAAAAGTTCATACATCGAATAATCTTTCGTATTCATAATATTAGTAGGAAGTACCTGCACAATCTCCTGCTAAACTTCATTACATTCAGTGTAGTTATAAGTACCTAGCCTGTAGAAAAACAAGCAAGTACTCAATTGAGCACCAAAGCACATGTTTGTTACAATTTCTAATTCCGGTTTAGTTATTTCAGTTTGTAAACGGAAGACTCCGGCGCAGGATTTAAATTGGGTGCGGCCTCAATCACGTATTACGAGCATGCGACTATCGTGGGAGGCAATAACTTCCAACTACCTTCAGTCCAATGCCGTTTGTTGGATTTACTTATCATTTATCGATATAATTGTGTAACGTTACAATAGGCAATTGTCGACTCTAATTAGTTTAGTAGGAAAGTAACTGTAACGTAATGAGGATCACGGTGGATTAGGGGCCATCCATAAAGTACGTCACACGAACTTCGTGATTTTTTTAGCAAATACCTAATAATGATTTTTTTAAATACTTAATACAAAATAGATTCCCGCACAGTACAAACATTTGTGTTTGTATTGGTCTGGTCTGGGTGTTTCCTACCTATAATATGTATTTATTTACAAAAAAAGTATCTAAGTAAGTTTATCACTTGTCTAGTACCTACCCATGACCCATAGTACAAACTTCGGCTTAGTTTGGGGCTAGATGACGATGTGTGTCTTGGGTTATTTATTTATTAAAATACCTATATATAGCAATGATTTTTGCAGTGCTAGCTTCCGAAACAAAGCAACAGAGAAATGAAATAGAAGAGATCTCAGATTTTGTTAAAGCACTGACAGTTTAACAGTACTCAGGTTAGCGGAAACGGACCGGAAATTTTTACATATCGACGATGCTTATCGCCTTTATAGATTCAATATATGCGAATTCGCTCGTGCTTATTAATTAATTAGTTGTGGGCGGTGTTCTGTGACCGGATTTTAACGTTTTTAAACTGCGCTTGTTAGCTTCATTTGTATTTAATGAACTGTAAACAAATCGTTGTAGATCTAAGCTCTGTTAGGTATATTTCGTATCTACGTTTACATTAGCAATGGCATAATTAGAGCACATTAGCTGTAAGGTGAACGAAGCTAGCCTACCTAGATTCTAGGTGCGCTAGGTGTAGCTAAACAGTAGCTGGGTTTGCTTGGCACAGTTAATGATTGAAATCACCTTTAACATAAGTCAAACACTGAAGAGAGTTTATGATATAAAAATTAATTGTAACTGCATATTTATTACACTATTTACACTCCACCTTTTTTAAATATCAAACTTTGCCGTCGATTCAATCTACCATCAGATTAAAATACTGTGAAACTAAAAATTGTTAGCGTGAATAAATGTTTAGTTATTTTAGTAACAATAAAATATAATTTTACATGCAGAATAATATTAACCTAACCATTTTTCAACGAAAGCAACCATTGTAATAATTTTGATTTGACACATTATGAAACGGCTGTTTTATCAAGGTTTCATATTGTTATAATTGTATTATAATGAATTATAGAAAGGTAAGCCGGGCCATTGCATCGCCTGTAGCTACCAGAGAGTTTCAACACAAATATTGACATTATACTTAGGTACTTTTTACTTCTGCACCTTTCACGTGTATTTGATATCGAAAAATATTTTAAATCTTTATCAACCTTAATTTGGGTTACTAAGTTGCACTACAACGATTGAACTTTTCAGGCAGTTAGGGGGGTTCGGGACACTATAGGGGCGGTGAAAAACCTTTCCAAAACCAACTTAAACTTTGCTCTAACGATACGTCAAGACGGTCAAAATAATAGTTCAACTGTAAGCATTATGTTACAGTTCACAATCTATCGACAGTTTACAATCTAGCGAGATAGATTATAATCTAATGTTATTTACGATTTTACGTTGACACATTTATGCAATGCCAACACTAAACGCAACCGAATATTTATGAGACTTGCTTAATTTGACCCTTCAGCAATGTGTAAATTCCACCTACGCTGTGGCCCGAAGCAATGCCCTTTAAATAGTAATAGACACTTTAAAGTAAATGTGTGATACATGTGTAACTATAATAACCATCAAAAACTTAAATGGTCGGCGATCATAATAAAAATAACCCATAGGTAAGTTCATAATACTTTCTTTCCAGCATATCTAATTCAGATTTACGTAATAATCCAAAAGTACCATAAATCGATAACACTTGTACCGAAAGGGGACTCTACTCAAAAGATGCACTATATATTTTTGCTTGGCGGGCAGGGTGGTGACCGCAGTAGGTTTTATTTGTACCCTGGTAGGTAAATGTTGCTCTCCATTTTCCGATATTCTCTTAGTCGTTTTCTACGACTTGTACTAGATCCGGAAACCACACGGACAAGCATACCTATTTCCATAAACTTATATATTTAGAGTTCTGAAGTGGAGACCGCGTCTCGACAAATGTTATGAAGGACGCCCTCAGGCTAGGTGGAGTGACGACTTGCGCAAGTCGGCTGGCAAATACTGGATGCGAGAAGCCCAGAACCGATCAAAGTGGCGAACATTGGGAGATGCCTATGTCCAGCAGTGGGCTGATAATGATGATGATTCTTATTTCCAAGAAGACTGACCGTAATTCCGCCAGGAGGCCATTACGCAACATCCAAAATCAAGCACCAACATTGCCAGTAAAAGTGTGCCTCTAATATCCCGGTATCTTCCATCTCCAATCGCGTTGCATAACATTGAACTATAACGGATTATGCGTATCTCCCGATCTCGCACCTGCCCTGCACAACGCAGTTCACTTTCGATGCGCCGGCGCAGTCGTGACCGCTCGCCATCACTCCCTTTCCGCTGTCACGAGCCATAGTGGTGGCTGTACTAAGGCTTAGTATCCATTATGAGATATTTGTTTTGACACCTTTCAGGGAGAACATCGTAAATATTTTCGAGAGAACCGAGCTTAAACCAAGCATCACGAGTGAGGCGAGTTGAACAGAAAAGTCTAGACATTTTAACATCATATTTGAATACCAGACCATTATTCATGAATGTTATTGTCCAAATGTGCTCATGTATTATAGAACTCTTATAATGTAGGAAATGTTTATTTATGTTGAGAAGGAGATTTCCATGAACAGAATTGGCGAGAAGTTCTGCGTATTCCAACTTTATGTCTCTCTATGTGTACTAGACTCTAAGATATAGTAAGGAATATCATCTCAGATTAGGTTCATGGAACTGACATTTAGGTAAGTTGTTATGTCAGAAGGCTATGGGGAAGGCGTGTGATTTGTAATGATACCGATTCCATAGCGATGTAAATATGAGATTAAGTTATTGCCGAATCAATCTTTTTTATTAACTGTCTATACTTATTATCTTGTCTATACTTAGGATTACGTTTAAATACCTACATAAACTTTTTGAGATAGGACAAGCATTCATCATCAGGCTATTGCAGTCCACTGCTGAACATAGGCCTCTCCAGTTGTTCGTCAATTAGGGCAATCATCTGGAGGATATACCCATAATCGCCACACTGGGCAGGCGGGTTTCAGGACAAGCATAAAAAAGGTATTGCGTACTTCACATCAAGAGTGCTAAATGACAACTTTTTCTGTTTTATTAAAAGATGTAATTCAGCAATTGTGTGCTCACATCTCGCATTCATTAGTGCTTCATCAACCATTCGCAGTCTATTAGTGCTGGGTAAGATTGAAAGAAGGAAACATTTTTTTGCTGGAAGAGTGTCATGACCTACCTACATTTTTATATTCAATTATGTGTGAATTTGCCCTCGATTTCATCTGATGGTAAATGACAAAAAGGACGGAGATGGAGCACGCGCAGACAGTAAGTCCAAATTCACTCTTGGCTTAAAGACACCTAGATTGTTGTTTTGGGGAAACTTTTGCTGGGAGGTTATTCTACAGCTCGATTCGGGTTCGATGGTTCGACAGAACGTACTCTTCATAAAAACGTTTAAGTATACGTCATACTATTCCATTCCAACTCATCATGAATTCACAATCGTACGTCGCCTACTTACCACAACAACTATTACTCATGCGTTCATGAATGAATTCAATGCTCTATATTTGGCTGCCACTTCAAACGGGCCGTCAGTTCGTGATCATAATATTTTGCAACGGAATCTCGAGCGAACTTTACTCTAGATAACAGGTACCGTGGTCTTTAAAGGCTGAACCCGTGCGGTTGTATAATTTTATATACTTTATGCCTCAATGCTTGACCCGGACAGGATTTTCGCAATTTTTCGTCGGTCGTTCTTTACAAAAGGGGCTGACATTTGCATTTGAGCTTCGGCGCGTCTATCGAAACTTTAAAAGAACAGGATGGTGAACTCTTATCGTGAGTATCTTATTTAAATGAAAGGCTTTATGGACTATAGACCCTGGGACCTGCTAATATAAGATAGCCAATGAGTCAAAGGTTAAAATGGTGCAAACTGTGAGAGCCTAGACTTATATTTGGGCTAACTATAGATATTAATAAATACACATGAATAACTAATGAAAGGTCTTGTAAAGTTAGACTTGAGCTAACTGTGGGTAAACAAATACAAATGAATAACTAAAGTTTTTGTATAAATAGAAAACGTAATTAATGTTACAAAATTTTTATTTAGGACATAGACCCTAAAAAAGGTTGGTGAAGACCAGCTTTAAAAATTAAAATGCTGAGATTTTTAAATTGAAGTTCTATTATTTAAAAAGTTTCATTAATTTTACTTTTCTTCTCTCGTTATTATTGCTCCTATAACCCAATCATATTAGAGCCTTTTTTACCCAATAGGTATGCTGGGCTACCCTTACATAATTGTATTGTACCTACCAACTCGTATACCTAATTCACCCAATGTACGTCGAATACAACTAACAAAACATCATCATAATGACACTCCCAGTCCATTTATTGTCTACAACATTGTTAAGCAAGTACTTGCAAGTATATCGCTTCCAAATCATATTTGTTGTACCCTCCATTAAAGCTAATGGCGAAATCTTTGTAATTTATGAGCTACCATTGCATATTTGTTGTTTGAAAGTCAATATCAAAGTGTGGACTATAGCTGGCTTATAACGCACTATCCGTCAATGTTTCGACGGGATTGTGTCAAGGTGAACGATCTTAATCGTACAGTTAACAACTAGATTGCAGTCGAGTTTGTGTTATTAATATTTGGAATGATAACAAGTTGAATGATCGCATTCATTAAGTTACTTTTTGCAGTCATTGCAACTGTTTTGTATCTCGTTTCGGTCTGATGTTAAACAGTTACCGCCGTTCATAGACTCCATCTCTCACCTCTGGGTCGTGTTTCTGCCGATGTGTAGGGTTTCCGGAGCTCGTGGGCGGTTAGGGTTGGGCCGGCATGGCGGTGGAAACTGACCAGTTACTTGCCCGTTGTCACAGCAACTTGGGCTTCTCTTTCGCTTTCCATCATATTTTTCCATCATGTTAATTCTTATCCGCCCAATGCTACAGTAAAATATAATTTACTTATTCATTTAGGTGATATAAAATGCTCTGTGAAATACAATATATTTTATTATGCTAGTACATTACGTCGTATTTAAGACGTAAGTATCAAATGACGTAATTCAAAAGGATCAATTTCGGTTAGTGTGCTGTAATGAATATCTAACAGATATTACAAAATAATATTTCTTTGAAGGCCTTTGACAGGCGACAATATTATTAATAGTCTGCTCAACTAGAAAAAACAAGCTATAGATATTATTTATGAACTTTTGGTCATAATTTTTATTTTACAATTTTTTTTACAGTCTTTCAATGAAATTGTGAATATAAAAATAACTATCGGTAAGAATGACAGCAAATAAAAAAAATGCATTTTGTACAATATCAAAATAAATGAGTCCAAAAATAATTATAATCTAATCGTGTTAATGACTCCACTAGTCCTAATTATTCTTTATCCTCAAAATTAAATTATCCTTAGCTTACAAAGGCGCCACCGTAAATTATGTATTTAGGAGTTATTAGTAAGGTTTCGTCCTTTTTAGGTAGGATCACACTCATATTACACTCCAGTAGGTTTGCATGATACACATTGACATTTCCTATGGCGAACCTGTAACTCATATTCTGTAGAAAATTAATTATCCCAATCCTTTCCAACAACATAATTACCTGAAAACGTGATTATAGCCATTTAAGATGCCATTCGCTTCAAATATTTTTATGTTCTGCGTTTTGGTTTTAGTTTGAATTATTTTTTTAATTTATATACGCAGGCCTATGATCTGTCTCAACTATAACTTATTAACAAAAAAATATTATTTTTGTCGATGATTATTATTGTGATATCTAGATAATAAACATTTCCTATTTCTTATAATTAATGATCGCGTCCTTCTAGGTCAATTATGAAAAAAAATCGGGAGTTACGACGCCACAGACATACACTTCAAATGTATAACACCCCTCTTTTGCGTCTACGATTTTACAAGGTTGCAAGGCAATAAACAAAGTGCTGACAATTAAAATGATAAGGAGTCAAGTGGCAATAAATTGGGCATTGACGGCACTAAGTATTAAAGACCAGACGTCACTTGTCCGTTTCGGCAGAGACTTGAGCATCTTTTTCCACAATATAACAATGCTGTAACCTTACTATCACTTTTGCAGCTTCGCCTTAATGGTCGCGATGGAAATCGATTAATATCATAATTAATTTGATTATTTCTGCACAAATAGTAGGTAAATGAAAACCGACGCTTAGTGATTATTAAGCGCAGTGGTTTGTTTAGTCACTCGGGCATTTGATATGTCAACTAGTCATAATGTTGCTATGTAAGTACATAATAAAAAAATCCAAAGTTAATCTCATTAATTCAGTGTTATATGTAGTTTCACTCAAAAATTTTGTAAAATGGATGTTGGTTTTGTAAAATGAATGATTAAACTGAATTTATCTGAAAATGCCTAGTTTAATTTGTCAAGATTAGCATAAATAAACTTGGGTTGCCAGAAGAGCGAAGCTGCCGAGTTTGAGTCGAGCTGAGAAATTGGAACTTAGATTTGAGATAGGTAGAAAGTTCGGATGGTGAAAATCGAGTGAATTTTACAAAGAATATGAATTTTGCGACGCAAGGATATAGGTAACCAGTGAAGGTGAAGGATACGATAATGATAGATTTATATCTTCTCCATTTTACAGCATATTTCTAATAGGTCTGGCGATTTCAGTTCACATCACGAAAGCAGACCAATGCCATTCAAACGAGCCGGTCTGTGGCACCGACGGTCGGACGTACAAACACATCTGCGAGTTCAATTATGCCAAGCGTTACGACCCAGACCTAGAAGTTCTCTACGACGGTGCTTGTGCTCCAATGAAGCTTTCCCATAAGAATCCTCGTCTCTTCTTATCAGCAGCTAAAAAGGAACGCAATGATAGCGTAGTGGAAAGCAATAACAATAGCTGTACGTTAATGATGTTACCGGTCTGCGGGACCGACGGAAAGACCTACAGGAATAAATGTTTCTTCTCGTTCTTTAAAGCTAAGAAGAAGATTAAATCTCTTGATATAAAGCATAAGGGGTGGTGTAGGGGACGCAAGAAGAAGTCGTCGGATATTTTAAGATGGTTTTTTTATGTGTGATATATTTTAACGTAAATATGTATTATTTTTATTATGTCGTCGTAAATTAATTATAAAAAATACTATAGGCTGGTGCTGCGTGTTACTCTTTTTATGAACCTTTGAAATCCCTTACGATAGCATCGGTATAAAAATTATTTTAAAAAATCTTGATACTTCTTATTTAAAACATATTTCCCTCCATTTCGTGATTGTATGGGATGTCAATGTCAATACTATGGGATACATTAAAGAAATCATGAAGAAACACTCGACAGGCCAACTTGTAAGTGGTAACTAACGAGAAACTAATTTAGGAGAGGGCCCGTTGACGCAGTAACTTCTCTCCCTGACGAGACGGTACACAAAACGTCAAAATAGGTACCTATAGCGTCCATGAGCATAGATCCAGTGGGAAAGCAAAGGGCAACATGCTACCTACTGTGAAAAGAATCCTAAAGAAATAAATGAACGCATTTTCTTTTTATGACAGAGGCACAGGCAAACGACCCTGAAAGTCACGTGATGGTAAGTGATCACTGCAGCCCATAGACACCGCAATACCAGAAGAGTCCCAGGTGCGTTGCCGGCCCTTGAGGAATTTGCAGTGCATTGAACTTGTCGTGACAACCTGAAATCTTAAAACTGGCTTTAAGCCATAATAAGTGTATGTGCAAACACAGGCGTACCTACTCGTTGCTTCCTCACCCAAATCTGATGAGACCATAGTGCGACGCGACCAACGGTTTAACGAGCTTTCCGATGCAGAACAGAAAAACCCAGTAACAATCCACTCATGATTCAAACCCGGGGCGTATTAAGTCTAAGATGGCACTTGGTACTACTAGACCTGTGTACTAGACATACGAGTCAATCTCTATGCGATCTCTTCTACCAAATAAATATAAAATACTTCAGACCTGATCTCAGACTAAGGTTCCTTAGGTTCTATATATATCAGATAGCTGGGGATTTTCGAGACGACAATCCATATCTGAAACTGTCGGATATATCTTTACATGGATTATATTTTTACGTGTTCGGATCGGATTCGGATCGGACGTAGTCCGAAACTGCTCTAACTAGCGTCACATAGTACTACAATGAACATTTTTGTACCCAGTAGACTAATAAGTCAGTAATTAGACCTACAACCCACGTGTAATTTACCTATATTGTAGTTTCGATGTAGTAAAATAAATCAAGGGAGTAATTGTACTTACATAAATCTTGTTCAATTATTTTCAACAAACTACGCAAATTAAAATATGTAGGCATCATTAAATTGCGTCGGGCACAAGCTGCCTGATTAAAGGGGAAACTCTCACCGACTCGGACGTCATGAAAGGAACATTTCTTATACTTCTACGTACGTATGTAATTATTTTTATACCACTAATGTGGCAAACAAGCCTGATGTTGAACGGTTACAGCAATTTTTGGACGCCAGCAACACTAGGGGTACCACATGCCCGTTGCAGACTCTTTAAAAACCGCTTCCCAACCTTTTTGGAGGACCCCACACTGTAGTCTCGAAAGATCGAAAGAGAGCCTTGGAGGAGAGCTTCGGCGGGGTGTTCATTCCATAGCCCGAGTTTGCGTGGCAAGAAGTTTCTTTTGAAACTGGTACGGGACCACTTAGGCTCTAGGGTATGTGTCTGAATCTCCTGAACATACCTATACTTTTAAATAAATCTTTGAAATTTAAAGTTCTTCCTAAATTACTGTGATGACAGTCAAGCCGGGTTTGTCATTTTCACCAGACAAGCCGAGGAAGTCCAGGAGACGGCTAGAAAAGTCGGGATCGGTCAGTTTATAGCTAGATCTTTCTGTAAGATTACAAGCCTATGTATTATCGACCCATTACATAAACGGAAACTATCAATTCAGTGATGACCCTTCTAATGAGCATTAACATTTATAATTCATTAAATGTTTAATTTCAGCCGTCACATTATCGATTTCGATAAGGTGTCCCCCACCTCGTGTGATATCAAATGAAATCATATGGACCGATTCGCCGCAGCCCTCAGTGCAGATCGTACAAAAGAACCACATTCACAACTACATTTTCAAGTCAAAAAATCAAGTCGAAAGTAGAATACAATCGTTTGGAAATTCGGGAGACGTAAATAAGACTATAAGTCATACTATGAAATGCCGCCACAAACACGAGGACAAAAAAAATAATGTCCAAGTTATATCAAGCTATGGTAACAAAGTTGCGCTTTCAATAAAACGGAGTAGGGTACCCAGTACCCACCCACACATCGAAATTTCCCATAAATAGTAAAATAAAAATATTTTTATAAATAGACTAGCTTTTGCCCGCGGCTTCGCTCGCTTTAAATTCGGGGTGAATGCTCCATACAAACTTCCTCCCCTCCCCCCATTTTAGGGAAGTGGGGGGTTAGAAAGATCAAAAAGTAGCCTATGTTACTCTCCATCACTTCAACTATCTCCATTTAAAAAATCACGGCAATTCGTCGCTCCGTTTTGCCGTGATAGAAAGACAAACATACAGACAGACACACTTTCCCATTTATAAATATTAGTATGGATACTTTTTGCACATTAAAATTTTTCCCTGCCAGCACTTTGACCTGAGGCCTGATCAGAAGAAATCCCGCAACAAACTCACCAATTCGCCTTTTTTGAAAATATGAACATACCTACATTTTACAACCTTATATTAATTGTCAGATCATAATGTCCATGTGATATTATCTTCCATTAAGTCTTGTATTGTTTTATTAATAAAAGTTATGTACAGTGTTTGCTATTATTTGAACCTACAATATTTTTGAAATTACCCAGGAACCCTTTACAATAAGAATTTACCGCAAACTAGTTTGTGGTTAGAGTTTCTAAAGCCTTGCGTAAAATTGAAAAGCTATGTTTAGCAACAAAGAGTACCGATTAATTACTAGGTATTTACCATAAGCATTAATTAAACTCCGTCCATTATACTCGTTTAGTACTAGTTTAGTGTTTTTCTATTTAGAGGTTACTTAGATTTTTTTATAGTAGCTAGACATAATGGTTTTCCTACGCCCGGTGGAAAGAGAGGCACAAATCGCTGTGACAACGGGCAAGTAACTCAAGTAACTGATTAGTTACCTCTCAGTTGCCACCCCCATGCCGGCCCAACCCTAGCCCCCCAGGAGCTCCGAAAACCCTACTCACCGGCAGAAACACGACCCGGAGGTCATTTGGCTGCGGTATTTTATAGGGTGGAGGTCCTACCCCGGACGAGCGGCTCAAATCGAGCAAAGGTTCGCTATGCACTATCACTCTTAGCTCTAGATCGACCTACTCTGTTAGTGCACATCTTCTATATACTTATAATAAATCTGTAGAGGCCAATTCTGTACATTAATTATATTTTCAAAATAACTATCAGGGGATGATAAGTGATCGATACTGATGCCAAAAATGCAATTAGTAAAATTTTTATCTGTCTGTCTGTGTGTTCGTTATAGAAACAAAAACTACTGTACGGATTTTAACGAAACTTGGTACGATTATTCTTCATACTCCACGGCAGGTTATACTCGTAGTATACTTTTCATCACGCTACGATCAATAGGAGCAGAGCAGTGTTGGGAAAACGGGAGAAATTTTTGTCTGTATGTTAGCTTGCGCATCACGCGAAAACTACTGCATGCAATTGAATGCAGTTTTCACCAACGTATTGCTAGAGGTCTAACTTACAACTTAGGCACTAGGTATAGGTATAGATAGGTATTTTATGGAGGTCCGTTTTTTTTGTAACCCTATATCCACGCGTGCGACGCCGCCGGCACAGCTAGTCAAAACTAAAGGCTGACGTACACAAACACCCGTAAAGTGATTTTGGTCGCGTTTTGTGATCAGACGGTATATAGTCACAAGAAATAAACTTCCTCCCCTGAAGTTTGTCAGAAAGAGATCGCTTACTAACGATAAAGCCGCCATAATTGTACCACAAGATGTCAGGAATTATTTTTTTCTGTAAATGTTTGTATTTTGTATACATGCTCCTCTGCCGCCTCTTGCATAAAAAATGTGCAAGAATTTATCTATAATGCTACAGGCTATATGGCGGTGATAACTGACAAGTACTTGAGTTGGTTGCTTGTCCGTTGCCACAGTAATTTGGCCTCTCTTTCCTTTCCAGCAGGCTACAGGTGGCCACTAAGTATACTATGCTACTAAACTACAATATAGTTAAGCTATAAATAATTTGATCCTGGAAACTGGATCCCATCAAATAGCAAAAATCCACTTGATGAACATTTTTGTCGGGTTCCAGATGCTCGAAGTTTGATGCAAACTTCGAGCATCTGGAATTCGGAACTCTACTTCTTTGGTCTCATAACCAGCTTCACACACACACACACTACTCTTATGACGTCTTAGCGACGTGACACAAATCGTAAATTTGGAACTTTATATGTGGAACTCTAAAAGATTTGCTAATGGGTACAACTTACATTGAAACTACGTCTTAATCCGATAAGCATTTTCTGTCAACTTATAGAAATCAAAATCATATGAACTTTTAGCGTGTTTGAAGGCACCAAGTTGCAGTGGGCTGCAATAGGCTAATGATGATGAACTTAATTTTAGTAACCAAAAACTTACCATACTAATATATTGTACAATTAGAAATTCATTTTATTCTACAAATGTAGCATTTGTTAATTTTGGTGTAAAAATTACTGTCTCATAATGTAATTAAAAATAAATATAGCTTGTTCTGCTAAATTATGTCGTCAGATATCATAATTTCTTCTAAGATGTGTGTCTAATAGCACGATTATACTAAAAGCATACTTGTTCGGGAAATAATTACAATTTACATGCGCGTGCTAGAATTTCAATTTGTTATTGAGCAAGGAACAAAAGAACATTAAATAGGTACCTAATAATTACACTATGAACAATGTGGATTAAGGGGCTATATAACTAGCTGATATTTTCTCATACCACTCTCGGACACTATGGAGATAGGGGGTAAGTAAATACAATTAATTTCCTCTGTTATATGTCTACCTACAGTTTGTGACTTGTTAAGATGATATAATAGTGATGTCTTATCATCCATCAGAGTCTCTTCCTCATCAATCACTTTATTAGTGATGATTTACTCAAAATTGAGTCAGTAACAAACTTAGGCATACAGCTCACCACCATTACATTTTCATTTACACTTGCTTAGCAATACAAGTTTCATTTACTCTTTTACAGCGCCTCTGTTCTTGACAGTACTGACATTTGCCGTCACCAATGGACATTTTTGGTATAGATGTGGTGAAAATAAAAAAATCCAATCACCAGACGGAATATGCGCGACCAACGGAGTGACATACGCAACAATTTGTGATTTGGAAACCGCGCAGACGTTCGACAAATCAATTCAAATTCTACATAAAGGATCATGTCAAGGCAGTGGTTATCCCGACTATTATGATTATGGAAAACCAACCACACGTCCTGAAACCAACTATGTCTATGACTACGGAGATGTTACTACAGAGGGAAATTGGAGACCCCGGCCTCGCCCAACACGGTACCCTGGATATCCGACACCTCGACGACCTCTCCCTCCACGTCATCCCACAACAGCTTATCCTGACTACCCAGATTATCCCCATTATCCTACGCCGCCTCCACATCCTCGCACACCTGGATATCCGACAAGACGACCTCTCCCGCCATATCTCCCAACAACAGAATATCCTGACTACCCATATTACCCATATCGTCCTACGCCACCTCCCTATGATATCCATCCCGAAAATCCACCACGACCTGGTGACAAACCAAATTGTCCTGAGTGTAATAATGACAATATTCACGTGGACATAGATAATGAAGCCAAAAATGAAAATGATATCAATATAAATGATTACAAAGGTGTTACTGTCGATGCCAACAATGATGCACGAAATGATAATAACATTGGTATAGGTAAACACTCACATGTAGATTTGAATATGAAAAATGACGCCAATAACAATAACCACATTAAAATAGGCAGGGAGTCGCAGTACCCAAGCAAGCATATATATTATGTTTATCTTAAATAAATCAATAAAAATAAATAAATACTAGTAATAATAGTAATTTTTTATGTAGTCTATCCTACACACTGTAGTATAAAAATAAGAGATAGACTAGCAAGTAGATGTTTTTATAGTGACCTGATGGAAAGCGAAAGAGAAGCCCAAATCGCCGTGAAAACGGGCAAGCTTCTGATCAGTTGCCACCGCCATGCCGGCCCAACCTAAACTTCCC
This sequence comes from Conogethes punctiferalis, assembly GCA_031163375.1. Taxonomy (NCBI): domain Eukaryota; kingdom Metazoa; phylum Arthropoda; class Insecta; order Lepidoptera; family Crambidae; genus Conogethes; species Conogethes punctiferalis. The sequence continues at coordinate 19,445,214 of CM062081.1, read as the reverse complement.
GGGAGCTCCGGAAACCCTACTCACCGGCAGAAACACGACCCTGAGGTCATTTGGCTGTGGTATTCTAAAGGGTGGAGGACCATCCCCGGACGAGCGGCTCAATTCGAGCGAGCTTTATGAGGAACTTCTTGCCTCGCGCATCGGTTTTGTGGAACCAACTCTCTGCTTCAGTATTTCTGAACAGCTACGACATGGGAGCCTTCAAGAAACGAGCGTACTCCTATTTAAAAGGCCGGCAGCGACCCTAAACTCGATTTGAGTTGCGGGTGTCCATGGGCGGTGTCGACTGCTTACCATCAGGCATCACAATTGCTCGTCTGCCGCCTCTTGCATAAAAAAAAAAAAAAAGATTCGCTAAGCTTGAGCTTAGATTGAGCGTCTTCTAAGCTTAATGGTTAAGTCACATAGTGAATGTTGGTGAAAAGCCGAATTCATAGTATAGAGTCTGATGCTGAATTTGAGATTGTTGTTTGGACTGCCGGCAAAAATTTCAAGGCATAACGTGTATCTACTACGAGTATAATAACAGCTCAACCATTTATCGAAGCCATAGCGCTCCATACCTTACCCTTCAATTCAGAAAATACATACAAGTAAACTTTTGTATGTTCTGGAGGTTTTTAGTATTCTACCGTAAACCATATTTCCTACACATTAAAAAAACTTATTTTCCAAGTTTGCGAAGTTATTTGAAACCACTATTAGTTCAGACTCTCGAATTTTAAGCCTTAGTAATTTAGTAGAGCTTTTAGGTATATGCTTTTAGTATTGCTTAATGTGATTCTAATCAAAATGTCGGTCATACAAGCACACAAATGACATTAACATAAGACCTTCGCACGACACTTGATCTGTGTTACGTCCGAGAATTTAAATACAATGTCCATTGATGGCAACATCTGATTATCATGAGTACATTGATTTTATGTAACATTTCGACGAAAAGTTTATTTGACTCGTACTCAGTACAAGAGAACTTGTCTTCAAGAATTCGTGCCTAGGCCGCAACACTAAGCTTACTTAAGTACTACTTAACAGTTCACAGTTTAATTTGTGAACTAATATTGAATCGACCTATAACAACTAGCGACCCGCCCCGGCTTCGCACGGGTGCAATACTATATGCATATACATAAATCTTTCTCTTAAATCCCTCTTTTTATTAAAAAGACCACATCAAAATCCGTTGCGTAGTTTTAAAGATACAAGCATACATAGGGACAGATTGCCCTAAGTGGCGAACAACTTGAGAGGCCTGTGTCCAGCAGTGAACTGCAATAGGCTAAGGATGATGATGATGTGGTGATGAAACGACATAATAAATTATCACCATTAACATCAGCCTATCGCAGTTCACTGCTGGACATAAGCTACTCAAATTTTTCGTCACTTTGATCGATGTTAGGGTTCTCGCATCCAGCATTTGCCAGCTATTCATCACCCCACCTGAGGATAACCTACACTATGAAAAGCGGTATCCACTCCAGAATTCGTTTACCCCATTTTTAAATGGAGCAGAGGTAAGTAGAGAAGACCCTATAGTGTATAGGACGAGAAGTGCAGACCCAAAGCCTCCAACACACTTAAATTTAGGTCTTAGCAACGACACTAGCAATCCTATTGGAAAATAATTGAACCCTCAATAAAACTGCATGGATACTAACAAAAATGCAAAGAATTCGTATCCATAACAGTCCCAGATGTAATTACATCACAGTAATCGTAACAGTTAACACCTCACAATGCTGGGAAAATTCTCTAAAGAAAGACGATTCTAGGAATTATATCACTAACATTGTGGCAGGTGAGTAATCTCATTCTTTAATCGTTCTAAAGAGATGTTCATGCTCCCATTAATAAGAGTGGCAAACAACCGGAGAGGTCTATGTCCAGCAGTGGACATTTATTGGACAGTGGACATCGGGAGCATCATCATCATCAGCCTATGCAATATACGTCTTTTCATCATAACTAAATGGTAATAAAACAAAGTCGTTTTGTCTGTCTGTCTGTATCTTTATGTATGCTTAGATTGTAACATCATGCTTACAGTTTAACTATTATTTTTCGGTGGATTGTAAGCGATCCAAGTGAAATTATTAAATTAAAACCTGTCGCGCGTTAAATTATCAACAGGGCCAATTTGTTCCACAATTTTACGTTGACATATCTATCACGTAATTTTTAAAAACATAACAATCAAATTCCATACATTTTTGGGCCTCTTTTGATGTAATGTTATTTTTGTTATACGTATGTTTAGAACTATAATAACGTTTTAATTGGCTAGGGGGTGTGGCTTGGCCGGCAGTCGGTGATGAGTCACTATTTTCTTAACGCGAATGAACTATAGGCATTTAGAACCATACTTAATATCGCACCAAACCTGTAGGATTGCTGTGAGTCAAGTTATTCAGATTAGAAAAAAATATTTATTGGTTTCTGAAAGTGCTGTATAGCATATTGACTATAAGACATAGATATTGCTCAGGTGATAATCGGTGACCGTCTTTTCGGAATTTAATTTTAAACAACAGAAATAACGACTTCAAGCAGATGACTTACTTTTTTTGACCTTACTTTTTTTTATTTCTACTTATTAAAACAATTATCAAAGACAAATGTTTTCAATTTATGCAGGTACATACACAGAGTAATAAAAACAAACATCAACTTTCTGAACTATTTAATGTGAACTTATTTTGAAAACATATTCTTTAAAAAAATCAAATCATCAATATCGTCATAATAATTGTAATCATAATATTTAAAATGAGTAGCAAGATGATTCTTGACTAATTGATAACGAAACGACAGATTGACCTGGCATGGCTTTTTTTGCGAGTTACTAAGTGTTACTGTTTGGTGCATCTTAATTCCATCATAGCATGACTTTACATGCTTCTTCACTTTGCCCAGGCAGGATACCTTTGTAGTACATTTTAGTTGTTTCGAGGCCCCGGGTTTGCTTATCGCGTTATTCTTATTACACTCCGTGAATGCCGCCAAAACTAAAACTAAACATGTAAATATTATACTTACAACCTATCAAAATAACACTCGCTAACAGGGCAAGTTTATCACTTGAAACTATATCGATAAATAAAATAATTATTAGAGCAAAAAGAAAAGAAAACTTTTCCGATACCTAAAAGTAGACGAAATTATAATGTTGGTAAAATAAAATACATATTACGATGAGTAAGCAGAACACCCTCAAAAAAGTTTGATATGCTAAAACGCAGCTCTTATTTTTTTCGTCTTAAAATGCGTTTTCGCGCCCCTGGAGTTTTTGGGGAGAACGCCGGGGTATGTGCGACTCGCACGTCGTTTACGAAATGGAACAATGGCAACCTGCCCAAAGACGTTATGAAGGCAGGAATGGAGCCCATAGTATGGGGTCACGGGTCCTTAAAACCAGAGTTGTCAATACATTGTATCTTTAGGTATAATAAGTTATTTTAATGTAGATCCAAAAATTACGTCAATACTTCGTAACTTAAGTTATAAATAATTATAATTAATTTTCCATAGTTTATGTTCGATGAAACGGCAAATCAAAGCGGAATATAATAACAAAAAAGAAACTTTGATAAAATTATGCATCACCTACCTAATAATACGTTTACGAGTATAACGATGAAACGCTTCATAACGACTGGCTGAGAACTCTTTTACATAAATCAGAAGTTAATTACCTGTATGTTTTTATCGAGAAGGTATGTTTTCAATTAGAAAATAACATTAATACGACTAGGTACACTAGTTGCCTACCTACATGAAAATATAATCATAAAAAGCGCAGAGCGTGTAGGTACTTGATCACGTTTGAGTTTTGAACGACAAAGAATAGTCCAAAAAAACACAAAGATAGACCTTTTGGACTATCGGTAAAGACTAAGAAAATTTCCTAAAACTTTGTTAACTGTTAACAAAATGTTAGGAAATTTTCTTTATGTCTTGGAAACTTTATCATAGAGTGGTGAAGTCAGGTCTAAATTTGATATGGACTTTATATCTGGACTTACACCAAACCTACAGGGTTGCTGTGAGCCAAGTTATTCAGGTTAGAAGACTCGCCAACATCTGAAGAACTAAAATTAGACCGTCCGCCCTCGTGCAATAAGCGGTGACCTATAAATAAATAAATAATAAATAAATAACCCAAGACATGCCACGCTGGGCCACACAGCGCCACCTAGCCCCAAACTAAGCCGAAGCTTGTACTATGGGTACTAGACAACTGATAAACTTTAAATAAATAAATAAAAAAAATAAAATATATGTTTATTACCAAAAGAAATTTACAATAGATCATTATTTAACATCGACTTATGCACTAAGCAACATGCTTGTTTCGCAAAAGTCAAAATGAGTGAAAGAAAGCTGTATTTTCTATTGGGCTTTGTGTGTGTGTGTGTGTATGTATGTGTGTTTGAGTTGTGTGTGTAGTGTTCCTCTGAACAAGAAATAAGCGAGAATTTATGCAAGAAGGTTTTCCGTTTGAATATAGTTCAGTTCCAAAAGCCACGATTCGACAGTTCGTTTTGCCTGAGCTACGGGTGATGCTTTTATATCCAATTTTTTACAAACTGCGTTGTAGATACGAGGCATGAGATAATAAGGGTGACGCTTGGCAAAACTAGATCGCGCTATGGGAACAGGCACCCTAAACACTCGTGAATCAGCCAAGCGCTTGTAGTTTGGGGAAGCAAGAATAGTCCGATGTGTAGCTGTTATTGCCCTTAGTGCAAACAATTGGCGAACTCTCAGGACCCGACATTCTTGGTAAAGAAGATCTGTTCTAAACCGAAATGGCTTTCTCAACATTACTTTAAGGACTGCTCTTTGGGATCTTTCAAGCCCAATCATGGTTGATTTCACTGAACCTCCCCAAGCTTTAATGCAGTATATTAGCAAGGATTGGCAGAGGGTTTTATATACCGTGATCATGGTTTTTTTTGTAGCTGATTGTCTAAGAGCTTTCATAATGTAAACTATTTTACGTACACGAGCAGATAACATTGCAATGTGGTGTTTGTATGATAAAGTTTCATCCAGCACAATCCCAAGATATTTAATATGACTAGTGCGAGTAATTTTGGGGCAATCACAGGAAATCTGAGGACTCTGTAGGTAACAGTTATGCAATTTCAGCGATTTAGTCAGAGGAGGTTGAGAAACGCGTGTTTTAAAGAACGGTATATAGTTTGTTTTGTCCTTATTTAAAGTAAGTAGGTTTGTTTTAAGCCAGTCTGAGACAATTCTCATTCCTCTCTCTGCAGCCCTATATGTGTCCTCCCAAGCATCGCCTTGAAACAATATGACTGTATCATCAGCGTAGCATATCATGTCGCCGCCCGTCGAAACTTGTAAAAGATCACACATGTAGACTAAAAATAGTGTTGGGCCAAGGATGCTGCCCTGGGGCACGCCAAAATTTACCGGTAATTCGTTACTCATGTAAGAACCTACTCGAACACATTGATTGCGGCCTGAGAGGTAGCTCCGAAACCAATCTTGTACCAATCCTCTGAAGCCAAGGCAGTCCAGCTTCCGAAGCAGAATCGGAATCGACACGGTGTCAAAAGCCTTGGCGAGGTCAATAAAGACACCTAGGCAACGTTGGTTTTTATCCAAAGCCCTTGACACTATGTCACTTACTGTTAATACCGCGTCCTCGGTCGATTTCTTGCACCGAAAACCAAACTGCCTATCCGGAAGAAGTTCGTTTTTTTCAAGGTACGTGACAATTCTTAGGTTTACTATTTTTTCTAAAAGTTTTGAAAAAATTGATAGTAGCGAAATTGGACGATAACTTGACGGAGCATCCCTAGCACCGCCCTTATGGATTGGTGTGATTAGCGCTGTTTTCCAGGTCTCAGGGAAGGTGCCACTGGAGAGGCTTAAGTTGAAAATATGGGTTAGTGGTTTTACTATCAAATCTCTAGTTTGCTTGACTAGTATTGGGGTGCACATATCAATTCCTGGGGAACTATCAGGTTTTAGGTTTGCTATTAGATCAGATACCTCGATCTCATCTGTTGGGGCCATATAAAAAGAATTTGTTGTGGTTCGTATTTTTGTAGTGGCTGCTAGCGCAGTCTGAGTAGTACGGAGCTCATTCATTGTTTCCCTGGCAAGATTTTCTCCAACACTTGTAAAGTATTGGTTGCAGTAGTTTAGAGAGGATATTGGGTCCGATTTGCTTTTGGATAGTTCCATATTTGGTTTGTGGGGTTGATTTAAATGGCATATGCTTTTAATACTTTTCCAAAGCTTTTTTGGGTTATTTTTATTAGTTATTAACAAATTATTTTCATATTCACTTTTTAGTTTGCGGAGTAGGTTGTTCAGAAAATTACGATACCGTTTGTAAACAATTTGGGTTACTTCATTGAGAGGTTGTTGTCTTGCTTGGAGGTGGAGTTTATCACGGTGTTTTTGACATCTGATTAATCCCGGTGTTATCCACGGTTTCAAATTAAATTTAGTACGGCTTACTACTATTTCTTTGTTATTTTTATTGATTGCTGACGTAATAATATTGGTGAACATAGCTGAAGCCTTATTGACTTCTTGGCAATCTTCTATTACGGACCAGTCTGTCGACTGCAGTTCTTCTATAATGGCTTTGTTATCTAATTTAAGATACGATCGTCGCTTTGTACGCCGGGTATTACCAATTTTTGTTGCCGTTATGCAAATATAGTGGTCGGTTATGTCTGTAGTGCAGACCAGGCTATTAGTGTGTATTGGGTTTTTTACAAAACAGTGGTCTAAGCATGCGTCTGCACGTGTGGGCTTGGTAACCGCGGGCAAAAGTTGGTGTTGAGCTAGTAGGCATACATAATCGGTACACATATCACTTAATGGTTCTGAGCAAATGTCAAGATTTATGTCTCCTGTAAGAATGACACTACTTTTTCCTCGAGACTGGCCCAAAATTAAATCTAGCGAATTTATGAAATTGCCGGCGTTCGTGAAAGAAGGAGGTCTATATATACCTAGCACCAATACATCAGAGCCAAGGCTGACTTGAAGGCAGTTACAGTCCTCGCATGCAGGTTCCGTCACACACGCGTTCCATTCCTCCCTCACATAAGCTATGACTCCACAGCTCTTATTTATAAATTTGTAAGTTCTAAAAGAGTTATATCCCGGTAATTGTGGAATTAACGTACCCTCGTTTAGCCAACACTCCGTTAATACTATTATGTCTAGATCGATATTAATACGTTTTAAAGTTACTTGAAAAGCATCAAAATTGCGTTGAATACTTCTTATATTGAAATTTAATAATTTAAAATTTTGGTCAGAGGACATAAAACCATTGCAATTGTCAACGTTGGCAAGCGGGAAGCAGTCTATAGAAAGGGTTTCTTCAAGATTATTAATGTTAATTATTTTAATACAATAACAGTTAAAGTCATGGAATAGTACATAATTAAAGTTAAAATTAGTTTAAGACTGCTCTTGTTTGAGGATCTCTCGCCTTTTCTACGTTGTGTATGTCCAGATATACATTGCGTGTTGTGTACGAGTGTGTGTGTGTTTGATATTGACAGGTGTTGGTCAGAAAATGGTTGCGGTGAAGCTGTTGAAAGAGGACATGCATGTGAGTAAAGGATATTTGAATGTGTTGGTGCGGGTGTGTATGAGTCAGTGAATTTTACATTTATGTTTTTAAGAAGAATTGCAACATAATGACATGGTGCTACAAAAAAATCAATACGGAAAAGATATTCGGGATTTATTTGTGTCCTACTCAGGCACTTTCTGTGGCCCAACTTTTTGGTCCAAGTCTGGTAAATTAAAGATTCGTATAGCCTGCTTGCCGTCCGCCTTTCTGACGAAGATTCCTCCGTTCCGGATCCAACAGTACCGATATCCATACTCTTTTGCGCGAGATCTGGCATTACGAAATAACTGCCGGTTTTCTTTTGTCAGTCTTTCGTTGACGAATATTGGAGTTGATTTTCCTTCTACTATAGCCTCTGAAGTTGCATTCCGTCTAGACTTTGCTGCTTTGAGAAGTTCGTCCCGTTTACTCTTTCTTAGTAGTTTCACAATGATTGGACGGGGCCCTGCAAGTTGATTATTCGCGTGAAATTTGCGAGCTTTAGGACCTGCTCTCATCACATCATTGATGTCCGTTTCGATGAGTTCCATTCCGAACTTTTGCGAGGTTGCAATTACTATTCTCTTAAGGTTTTCATTCTCATGCTCGGCCAGTCCTGATATTTCAAGGTCATTCCTCATCTCATCCTGTTCTTTAGTTGCCAATTTTTGCTGAAGATCTATTACCGTCAGTTTAAGGGACTCAATCTCAATCTGCGTGTTTTTTATTAGTTTATCATGATCATGCAGCGTTTGTGAGAGATGATCGGAGATAGTAGACATTTGACTTTTTATTTCAGTATTTTGCCTTTTCACTTCCGTTACCTCCTGTCGGAGCTGACGCAACTCTGCCAACAAATTGCATAAGTCTTCTTTTGATGGCTGCTCTTCCACTGCGGGCTTGGCCTTCACTACCTGCGCCCGGGATCCCCGCAATGTGTTCACGTTGTCACACGTAGAGATGTCTTGTACTTGTGATAAAGTTGGTCGAACTGGGGTCGAAGTGTTGTCCCCTTTAGGACGAGAACATACGCAAGAAGGACACCACCATTCTTCTTTACGAGTTGAGTATTTATTATATCTATCCTTCGAGATGTTCAGACATATAAGATCATATTTATTCTTGCATTTTGTGCACTCCATGTAATGCACATCTCTAATCGTTTTGTCGCAGCCAGCACATTTAGTAGCCATTTTATAAAAAAAAAAAAAAAAATATTAAAATTTATTCTATTCTTCGGAATCGTAAGGACGGGATGCGAACCTGAGGTCTTGCGTCCCGTTATGAGATGCGTTCTGTGCCGTACGCACGGAGCTATCGAGCGATTTGAATAGTCTCTGAAATACGTCCTTTCCGATTTCCTTCAAGCTGTTTAGTTTTACTGAGTCCATAGTATTATATGTAATATTTAGTTATTATGTTTATATTAAATATGTATTAATATATTATATTTACTTCCATCATTTATTTATTTAAAATATTATTTATCTTAATTGTAATCAGTTCTGCACTACTTTACCCCTCTCTTCAGCATATATCCTCTACCTGAAGGTTGTCTGGAAGAGATCGCTTTCGGCGATAAGACCGCCTACATTGTACTACTATATCTGTATAACATCTTTTTCCTGTACATGTTTTATTTTGGTGCAATAAAGAGTATCTATCTATCTATCTATCTATCTACGTGAAAATAATGCGTTGGTTTCGTCGACTGTGCTGATTAAACAATTACGCACACAGTTCGTCGGGTGGATTCGCCAATGATCGTTACGGGACGGAAATCCCGGTTCGAACGTGAATATTTGTCAGCACTGTCACTTTCACAACGATTATTTTGCCAATCGTTTTGACAAAAATCACTTCACTGCGACGAGGTTTCTTCTATTTAAGGGCACAGGGTTGCATCAACACGTTTAGGTATAAAATGACATAACTTAGCCGAAGATCACCGATGTTTACTATTTTTTATGAATAAAAGTTTACGGAGCCTCTTTCAATGTAACCGCTCGTGACGCGGGTCTTACCTATATACTTTTTTTTTTTTGTAAATAAATACATATTATACATAGAAAACACCCAGACCAATACAAACAGACATGTTCATGAACACAAATGTTTGTAATGTGCGGGAATCGAACCCACGACCCTTGGCTCAGAGGGCAGAGGTTACTACCAAATGAGCCACCGAGCCTGTCAACCTATATAATGTAGAAAAATAAAAGAAGTAAGGAATTCAAACTGCTGCCCGGGTGGTTTACTTGCTTTTATAAACGGAACCTTTATAGATTCGTCATGTCTGTCCGTTTGTCCATCCGTATGTCACAGTCATTTTTCATTATTTTATGTATTTAATGAAATAGTAAAGTAATTACAATAAGGAGGGCCGGAGCCATTTTGTATAAAAAATTGTATCGAATGTGTAGGAATACACTGTAATAAATAAAAATATCATACATATGAACTATTTAATGTGAATGAATTTTCTTACAAATGTGCTTGAAATCAATAATAGTCATAATAATCAATATAGCTGTAACCGACAAGTTTCTTTTTATTATTTTCGTGACTTTTGGTGGGCTTGCATGGCTGGTTTTGTGAGTTACTTATTAGTATGACTGTTTGGTGCATCTGAATTCCATTAAAGCATAACTTGACATGTTTCTTCACTTTGCCAAGGCACGATACCTTTGTAGTACATTTAAGTGGTTTTGAGGCCCGAGGATTGCGTATCAGATTATGCTTATTACTCCCAGTGAATGTCGCCAAAACTAAAACTAAACATGTAAATATTAGACAACCTACTGCAATAACAATCGTCAAGAAAGCAATTTAAATACATCACATATTTTCACGCACCTGCAAATATACATGCATTGCTTACATCACAATGTGATTTACCTAATACTAAATAAACTAATGGATCTTATTGATATGGAAGGGGCTGATTATCCTTAACACAGGTTTTAAAAAACCTAGCTAGGAAATCAGGTCGTTCAACCCATAATGTAGTTTTTGTATGTTTTCTGTTCTATCATATCTGTAAGCATTAAAGTGTATGTAACTACATATCTGTTAAGGCAAATAAATTATTATTATTATTATTATTATTATTAAATACTTATTAATCCTGCCTTGACAGTTTAAGAGAGGTAGGGTATAGCGAATTTTTGCTCGAATTGAGCTGCCCGTCCGGGGAAGGACCTCCAACCTATAGAAGACCGCAGCCAAGGAATAGGGTTTCCGGAGCTCGTGGGGTGTTAGGGTTGGGCCAACATAGTCAGGGATGTGGCCGTATGCTTCGGCGCTACCCGTGTCCCTGCAACTTGCTGCCCACTGGCGACACGGGGGGGTTTAGTGGGTATGCCCTCCCTTTTGGGAGGTGTGAGTCCCACACACCATGCCGACTCCCCCCGGAGACGGCATGAAGGAGCCTAATGCATTCCCCTCTTAAAAAAAAATGGGCTAACATAGTAGTGGCAACTGACAGGTAACTAGTCAGTTACTTGCCAGTTGTCACAGCGACTTGAGCTTCTCTTTCGCTTTCCATCAGGCGTAGGGAAGCCATTATGTCGAACTACTATAAAAAAAGTACTGGCAGTTACTTGTCTCTTGCCTAAACATAACTGAGCGGGCAAGGAGTCTGTGTCCGACCATTGGTATGTGTGGTTGTGTGGTATTGTTGCCAAGCCAAGTCTTATTCACATATCGTCGTGTGCGCGTACAATACCGCGAAAGAGCAATTTGTAAAAACCGCGTATCTGCGTTTTCGCGAATTTACAGGAGAAAGAAAAAACATAATATTATCGGATAATATGATCTGTTGGCGCGATATTTCAATTTTGTCTCTTTTGCTGTTACGCGGTATTAACAAAGTGCTCTTCCGCGGTATTGCACGCGCAGCGACGATATCATACCTCCCGCGGAAAGGGGATACTACAAATCGGTAAACTAAAATAATCTAATATGAAAACTTTAATAAAATTATGCATGACGTACCTAAAAATACGTTTACAACGACGAAATGCTTCATATCGACTAGCTGCGAACTCTTTTGCACAAACATGAAGTTAATTACCTGTATGTTTTTACTGAGAAGTTATGTTTTCAATAAAAAAATAACATTAATACAACTAGGTATACTAAATAGTGTTGCTGAATATCAATCTACGTGAAAATATAATCATAAAAGCCTGCGTAGGTAGGTACTTAAATCATGTTTGACTTTACTTTGAAGACCAAAAAAAGAAAAGTTCTAACTTTACTTTGACCTTTTGGATAACTTGTTATGGACCTGAAAGCTTTTTTAACTAATTTTCTTTATTAAGTAGTTGGTTTTTAAACTTTATCAAAAAATCGCGAAGTCGAGTTTAATTTCGTGGTTTTTTACCAGTAGGCCTACTCTTGAAACCAATCTCGATTTCAATCCTAACAAATTAAGTAATATTTAATCATAAATGAACGTATATTTCAATTTTCCTGTATTTGGTAGTTTACATTTTGTTACATTATGACCACCCCAAGTCATAGTTCATTCATTCTCTGTATATTATCTGTACTAGATCCTGCAGAAGATTTCGATCCCAATCCCATTTGGTTCAAGAGTACCTACCAAGGACTTACCCTACACCTTCTTTTTATATTGGCTTTTGTTTTAGAACTCACGATAAGTAGCGGGATATAGAGAATAATTTGAAAGAAATGTTTCTTGGACAGTTACTTCTACATTTCTTGTAAAGTAATCATAAGTCTCACTAAAAGCTCAATACTTATATCAGTTTATGGGGCTTCAAAGTATTTGTGTTCTTAACCTCAAAATGCACCTTTGTCCATCACGACATTACGATACCTAATGACAGTGGGATGTGTCGACTCACCGACAAAGATACTCAAGACTCAACTAACGGGACATACTGACTACTTTGTCGTTCCTACCTGCCATGATAGCAAGCCAGTGGCATAATATTATGTTGTATTGCCACAGCTTTAAAACATACACATTTTTGCTTAACATTGATATTATAGCGATTTGATCGCCTACATTGAACAACAGATGTCTACTATACCTAGCTTTTAAGTCAACTGTATGATGTGCAATAAAGACTAACTTGTCAGTCTAACAAACTTGACAATTCTGTAAAGAAATTTAAAGATGATTTATAAGCTAATCTAAGTTCGTAGATAATAGTTAATAAGTCTCAGTTTTGTTACACCATGTTTCACTACAATACTGGTCAACTTTTGCTAGCAAATATTACGAGAGGTGGTTTTATGGAAACACAACGGTTAAAAGCCGATTAAATTCAGCCAGAACCCAATAAAAGCAAAGTAATTAAATAACTATATATAATTAGAAGCTAATAAGCTAACTGTACATTTAAACGAAGGTACTAAATATTCCTAGATAATGAACTCGTATATATATACTCGTAGCTTTAAGAACAATAAGGAAATTACCAATTTATTTTTCTTAATAAAAGACAACGATACCTCGTCTATTAATCTGTTTGTTTTTCATCTATTTAAGATTCTGCCAATTTGTATTTGCTAGTATTTTAATTGCAGATACAAAATGCAAGAGAATAACAGATGTAGAAATTCAATGAAGCACAACGGAACCTCATCAGTCATACCTCGATACACTTTATAAACACAGCATTTATATCTATTGTATAGTTCTTGAGAGGTCATTATCATTTATGTTAGTTAAGCAATTGTCTGTTTATCTATTTATAATAATCACTACTCAAATTATAATGACTACAATTAATAAGTTGCGTTAGCGATATTTGATATGAATTACTGAATTGATGTTAGCAAAGTTAACAATTTATTGTAAGTAGTTTTCGCAAAAGTTTACATTTTTTAAAGATTGGATTTGACTGAATAATACGACATACACATTTTGAAGAAACGTGCGTGAAATATTGTAAAGAAACTTGATTCCAAATAAATGTTTATATTATAAAAGTATCAGAAAGCAATGTCATCAAGAAATAGGTATATATTTAAATCGGATCAAATAGATTTTAACGCTACGTTCCTACTTAGATTAATCAATCATCAACGGTATTTCATTGGCTGCTTTTACAAATAAATTATAGTAAGTGAATGTTCACAATGTGAAGGAAAGTATCGAAGAAAATTATGAAATGTTTGCAAATATTTACGATTTCACCGAGCAATTCCGAGATTTTGGAGTGATTATGGCGATAATTAATGAAAGTTGCTCAAAAAAAGTGTAAATTACATGATGTGGGCTTAAAATTTGAAGTCAGGAAACCAAGTGTATTATTTTGACCCACAGTTCCGCCAACTTTATATGACATTTTGTTGCTAAAGTGTGCGTTGTATTTCCACAGTGCCACAAGATATTCACTAAGTCCGAGAAGTATATTAAGAAATACACTAGACGATATATGTGGGAAGTTTGGCAAACCACCCAAATATGCTCTAGCTGTCAAATTACTCCAAAAGGAAACAACATGTGTTTAGTGATTGTCATTAAGTAGTCCGTGCAAGACCTTTCAAAACCAAGACATAGCCATTAAGGTACGTAGCAAGTGAAAAAGTTTGCGGAAATAAAAAGCTCAAAGATGGATAAAGACCGAGTAGTTATAGGTTAAAAAAGAGAGAAAGATTAGGTAGGTAAGTATTTCCCAAAACACTATTTTCCTGACAACATCTATCCAAAATACTGTGACGATCGACGGACTAGTTAAAGAATGAAAGCGTAGCAAACAAACAAACCTACTTTTACTAAAAATATTGTAGCCACTTTAAATTCACCATCTATGTATTAACCGTAGATTAGGTTACCGCCGCACAAGTAGGTAGATGTAGCCCGAACCTCCAAAAGCCTTGAACACCGTTCTAGCACGATTAATTACAAGTATATTCCCACTGCCTTCACCACGTTCACACGATACTAATGGTTGTATCGATCACGGTAATTCGCGTTAAATGAGACGTTCGGAGTCGCGACATTAATTGGCCTTTGGGTTCCGGCGACTCCCGCGCAGGTGGCATGGCGCAACTAATACCAGAATCCGTGTGAAACGTGGACAATGTCTCACTTTATTAGCCAGTTATGGCATAATCTCATTCAATTCTGTTAGCGAAGCGGCGAATATTACAAGCTGTGTAATTTTTACACGAGATGTGTTATTATCTTTATCTAATACTGTGTACTTTATGGCCTATTATTCTTTAAATGTTACAAATGGTAACTGAAATTTAAAAAGGTATGAGTGAACGGACTTCCGCCGGAATGAATATACTTGTGAAGGCATAATGTAGGGTAGGGTAACCCAACGTAGGTACGTAAACTTTTTAAACTTTTTCCATTTTCTAATTATTAAACTTTATTTTCACTGGCCCGTTGGCTCGTTTGGTAATGAACATTTTGTGATTGTTCCGTATCTGGGTGTTTGTATTTAAGGATATTATGTGGTACCTTCATTAATCTGATACCCATAACACAATTGTTTAAGTTACTTAGGTCCTGTAGGATCGGAGCAATGTAGGTATGTGAAGATATTAATTGTTCATTTATTTATTCTGAAACACCCATTTCATACAAGAACTCTACCTAAATCCTATCTACGCGAAAGATAATAAATTCCGGATTAGGAATTCTGATGAAAACGATTAATATCGAGAACCTCCTTTTAAAGTGAGTTAAAGCTCGTGAATTGTAGCATTACATTGCAAATTGCACTGTCATAAAACAGTGTAGAATGTCTGAGATAAGTAGACGTGGCCAAGATGTCTCTTGCCCAACATTTATGGGTACTTAACTGAGCATCGTGATGCTTTCCTGTTTCCCACAACAACACAGTTATCTGTGTCCTATCATTCACGAGAGCATTCTAACAATTTGCATTCTACAAAACACGGAAGACGCAAACGTTACGTTTAGTCAATAACATTTTTACACTTCAAGATTGGTATGACTGGATGACTTCACTTTAAAGGTAAATAAATAAAAAAGGTACTTAAACAATTCACAACCACCTGATCTCATACTAAATATTTATGTGTATGATGACTTTGGGCGTCTCCTAGAACACTCAGAACTGAGACAATGTAGGAACGTCCATTTCCTAAATTGATCCGACTAGAAATCGAACCAGGAACCTTCGAATTATCTGGGCTTTAGGGTATTACCGGACTAATCAACCGATAGTTTCATCCATACTGATCTCTATTGATCGACGTCGACCAATTGATTTTTCCATCGAGCGAACGACTGGCCTGGACACAAGTGTGTTATACCAGATCCTTAGGTAGATATTTAGTCAGGTACTTGGGCTTACTTAGAGGTTTAATGCTCTAAACATTGCGAAAACCTAGACCGTCTATAGCAGAATAGGAAAATAATTTGATTTAATTACGCTATAAAATGTTCACCCGTGTCATGTCACTTCATAAATATTTTATGAAGATAGATATTGAATAAATTTTAACGAAGAGAAAGTGTGTCTTGGTATATGAATGATTAGAGTGATCACTTATTTACTTATAATGAAGGTTTCTAACGGAGTTTGCGTTAATAAATACTAATAATTTCACAAAATCACTTTTACATAGCATGGGAAGAGGTTAATTAACTTTTATATCTCGTTTTTCAATTATTATTTATTATTTACGAATTATTTTAGCAGCGTTAATTTCACCCACGTTTCAAGAGAACCCTGTCGACCTGATAGCAAAAGGTGATTAGTACCCTAGAAACTCTTCAATTACGTAGTGACATTGCCAGTCTTAGTGTTCTCTACCGTCTTTACAATGGGGAATGCTCCGAAGAGTTATTCCAACTCATCCCATCCTCTCCTTTCCGAACAACACGTGCTGGACAGCGTTGTCATTCGCATTCCAGGCGATAGTGGCACGCACCAAGATATTTAGTTCTTCGTTCCTGCCCCGTGCCATTATTTCATGGAATGCCCTTCCAGCTCATGTATTTCTTTCCGCTTATAATCCTGAGCGCATTAGGCAGGGCGTGTAATGGCATCTCAGTGGTCCTTCATGGTGAGGGCGACGGGCGCGATGGGTTTGTTCTATAATGCCTATCGACCCAACTTTTGACCTCACGACCGCTTACCATCAGATGGAGTGAGGTCATCCTAAATGCTCTTATATTATAAAAAAGCACTTTACGATAATAGGAACTATTTACTGTCCTACCCAGCAACATACATTATACGACAGGACAGCTCTTAAATCTCATGTACCCAATAATTGCACCAGCTACGCTGTCTGCAAGCGTTTTATATTGAATTTCAATGCGTTGCCAATCGGAAATTATACATATAGATAGACGGACATGTTAGCTAGAGGTGGATACTGTACGCGGCGGAATGTGGTCCGTGATTAGCGGGCGAGGTGTCGTTGGCTGCGCGCGCGCACGAGATGAGATGTGTAACGACAACAAGAGAATAATGGGGTAAAAACGTGGGGGAAATTTATATTAGGCAACGTTCTATATATTCCCTACTGGTTAGGTCACAAGGAAGTGTAGTTGGGTTTACCGAAGCAAGTGTCTTTACATGCTTAAATATATTTTCGATTTTTGTAGCACTCTCTCCATAATTCGGTTAGCGAATGGGTCAATTTAGGAAATAACTAATTTAATTAATTGTAATTTTGTTCTAGTTTTTTTTGGTTCGGTTTTCTTTGGGAAAACCCAGGAAACCTTAGTTTAAGACGAACTTGATAGCGGTGTACGAATAAATGAATGTGGTGACAATCTATGTGGTGACTTTTATTAATTTATTTTATCTGTTCCTTCTTCAGAAACATATTCATTCGATTTCGATAAATGTGTTTGCCTCTTTCCAGTTTGACAGATCACTGTCAAAGTGTTAAGGTAAGAAAGAGACAAAGCATCGATATACCTAACTATTGACTATGTTTCCCTATTTTTTTACGGCTCCGGACGTAGTAAGTTTCCCTATTGTTCTGAATAGTGACGATGATCTTACAGATGTAGTATCCAGACCGACTGGATCATGGTTAAACAGATCCGAATGAGCACGTAAGTCGGAAGTAGGTACAGGAATATAAAGATACAGATCAACAGATGAACGAGTAACATAGTAGCACGATATCACGACACGAGTGGCCATTGACTTGGCGAGTATACGCCACGCGTAAGCGCAATGTTGGGGTAACCGCGCTTATTGGCTTTTAATGGAAAATCCTTATTTTGGGTCACTCTAAAGTATATACAGAATGCTCCGGGATTCTATTATTTCAAGTCTATTAATCCTTTGATCGCCGAGAAATGAGACACAACAGAAAATCTACTAATAACGACGCCTGTAAGCGTCAAAAGCGTTGAACAGTTTAAGATTCGTTATTACATCCGTGTTGTTTCCGGATTTAGAATAGCCCCATCTCATCCCGTAGGTGTCATAGAAGATGACTAAGGGAATGTCGAGAAATGTGCAGCAGCGTTTAGCTGGGTACAAATAAAGCCTCCTGACCGTAGTCCAACCCGCTTGCCAAACGTGGTGACTAAGGCAAGTGCCCCCAAATGACAATATTCATGTCCAGGGAGGCATGTCCAGCAGTAGATTTCTGCAAGCTGATGATGATGATTGTTGTTACAATTTATAAAACACTCCAAATTTAGGCCTGTGCTGTGATCCGATAGGTTCGGGTTAATGTAGAAAACGTATTTTTATCATTTGCCTCCAGGTGTGCTATAATATACATGTATGATGTCTAGCAAAGGACTGGCTGATGATGATGATGATGTGCTAGAATATATAAGCTACTATTTAAAAGGAATACAAAAAAAATATGTTCCGTCAGAGTCCGCTTAAGTCCAAACTTTTGGTGTCACTACTCCTCGCTCGACGGCACAAGCCAACCCTGGATCTCACGAGTGTAAGTAAGCTGGGTAGGTGCTTGGTACCCATCTCACGTTACGCAAACTCCCTTCATGGGAGTGGACCTGCGGGGGCTTCCGAACAATACACAATACGTTGACCAAGACTTCTTTTTTGCGATGCGATACTTTTACGCTCAAAGCGGGTTACGGTGAGCTGGTTAGAACAATTGCAGTGTTCCCTGTTGAAGGATTTATTTTAGAATTTCTCTAACTTTCTGACAATTTTCGTTGCGGATTGCGTCGGCTGGAATTTTGGTTGCATTAATTTAGGAAACGTTTTTAAATTAGCTAGAATACAGATCCTGAAATAACTTTGAAGAGGGATTTTAGCTTTTTTTAAATGTAATACGAGTATTAATGCGTTTGTGACTCCCTATCAAGTGATGGAAAAGAAAAGGGGAGCCTAAGTAGCTGAGACGTTATGAAAGTAGGCAAAAGTTGTGACGCCATTCAAGGCCATACAAAATATATGTAACAATCAATCAATTGCAGTTCACATCCTTATTGTTTGTTTGTAAGTGGATAAATGCATTACTGTGCTAAAGAAACAATATTTTGTTGATAGTACGTAGTTAAAAATGTAGATAACAAGAATTAAGAACGCCAGGTTCATATACAATAGGGATGTTTCCAGGGTCAAAATAATTACATTTTTCATTTAAACAAAAATAACAAAGATTCGAGTGGGGTCTTTTACGTCACACAGAGGTAAAAAAACACCCACTCTTTGACGTCACGCGTAATTTTAATGGGCTTTAACTTTGTAATTTTTGGTCTAATTTACAAATGAAAAAAAAACGTGTTTTTTATTTCGGAACAATCTAAAAGACGGACTAATTACATTTTTTACGGCAACTATTGTTAGGCGCATCTATTTTTCTATAGCTGAGGCTAGCTACCGACAAATAGGCTTGATCGCTATCTATATAGCGCTTAGGTAATTTACCGAGCCTAAATGCCAAGGTATTTTTAGTCTTTAACTGCCGAGAAACCAGACACAATGGACAAACTATTGTTTGACTATCCGGTGACCCTGCATATATCCTAAGGTTATTGGTGATAAAGCACACCTACTAGCGGCACCCCCGTCTATGTCCGCGTGAGTTCATCATTACATTCCATAATGCTTCTTCTAACATTCAAAGAGCATTTCATCATTAAAAAGTGTTAGGGTTGGGCCGGCAAGCCATTATGTCGAGCTGCTATAAAAAAAAGTGTCACTCTTTGCCTACACATATTTCCCTCTCTTCATACAATATCATCATATTCCAGATCATAAGCGCAACCTTGTAGCATATAACATTCCAACTGACAGTTGAGAGAAGAATGCTCGTCTTAGACCAGAATGGCGCCGCGAAATTCAGAAAAATGTGGATTCGTGTGAGAAAAAGCATCTGGAAGACCTTGATAGAAAGCGCCATATAAGAGTGACTCGTCCGAAGCCCTCCTACAGCTACACAATAAATTCGGCTGACCAGCTCTACTGTGACCGAATCTTCAGAGGTTTTGCGAGTCACATTAGAGCCTACCAGAACTATCCAGACTGAACATTTAGGAGACGCCGTCGCCGGACACTGTTTGGACGACATGATGATTCAAGATGTCCACTTCTACTGGACGTATCCATTTTTTTAAACCGGGAAAATGGTATAAGCCTTCCTGCTTGTTGGAGTGGCGGGTTATGTAGCCTATGCAGCGTGAAGATGCATCTTGTAGGCAACAGTGGCAGTGGGAACTAAGTGCAAACTTAGGTTTAGGTTAAACTTTACGTTATTCCAGAGCTTAGAACTCCCTTTTCAGCATTCCGTCAGCGTTCTTTTTATGCAAGAGGCGGCAGACGAGCAATGTGATGCCTGATGGTAAGCAGTCGACACCGCCCATGGACACTCGCAACTCATATTGAGTTCTGGGGCCGCTGCCGGCCTTTTAAATAGGAGTAGGTACGCTCGTTTCTTGAAGGCTCCCAAGTCGTAGCTGGTGTTACTGGCTTGTTTTCACATTAAAGAGTTAAGAACGGAGTAGGGCATTCCAGGAAACACAACATGTCGCGTCTCGCAAGCTCCAACAACACAACTACTCCGAAGCTCTTTCTTCGCTTTGAGTTGTTATGAAAGTGAAGGTGTAAAAGTATTGAGGCAAATCTCTTAACAAATAGTCGGCAATTTTTAGTATCTACCTACAAACATTTATGTTGAAAATGTATTAATATACATATTAAGAGGCCAAGTACCTACATATAGTTAATACTATACGTAGGTACTTGGCCTCTTTTGACTAGCTTGCGAAACGTATATCTGATAGATACAGTGTCTAAATGTGATAGAAATAGATTCCTTTCGAAGCATAGTGTTACATTTTACAATATTACGTCAGCCTTAACAGTTATGCATGTGAGAACACGTTAAAACAAACAAAGAAAAAGTAGATGTTATCTTATGAGAAGACATCTTGACTAACTCACGACGATTCGGGAGCCTAGAAACGTAAACTCGTGGTATCTGTTTCACGACTGTTTTTGCATGAAACCAGGTTAAGTCAGTTAATCATATACGGGTATAATATATGCGACTACAAGTCCTTCGGGGTTTTCCATTGCGCTCCGGTCAGCGACCCCGAGGAAGAAGATGCCATGTATCTCCGGACACACGTGGCGTGGCCAGTGACGTTATGCCGGGACTAAGGCCTAATCTTTAGGCGCCAATCCCGAAGAGCATCCCGACACTCCTCAGATGAGAGCTCGTAGCGGACCACCGTCAGTCAGGTTAAGTGGGCATTCTCCGGTAGACACGAGTCACTCAATTAATCAACAGCCTTGGTCCGTCCACTGCTGAACGTAGGCCTCCTTTAATTGGCGCCACATTTCTCTATCCCGGGCTTCCCTCATTCAACCACTGCCAGCTGTTCTTCTAAGGTCCAACGGCCAGCCTAACGGGTTACTGGACGTCCTACACTATGCCTGCCTAATAAACACGAGTGGTTCCACATAATCCAGATATGCTAGCGTAATATGCCTAAATGCGACTAATGGGCCTTTGGCATCGTAACGCACTTCGGGGGGCCACTATGCACTTCGGCCAAGTTCTTTAAACATACACATACGAGTATATAGTCTACTCCTGGACATCGGCTTCCTCCAAACACTTCCATAACAGCTGATTGTAATCAGTTCGCATCCAGCACAATTATAAGCACAATTTATTTACCTACCTTGTTGGAGCAGAAACAAATAAGATTCTTAATTAATTTTACGCTACTTTAGTTTAAATTGTATGCAACACGAATACATTTTAAAGCTTCTTATATTACTACAAAGGGCCAATACAATTTGCTCAGCTGTTAGTAGTCGACAATCTGTTTAAATATGCATTGTGAAATTTTTTGAGAAGACTGATTTATTGGGACCGATGTTTTCAGCTATAGTTATAATTTAATTGTATTTGCAATGTGTAGTGTGAATGAAAAGTGGGATGGTTTCAAATTATGTACCTAATAATAATGCTGGAACTTGGCCGACACACACCCTCATCTCTTAATAGTAAAGTGTGGTGTAAATGAAAAAATGGGATGGTTTCCAATTATGTAGATAGGTAGATAATAATATATTGTTATTGAAAACGCGACTGAGAATTAAACAAGGAGTCATATGCTAAGTATTTACTGATATTGTTTGTAATATGTCTAACTATAAAAAAAACAAGTTACACATTTAATGACCAACAATGACGATTAAAAAACATAGCAATTTTAAAATCCATCTCAGCTCCTATGGAGCTATTAAGAAACCATAAGGCCGCCATAAAAACAGCCATTAGCCATGCTAGTCTTCGATTCCGCTTAAATGGCGACAATAAGAAAAAACTCAACTAGAATGGAGATTTTTCTTGAGCTAGTCTGTTTTATAATGACCGGTGTTTGATGAGGCACGTAATATCTAGGCTGGGATTGACAATGGTAATATAGTGAGGGCTTTCCTGTCCTCCATATTTTTCATTCAAAAAGTGGCCCAAGTCATAATATCTAACATGATACGCAAAGATTTTGTTTTAAGTAGGTACTTGCCCATTAACACATAATAAACATACACCATATGACCACTGGGCCGAACGCATTGAGAATTCGACAACTTATGTGGTAACGGTACAATGCCGCTAGTAGACCCCGATTTATTATTCAGGTGACACTGCTCGTCCCTATAAATTGTATTTCAATCGTATCGCCATAAAAACATACCTGTCTTAATAATTTTGATGTCATGTGTGAACGTTACGGCTCAACTTGACAAGTGATAATGATGTGCAATAATAGCAGGTGTGAGGTGCGTTCACGCATCGAATACCCGTGCAGGGGCATACGTCAGATCAGCAAAATGCCACAGGCCCCAATCTGGGTTCACTGTGACAAGGAAAAGAGTTCTCGCTCCGGGTATATCTACATATAAAAATAAGTCGGGTTTTCCTCCCTGACGCTATAACTCCAGAACGCACGAACCGATTTCCACGGTTTTGCATTCGTTAGAAAGGTTATAGCAAAGAAAATTAAGGAAAAAAAAATTTACAGCCATCTGGTGGCGAAACGGAGTTCGCCGGGTTTGCTAGTTTTTTATGAAATAGGGGTAGGGTCAAAGGGGGCAGACGAGCACCTGATGGTAAGTGATAACGCGGCATTAAGTCCGCCTTTTGTACAAATTTTATGTGCAATAAAGATTAAATAAATAAATAACCGCCCCGCCCATGTACATCTGCGCTGGTATGGCTCTTTTCTAGAAGATTTAAGTATTGTATCGGTCCGGTAATAACGCTGGCGACAAAGTATTCCATAGTTTAGTTGTGCGTGGCAGATAACTGCGACAGAAGCGCACAGTTGTGGAGTGCCAAGTGTCAAGATAGTACGGATGGCAAGTTTGTCGTAAAAAACGATGCCGGAAGGCAGCGGCTGCAATCATTCCGAACAACTCCTCGGAACACTCCCCGTGATAAAATGCAGATGCAAAGAAAATGAATAGTGAAGCTACATCACTACGCAGCGCCAAGGGATCAAGCCGCTCGGTAAGTTCCTGGTTATTGACGATTCGAGTCGCCTTACGTTGCATGTGGTCAAGAGGGAGAAGCTATTTCAGATAAACATTTCATTGGGTTACATTATTGGCGTTTTAATAAAGATACCTAATCTTTTCAGGCAATAAATATAGCCTAGGTTACTAAGGATGATTGTAGCTTTCCAACAGTGAAAGAATTTTTGAAATCAGCACAGTAGTTATTGGACTTATTCATTACAAACATACACACATTAATAAAAATTCAGATCTTTCCTCCTTGTAAGTATATATTTATTATTCATATAGATAGGTTTTCAATACTTATCTATTAAATATACCTACCGCTAGTAATGGAACAGACAATTTTACTCTGTATAAAGTTATATTAAAATTATTTATGATAAAAAATCGTATGGTAAATGTAAGTCCCTTAATAAAATCCATAATATACAACGGAACTCTAAAAACTGTACAATTGATCTATGTCAAATTGTATAGTTTTTATACAATTTGACATAGACGTATGCGCCGTCTACAGTAATTTAATAAAATAACATTCATTTTATTTCTCACCGCGGCGTGTGCGTTTACGAAGGAACCGAATAATGATACAAAATTATAGGCATTAATATGGGCAGCCTTCGTAGTTTAACTGAATGCACAATTATTTTTAAAACGTGAAGTTTACGATAAATTATTATCTATTAATTTATCAACAATAAAAAGATGTTACCTCAGCAATCTTAGTAATTCCTACCTACCTATGTATACTGTACAAGAATTTAATATAAGTGCGATTAGTAGGTATGCAATGCACATAATTATATAGAATACTAGCTGCAGCCCTCAGCTCTGCCTACGTTAGATTTAAGTATAACTTAAATTATAGCCTGATGTATTATTGATCTAATGGCTATTACTAAAGTTTCATTAAAATCCATTCTGTACTCACTCATGTATTGTATCTTTAATGAAGGTAGATTAAGTACAAGATGTGATTATAATATTAATAGGATAATCTTATTACCCTATATTCTTAGTATGCTTTCGAAATATGTACAAGTATGTTACCAGAATTTTTAAATCTTGCGAGCAAATGCCTTAGTTGGGATTCGAACTCGCGACCACTCGCTTAGGGCTAGATCACTAAATAAGGCCAGTGATATGTTAATGCTAAGCACCTATATTAGTCGCCTGCGCAAAGTGTCCGTCGAATGGAAGGGCGTGATCTCTACCTACTTGCTTACTTACGAGAGAAAGGCGCCATATGTACTGAAGTACAGTCGGTATCAGATATATTTATTTGTTCATTTAAACTTGATTGCCAACTTAATTCTTGGAGCATTCTGTACCAACCTATAGGTCATGCAGTGGGCAGAAATGTGTGCGGTGAGTGTACAAAGAGAACACAGTATTAATAATAATAAATCAATCAATTTATATAATATTAATAATACATATTTGAGCATGCAAGCTACTCAAATAGTGAACAGCCAAAACGATCAACCCTGTCATTATAATCAGCAGCCTGTAAACTTCTACAGCTGGACATAGTCTTCCGCAAGTGACAATGGATGTACAAGGATTTGCCTTAGCCACCACGCTTGGATCGACCCTTTAAAAGTATCGAAATGGCAGTTATGAAATAGAAGTAAACAGACAAGTCGGATTATTCAACAAACAAGATGCTCAAATACATTCTGCCTTTGAATGCGCAGAAATATTTGAGCCCTTTGGTTATTTAGATACTTGTGATAATTCGATGTTGATATCATTTTAAAAATTTCGGTTGGTACATATTTTTGTCTATTTTTTAAGAATATCTGATGCTGACTGTACATGAGATGCTTATGTATGTCAATACACAAATTTATGAATTGCCGTAGTACTATGCATATTATAAATAATGAATTCGCATCAAACGATGATGCTTCTAAATACCAGTCAACATTGCCAATCGATTCCATTTATTCGATCCTAAAGTGGTGGAGCCAAGATTCTACCTCTACTAATTTTATGCAAGAGGCGGCAGACGAGCAAATGTCATGCCTGATGGTAAGCAGTCGACACCGCCTAAGGACAACTCAAATCGAGTTCTAGGGGTCGCTGAGGGCCTTTTTAAATCGTAAATACCATTTACTTTGTGAACGGACTCTACCATGATTCTTCATCATCATCATCATCAGCATCAGCCTTTACTATCGGTCCCACTGCAGGGCATAGGCCTCCTCTCTACTACTTAGAAAAACAATTATTTTTGTAGGTATTTCAATTATTTCTCTAACATTACACTTCGCTCGATACACACAGTGTCGTTATACCTAATAATTGCACAAAACTTATTTCCTTACCTTCGTATTTACCTAAGATTATAGTAAAATTAATGCCTACTAATTTCTATGCGGAGACTAATTAAATTTCCCACCGCGTCTAGCCAGCTGGGATAGATAGATGTTTACTCTCAATAAGTGCTGCGGTTTACTTCATTAACTTCGGGTAAACTAGGTAGGTATTGTTAGATCGTTAATAGAATATTGTCTCGCAAAGAAATTAGTAGAACAGTATTTATACAATATACATATAGTAATACATATATCATATTGTTTTCTACTATGATCATATCGTGGTTCCCGGATTTAAGACCAATAAGTACATCTCATCCATGAGTGACGTAAAAGACAACTAAGGACTAAATAACAGGAAACGGGCAGCATGTTACAAAGGTACAAGTAAAACCTACTACGGTCGCCTACCCGCCTGCCAAACTTAAACTAAAGCCAATCCCCCTCAAATGACATTTGTCATTGAGGGAGGTCTGTGTCCAGCAGTGGACGTTTTCGGGCTGATGTTAATGATGATTTAGTGTTAGTAGTGAGTGGGATGTGATATGCATGCATGCATACTGTATAGGTTATGTACGAGTATGTAATTTTAAATGTCAATGTATTTTAAAATATTTCAGTTACCAAGAAAATCTATCATAGTCATACATCCACATCCTATTGCAGTCCACCACGCATTGCTGGACATAGGCTTCTCCAGTTGTTCGATACTTAGAGCAAACTTCTGGAGGATATACCCATTGGGGTTGGCGATCATAGGCTCCTCGCTCCGGTGACGCAGCTGCCCGTCATCGGCCTGTGGTATTTAGCTAGTAGCTATGCCTTCATTTCTGATGGTTATACCAGTCGGTTGCCAGTCATACATACATTTGAAAAAGTATGTTATTATAGGTAGGTATACTACATACTTTTCCACGAACAATGTTTTGCTTCGGAGGCTGACTAAGTGACTAATAACTCATAGCGGGTGCCACTTCAAATAGCTTGTGTCTAGAACTGACAGGACCAAGACGAATCCACAATACAATGAGGTAACATCGAGCAACCGAGGGTCAATGACAAGCAACATTTGAACAATGGTCGTGAGAATGTAGCGAACTGACCATTGAGATTAGCCATTTATACCATTTAAATTTTAAGAACATAATCGGTGCAAGATTGATACCTAGTGTTAACGCGTTTTAATTGTACCTTTGGTGTTGGAAGCGAAAGTGAAACGGAACGCTTTCGATAATTGTTTTACAACGAGAGGTTATGCCGAATAGGAATCACTTTGAGTCAATAGTCTAAATTGGCTTAATGATAAGCAGTTTCCCCATAGGTTGATTCGAATCTAAGCCAAAGCAGCTGAAGTGTCGTAAGAGTCGTTTTAAGGGACGTCTTGAGATTTCAGCTTCTCAGTCTGTGGTAAGGTTTACCCGTCTAACCGGCGACTACTCACTAAAACTGCTGTGAAGTGTCTTCGGTCGCGTTTTGGATCTGTAGACGTACATTTAGAATTATACCTACTAAATGGCGTCCATTTACCAGGGGCCACTACTAACGAAATTAAACAATAACTTGCTCTGTGAACGAAACCACCAAGATACGTAGGTACTTACGGACACGAATACCTACATTTATCTCGACAACACCTAAAATATTTGGATATACCTAATAAAGAACGTTCTACTTTAGCATTCCATTGTTGACAATACACGAGAAATTACGAACCATCATTCCATTATCAAAACATCGTACCTACGATGTGATTGCATTTTTAACTTTATTCTGTACTTTGTCCATTTAAAGCTTATTAATTGCGATTATGATATCAATATTATCTTGTGTCGTCGCATACAATTTTCACATTGTGATTATGAAGCAAAACATCAGATTGGGTGTGGTCTGTTGGTATGTACAAGTGATTTCTCCTGACTTTAATTAACAAGTTCTAGTTTGCGGTACCTTCTAGGGATATTTACACAAGATCATCATAAAAACTTGTGTAAGACTGGTTTCTATATAAGGGTTTTGAACATAATGTGTATAAAATACTGGAATGGTTATGTCGTTATATTTTTTTACGTATTAGTTAACAACACTGCAAGCGATATAGTAGTAAGAGTCATTAATTACTGGTCTAACATGGACTAACCTGTAACACAACGCATCCCATTTATTTAATACATTGGCTCTTCAAAGCGATTGTCATGTCGCATAATTATAACTTAGAAGGAATTTTAAAAGTAGTTCCAAACTGTTTGTGCCTCGTAAGGTGCCATCGAAAATACTGTTCTTGATTTTTGTTTTCAAGATGATATAAATAATATGGTAACTTTAGAACTTTCGCGTTGACGACGTGAAATGTTTGGGTTATAGGTACCTAAATATGGTTCAAAATTTGGTACCTTTGGCCCTTGATCAAAAAATATAATAGTTTATTTATTTATTTCTCTCACAAATACAGATAGGTACATTTACAATGAGGTACATTAGGTATAAGATATGAAATGAAATAAAGTAGTGGAAGCTAGGTGAGGGCATGCAAATGTTAGATTAAGGGAGATCCTTGAAAAGCTTCGATTAAGTATGCTTCCGTGCTCCAACTGTAGTTTACAGCTATTATTTAACAGTAATAGTATCCAGAATTTCAAAATTCGGTCGTAAAAAGCAGTACAATGCACGCTATGGCCAGCCCTCGAATACATCTGAAGATGTTAGATGCAAAATCAGCTGTCGTGCATCGATCACTAAGTCAACGAACTGTGTAAAATGAGCCAAGTTAATCCAAATGGTCTGAACCCAAAAATAAACAAAAACAGAACATAAAAAATCAAATTTACATAGCGGCACGTGCCAGATTATTCGAGATGACATCGAATTTTTCGTATTACCAAACCAGATAGAGTTTGGTAATAAGCATACACGGTTTGCGTCGTACGCGGCGTCAACAAGAAATGCAAACATTGAAGGCAATGGTCATCGCGTGATGCTACCAACAAACATTTGACAAACGTTTGTTAACATTACGTGCCTATAGCATAAGCACCCACGGATAAAGGTTTCTGGAAGGGCAGGCCAAAATATTTGTTAGAATTAGTAATACTTTTTTATCTAGGCAAAGGGCGTGATGTTACACAAGATTATAACAAACATTACCTATAGGTTACATTAGACACCTAGCTCGAACCTACAGGACTCATAGCAATTTATATTACTAACTAGCTGCACCCCGCGGTATTACCCGCGATTTCTCGTTACAATTTTTCGATTCTTTCTTACCGTAAGAACCATCCTTGAACTTCAACGAACATTTAAAAGAAAGAATTGGCCAAATTGGTCAGGCGTTATAGAGTTATGCGCTTACCTTATTATTAGCGATTCATTAGCCTTATACATTTAGCGATTCATTTTTATATTATAGATATGTATGTACGTGAAATAAAGGATGAAATTTTGTATTGAAATTGAAAATTACTTTAAGTCCATAAGCCATTAAATGTCCGGAATTTAAGTCGGTTAACATGGCCGAAACGTTTGGCTAAAAAAGGTATATATGCGCGTTTAATATGTACGAGTATACGACTATCATGTCTACTGAAAGTCCAGCAGAATTTTTAATTTAACATTAGTTATAATACCAATCTATCCAAAAACCAGGAAGTTGAAAAGATACTTACCTATATGAAATGCATCTTTAGCATATGCAGGCAAAGCAACCAGAAAAAAGTTATCAACTAAGAGAAGACATCCGAAATTACTCAGTAGTCCAGCACGTTCTTCTATGAGATTAGATCTTGGTTTATCAATTTTCTCGTGAAAATCGCGCGTACGTGTTGTTTTCTTAGTTTGTCATAGCACGTTCTTTTTTTTTAACAAAATGAAGCTAATGTGCCGGCTGCCGGGGTCTAAGAGGAAGCGGAAACATTTGGTCGCAGCATAAAGAAGCATTTCCTAATTGCGAGTATTCTGGTCTTTTTCGTCATTGTCACTTGATACCTTGACTTTTATGTTCAAATTGAGCTTAACCCCTGAGAACAAATCGCACTCTTAATTAAATAACGTCCAAATAAAAAAACGGTTAAAACGGTTTACATTTATAAACAGATTTTTGAAAATTTCTGTTTCGTTATTTTAAATGACACTCTCATAACGTTTCATTGTCTATCTCTGCTTACAAAATATCGAATTTCACATTATTAACACATATCGCGTTTGTATTTCGTTACCTAAATTATTAGTAGGTAAAAGCCTTATTAGATTTTTTTTCATTAAGTAGATAGGTATTTTCCTGATCGATAGATAGTTTCTAGAGAGTAGTTACACGTCAAATCTCGTAAATCGACGTGTTTCATAATATTTAGCAATATAATACCTATTGGGGGGAAAATGCGCTGTAGGTATGTACCTATTTAATTTCGCATACACATTGTCATACGCCGAACTCACAGGCCGAACTAAGCCGAAGCTTGTACTATGGGTAAGGTACCTACTAAGACCACTGATAAGCTTTTTTAGATTTTTTTTTGTAAAAATAAATACAAATATACAAACACCCAGACCAATTCAAACGAGACAATGTGTTCGGGGATCGAACATGTCAAAGAAATGAAATGAACATATACCTATACATGATAATTATTGTATGAACATAGTTAGCTAAAACAAATTCGGTAACTACGTTCGTCTATTACTTACTTAGTAAGTAGGTAATTGGTGTAATCACAAACGAAAACATTAGCTATTCCAGTATGTAGGTAGTCAGCATTATTTGTTATTTTTCTATCGATTGCTTTAATAATGAAATCAGATGCGACGATCGGAGGCAGATTACGATTAGATAAAATGATTATTATTTATAAGTATAAAAAAAATACGCGTACCTATATATCTAAAGATGACGGTTAATATGACGATAATTACTGGAATATCACTTATATGTTTTAAAATCTATCAATTAATTACCTGCACGATTTGTCATGTAGATAGATCGATATTCATTATTGCACAAAAAATAAAACATTTGTAGGAATAGACACTGGTAGTTTAAGCATCGCCGGTCTCATCGCTGAGGGCGATCTCTTCCCGATGTAGGTACTAAGTATCTATGAAAGGGTTAAATTTGTGGGTATATCTATTAAATATCAGGACATTTGCTTGTGAGAAATCATTAGTGTTTGCAATGTTCAAAACATCGTTAAAATAGATTCTCACATCTTTCCTTTCTTAGTAATTAGCTTACTGAACAATTTGCGGGTAGATCGCTAAAAATGTGGGTGCTAAATAATCTGCATATTATGGTCAGCATTGAACACATATTTGTAGCGTTGCGTCAGAGCTTTTGCCCGGCAACTGTCGTAAATCAGGACTAAGGTCACTCACCTGACGGGGTCCAGCACTCGGGGCACTCCTGGCAGAGCGTCTCCCAGTCGAAGGCAAGGTCCTCGAAGCTCGCCATGGCTACACCCACTCAAACGGTCAGTTCACTACAACATCACACAGCATACAGGTTCCACCACACTGTCACCAACCGAAAGCAATTTTCATTATACTGATTAGTTTTTTTTAATATCTAATTGTATCACTAGGTGTTATCATACATAAACAGTGCGGGCGGCAGATGTTTCCCGCGTTTCGTTCGATCGGTGCGCACGCGCATACAGGTAAGCGACCGGCGCAACACTGCGCGGCAACCTCGCGGCCGTCGCGGGATGTGTCCCCGAGACCACAGTCAATATAATTTGACCGTAAAGCAGAGCTACATGTGTTAAGACAAGATTATACACACTTTAGAAGGAGTTCATTCAGCCAGCTGTGTGTGTAAAATCAAAATACTTAACTAAGCGACTGTTCTGTTTAACCAGAGGCGTAATAGACTGCGGAATGTCGTTCTGAGAACAAAATGAAGACGCCTCACGACTATTAGTCTATTGTGGCGCAGGCGCCGCGGAACCTGTTCCTCCGCGGCCGAGCGTTCACTCAGCCCGCACTCTTTCGATTTCAATGAACCGTTAACGTTCTTTTCTTGTTGTGCATGCCTTATCACACGACATCACGTAATGTAGCCACATCAACACAATAGCACACCGTTGATTGTCGCTAAGCTTTCAGCGGAACGCATTCTGTCGCCAAATGAGTTAAAAGACATGACGAATTCTTTTTTGTCTCGCACTTTGCATAAACATTTCGTCTGAACCGCATTCTAGGCACGTAGCAGTCAACGCGGGTTATGCAAGCTCACGCCCGATTCAAGTGCACAACCTTTGACGACCACGCTGAATCCGATTCTCGATGTTTTATTGTGTCATGCATATTCCGCGGTGCGTTCCGGCTGTTTATGGTCCATCCCGAAGATTTGCGAGAATACGGTAAATAAGGTAGCCGTCTTCCGCTGCCGCCTTGTACGGAGATGTTATGGATGGTTCCTCAAAGTGGATACACCTGCTGCCCAGATGGGCTGTTGCGTAAGAATTTCCACAAAAAGTTGAAAATGTCATGCGTAAGTAAAAGTAACGCACTTGTTGGATTAATTTCGGAAAAGTAAATTAACTTGTTTCGCTACACGCGACCTGTCGTATTTTGATCGATGATTACAACAACATGTTTTACTCTCGTTTTTTTCTCACAAAGTGTGAACTCGTACGGAAGTAATGTACTTCACATCAACGCCTCGCCGTCTAAGTATGTCACGTCCAACATACCGTCGAAAATAGAGTTAACTAACTAAATAGAAACTTAATACATTATTAAATTAATGTGAACCTTCTATCTTAACGCTTACATAGTTCTATTCGCATAAAATTGGCATAATTGCCAGACGGTTTCATCGTTTTATAGTTATTAAAGCAGAAAGCGGAGAGCGGTTGGTGTGCGCCGGTCGTTAGGCGCTGTTTGTATGAGAGGCTGCTTTTGTATGGTTAAAATAGTTAAGAAACAATGGAAAAATAAAAATTAAATGCAGTTTTAATCCATTACCTACTACAGAAATACCTACCCATAATTAATATTTGGCATTACAGACTTATCTTCGGTGTTATCAGATGAATTATTACCTATGGATATTTTTAGTAAATGGTTCTAAAATCTCATAAATTCTGAATTGGTAGTTTGAACCTTAGAACATAGATTTTCTTTAATAACACAGGAGGCAAACGTGTCTGAAGGTCACCTAATGGTAGGTACGTGATGATTTTGGTATCGTTCTGTGATCTTTTTAACTTACGACGAATACAGGCATTTAGCAGTTAAACGAAACCAAGGAAACACAGAAATTCTACATTATAAAAACATATCGGAGGAACCCGTGAAATTCCTAAAAGCGGTTGCAGAAATGCCGCGCCCTTGGACGGTACAAAAACAAACGGTTACAAACGCTCGGCGGCCCACGAGCCCACACGAAATTAAAACTTTAATATTCTCCAATCCGCGGTTACGCAGCCATTAAAATATTCAACGTAACACGACGTCCTTGAACTGAAGTAACACGGGCCTACACAAGTGGCGTTACTAGTTCACTTGCATACTCATTGCACGTAGGTGCACGTACTCTGGGGGAAATAGGGCGTGCGAGCTCATATTTCTAGTGCAGACATGACAGTAGGAAAGGTCATTAGAGGCATAGGTAAGTAAATGTTAGATCATCAGTAAAGGGCTCATCGTCGCTACTCGAATGCACGAGGAAGGCAGCTGTGAGAGAGGAATGGCGGCGCGTTGTGAAGCTTGCCACCAATGCCTGAAATGACGACCACGACCACTTTGTCAAGAGTGACATCGACGAAGAAGAAGATATCATCAAGTTTCGCCCCGGTTGCGTCATAAATAACATGGATTTCAAGCCCCGTGATTGGTGAATCTCGGCAAAGTTCGGCTCCGCTCCGCCTCAGTAGAACCGCAGTCTTCTACCAACTCAGATAGGTTCATCATCATCATCATCATCCGTGCCAGTCTTGATAGGTTCTTTGGTAGTAGATATTTTAATGTAGGTAAAATAATACACAATCGTAGTGTAGGGCGCCCTCAGGCCAGATAGAGTGACGATTTACGCAAGATGGTGGCAAAATCTGTATGCGAGAGGACCAGGATCGAGCAAAGTGGCGAACAATTTGAATTTGAAAGGCCAGTGTTCATCAGTGGACTGTAGGAGGTTGATGATGGTCATGATTATCACACATAGACACTCAAAACGTTTTGGGCAGACGACTTCAGAAAGATGGCAGGCATCCTCATGGGTTTGCCATGCCAGGCCCATGGCCGAGATTGACCAGGAAGATTGATAGGTATCGCACATGTCCTTAATAAGTTCCTTAAAATAGGAAAAGATGGATGACATACTGTTCCCTTTCAAGTTATTCGATCGACGACGGCTAAATAAGATGAAGGGAAGAAGAATAAAAATTGCGTCTACTCCAGATGAAATTGGGAATAGGGCAATAACGATGGTGGCGCCACGTTGCCAGTTTGAGAAAACAAAGCATAAAAGTTTTAGAAGTAGGTAATCCGTACATGATAGATAAGACAATGTCTTTTAAGTAATACTCACCCGCATTTAGGAAATGTCTATACTCAGGAAACTTAAAACTTGTGCCTACTATAAAACTTGTTAAATAAATAACGTAGGTAGGTAAACATGTCGCCAAACAGGTTGGTGTGGTTTAGCTTTTTTATTTATTATTTAGATAACCGTTAAACTGCTGAAGGGTATTAATAATTATGTACATCTTTCTATCGACGTCAAATTTTGTCAAAATTAAAACTACTATGTTGGTAAAATGCCATATATTAGGAACTTAATCTATTTTAATGCTTAATAACTTTATGTTACCGTAAGTATTACCTACTCCGACGAACCATTTCATTTAATTACAATCAAATTCAAAGACCGTAACGGTCTTGTAACTGTGGGTGGCAATCAACCCACCTTATAAATAAACTAATAAGTATTGTTAAACAAAAAGTAGTTCATTAACTAATAAATAATAATTCATTATCTGAATGTTGTTCTTAGACAAGGTCGATTAATGTAAACTTTTTAAATGGATTTTATGGTCATCTGTACGGATTTTGATTGATCACAGAAATTGGCAATTCTGCGAAACTTTTGCTAAGATTAATAAGGGTCGTAGCTATTCACTAAGTCGTCGGTATACATTAATGTATAATTCATGCGTTCGAATTATTAATGAAGGCTTAGGCCTACTTGAAATAGGTTTGATGAAGTATTAAATTTAGGTCAAATAAATAGGCAGACTTATATTTGTGACTGATTTTCTTTTGTGTTTAGGAATTCGGCAGTGAAAGGGTTAACAAAGGTCCGACGAAACCCCCATAATGCCGCTTGAAGGAGGAACCAGTCTTTACCGTCTTGAGGTAGGGCTCGCTTTTCCTGGTCGGACAAAAAGTCTCTAATAACATAACATAAATAACCCAAAACATGCCACGCTGGGCCACTCTTCGCCATCTAGCCCCAAACTAAGCCGAAGCTTGTACTATGGTTACTAGACAACTGATAAACTTACTTAGATACTTTTTTTGTAAATAAATACGTATTGAACATAAAAAACACCCAGACCAATACAAACAGGCATGTTCATGAACACAAATGTTTGTACTGTGCGGGAATCGAACCCACGACCCTTATTACGACGAATATAAAGTTTAATCTTATTTTTACGAATTCCTTTCATAAGCCCACATAATAGGTATAACATTAATCGTTATAGCATTGGTTGGTGTAACAGAAAAAAAAATCTTCACAATGTTACCGCTTCGCTTTAGCGTGTGCCAATGTATTTAGTAACACCAAGTGGTCGGTGCATCTCAATTTGCGCAATCCAGATGAAATACAAGGAAATGCCACAAGTGGAACGGTAAACAGCTTTTCTAATATAGGAATGTTAATCAAAATGTATGTTGTGCGCTTCGGATTAATGGAATTTTAGTGAAGTGCGCTCGGCAACTGTTTCCTTTGAGTGTAGCGATTTAAAAGAAATACGTTAGAGATGTTAAGTTGTATTGAAGATGAAGCATCGTTTGTATTGTATCGATAGAATATTAATTTGGCAACCAAAATTGTACCATAAGGAGACGTCTGTGGGGTTGGCTACTAAACACGAGATGATTTTTATTTTTAACACTTATACCCCTTGGTGATACGTTGATATTCAAGACGACCCCCTGTAGATAACCAGGTATTATGAAAACCATGAAGTTAAGGAACATTTGTCGACATGTCCGTCCATGCAAAGTGTGCTCTCTTCAACGATCTTCAACATTGTTGATGACACGAGCCGGCGGCAGTTCTTTCACCGAAAATTATAATGTCAATATCAATATCAGACAACATCACATACATTGCTCCGATCCCAAAGTAAGTAGCTTAAGCACTTGTGTTATGGGTATCAGAACAACGAAAGTACCACAAATAAATACTTAAATACAAATATTAACACCCAGACACGGAACAAACACAAGTGTTCATCACACGAATGTTTGTCCCGGGTGGGAATCGAACCCACGACTATCGGATCAGAAGGCAGGGGTCACTACCAATTGAGCCACCGAGCCTGTCGTATTGTAATTTGTCGTAATGTATTATATATTTTACTATTGTACACTCACCTCACAACAAATCTGCTCTCTGCATGACCTAAGGGTTGAAGGTAGAGAATGCTCCTAGCATTAAGTTCGCCTTTTGTACTATTTTTGTACAATAAAAATATTTATGGCGAAATTTGAGGTGAAAACAGATCTAAGAATTCCATGTGGCAACATGAAAATTGTAAGGAAATAAGTAGATAGTTTCGCTATTATAACTATGCAGCTATTGCTAAATTAGTCGTTCACTGAAGGTGCTTATATAGTATCTGTTAATAAATCTATGCAGGTATTCAGTGTTTGCGCTAACACATTGCTGGTGTAAGACCCACCTATAATAAAGAGATAGAAATCTAAAAGTGGGCCAAAACTATGATAGCCAAGTCTTGCAAAGTAATCGCACTAAAGTCGACAGAGTGTGATCTAACCGCGAAGTATTTAATTAAACCGCATTTACGAGTATATATAGAATCAAATCAATGTGTTCATAGACGACGTAATGTGCCAATAATGTCTGTAAATAGGAAAACCAGTGTCGCGTCGCTTTGTCCCCGCGTCACTAGATAGGTATTAAGCTGAGTGACAACCTTTTTGGAAGCATATTCATCATCATCAGCCTTTCGCAGTCCACTGCTGGACCTATATCCAATTGGTCCCTCACTTATTGACCACTTTAAATTGGCAAATTTATGTAAGGTAAATCAATTTTGCATACTTAAAAAACAATAAATAATTAAAGCTTATTCTTCCGGTAACAAACTTGACAGTTTTGTATATAAAATAATAAATAATTAAATATCAATACATTGCTCCGATCCCAAAAAAATCAAAAGAACCAGATACATAGTATAAAGTATAAAAACACTTAATTTTCCTTTTGGATATCATATAGATGATCCTGCCCCAAACAATATTTTCTACTAAATAAATTAAATCCAAATGGATTCCTGATATCTGAATTTGAACGTATAACGTATCCGTAAGTTTATGAGTTCTCTAGCACCCATAGTACAAGCATCTGCTTAGTTTGGGCACAGATTTGGTTTGGGACAAGATGGCGCTGTGTGGCCAAGCGTTTTCAGTTATTTATTAAGCGATATGAAGCCCCGCTTGTGTTCCATAATATTTTACTTACGTGTCTTAAGACCATTACAGAAAATGAATATATCCTATTATAGAAGAAGATTGGATGTTTCTATAAACCGCTATCCGTTAAGCGTTGTAAAACTTGTAAAATACTCTGGCAAGTTTTAAAGCAAATGTTTTAATTAACACCTGCATCGAGCCTCGCTCGAAGTAATTGCTTGGTATCTACACGCAATTTACGACTAAAACGATTTATCATTGCGACACGATGCGTTGTAAAATAGTTATAAAATTATTTGTATAGGTAATAGTTTCCGTCGGTGCGTATGTATACGCATGGAAGTTTGAGTAGGTAATTCACAAATATTTTAAGCTTGTAGTTCTAGTTTTTTTTTTAATTTGGCCCAGCCAGGATTAAGCTTTGGGCAATGAAAAATGGAAAGATAAGGCATTTTTTAATTATAGGAATTACTTATTTAGCAAGATACAGGTGAATTAAATGAGAAAAATATTTACGAATATAATAAAGAGGTGCAGTTATTACCAACAAGTCTTGTCAAATATAAAACAATTTTTTTTAGATATTTCCAGGCTTTACATTTTGAAGGAATGTAAGGGAGCGACCTATCACCTTTCGCTCCAGGCCATCCTCACCTGCCCGTGGTGCATCCTGCCGAACAACAAACGAGGCTCTGGCAAACCGACTGGTGGCGATAAAACCATCACGATAGAAGGCGTATGTAGCTAAATACCACAGGCCGATGACGGGCAGCAGCGTCACCGGAGCAAGAAGCTACGCCCTGCGATCGCCAACCCGCCTGCCCAGCGTGTGGCGATTATGGGTATATCCTCCAGAAGGATTTGCCAAATTTTTGTAGGTACCTAATAGTAATAAGACAGCTTTTTTAGGGTTCCGTAGCCAAAATGGCAAAAACGGGACCCTTATAGATTCGTCATGTCTGTCTGTCTGTCTGTCTGTCTGTCTGTCTGTCTGTCTGTCTGTCTGTCTGTCTGTCCGTCCGTATGTCACAGCCAGTTTATTCCGAAACTATAAGAGATACATTATTGAAATTTGGTACGTAGATGTATTCTGTTAACCGCATTAAGATTTTAAAGTAAAATCAGAAAAAAATCCAAAATTTTTGGGGTTCCCCATACATGGAATTGAAACTTAAAAATTTTTTTTTCATCAAACCCATACGTGTGGGGTATCTATGGATAGGTATTTGAAAATGATGTTGAGGTTTCTAACATCATTTTTTTCTCAGATGAATAGTTTGTGCGAGAGACTCTTCCAAAGTGGAAAAATGTGTGTCCCCCCCCCGTAACTTCTAAAATATGGGCATTACAAAACTAAAAAAAAAATATGATGTGTATTACTATGTAAACTACTAACGAAATTTGGTTTGAATGAAATCTAGACAGTAGTTTTTTTTTAAACATCATAAATCAAATTACCTAATTTTTTTCATTCAATCAGTGGTACGGAACCCTACGTGCGCGAGTCCGACTCGCACTTGGCCGGTTTTTTTTAATTTATTTATTGGCTAAACATTACATTAATATATCAAATTAATACAGTATTCGAAAACCACTGAGGTTTATATTGATACTGCTGATGTTCGCATCTACACAGTGAGTGAAATAATTATAAAAATTTAAAGAACTAAGATAAACAATGAAATATTTAATACAGGGTTTGGTTTGAGTTGAGTCAATAAGTACGCTTTCAATTTATTTTTAATATTACTCGGTGTGATATTCTCACGAAGATTTTCGGGTAGTTCGATGCATAGGGAAGCCAGCTATGTATTTAATTAGCAAAACAACAAAGACGATTAAGTAACCGATTGCGAATGTTTTAACAAACACCCGTCTAAATTTTTACTTTTTAGTGATAAAACCATCATTACCACATTGTAAATGTACTAATTATGTACCACTAGCTGTGCCCGCGGCTTCGCCCGCGTTCATGTAGGTGTGTCACAGAAGTGTTTATTATGCGTGTTCCTATTCCATCCTGCTCCGTGACTCGATCTCTTCGCCCAAAAGTAACTAACTTCCATACAAACTTTCAACATTTATTTCACCCCCTTACTGGTCGAAATTTGAAAAACGCTAGAAAATGTTTGATTATTTATTATTATTATGACACACTAATTGATAATATAATCTGAAAGTATTTATTTACACAATCCAATTACAAACACTCATTCAACCAGAGAGAGAAAAAGTAATAATCGACGGGAACTCGATGACAGCTGTCGGTGTCACCGTTACGTCAAACTTCAACTGTCAACGTTAGTGCTGTGACTCTTGAGCGTGGCGAATAGTGCTGTACCGCAACGGTTGATTATCAAGTGCTTAAGTATACAGTTTTATGGTTTTATCTTTTAAAATTACGAAATCCCATACAAACTTACAACCCTTATTTCAACCCCTTCATCCCTTTTTTCGCAATAAAAGGGAGCTTAAGTCCTTCCTCAGGAACTAAAGATTGTCTGTGCCAAATTTCATCA
Source organism: Conogethes punctiferalis (assembly GCA_031163375.1). Classification (NCBI taxonomy): domain Eukaryota; kingdom Metazoa; phylum Arthropoda; class Insecta; order Lepidoptera; family Crambidae; genus Conogethes; species Conogethes punctiferalis. The sequence continues at coordinate 19,405,139 of CM062081.1, read as the reverse complement.
ATTTGGCATTTATAATATTAGTAAGGATTCTCTAAGGTATATCCTTTTTGTGTTTTTCGGGTATGCACGGTTTGTGCTTCTGCCACTGACGACGGTGAAAGGCTTTGTATTTGCTTCGTGGTGAAAAGGTTATCGTCAGGTTTATCAAGTCTCGAACAAAGAGAACCTCTTACGTGTCAAAAATTGTCAAAAACAATAATTTCGTGAAGAAACGTCAACGATTGACGAATGTGGACTCATGTTTCTGGCGGCAAAACGTTTCGTTTTACATAGTCACATGAGTCACAGTTGTTGGTGATGAATACTTTTTTTCGCGCGACACGCACGCAATGTATTGAATGAAACGGAACGTGTTTCACGTCAAAGATGGCGACAGCGGATTGTTTGATTGTTGTTTGTCAGTGCCATCGGAATTTAACGAAATTCTCTTTAATCCGAATTTTGCGGATATAATATGTTGTCGACTCAAAATCAATATTTTTTTATGTTTTGTTATTCGTATAAGGTTTCGATCGAGTCTACCGTACCCCTCGACGAAATTATTAATATGTTGAATGAAACGGAACGTGCTTCACGTCAAAGATGGCGACAGCGTTTTGTTTAATTGTTGTTTGTCAATGCCATCGGAATTTAACAAAATTCTCTTCAATCCGAATTTTGCGGATATATGTTGTCGACTCAAAATCAATATGTTTTTATGTTTTGTTATTCGTATAAGGTTTCGATCGAGTCTACCGTACCCCTCGACGAAATTATTAATATGTTGAATGAAACGGAACGTGCTTCACGTCAAAGATGGCGACAGCGTTTTGTTTAATTGTTGTTTGTCAGTGCCATCGGAATTTAACAAAATTTTCTTCAATCCGAATTTTGCGGGTATATGTTGTCGACTCAAAATCAATATTTTTTTATGTTTTGTTATTCGTATAAGGTTTCGATCGAGTCTACCGTACCCCTCGACGAAATTATTAATATGTTGAATGTTGAATGAAACGGAACGTGCTTCACGTCAAAGATGGCGACAGCGTTTTGTTTGATTGTTGTTTGTCAGTGCCATCGGAATTTAACAAAATTCTCTTCAATCCGAATTTTGCGGGTATATGTTGTCGACTCAAAATCAATATTTTTTTATGTTTTGTTATTCGTATAAGGTTTCGATCGAGTCTACCGTACCCTTTGACGAAATTATTATTATGTTGAATGAAACGGAACGTACTTCACGTCAAAGATGGCGACAGCGTTTTGTTTGATTGTTGTTTGTCAGTGCCATCGGAATTTAACAAAATTCTCTTCAATCCAAATTTTGCGGATATATGTTGTCGACTTAAAATCAATATTTTTTTAAGTTTTGTTATTCGTATAAGGTTTCGATCGAAATTATTAATATAGATGGTTTTATCTTTTAAAATTAAAAAACCCAGGTTTATCAAGTCTCGAACAAAGAGAACCAAACCACGTGTCAAAAATTGTCAAAAACAATAATTTCGTGAAGAAACGTCAACGATTGACGAATGTGGACGCATGTTTCTGGCGGCAAAACGTTTCGATTTACATAGTCACATGAGTCACAGTTCTTGGTGATGAATACATGAGTCACAGTTCTTTATAGTGCAGTCAATGAAGCGAAAAATACGGGCTAACCTCCGAATTTTTTTACTGTGATCCGATTTGCATGAAATTTTGGAATTAGGCTCATCTTACCCTTAATTTCAAAAGTGAAAACTATCTGAACTCCGCCAATTATTTTTAAGGGGTCTAAATGACCCCTTAATCGAAAAATTGAGTTTAAGCCATTTTATCGCTAGAAACCAGTCTAATAGTAAGTGTTGAAATTGTAAAGTGTTTTCTAATACAATTACCTCATATTAAAATCATATTCAACCCCTTGAAAATCTTACAACCCAAGCAAACAACCCCTAAATTGAAAAAATCACAAAAATATTTTGGTATGACATAAAAAGATGTAAGTAGAGAGTAAGTAATATTTTCATCATCATCATCATCAGCCCGTATCAGTCCACTGCTGGACATAGATCTCTCCTAATGTCCGCCGCTTAGATCGATTCTGGGCCTCTCGCATCCAGCACTAACTAGCCGCCCTGCGCAAATCGGCACTCCACCTGGCCTGAGGGCGTCCTCGCCCCTCCAGAACTCGTTTACCCCAACGCTTATCGGTTCTGCGGCTGATGTGGCCAGCCCACTGCCACTTCAGCTGACTAATCCAGTGAGCTAGTCGGTGACTTTGGTTCGCTGTCGGATCACCTCATTTCGGATTCGATCCCGCAGAGAATCGCCGAGCATAGCCCTTACCATAGCTCGCTGAGCAACCTTTAATTTGTGGACTAGCCTTACAGTTCATGTCCACGTTTCGGCTCCGGACATAGTGGCAGCTTCATAGAGACATCTCATAACTTGGATGTGTCGCCAATCATTTCACATTGCTCCAAATATTCACTCCCGAAATGTTCAGTTACTAAGTAGAAAAAAATATGATAAGTTTTTGGGCCATAACTCCTTAAATTTTCATGCTATCACAATTTATGAAACACCATTGTAAAGGTAATTAAGAGAGCTACAACATCCTTTATTGCAATATATAGTGAAAAACCTTGTTTTAAAACGGTGAAGGGTGAAAGGGCTTAAGAGAGGCTGTGATTGCGCTGCCACGCGCTCTTTAAACAATCTTATCTCCGTCAATTTTTATTTAATAGAAAAAACAAAAAAACCAAATTGTTTGTCAGGAAAATACCTAAATTTCTTACTCCTACACTTTTACACGTATCTATCGTCATTTTTGAGATATTATGAAAAAAAGGTGGGTTTTTTAAAAATTTGAAATTTTCGATTTTTCTTCAATCACGACTTTTTTGAAAACTATGTGTCCTAAAGCAGCCAAACTAATACAATCTATCAAACTCTTTATAATTAAGTTAATTCTAGGCGGAATATGATTAACTTTAGTTTTGGTGGAAATGGCACTTATTTAAACCCACTGATTCAAAAGAAAAAACAGTCGATGCTCCTCTTATTTGCAATACAGCTCACTTATTTTACATGTAAAAGACTTTTAATAGTGCTCATTTTAAAGCTTATTTCAAGCACTACAAAACCCTTTTTGATTAGAAAGCATAAAATGCATTTGCTCGCTGATAGATGGTATTGACTACATCGATGAAATTTCAGATAAAATAAAAAACGGCTTTGATCTTTAATATCTAGCTTAATATTGCACTTAGAATACTTTATAAAAAACCAAATTGTTAATTTTTTTACATGCTTCACTTTTGTTCCTTATACAATTTTCGATAAAACTTATATTTTTGGAGATATTTGAAAAAAACCGATGAAAAAAGTGAAAAATTTTCAAGTTTTCAATTGCCAATAACATGAAAAGTATTAGATTTTTCGAAAAACTTTATAGAAGATTTTTTGCTTAAATTTGGACCTTCAATCGATATCCGAGGTTATTTTGAAAAGAAAACCATTGACTTCCGAGAAGGGGTGGCAACCACCCCCAGGGTGGTGGCGGAGTTCAAATCATTTTCACTTTTGAAGTTAATGGTAAGATGAACCTAATTCCAAAATTTCATGCAAATCGGATCACAGTAAAAAAATTCGGACCTATAATGCTTCATTGACTGCACTATTATGCCGCGACACGCACGCAATGTATCGAATGAAACGGAACGTGCTTCACGTCAAAGATGGTGACAGCGGTTTGTTTGATTGTTGTTTGTCAGTGCCATCGGAATTTAACAAAATTCTCTTTAATCCGAATTTTGCGGGTATATGTTGTCGACTCAAAATCAATATTTTTTTTATGTTTTGTTATTCGTTTATGGTTTCGATCGAGTCTACCGTACCCCTCGATGAAATTATTAATATGTTGAATGAAACGGAACGTGCTTCACGTCAAGATGGCGACAGCAGTTTGTTTGATTGTTGTTTGTCAGTGCCATCGGAATTTAACAAAATTCTCTTCAATCCGAATTTTGCGGATATATGTTGTCGACTCAAAATCAATATTTTTTTATGTTTTATTATTCGTATAAGGTTTCGATCGAAATTATTAATATAGATGGTGTCATCTTTTAAAATTAAAAAACCCCATACAAACTTTCAACCCCTATTTCTACCCCTTCATCCCCTTTTTCGCAAAAAAAAACGTAGCCTATGTCCTTCCTCATGGTCTAAAGATTGTCTGTGCCAAATTTCATCAAAATCGGTTGAGAGGTTTAAGCGTGAAAGCGTAACAGACAGACAGACAGACAGACAGACAGAGTTACTTTCGCATTTATAATATTAGTATGGATATGCCTATAGTTGTGCCTACAAGCCGTGATCACATAAAGGCCGCTTTAATTTACACCTTATTCCGGTGTAATAGAGGTGAAAATTAATAAACATGTGAACTTTAGAGTCTAGTTATGAGTTGAAAAACAAATAATATTGAATTAGAAGTGCCTTAAACATCAGTGTTAAAACTATTCAAAGCGTGCCATATTTTAACACAAATGTATGTAAGCTAATAAGCTTAAATTACTTATACCTACTCGTAGTGACCATACTTACATAGAGAGACAATTTCACAGGATGAGAATTTAATTCACTACCTGCTATTTGAATTGTTCCACTTTAGGCACCTGTGCCTAATTAATCACCATTTTTAACTTCATTTACATTCACGTCATCACGACTGATAGGATGAGGAATGAGGGTACAATATTCACCAATGAAGTAGATATAACTGACCTACCTACATGTACCTACATACTAACGCATTAATGGGAGCATTAATGCGTTAGTATGTAGGTATTTAAAAAATGAAAAACGTCGGACTAACAAAGGTATGTGCGCGTTAAATCCTGAACATATCATGTCTTAAGAAAACTCTACCCCCATAAATAAGAAAATGGCTTTAAAACATAACCGATACCACAAATCACGAGGAAAACGTTACGGGTGAAATCCAGCCTGTCATACTCATAAACGCTAAAAGAAGCGCTAGCAAATCAAAAAATCTAGATCAGCGAGCGTCACTTCAGACGGCCAAGTGTAATCCGCGGGTGAAATCGCATCATGAGAGCACGCGTGTTTTCTTGACCAACTTACCGCTACACTGGCTTCTCTCGGACAATATTAAGACAATAAAACCACAAAATAATAGTGCATTTAGTAATTTATTCAATGTACACGGTCACAGAGCTGTACAGGTGTTAGTTGTTAGGTCGAGTTGGAATTTAACCGGACAAATATACCAGATAAAGATCACAATTCCATCAAAATAAAAAATATATTCTTTTTATATACCACTTTTTTATTTTTAGTGGTTTCTCCTGGCTTGATAGAAAGCGTAAGAGAAGGTAAGTTACTGTGACAGTGGGTAAGTAACCAAACCTGCCTCTCAGTTGCCATAATGTCCTCTCGTAAGATGCTTCATCACGTCCCGAGATCCCATCAATAGTATGAGGAAACACGTGTGCAGGCAATGAGTTCCACATTTTAATAACACGGCAAAGGTGACTAACAGATGGCACCACATACGCAGCAGCACCAACTGTTACGTGGTTGGTTCATCTTGGCCATTATGACAGACGTTTACGTAGCAATTGACCAATCACATGATAGCGTGTAGGATACATAACGCCATCTTTCGGAAATTTCATTTTGAAACACCTTGGGAATCGTTATTTGGTTCAACTGTGACAACGAAGGCCAGCACGTATGGTTCTGTGCTGGAAGATGAAGGGTGGGATATGGGAAAACAATGAGCAGAGCAATGCCGGCTAACCTGAAGAAGGTGGCAATTGACAGAACCGTACGGATAACTGCCCGCTGACAGCGGAGCTTAAGCTAATTATCTCGCCTGCCATTCGGTGAAAAGGGACTCGATATACATGTTACAATTTAATAAGAAAGCCACTTATTGAATTAATACTGCAATACTCAGGTATAATTGAGTTGTACATTGCAATTTCTACATGAAAGGTGTACTTTTTCTTTCGCATGAGCTTGAGAATTCGAGCAAAATTTGAATGTTTTTAGATACATTCAAATTTTGCTCGAATTCTCAACTTATCAAGACATTTCTTGAATTTTGGATGTCGAAAGTCGAAAATAAAAATCTAATCCACGTTGCTTAAAACCTCTTAGTTAAACAGATTAAGTCTTAGCAACATAATAAAGAATAGACTCGCGTCTACCGCCAAAAGGAACTAAACAAACAACACACATTATGAGCGATTTAAACGGTAGATATCGACAGATAATGGGACTATAATTGGTCAGTCTGGTCGTTGACTATTCAATCGCATGTAAAATAGCAATGCCTATACTTTCAACTAACACCTGTATAAGATTACCCTAATGAAAGTACACAGTCTAACTAAATCTTAAATCAGCAACACTCTTTACAAAAATCAAATTAAAATCTTAGTCATATAATTCAAATTAGTTAATTGGTTAAACATATACTTTATGTTGTCTTCTTCCCAACAGACAAGAATCCAGATGTATTGGAGAAGTATTTGGCGTTTGCTTCGTTGATTCTGGTCTCCGCCGCTTGAGGATTCACTATTTCCAGACCCTGTAACAATAAGATACGAACGATTAATAAAGTACTACTATACCATTCAAGTGTACCGGTGGCAAATTCTGTAAGACCGCATAAGTAGCGTTCTAAGAAATTGCCACCTTTGGAAAGGAACTTTTGTAATTTTATTCTGGGATCACGCGATCTGTGAAGTGAAGTATGAGATCCCAAAAAATCTCCACCAACTCCATGTTACATCATATAGTGGACTTAAGAATGACGTTTGATGAACAAATTATAGGATATCCACATCCACTCATAATAAGATTACACTGACATTACAATAACAAGCTGTTAAGATAGACAAGTTAACGTCCGGAAAATGTTGAACCTTCGCAATTACCATCGGGAACGCAAACGTTATAACTTTCACTGCACCAATAGAGCAAATTCTTTTAATAGTCCTTTTCAAACTGATAAGAAAATGCCAGCGCCCAGTCGGAACTGAACGCATTATGCAACCCTTATCTGTCAGGTAACAACCGTACTTGTAAATCAAAGGTCTAGTATCCACCTTTGTAAATAACAAGAACGGTAAATGCGGCGTGAAAGTGCAAGTGTCCAATAAGGTATGGACTTCATAAGTTAATATCGAATGGTACTTTTCCGCTATATTACTTACTGTAAACATTTTGTACTTTCTTGCTATACTTAGGGTGCCGTGCCACAATAGAAACTTGGAAAGAGGTCGTTAATTGCGTTGAAAATAATGATTTGTTCAATTACGAATATAAGTTCAGTATCGGAGTGATGGCCTATTAAGAAGATAGGTGAAAGAAGAATGCTTGTCGTAGAGATGATAATGTTGATGTGGATGTGTGGAGTGCCTAGAATGGATAAGACAACGAATGTGTACATTAGAGGAAGTATGAAAGTGACAGCAGTGACCGAAAGTTTAAATGAACGTCATTCAAATCTGACATTCGTTGTACGTCTAATAGATTTACTTTTCAATACAACATAATATAGCATTAAAACAGCAGAATTCTTGTTTCTCATCGCATATGATGATATCGTAAATGTGATCCGATAAATTCATTTGTGATCACCGTGATGAAGTGTTTTAATTATCTCTGACTAATTATTTCCTTCATGCATGCTTCATGATGCTGAGTCATAATTACAAAAGAGAAACAATGCCCCTATTAAGTTTGGAGATGGCCATTAAGATGTGTCTATCTACTATGACTTTGGTTGAACAGTCAATTCGTCGGCAGACAGAGCAAAGTCTTCTGCAAAACCTTGCTTTTACAGTAAAAGCAGTAATGTAATATTTTAGATTGTTCATGAAAGTGAAAGAGCTCAATTAAAATTTTAACATGTCAAAATGAAAGTTTCGTGTATAGATAAAAATATCAATTAACAATTACGCTTTATTTAATACAATTCTCCCTATATTATTTTATATCTGAATTTCCAGTTGCCGACTACAGAAATGGCCGAATCGGTTTTATCAAGTGTGCTGAACTCACATTTATGTATGTCATAATGTAAGTTTATGTACCACAGACCGATGACGGGCAGCAGCGTCACTGGAGCGAGAAGCTACGCGCTGCGATCACCAACCCGCCTGCCCAGCGTGGCGATTATAGGTATATCATCCAGATGTTGGCCCTAAGTGGCCTGGAGAGGCCTATGTCCAGCAGTGGACAGCAATAGGCTGATGATGAGGAAGATCTTTAGTGATTATCCGATAAAATGAATGGCACATATGACATTAGAAAACGTTGTCCGCTTTCCGGGCTAACGAGATAACGCAGGCATGTATATCGTTTGGTCTTGTCATCCGCAGTGATTAGGTATTAGATCGGCCATGATTGCAGATATCAGACCAACCGCACTATGCACTTAATTCACTATAAGTGCATAGTTTCTCAAAGTGTAATAAGACTAGTTTAAGGGTAACGTAGTTTTAACGCTAATTTAACGTGACCACGAAATAAAATGGGATTAATATAAATAAAAATACATAAAAAATATTGACGACCACTTTGGCTACCGATACGCATATTCGGCACAGTAAAAAAAACATTTGTTGTGTATGAACAATTGAACATGTCTGTTTGTATTGTACCCAGGTACATGCTATGTACGAGTATAATATGTATATTTATTAACAAAATTAACGTATCCGAGTTAGTTTATCAGTTGCCCAATACGAACTTCGGGTTAGTTTGGGACTAGATGACGTATGTTTTTTATTTGTCAGGTTTGCTATGTTTTATGATAGCAACCCTAAATGTAATTTTATAGCGTAATTATGTCAAATAAGTTCACCCAAAGATCTTGATATTTTCTATTTAAAAGTATTCTTAACCTGTATAAAAAACATTTATCTGTCATTTGTTTCAAGAGACCCTATATTTAGTACTTCCAATAACGGAATAGAATGTTAACGATTTCCACGCTATTTCCACGTCACATTTATTTCACGGAGAAAACACAAGCCGGCCATTCATTACGAACCCAATAAATATAAATACTGCGACGTCTTATCTCACAATACATGCAAGGGCATACCAATGGCGCAACAATAGTTAATTAGTACTAGTGAAACTACGGCTAAAATTTACACCACAATTGAAATAAACAAAAGCCATAATAGTTGGTTTATAATTTCCTGTGTGGGTAAAATACAACACGGCGAGGTAGTAAATTAATTTGAACTATTGAATTCTATCGAAGAAAGCCCATTGGAGAGCGTTCGTGTAAAGGAAGTGATGTTCATATTTGTACTAGACACCCTACAAACAGAGTATGCGAGCAGACATTGCACTGGTTTTAATCATAAAGGAAACATGTTGTTGTAAATTGTATCTTATTACTATGTAGTTACTTGATACTATTTTCACATGACATATCAACTGATAAGCACATATACAGGTATAATACATATAAAGCTTGTTTATTACCGATTTTTATGCAATGTTCAAAGGGTGCCTTCTTAACTAGGCACGTGCCACGTGTTATGTGGAAGTTTTAATTCTTATAATCGTTTGGCTGGAATTTTGGTTTGGGTTATGATCAAGTTGGGTTTTTGGTTGTGGATCGCGCTATCCTAAAATGGGTAACTTACAAAGTCGCCATGTAAGTTGAACTTTTTTGCTCGACTTGGCGGGGGCACTACCGTGCCTCCAGATATCACGGACTGTCTGAATATTAAATGGTTTATCGACATTGGATTTGTGAATTGCTTCTCCCTCACTAATTTAATGCGTTTAGTCTCAGAATGTCACAAGTTGTAAAATGTTCAATTCTAATCGTAACATGACCGGGGCCTATTGAATGAAAAGTATCAGAAGCGCATAAAACCTTCATTTGATTAGGGCAAATTCCTTGAAAACTTTTATTGAGCGGTATGATCCCAATCGGAATCATTATACAAAACATAATAAAGAATTTCAAAATAATTCAATCGCAGAATTTTAAGTAACTTAGCACTCGTAGTACCAACTTGAAAATTAAGGAGGCTTGCGGCGGACGGGCGCATTCTCGTTGATTACCATCTAATAGAGTACGGACACAGTATAGACGCTTTAAGAAACAAGCAAATCTAAAATGTAAGTGAAAAAGTCATCATCAGCCTATTGCAGTCCACTGCTGACATAGGCCTCTTCAGTTGTTCGCCACTTAGGGTAAGCATCTGGAAGATATACCCATAATCGCCACCCTGGGCAGGCGGGTCGGCGATCGAAGGACGTTGCTTCTCGCTCCGGTGACGCTGCTGCACGTCATCTGTCTGTTATTTAGCTAGGCCTTCAATTATGATGGTCATACCGCCACCAGTCGGTTGCCAGCGCCCCGTTTGTTACTCGACAGGATGCACCACAGGCTGGTGAGGTTGGCTTGGAGCGAAAAGATGATAGGCCGCTCCCTTACATGCCCTTTGAAAACGCTACTAAACTTTGAGTATGGTCGCTATAAAATAGCATTGGACAGATTACAAATTTAGTGTGAACCAAATACATATCCATAGAGCTTGTAACAATTTTTAATTAAATGAAATATTGTTTTGTGCCTTTCAAAAACTGATCTATCAGCGATAAATAATTTGTGCGAATTGTACGAGATTTAGTTACTTATACATCCTTCTTTCTAACAATATTTAAATAGATTGCCTTAATATCTTTACTTATACACAAGTGCGTCACCACACGTCTTGTTCTGTTCACGTCTATACGCCTATATGTATTATCTGTAGGAGATTCCTCGCTGTTCTCTATCTCACTGTAATAACGGTGTTGGTATGGCAGGTTAGCGTCGATTACTGGGAGGGCACGCCAGTAATCACCCCTATTTCCATCCGGCTCTTTCACACTGAACAAGTTCCCTATTCAACTAACAGTTTTGTAGTGTTTGTTATTCAAATTGCCGAGACAATGCTCTTGAGTATTGAGGCTTCTGTCTCATAGAAGAAGACATTAGTTCACTAACGTTTCTTTTAATACAAACTTTAAAGTCTTAAAAAAGGTTGTAGGTATATATTTGACTGGCCTAAATGATAATAGCCTAGTAATGACTATATGAGACACACCGGTTTAATTCCTACGTTTCTAGTATTAAGATCTATTACTGAGTAAGTGTTGTGTTGAAGATACAAATTGCACTACATCCGATCCAAATCCGACCCGAACCAATGAAAATATAATCCGTAGTAACCGTATAAGTGTTTATATGACAATTTACGCAATAGATACTGTAAATTGAAGAAGATGTTTATTTATCATTCGGATCGAACGCAGTGCGAACGTCTAAAGGTTCCTACACACAGTGCCGGCGGCACGGCCGCCGGGCTAGCCGCCAGTCAAGTCGCCGTGCTCCCGGCGGCATACAACGCCGCCGGCTTTGCGGCACAAAGGGGCCACCGGGGTGTGCCGGCGGTATACGCGGCTTGTCGGCTGGTCTTGCCGGAACGATGCTTGGCGGCTTTGTGCAGCTTGTGCCGGCGGCAGCTTGTATTACCGGCGGCATAGCCGCTCGGCATGAACCCGGCGGGCATTGCCGCCGGCATGTGTGTAGAAACCTTAACGGCTTTGCCGCCATGTTTCTTATCGGATTTTGGGGGTGAAGGAGCAGACAGTACTTTTTTTTCCAAGTCATTTGATCTAAAATGCATGAGATAAAACAAAGATAACAGAGCTATTGAGGTTACCATTTAGTTTTAGGTTACCGCTAATAACACCTGCTATTCGGACGGTCGGCAAAAAGTTCAAACGCGTTTCTAGATTTGAAACGTGACAAAATAGTTTAAAAACTAGAACGATAGGTACATTTCTTTGCGGGTATTGCAAACATGCGCGGTCATCAATCGGTTTAAATACAGATTTAGCGATAGACGATAGCAATCGTAAATTAAATTTTTAATTAAATAGAAAACAGGCCATCTTGTATGTATGGGGGGATGTAAGGGAGCAACCTATTATGGTTTCGCTCCAGGCCAACCCCACCCGCCCGTGGTGCATCCTGCTGAATAACAAACGAAGCGCTGGCAACCGACGGGTGGCGGTATAACCATCACAATTGAAGGCGTAGCTATAAATACCACAGGCCTACTAAACTATGCAAACCATCTACTTTTGCTGTGAACATCCAGACTCAAGAGAATTTAAAAAGCACGTTTTTTGATGCTTGAAATCGAACCTATAGTTCATTCGCGTTAAGGAAATAGTGACTGACAGGTCACTGACAGGCCACTAGCCAATCAAAACGCTAGAATTATAATTTCTAGCGTTATAATTCTAGCGTTTTGATTGGCTAGTGGCCTGTCAGTGACCTGTCAGTCACTATTTTCTTAACGCGAATGAACTATAGTATCAACGCGATTAGATCATGCGCGATTCAAATGTTGCTTTCATCAAACTTTATTCTCAGCTAAAACCCAAACACCACAAAAGATGCCAATATCCAAACAAACACAGATACTCAAACATGTTAATAAAGAAACAATCATTAATCACGGCCATTTGATATTCCCGATACAATATCTAACATAGCATCTAAATGTTTCCAACATCGCCCCATAAAAGGGTCTGCAGTCTCATAGCACAAATACCAAACGATAGTCCTATCAGAGCGGTGAAAGTCTCAACTGAAATACCATCAGGTAATTTTCTCTGTGACTGCTTACTGCTTGCATGCAATGCAGCTTGTAAATGACCATCGCATTAATAGTACGGGAGGTCACCGATACATATTATCGGATAATATCAGATATCACATTGATTTGACAGGCTCGGTGGCTCAATTGGTAGTGAGTAGTGACCCCTGCCTTCTGAACGTGGGTTCGATTCCCACCCGGGACAAACATTCATGTGATGAATACTTGTGTTTGTTCCGTGTCTGGGTATTTATATTTGTATTTAAGTATTTATTTGTGGTACCTTCGTTGTTCTGATACCCATAACACAAGTGCTTAAGCTACTTACATTGGGATCGGAGCAATGTATGTGATGTTGTCTGATATTTATTTATTTTATATTTATTTATTTGACCTTAAGAAAGTATCTTTGTTAGATACTGTATTTTGGGTCTCAACTACTTAGAAATTGTAAATTATTACCCGCTTAGTGAGTACGATTAAGGCAAAAATTTATTTTTATTACACCTGTTGAATATTAGAAACATGCGACCCCGTACAGGAAATTTGCAAATTAGTGATAGAAATTGTTACTTGTTAGCGACCTGGGCTTCTCTTTCGCTTTCCATCAGGCGTAAAGAAGCCATTATGTCGAGCTACTATAAAAAAATAGGTTTTAGAAGTGTATACCTACCTAAAAATACATACAATAACATTATATTTTGAAACAAAACGTTTTGTCCATTTGCGTACATTTATCGTTTTTCGACTCTCCTAAAAATTGCAATTAGTGCTTTAAGCCCAAATTGCAAGTCAAACAATATCAGTTGCCACCGCCATTCTGGCCTGTAGGATTATTAACAAGAGATTAAGAGATTAATACGAGTACCAAAACCTTCATCATTATAATTATGCCTTTATCATAATTATGAACCTTGCCACTTAATGGGAGTTCGAAATTTCAATCACGTAGCGTGGAGGGATAGATAACAATAGCATGAAGCGTCAATTGTTATCCGTTTAAAATCTAGATGAATGACACGACAGTAAATAGTGATGATATATCACTATAATATTTAATATTAGAGCAGAAAAATACGCATACGCAGTAATGTATTTGACTACGACATAGCATTATATCTCCTTTTAAAGTTAGTAAAGTAATATTAAAACGTCCAAAGTTTGGAATTTTTTCGTCGACTCCTGTACTAAATGTGCCAGCAAACACAAATGGACTAAAAATAAACTCCCCATAGGGACAGATAGTCTTCGAGTTTAGGTTTCTGTTTCTACTTTCCCTTAAGGATAACTTAAACATGATTTGATGAACATGATAAACAATTTCTGATAGATTGCGTTCATAATAACTTTGGGAACTTGGGATTGATTCTTAAAAGGGGAGTGACACAACAGGCGCGTCGACGTCATCTGCCTAAAACGATCAACACGATAGTAATCGATACTAACGATTGTTAACAAAAATCCTATCGATTGGCATACCTTTCATTTGATGATATTGTCTACTTCTAAGCTATCGAAGACGTACCTCAGCAATGATATCCGACCTACGGAGATGGCACTTCAAGAAGAAGTTTCCATTAGAATCGATACTATCGATAATCCTATATAATTATAAATATAATAATCTGAATAATCTTTAGGCTATCGATTAATAATTATCAATAGTATCGTTCGGCAACATTACTTTAAACAGAAAACGCCCAAAACGCGTGAGCGCCGCATCTATTTAAACAAACCTAAGCAACACGGAGCCAATTTCATTTTAATATAAATCTGTTCTTAGAAGCAAATTAAATACTAGTTACTACTACCAGCATCATCAGTCAGCAGATGTCCACTGCTGGACATAGGCCTCCCCCAATGGCAATGAGGGCTACCATTTTTGTAATCACCAGAGGGCGCAACTGTATAGTGAGGTCTTCGGGCATAGCTGTTAAGATTTGTTTTATGCATGTGATGACTGTTTATTCGTTTTAAGAAGGAGGACATAAGCTTCCGAAAGGCAAAACGGTTTGTTAACGGTTAATAAACAAACCAGTGAACTAGCTTTTCTTTCAGACCGCTAATTTTTACACCTCATTTTCTCGGCTCCGCTTTTAAAGCGCAGACAATCATTGAGTCGTGTCTCATATTTTCCAAAATTAATGCCAGCTATGCCAAAATTGCACAAAATTATTTAATTTTCCGAAATAAACTCCTTTAACCCACAGAGCCTACGTAATTTGACATTTCGGATACCTCACGCCACACTAGCACCTCTGGTGGCGATTCACACGCGATAGCCCTCATTGTCGTTTGAGTTACCATAGTCACCACTCTTGGCAGGCGGGTTAGTGACAATAGTAGATTTTATTTGTACCTACGTAAAAGCTGCTGCCCAGCTGCTGATATTCCCTAGTCGTCTATACAACACCCGCGTGATGAGATGGGTTGGTCCTATTCTAAATCCAGAAACTACACGAAACCTACTAGACGGGAGAATTATCAAAAGTCACCCTTTATAAGATATACATTCGGAATTAACGACACTAAATCTTTATTAGACACTAATCTTTATTCAGTCGTCTCAATGGCTTTGTGAGTATTTGTTGCGGACGACGATCACTCCAATATTGTTATTGTATAGAATCGTAGATTAAGTTAGAAATAAGTTTCTTAGTCACATCGTCAGCCAATAAGAAACACGTATTATTGGCCAATTGTATTCAATGTAGGCAGCCAATCACGGCTCAGTTAGGAGCGGCCGACACCTTTCGAGCAGGTTGCGGCGCGCGAAAGCGATCGATTCAAGGGTCGCTAGTTGCACACGAGAATGGAGAATATAAGACGGCCAAATCGCCATACAAATCACAGTTCGTTCCAGTTCGTCTTCAGTTCCAGTTCTCTCCAGTCAGCTCCAGATCTCCAGTGTGCTCTTGAAGAAGTCAGCAAGATTGTGTTTAAATTGTATTAAGTAACCGGAGTAATTTGTTTAGTGTAGTTCAGTATAGTTGTAGTAGTATTCGGTAATAAAACTCTGTTCATAGTAAATTCGTTTGTGTGCTTGCAAGTAGTGACTTT
This sequence comes from Conogethes punctiferalis, assembly GCA_031163375.1. NCBI lineage: Eukaryota > Metazoa > Arthropoda > Insecta > Lepidoptera > Crambidae > Conogethes > Conogethes punctiferalis. The sequence continues at coordinate 19,389,390 of CM062081.1, read as the reverse complement.
GTTAACATAGTGACTTTGTAAATTGTGAAATTGTGTTCGTGAATAAATCTATTGAAAACTTTATCGATGTTTAAATTGTATACAGTCCACAACAGTGTTTTGGTCCTTCGAGCCGGATTATTCTCAGGACTTAATTAGTGTATTTTCGGACTTAATTAGTGTATCTTCGGACTTAATTAGTGTTAGTATATCTTCAGACTTAGTTTGTGTTGTGCACCTGGAACTTAATTAGTGTTAACCTGTGGATTTCATTAGTAGTACGAGTACTACCTGGATTGCAGTGTTACAAGGAGCGTAGCCATCGTCCGTAGTGTACGGAATTGTGTGTGTGTGTTGTGTCAGTGTCGTAAAACGCCATGGTCGTCACCCGGAGCCAAGGGGACGCAGAGGAGGCGTATGAGCAAGCGCGTCGCGAGGCGGAAGCACTGCGAGTGCAAAGGGAGCGTGCCAGGAGGCAATCCCTGGATCCACCTGCCTCGCCCACAACGACACCTGCGGTAAGAGAACGAGTCGAACTGTCCACCGTAGTCCCCGAGTGTGAAGCGGGACCTTCGGGAGTACGTCAAATGGGAGTGTCGCCGGCGCAGTCAGTACGGTCTACGTCGAGCTTTGCGACACGAAGACGGCTCCTTGAGTTGGAAGCGGCCAAACGGGTCGCTGCGCTTAAACGCCAGGAGCTGGCGTTAGAAGCTGACAGACGACGTCAGGAGCTGGCTATGGAAGCCGAAATACGACGTCGCGAAAGCGAAATAGAGGCCGACCTAGTAAATAAGGAATTGGCGGCCAAGATGTCGATGTTGCAGGATGAGGAGGAAAGCCTGCATGGTGAGGCTCCGCCCCAACCGGATCCTATCGACAAAGTCGACGACTGGTTTGCGAAACGGGGGGAGACAGCGACAGCCTCAAAGGAAAGAAACATACGCTTCGATATGCCGTCGTCACTGAGAGCGACGTCGCCGAATTCGAGACGCCTTAGGTCGCCGACACCGAGGCGCCAGTCAAGATCGCCAACGCCGACCCGGTCTAGGAGAGGCATCGAGCAGTTGGCGGAAGCGTTAGAAAAAATGGCGCGACCTCGTCTGAGACACACGGATCTCCCGATATTTAGTGGTGCGATACAAGAATGGCTCCCGTTTCAAGCGGCGATGCGGGATACCACTAAAATGTACGGGGTATCGCCAGGAGAAAACATTCAACGCTTACGAACTTGCCTGCGTGGAGAGGCAAGGGAAGCTGTGGCTGCGCTATTACACACGGCGACGGACCCAGATGTTGTTATGCAGTCCCTAGAGCGGTCGTTCGGGAGACCCGAGATTCTAGTAGACCGGGCGATCGAAGAATTGAAGAGGATGCCGAAACCGGGACCAGCAGCCGCTGAACTTAATCGATTTGCAGTGAAATTACAAAACATAGTATGTGTGTTGCAAACAATAAAAAACAACGCTTACTTATACAACCCGATGTTGATACGGGAAGTACTGGGTAAGTTAAGCGCACTAACGATTGCCCGATGGAGTGATTACGCCGCACAGCAGGTCGAGTCCCAGGAGCCAGAAATATTGAAGTTATCGCGGTTCCTTATAAGCGAAGCAGATAAGGCAATGAGGCATTCGTATATGCCTACTAACATTGCAGTTAAGGAAGAGCGGACTCGACCACCTGCACAACCAAAGAAGAAAATCGTATACCATGCAGCGGAACAGGACGAGAAGTGTTTGTTTTGCCAAGAGGCGCATTTGACGCACAAGTGCCCGGATTACCGGAAGGCGAACATAGATGATCGCTGGGCACGCGTAAAAGAAAGAAAAATATGTTTCAAGTGTGTTAATGGTCGCCACCAAAGAATTAATTGTCGTGCGAAGCTGTGCGGGGTGAACAATTGCCGAAGACCCCATCACTCGACGCTGCACTGGGAGCCGAAGCCTAAGAGCGACTCCGTGGAAGGGGAGTCCGTGATGTCGGTGGCGAGCCACGCCACTGGCCCGAAGACTGTGCTCTTAAAGATATGTCCAGTAGAGATCAGCGGGCCACGAGGAAGCGTTCGATCATACGCCCTGCTCGATGAAGGAGCGACGGTCACGCTGATCGACGAGGAGCTGGCACGAGAGGTAGGAGCGGATGGATCGGCTCAACCGCTGCGGCTTCATGGAGTCAACATGTCACACGAGAGTGACAGTAAATTGGTAGCAGTGAAGCTGAAAGGGCGCAAGCAACCACGAAGCTTTCCCGTCAATGCGAGGACGGTGAAGGACCTGCGGCTGCACACGCAGACGGTGCCACGAGAGGTCACCAAGCAGCCGCACTTAAGGAGTTTGCCGCAAGATGAGCTTTGTTACGAGGGAGCTCACCCTGGGCTCCTAGTGGGGACGGACCACTGGGAGCTGATCGTGTCCAGGGAGCTGAGGGTGGGCCGTAAGGGCCAACCAGCGGCATCAAAGACGTTGCTGGGATGGGTGGTGCACGGGACGACACCACGATTAGCAGCAAAGGAAGAAAATAGCGTTCTACACGTTTTCACGCCAGAATCAGGAGTTGGCGAACGTGGTGGACGGGATGAAGAACTGCATCAGTTGGTGGAAAGGCATTTCACCATAGAAGCGCTCGGCGTCTCACAAAGTAAGAAGGTGAGTGACGCGGATCAGCGAGCAATCGACATTGTGAAGACTACAATAAAGAAGACGGAAGCAGGCTACGAGGTTGGGCTGCCTTGGAAGACTGACGAGACAAGCATGCCGCCCAGTTATAATGCAGCACTACGTCGTCTAATCAAGATAGAGCGAAAGATGGACGCCTCGCCTGACTTTGCGAAGCAGTATACTGAGCAAATAAATAACCTGCTAGAAAAAGGTTATGCGGAGCCGTGCAACGGGTCAGAAGAAGAAAGCTCAGTGAGTTGGTTCCTGCCACATTTCGCCGTGGAAAACATCAACAAGCCCGGAAAGAAGAGGTTGGTCTTTGATGCGGCGGCGAAAACCAGCGGGGTATGCCTCAATGATTACCTCCTGGACGGACCAGATATGCTGTTACCCCTTCCTGGTATCTTGTTTCGCTTCAGGGAGAGGGCTATAGCAGTAACGGCGGACATACAAGAGATGTTCCTACGAGTCAAGATACGGCCGGAGGATCAGCCGGCCCAGCAGTTCCTGTGGCGGGGCGACAACAGAACGGACCCTCCACGCACTTGGAAAATGACAAGCATGATTTTCGGCGCAGCGAGCTCACCATTCATGGCGCACTTTGTGCGCAATTACAACGCGGAGCAGCACAAGGCGGAGTATCCTCGTGCCTACGACGTCATCACGCAGAGCCACTATATGGACGACATGGTGGCTAGCTTCGACACCGAGGAAGACGCACGGCGCACTATTGAAGAAGTGAGGGCCGTGCACACCATCGCCGGGTTCACGCTGCGGAGCTGGGGCGCGAATAAGGAGAGCGTCCTAGCAGAGGTGCCTGCCGAGCTGCGGGCAACAGCGCCTGCGACACTGGGGGGAGCAGGCCCAGAAAACAAAATACTAGGACTCATGTGGAATCCCGAGAAGGATGAGTTGGGATTTAATACGTCCATGTATAGGGTGCCAATGGAGGTGCGCGAACGAGAGCGCGCGCCGAGCAAGCGGGAGGCACTCAGTGCAGTAATGTCTATATATGATCCGCTCGGACTATTAAGCCATTACACAATAAGGGCAAAGATTGTTCTACAGAACCTCTGGCGACTGAAGATGGCGTGGGACGAGCCAATCCCGGCCGAAGATTGGGAGCTGTTTGCGTCATGGCTGGCGCATCTCTCCGGGGTTGCCTGCCTGCGTCTGCCGAGGTGCTATGCGGCGCAGAACATCGAAGACGTCGAGCTTCACGTCATGTGCGACGCCAGCGAACAGGCGTACGCAGCGGTGGCGTACTGGCGATTCACCAAGGAAGACGGAGACATCGACGTCGTGCTGGCTGCTGCGAAGTCGAAGGTGGCGCCGCGACGTGTACAGACCATCCCTCGTCTGGAACTACAAGCTGCCGTCATCGGGGCAAGGTTGGCGGACGCGATCAAGAAAGAACATCGGCTGGAGGCTACCAGAACAGTCTATTGGACGGACTCCACTACGGTCGTCCAATGGATTCACCACGACGCCAAGAAATACACACCCTTCGTGGCGCATCGGCTCGGAGAGATCGCCGAGCTAACCCAGCGGGACGAGTGGAGGTGGCTGCCGACAGAACTAAACGTAGCCGACGATGCGACGAGGTTCGCCCATACGCCTGTGAAAATTGAAGATCGCTGGTTCCAGGGGCCGAGCTTCCTACGCGAACCCGAGGAGCGCTGGCCCACGATGAAGAAGGAAGACGTCATCACAAATGAAGAGGTTCTACACGTCGTGGAGACCCAGAAGGAGGAGAGCTGGATACCCGATCCAGAGCGCTTCTCCAAGTACGAGACGCTTGTGCGAGCGACGGCACGGGTGTTAGCGTTCGTCGATATGTGCCGGCGAACAGCAAAACGTATGGAGCTGCGGCACGTACTGCGAGCAGAAGAGGAGCTCATGAAGAGAGCGCAAGAGGAGAGCTTCAGCGACGAATTAAGAAGAATGAAGTCTGGTCGTCCATTACCAAGGTCTAGTCGACTGTTTCGCCTGGACCCGGTGTTGGAGAATGGCGTGCTGCGGGTGCGAGGCCGCATTGGAGCGGCGGCCGCAGCGGACGACCTCAAGAGGCCTGTCATCTTGGATGGCAGACATCGCATAACGAAGCTCCTGGTACTACAACAACACTGCGCTGCGGGTCATGCAAATAGAGAACGTGTGACCAATGATCTTCGCCAGCGCTACTGGGTCATTCACCTGCGACCCACTGTACGCGCGGCGGAGAGAGACTGCGTGCTTTGCCGAGTGCGACGGGCAAGGCCGCAACCACCAGCTGCGGGCGATCTACCGCGGGCCCGCCTGGATCCGTTCCACCGCCCGTTTTCGAACTGTGGCGTGGACTACTTCGGCCCCATGATCGTGAAGGTGGGGCGTCGCCGTGAGAAGAGGTGGGGCGCACTGTTTACGTGCCTCACCACGAGAGCCGTCCACATTGAGCTGGCTGCATCGCTGTCCACCGACTCTGCGATCATGGCTTTGCGGAGGATGGCAGCGAGACGTGGATGGCCGACCCTGATGTACTCCGACAACGCCACCAACTTCAGGGGAGCCGATCAAGAACTGAAGACTGCCTACGCCGAGTGGGCACCTGCGCTGCAAGAAGAAGGATTGAAGCATCGTATGGAGTGGCGCTTCATCCCACCGGGAGCTCCGAACCAAGGAGGCGCCTGGGAGAGACTGGTGCGGTCCATCAAGACCGCGCTGGCCGCAACGCTACGAGAGAAGGCACCGAATGAAGAGGTGCTGCTCACCCTCCTGCTGGAGGCTGAGCATTCCGTCAACGCGCGACCACTCACGCATGTCAGCGTGAGCCCTGAAGATCCGGAGGCACTCACCCCCAACCACTTCCTGTTGGGGTCATCGAATGGTCTGCCCACAACCGGACCATGTGAAGAGGCTGATCGCAGAACCTGGCGGTCAGCACAAGCTTTGGCGGACCACTTCTGGAGGCGCTGGCTGCGAGAGTACTTGCCTACACTGGTACCTCGCGGCGAGTCAAGAAGTCAGCAGCGTCCCATCCAAATTGGGGACGTCGTCGTCGTCGTGGACAACGTGCTGCCGCGGAACGTGTGGCCGATGGGAGTGGTGCAGCGTGTCTACGAGGGACCAGACGGCGGCATCCGAGTCGTCGACATCCGAACGAGGACGGGCGTCTTCAAGCGGCCTGTCAGCAAGCTCGTCGTCCTTCCCTGAAGAGGCTCGCCGTGCTACGCCGGGGGGAGGATGTTGCGGACGACGATCACTCCAATATTGTTATTGTATAGAATCGTAGATTAAGTTAGAAATAAGTTTCTTAGTCACATCGTCAGCCAATAAGAAACACGTATTATTGGCCAATTGTATTCAATGTAGGCAGCCAATCACGGCTCAGTTAGGAGCGGCCGACACCTTTCGAGCAGGTTGCGGCGCGCGAAAGCGATCGATTCAAGGGTCGCTAGTTGCACACGAGAATGGAGAATATAAGACGGCCAAATCGCCATACAAATCACAGTTCGTTCCAGTTCGTCTTCAGTTCCAGTTCTCTCCAGTCAGCTCCAGATCTCCAGTGTGCTCTTGAAGAAGTCAGCAAGATTGTGTTTAAATTGTATTAAGTAACCGGAGTAATTTGTTTAGTGTAGTTCAGTATAGTTGTAGTAGTATTCGGTAATAAAACTCTGTTCATAGTAAATTCGTTTGTGTGCTTGCAAGTAGTGACTTTGTTAACATAGTGACTTTGTAAATTGTGAAATTGTGTTCGTGAATAAATCTATTGAAAACTTTATCGATGTTTAAATTGTATACAGTCCACAACAGTATTTATAACCCGGAACGGGCATTCAAGAGAAGTTATCTCCTACGTAACAGAACTACGAGACTGAGAATGTCGTAATACTCGTATTCGTTTTCTTGTCACAGCCTACGTCGTTTCAGACGCAATCTGTCTAACAAGTTTGCATAGATAATGAAAAATACGATACTTAGAAATGCAATCAACTAGAAAATGTGCAATATTTGTTCACGCGATGTGTTACACACCAGATAGTGACAATCTTTGTTGAACCAAGTGATATTTAAGAGATAAAAAAGCATAGGCGAATTAAGCCATCAATCCTACGCTTTATCCTTCGCTACAAGAGGAATTTTCGTACTATTTTCTTAAGAGTGTGAGGGAACAGAGAGGTTTGTTAACACACATCATCAGCCTATTTCAATTCACTGCTGGACATAGGCCTCTCCAGTTGTTCACCACTTAGGGCAAAAACGTCTGGTCTGGAGGATATACTCATTATCGCCACGCTACAACTGGGCAAGCGATCGCAGGGCGTAGCTTCTCGTTCCGGTGACGCTGCTGCCCGTCATCGGTCTGTAGTATTTAGCTACGCCCTTAATTGTGATGGTTATACCGCCACCAGTCTGTTTCCGGCGCGCCGGAAACAGACTGGTGGCGCTTTGTTTGTTATTCGGCAGGACGCATCAAGGGCAGATGAAGTTGGCTTGCGAAAAAATTTAAATGTTGTATAAGCTATGTCATTGTAAAGTTTCATTAAAACTTGTTCAGTAATTTTCGTTTGAAGGAGTAACAATTAAAATACATACGTACATCCATCCATCCAACACAAACTTTCCTAAAATTAGTAGGTTTGTCCAAGTATCATTACGATACAGCACACATTAAATAGCGTTAAAGATTGCATTGATAAGATAACACGACGTATAGGTCACGTTATCCACCAAGAACGGATATCGGAAAAATTATATTATCACGTGCATTTCTCCATCTCCATTTATCACTGTCTTTTAATCGACATGCTCATCAAATGTATATTCACATGATAGATAGGGATGAATGGAAGAAGAAAACATATTGCGCCGACCCCAGATAATGGGAACAGGGCAGGCAAATGATGATGATGATGATGAGATGTGACGATGTGTGCTAAAAGTGTAAAAACCACATACTGTGTTACTCAAAACTCTACATGACACAAAGGCAGAAAATGTTTTAAGCATTAGCCCTTTTGTATTTTTTTTTTGCGTATTAAAGTACATATCAATAAATTAGACCATTGTCATCTACTGTTGAACGTAGGTCTCCTGTATTTGCAAACATCCTAATCCCGGGCAACTGTATCTGGGAACGTAACAAATTTGAATGAACGTACAACTTTCGCGTTCATACTATCCCCTACCCCGATTCTCTAAGCCCATAATTTGACAAAAAAATACCATTATTAGGACCACCCCGTCTTATCTCGTAGGTGTCGAAATCATTACTAAGAGAATATCAGGAAACGGGCAGAAGCTTTAACCAGAGTGAAAAACCTACCGCGGTTTCCAACTCGCCAGCCAAACGTGGAGAACTAGAGACTATGGCAACTCTCCCCAAATGTCAACTGTCGTTAGTGGAAGCCTACGTCCAGTGGACGTTTACAGGGTGATTATGGATACCAACAGGTGTGTTCAATCCTCTAATAACAGCACAAGCATACTCCGCCAAAATTAATACGCTATTAGCCGAACGAATCTCGACCGTTACCTTGCGATAAGCCGTGAAGCTACAGTCACGATGAAAACATTATAGGCCCGTGCCGGGGCGCAGCTAGGCGTAGGGTTAAAGCGCTAAATTGCCGGCCATTCAGGAGGCTAGCCAAGGGCGAGATCGACTGAGATACGGTTAGTATAACCAAATGCGTCGAGAGAGTTAGGAAGTTCTGGCCCTGGGTACGGGACAATTGTTACGTGAGGCGCAATCCTATTTAGCGGAGTATACCCACTCAACCGGACGGTGGTCTGCTACGAGCACTCTGTCTGAGGGGGGTCGAGATATCTGGGCGAACTCGATGCACAGCACGGAGAGCGCGCAAAGAGATGGGCTATTATAGATTGTCCGTTACGACTTCTTAGTAAATTCTTCTTTAGTGGACTTCTTGTTTTCGAAAGGAGTTTACAAAACTGTAAACTCCTTTCGAAAACAATAATTTCGAAATATTTGAGCATAAGTCTTATTTAAATTTAAAAAATAAGTTGACTAAAATTGTACTACATCAATACTTACAACGTAATGTCCTTAAAAAACATGGACCTATTTATGAATTTTAAGTTGTCCTCATTTTACTAAGTTGATACCATATTAAACCGTATTTTTATTTATATCAGTATCAAGATAGTCCTGAAAACTGCGCACAAAAATTGGCAAGCCTATACCTATACACAGTGGTAGTGACTGCACACATTATAAGCTCCACAATGTTGCCGATAGCACAGAATAACGAGCTAGATAAATTTTATCACAACTATTTCAAACTATAGCGGTTAATGCTACACTAAGCCCGTCCGGCCCGCCGGCAGTAACCCGGCGGCTTCAAAAGTCGGTGGTGGATGGAATATTTTGCCGGCGGCAATGATATTTTTATACATAAAGTGACACAGCATAGTGAATTTCCTTGACTGGTACTAAGCGAATGAAGAATAAAAAATTAATGAAGCCCTAGTCTAAGCGAATGAAGAATAAAAGAATGAATGAAGCCCTGGTCTAAGAGAATGAAGAATGAATGAAGCTCTAGTCTAAGCGAATGAAGAATGAATGAAACCCTAGTCCAAGTGAATGAAGAATGAAAGAATGAATGAAGCCCTAGTCGTTGCGGCAACGGACATGTATCAATCACTAGCCAGTTTAGTAAATGATAGAGAACACATCGTTAGCAGTAGTCTGCTGACGATGTTACTACCGCCATGCAGAAGGGTAGACGACTATTTTTGACTTTCGATATTATTTGACAGCTACCAGAAAGAACTATTAAAATCGCAAGCGTGACGTCACGCTTATGTACCAGTTTGCATGAAGCGTTCGTCGAAGAATTCATATGATTTCTATGATTGGGTGATGCATCATTATCAACCTAAAACTAAAAATTGCCGTCATGCCCATTTATTCAGGCTATACACCGACTGATTCTATTTTTGGGTCAATCTCCGGATTTGTATCCGACGCCATTTATTTCGCGAGGTCAGGGCTCGTCAAAAACAAGATATTAACCGCTGATTAATCCTAAACACTGCGTCCACATCCAATTATCTAATATTATTAGTGTTTGAAAGCCTTATCACGCTAAGATACGTGCAATTTTCTATTGTTGAACTGACACCGCAAAAGATGCATCTATTGTTTATCCGTAATTACGTAGATGAGATGCGAATACACGAGGCCTACAATTTGAGTTCAGTCAACTCGACAATTGCTATGCCACTATAACCTCTATGTCTTAGAACTTAAGTATAACTATAACAGTTTTTGCAACACTAGATGGCGCCGGCATGATTTGACAAACAAACAATAAAGTGTGTGTACAGTAACGCATTGAGCAACACAAATTGTACGACGTAGGAGCAGCACAGACGACAGACTAACCGTGACGCACTTTTTTGCAAATATATGCAGTAACGCACACGACGCGCAAAAATCTGTCGCGGATATTTCACGGACTCAACGCACATGACGCACATCTTGGATCATTCTGTCGGCAGACCTAGAAGCTCTTTTTAAATGTCTGAGACGCAGACTCTATCGCACAAAAAGTCTGTCCTCTGCGCAGCCCCTTATAAACACCAAATTGTCTCGACTAAACGACGCTCACGGTACTTAAACGTAGTTTTTCACGACAACGCAAAACCTGCACTTATGTAATCATCTCCAGTTTAACATACCTTTATTATGCGTACGAGAAACCAGTATTTACTCATACGGGATTCAATTGACTAAAGAGGTTGCTATCGGTCCCACAACCTGTCGGATTGAATTAACACAAAACTGGTAAATGCCGACTTAAGTGTATAGACATGTGAGAATGTATGTACTTGTTTCTGTAGGCAAGGAAGTGGAAAGAACGTAAGCAAAGGAATGTAAGAGAGAAATATATGATCAAGGTATGAAGGCGGTCGATTAAATAAAGATACGTGAAAGTAACATTGATGTATTGTTAATGATTGCCAAATGGAGGATGCTTTCGTCTAATTTACTTAACTTTTACAAGCAGATGTTAGTGCCATCTATTACTCATAAGAATTTAAGTAAGTGAAGTATGCCGCGTACTAATTTGGCGAATCAATCGACTGTCATGAACTTAGCATAAACGCCTATATGAAAATGGCGTCATATCCGCTACATAAATACACTAATTTGGGTTGAGGAGCTATGTATCAAATTTCCAGGGTTGATCCTAACTAGTATAATGTCTATTATACTAGTTTTAAGTCAAATGTATGGTGTGCAATAAAGTATATCTATCTAACCTAGTTCAGAGTAAGAGCCCGCGACAATCTACATGAACATCAAGGGAGTCATAATCATACTCGCAAGTTAAGTGTTGTGCGGTATACAGGCTACAAATGAGAAGGTGATGTAGATGATCCCCCACCAATTTGGGCCATGGCGACCATTTCGACCCCTAGTTGTGACTCGACGCTCAAGGTTCCTCTGCAGCTTCTGCTAACCTGTAACGGAGTAAAGCCGACAGAAGACGCAATACCGGACCCCTGTCTCCCAAGAACTTTGTTCTTCATCTTATATCGTCTTTGTTCTACAAAGCTTCTACTAACCTGTAACGGAGTGAAGGCGACCGAAGATGCAGTACCGGACACCTGTCTCCTGATGCTGGTAGCGCCTCCATACTGCTGGTTCTGCTTCTGCAAGTTCTTCTGCAGCGTCTTGCTGATGCGGACCTTGGTCTTCTCGTCTATCTGAGGCAGACGCACGCGGCCGGTGCTCGACTTGCCTATCGTGCCTCTAGTGTAGCCTAGGTCTTCTTGGTAGGCATCGTCTTCGATCTGTGAAAAGAAATGGCCATTCAAATTCTGCATTGCGGCAAAGCTTTTTAATATAGATTAAAGAGCTTTAAATATGTAGTTGAATAAATAAAAATGGTCCTTCGAAATGTATGGACGCCCATAACTTTCAAACGACTGCACTAAATTGGATTATTGCTGGTTTTATGTATTCGTTATTGTTAGAGCAAGGTTTGTGTAATACAAAAATTCCAAAAAAATATTTAGTTAAAAGCATGGCGACAGTAAGTACGGCGGGTCGGCTAGTTATAGATTTGAAATACAGTCCCCTCTTTAATCCATGAATTTTCATAACTAGACTTACTGAAGACCTGTAGAGCTTGGAAGCTCAGATACTGGGTTTCTTTTCATTAGTACATTGGGCATCACAAAGTTCCGCTCATGAATGTGTACGCATACTCACATATTATTATGATATGCGATGTTAATAACCTCCTATTTCACAGTTCTAGTTACATTTTAATCATCATCATTTAATTTAAACTGACAAGCGCATCATAGTTTCTTCCGCTTTCGAGGAAACGGACGCTCTAAGTCTTAATTAAATGGTAAACAATAAACAACATCGTGCAAGGAGCCAATTTTCTTTCTATAAATTATGAGTAATTTACAACGGCGTATCGCCACGCCTCATATTAGACATGATATATAGCGTGGGGAACTTGATATATGGCAAGTGAGAACATTATTTTGTTGTACAATATCATGTGTTTCAGTTTCGTTCAATCAATCAAATCATTGCCGTCCACTGCTGAACGTAGGCCTCCCCCAGGAAAAGCCAACCATCCCGATCCTGGGCAACCTGCATCCACTGTCGACCAGCCATCTTGGTTTCGTTCACTAAGAACGAAATACAAAGAGCAATCCAAAATTGAATGGATACGACTTAGGAACAAAAAACAGCGAGCTACAAAGTTCCTAAGAGCAGACATCGCACTTGCCTCTAATTTCCCTTATCATTATAAAAAAGTGGCATACAGCATGACTTCACTCCACGTGTTGGTAAGCGGTTGTTAGGTCCAAAAATTAAGTCAACAGGAGTAATGGAACAAAACTATCACTCGTATCGCCCGCCCCCTGAAGGTCCACTGAGGTGCTGTTTCCCTGGTATTAATTAAATTATAATTTCCCACCAGGCGCTCCCTACCAATAAAATCTATAAAGTTTAAGTAGCAGTTGCCTTTAATTAGTTTATCGTCGAGTTACGTAGTAACAAGTAACAACTAAAATATATAACAAACAATATAACAGTGATTTAAAATCTTGTCACATCAGTAACCACAAATATGATACAATAATAAAAATCAAACAAAATGATTTATCGGACACTCGTTAAACTCGAATAATGAAGACATCATTTCCACTGTAGCGTTTATTAACTTTGTATCGTATGAAATAGTGGATTAGTTCAGCGCTAATAAGTCAGATGTGCACAATAAATCGCTGAAGCGATCTAAACTACCAGAAATTATGCTTTTACGCCTCTCAGCTTATGTATCACGCGGACGTTTTTCGATTACCAATTGGCAATTAGACACGCCGAGCCGGTAACGGGTTAATATCCTTTAAACGCTAAAAGCGTTGGCATGACTTACGGGTAAAGGTGATGGAAACATTTTGCTACATATTCTCGCGTAGGAAATGTATTTGGGTATACTCTTGACTTGGTAGATGTAAACATGAAATTGGAATTGAGGATATAGATATTTTTTGTCTTCGCTTTCATGAGAGCTATTAAATTAATCCTTTCAAGGCCAGTGATGCTTATGTGCGTTGATAACAACAGATTTTATTATGTCTCATTTCTCCCCGGTCAAAAGATTAAAAAACAGCACAGCCAGGGAAATTCTCTTTGAAAATACTCTCCATAAACAGCGTTTAGAGAATGTAATGTCATAGAGAACAAGAAAGACTGCTGCAGGCAGCTCGTTCCAAAAGAGTCTTCGTTTAAAAAAGCAATATTCACCATGAGTAACATACCTAAGCCATATTTATTACTAGAAAATATCCTTACTAAAATACCAATGAAATGTTAGCTGAAATATCCGAAGCGAAGCGAGGGAGGGTCGCTACTATTCAATAAAGAGTCAAAACAACCAAGTCCTTATTACAAAAAGCACAATGGGTAATAATTTTAACATACAGACAGGACATGAGTCAGCCGTACAACTGTTAACACATAACTACACGAGTCCATTCGATTCCCGAGCGGTGTGTCACTGAGTAAACGGACTGATCAAGCGCATGATCGTTTAACAAGCGCAAGCGCAGGAACGGAAGTTCGAGACACAGTGCAAAGTGGTAACAGTAGAGACGTATCTTAAGCTAACTGGCTCATGCAGTCGACAAAGTGTGACATGGTGTGACAAGGCGTGGGAGGGGTACTAAATTTCGTGACATCACATTTCAAAATCTAATAATTATGTCTAGAGGTAGTATAATCGCGTAATTTGAGGATGATTGAGTTTCTTTATAATTCAATAGTTTGTTGATTTGTTGTTGTTGATGAATGTGGACGAAGCAAAAGCTGTGTGCCAGGATCGTCGCAAATGGAAGGACGTGGTCTCTGCCTAGCCCTCTGGGAGAAAGAAATGAAACACCTGTGACAAGGCCGGGGGACGGGGGGGGGTAATCAAATATGAATTATGGAACATTTACAACCTACTGGTTTCATTTAGTTGTACCCCAGCGCTCTAACAGGTCGAGTTCCGGTCTATTTGAACAGGGCGAAAAAAGACCGGGCCACTTATTCTGGCGAGCGATTTGAAATTCACCACGTCTGCCGAGCCCGGTAGAGCGGCACGTCACATTAGTAGTACAGGATGCAGCAGCAGAATCGTAACTCAATTAAAATAAGGTTAAGTCTTTGACTGCCAAGAAACTAGATACAATAGAAAAATTCTTTGCGAATCTTTGCTCGAATTGAGCTGCCCATCCGGGGAAGGACCTCCACCCTATAGGGTGCAACAGTATTCTATAGAATACCGCAGCCAAATGACCTCTGGGTCGTGATTCTGCTGGTGAGTAGGGTTTCCGGAGCTCGTGGGGGGGTTAGGGTTGGGCCGGCATGGCAGTGGCAACTGACAGATAACTGACCAGTTACTTGCCAGTTATCACAGCGACTTGGGCTCCTCTTTCGCTTTCCATCAGCCGTAGGGAAGCCATTATGTCGAGCTAATATAAAAAAAGACCCTGGGAAAGTGCATTATACGTGCAGGTTATACGTGTCAGGTTATTAGGTCAGAGACCTATCTAGTATATGTAAGAAACAGACGTGAGAACTTTATAAAACCTCGAGTAAGAGTATCTAAGTAGGGAGGTTTTGGTCCTCGTCAAGAAAAAAAAATGCTAGCACCGAATTTGTATCACTAAACGAGTGGGTATGAAAATTTGCTGCGACATCCCCGACTAAAAACTGCTACACCGAACGGTATACCACATACGCCACAAGCATGTACAATAATGTGCAAATTAAATCACAGTATAATCCTACCGTAAATAGTGGGTGTAATATCGACATTGACCACACATCATCATATCTCGAACTATGCTTGTTAACATTTCTCTGACATACAACGGTTGCAATTAAAATAGCAAGAAATTACGGAACTTTCATTAAAGAGATCCGATATCATTTTATAATTGTTATTGCCCGTAATTATGAGCAATAGACTGTACTGGATAAACGAACAAAAGTTTAAACTATTCATTTTACTTCGCATAATTGACTTCTGATTTGCAAGCTCGATGTAATCTTAACTATAATATTATAAAGTTGAAGAGTTTGTTTGTTTGTTTGTTTGAACGCACTCATCTCAGGAAGTACTGGTCCGAATTGAAAAATTCTTTTAGTGTTGAATAGACAATTTATCGAGGAAGGCTTTAGGCTATATAACATCACGTTGCAACTATAAGGAGCAATAATGGAAAATGTAAAAAAAAAACGGGGAAAAAATAAGTATTCCACGCGGCGCGGACGAAGTCGCGAGCATAGCTAGTATTGGATATTTATCATTCTTATGTGTGAACATTAGTCAAAAGTTGTTAATAAAATTTAATAGGTTTACTAAAGAAAATAATTAAACCAGGTCAATATTTATAAAAAAATTGTTGTTGTAGATGAAGAATTTGAACCCAATAACATGTAGTATTTAATATAGCTGTTGCGGACAGAACGACCTTTTTATATAGTTTTACCTTTTTAATACGTTTTGTACATAGTTTTATATTTAGAAGTGTTTTTAAGAATATTCTAGTTGCTATGGTTTTTATTGTTTATCTAGTTGTTGAGTTATACAGTCCGCCTGCGGCTGGACCATTAAAGTGTTTTTGTGGTTTCCCATTACTCGTTTGATTCCACACCCCCCGGTTCCAGCCGTATCAATAGCCATCGAACAAACTTCTTATAAAAGTCAAACAAAACAGCACGCAATACATGAGCGTGACTTCACAGTTAAGTAGCAGTTGAAAGAAGCATTTCTTGGCGAATTTTTTTTTTTTATAGTGGCTCGACATAATGGCCTCCCTACGCCTGATGGAAAGCGAGAGAGAAGCCCAAGACGCTGTGACAACGGGCAAGTAACTGGTCAGTTGCCACCGCCATGCCGGCCCAACCCTAACCCCCCATGAGCTCCGGAAACCCTACTCACCGGCAGAAACACGACCCAGAGGTCATTTGACTGCGGTATTCTATAGGGTGGAGGTCCTTCCCCGGACGGGCGGCTCAATTTGAGCGAAGAGTCGCTATGCCCTACCTCTCTTTTCACATTTATAATTCACATTATGGGGGCGACCGCGACCTATCTTTTCGTTCCAAGCCACCCTCACCTAGACGTGGTTCATCCTGTTGAATAACAAACAAGACTCTGGCAAACGACTCGTGGCGGCATAACCATCACGATTGAAGGCGCTGTTAAATATCACAGGCTGATGACGGGCAGCAGCATCACCGGTGCGAAGAGCGACGCCCTGAGATCGCCTACCCGCCTGCCAGTTTGGCGATCATGGATATAACAAGAGAGGTAGGGCAAAGCGAATAAGAGAGGTAGGGCAAAGCGAATAAGAGAGGTAGGGCAAAGCGAATCTTCGCTTGAATTGAGCCGCCCGTCCGGGGAAGGACCTCCATCCTACAGAATACCGCAGCCAAATGACCTCTGGGTCGTGTTTCTGCCGGTGAGTAGGGTTTCCGGAGCTTATGGGGGGGTTAGGGTTGGGCCGGCAACTGACAGGTAACTGACCAGTTACTTGCCAGTTATATGTCCAGTAGTGGATTGCGATAGGCTGATGATGATGATAAGTATTTAAGTTGCTTTTTTGCGAAAATTATTTGTTTTATTTATTAAAAGAGCATTAAGAATGACCTCACTCCACCTGATGGTTAGATTATTAAGGTAGGTTGTCTAATATTATTTAGTTTTAGATTTGGTGGCACCCAATGAGTGCAATAAGCATAATGCGATACAAAAACCTTGGGCCTCAAAACAACTTAAATCTACCTAGATGTTTGCCAAGAGGCCTATGTCCAGCAGTGGATTGCGATAATAATGATGATAATTCTCGGTAAAGTTGCCTACTTTAATAAAAATCAACGTTACACTCACGTCAGCGAAGTTCAGTCTGTTCGCGTTCTTCCTGAACTCGGTCATAGCGTAGCGCTCCTTCATCTTGCGCACGCGCTTGCCGCCTCGTTTCTTGCGACTTTGCTCGATCGGCTTCGGCAGGGGCTTCACGAACTTCACCGGTGGTGGTTCCTGTCATTTATAATAAGATAAACAATAAGTAAAATAAAAATAACTTGGATTTAAATTTATCAATAAACAGGTAATATTTCTAACTTGAAAATTTTAATTACTTAGGATAAGTACCACAGGGGGCCAGCCATAATAGCAAGGCGTCTATGAGATACAGCCGTTTTGAAAAATCACAGTTGTCGTCTAGGATTAAATAGTCTTAGGTTCAAATTATAGCTCTAGTCAAAAATAATAATAAATTTTGATAATATTCCTCTAAATAATGGCCTGATGCCCTTAGAAAAACTGGAATGAACAATGGCTGTAAGGGGGAAGGCCGTAGCTTAGACTATTGATAAATATACTTGAATTACCTGTAACTTGTCTAGTTTCTTCTCAATTCCTTCACGTAGCTGACGCCCGATGCGGCCATCGGTGGCGTCGTGGCACGCGTCCACTCGGGCCGCTAAAGTCAACTTTGTAGACACCAACTTTGCTGCTTTATACCGCAATTCCTACGATCATAAAATTATTCTATTAATACATAATAAGAAAATCTAACGGCCGTATTCACAAACGTCACTATACGACGCGTAGACGCACAGCACCGAAAATCCTATCAAAAGGTTTTTGGGTACCTGTGCGTTCGCGCGACAAATAGTAGTATGTGAATACGACCGTAAGACAACTTTGCATACTTTAATCTAGTTAAAAAAGGAACATGCATATTTGTGAGTATGTCACAGAAGAGTTGTTTGTACTGGTATAAGTGATGTCTCACTTAAAAGGAGAAAACTACCACTAATATTAAGACAACCTAATGTTTTTGTAAATAAAATATAATTCATTATCATTTGTATTGCAAAAGCAAAAACAAAAGTTGAATTGTACCCCCAACCTCCATTCCGCAACCAAGCTACAATAGGGATGTTTCTAGAGTCAAAATAATTACAATATATTTAGTCCATATTTTAGATCATAAAAATATATTGGGACACGTTTTTTTTCTTTTTTCATTTAAACAAAAATAACAAAGATACAAAACATCAAAATGTAGGAGTCTTTGACGTCACTCATTACGCAAAAATTCCCACTCTGACGTCACGCGCGTAATTTTAACGGGTTAAGTATTTGTCATATTTGGTCTAATTTACAAATGGAAAATAATCTAAAAGGCAGACTAATTACATTTTTTATGGCAACAAGCCTATTCTAATGCTTAAGTTTTTTCACAAGAAATTAAAGACGAACCAATGAGAAATTTAATGTTTTCAGAATAAAGAATGAAAGGCTTTGTATATGATCAGATCACATAAAAACGACATCACATACATTGCTCCGATCCCAAAGTATGTAGCTTCAGCATTTGTGTCATGGGTATCAGAACAACGAAGGTGCCTATTCTTGCTTTTTACCATGGTTTACAAAAAAGCTTACAGGTGGAGTGTCCTGCACAATCTGCGAGAAGTAGATGAAGCCAGTGTGTGGCAGGGACGCAGCCTGCGAGAACCCTGATAAAGTCTTCTTTTGCTGGCCGAGGGGCAGCACGTTGCACGCTGGCATTTTGGACAACTTTGACAGGCCTCCTGCTACCCCCAATATTTTAGCCGCTGTTGATGCTCCTATGAAAATACAAGGATAGTAAAGATTAAGTCTTCCATTGACAATAGGGGATGGGATGTTTGTGAGTGTGCATGAGTGAATGTGTGCGCGCGCGTGTCTATGTGTGTGTGTGCACGCGTGTTTGTGTGTGTGTGATGAAACACACGAATTCTTTGCATGTTTTGTCATCTATGTAGACAGATATATTATTATTATTATACATTTATCTTCACAAACTTAAAATCAAATAATCATTATTTGCACAGGTTCTTAAAAATATTAAATTTAAATATAAAAGTGAACACGTATTATACATGTAACTTACCGACAATAGCAGTTATGTTTGGTGCAATAAATGTCATCCTGCTCTCAACATATTCATAGATGTTTGATTTGAAATTGTTCAATTCCGCTGCCATATCACAGGCTTCATATATCTCTGCCAATTCATGGTCTGTCAACACTTTACTGTAACAAGAACATAATGTTTTACCCATAACTAATAAATAATATTAACTCACATTGTAAA
This sequence comes from Conogethes punctiferalis, assembly GCA_031163375.1. Taxonomy (NCBI): domain Eukaryota; kingdom Metazoa; phylum Arthropoda; class Insecta; order Lepidoptera; family Crambidae; genus Conogethes; species Conogethes punctiferalis. Next base: position 19,370,074 of record CM062081.1, on the reverse strand, counting down.
TTACAAAATATGCAATAGCCAAGTAATATTATAATTATGTGATGTATTTTATTTCTCACTATAATATGACTAGTACTCATATGATGGAAAGATGAGGGAGTGTGCTGGCATTAGAGGGTTACACAATATTAGTAGCATCAAAAAAGTTATCCAAGCCTACTCAGTCCCAGCATTCTCAGTGAAAACCTAGCTCTAAGAAGTATACAATATAGGTAGACTAATATTTTTATCCTTATGCTCTCTCACAATGGCTACATTTTAAATGAAATGTATTATTATAATTTAATTTGAATTAAGTTAAATATTGTTAATTATCAGTGTAGTTTTTGTGATGGAAATAAATGATCTTTTATTATATATTATTTTTTATTATTATAGGCATAAAAACATTTATTTCATCCTTACCCTTGTGTAGTTGATGCTGTAACTGATACAATCATAATCGTAGCCTGTGTCAGGAAACTCTGCAGTGTTTCATTATTTTTAGCCTTGTCCAAATCGTTTCCAAGCTCCTTCACCGAGCGGATGTACTCCAGCGGAGTTACGATGAGTGAATCGAGCTCCGGAAAACGTTTCTGGTATTTGTCTCGAACAAATCTGTGGATAATAGCTGGAAAGTGACAGTTAAGGTACATGATTAAGACTTACCTAACCCTGACATAATTATAGTTATATTTTATTGTATCTAGTGAGAGTGTTGATAATTTTTTAAATTAATTAATAATAAAATAAATAGCAAATGAAATGAGACTAATTTTATAATTATTACAAATGAACAGCCCTAAACTTAAATTCTGGCCCTAATGAAAAGGCATTTTAGTTTTGAAGTTATGCCAAATAGTCCATTATACTTTTAAGGTCATAATTAAGAGAAACCTTAAGGATGGCTATTATTTTTGGTATTATTACTTACATTTAGGGTATTAATGTGTAAGTAAATTTTACACTCTATACTTCTAAATAGCATAATGTATATTCCATATAAGGAGCTTACCAATTTCTCCATCAATTTCAACAGCAATGTTGTTCGCCTCCACAATAAGTTGATATTCAGGATCTGATTCCATTAGACCTGTTACTTCTATTTTCTTTCTATTGTTACCAACATTTTGTTCAACCTCAATAATCACCTATGGACAAACACATGTTGTAAGTCAAATGATTGTCTAATCTGGTATATCAACAAAATATTTACAAAGAAGAGTTAATTTTTGGACTAATACAAGGTGCATTTGTTTTGTTGTCAGTGAAATGGGTCAGTCAGAGCGTATGAAATTTAATGTAAATGAGAGTTTCATCAAAATCATTAACATGCAACTACTACTTGTCTTATTGCATATGTTTGTGAAAGGATGAATGGGAGATACTCACTCGTTTTAGCCTATCAGAATCTCTCAGTTTGGCTAGTTCTCTAATGGAAACGTTTTTAATTTCTTCTTCTTTTGGAACGATAGGGTATGGCACTGCAAAATTATCAGACACATCGTTTGATGTTTTACTTTCAATAGCGGCCTCTAGGTCCCCATCATCATTTTCTTCTAAATCAGCTAAGAGTTCATCTGCCAGAGACATATTTCAAACGTAGGGTTTTTATATAGCAGAGTTAAAAGCGGTAGGTACACGTAAATACACAAATAAACGCAAAACAGTGATTTTCAGCAACACAAAGCAACGCCTTCGCTTGTCAGTCTTGTCTGTCTGTCACTCAGTCAGTTGTCAGAAATTTGACAATCAATAACTTTTTAATATTCATTGCTTTTCAACAGACTATAACTAAAAGTCGCCACACAGATGCGCTTTTCAACACAATGGTCAATGATTTAGCGAAAGCATTACTGTATATAAATTTTTTTATCTAATGGCAACACCTGAAAGTGTTGTGAACATTACAAAAAGGATTCGAATAATGATTCAGTGTTACGATAATCAAACAAATTTAAAGATTTTAAAAATAAAAATGATGTAGTCCTGTTAAGATATTTATTGAAATAAATATCCTTAACATAATGATTTAAATGATCTTATGTAGGGAACATGGAAGTAGAATCAGGATCCTAAGTATTTAGCAATATTATAAGTGTTTTTTAGTACAACTATAATGAAACTCTCTGATAATAATGCGCGAACCACTTATCTCGCTACTTTTGGCCAAATTTATTAATATCTTTAAAAAGCAATGAAAAACAAAACGCAGACTGGCCAATCTCTCTACCACTATCAAATCCTATTTTTTAAAGATACATATATTATTTTTTCATGAGATTTGATTTATCAAAATAAAATTTGATGTTCCTTCTTATGGTGTTATTCGTTAAGCGAATTATGGTCTGACCAAAATATGGGTTTAATTGAGTTGACATTAATCAAGACTATATAATCGAGAATCTATCGAATAAGTGAAGCGCATCACTACCGTGCTATTTTTCGTGACGGTTTTACCGAGGCCCCCAAAAGGCCGTATTACTTTTTACAAAGTGATTTCTGGCCGCTTTAGTGATATTCAGACTTATAAACTATCCAAATGGCGCTTAATCCACAATACGATGCAATCGGTAAAGGTTTTGTTCAACAATATTACACATTGTTCGACGATCCGGCCCAACGAGCAACCCTCGCGAATATGTACAACGTGAGTATTTTCACATCTTCAGTGCTTTCTCTATTGTTGTAATGACCTTAAAATCTTTTGTTGTATCTTTATAATTACGAAAACAATAAATTTTTTATAGGTTAACTTTGTCAATATTCCAAAAAAATTTTTATTACCACGTTTGGTAGGGCTTTGCTGGATTTTGCCTGATGCAACGCTTTCTACTGGAATGTCGTTGAAATTCTTTTCATTACTATGTTTTGGTATACCTACAGTTTTATACTTAACTCTGACCAGAAACTTTGGCCTATGATTCCCAATAATAATAAATAAATATGAGTCATTTGTAAATTAACTCTTCCTCTTTCAGGTCGATTCATCGTTTATGACTTTTGAAGGTGTCCAAATTAAAGGTGCTGTTCAAATTATGGAAAAATTAAATGTAAGTACATATCAAACCAATTGATTACTATAATACTTTTGGCTGTTTACGCTAGCTAAGATTGTACCACATACAAAACTATTACCTACTTAAAAGGTGGACACTTTATAGCTATAATGAGGTTACTATTGGAACCCTAAACAAGAATATTCTCTGATGCACTGAAGTTTGAACAGTTTATGAGGTCATGAGCTCAATGGTTTAGAACTTGTTTAAACTTGTTATAAGTAAATTAAGATACTTATTATAAACCAGAAATTCAGTGCTGTCAAATTTAAAAGGGTACTATCATATCATAGTAAAATTTTAGATGTTTGTATTTATTTGGTTGTGTGAATAATTTTGAAAGGAATTATGAATCATCACATTTTCATTTCATTTCATTCCCTCTGTGGTGCTCTAGCTATGATTATTATAAAGCATAAGCACACCAAAGGTACTGGGTTTGATTTTACATTGTTCCTAAATTGACAGGAAATTAACTTTACTAAATTGTCTGTACCAGTGGATGGTACAGATAATTCACCCTTAAAACCTTCCCTGGTCTTCCATGATAATTCAAGACTAAAATGAACTAAATCCAGCTGTTCTCGAGTTTTAGCAAAGACCAAGAAACATGAATTAATTTTTATGTATTAAAATATTCTTACAACATAAGTTCTAGTCTCCTGTGTGCATACAGTTTTGTCATGTAACTATGTTAGCCAAATGCATACTGGGACAAGACATTTGCCCACTACTTCCTGTATACAGTTTTACATAGGAGTAATATGGATGAACATTGTTGCTTCTATAAAAATCATAATTTAGAAATACATACCTATGTATGATTATGTAGTCTGATGTGTGGTTCATATTTTTTTTATACCACTAAGGCAAACAAGCCTACAACCTCATTATTTCTTTATGGTCCTAATTGGTACTGAAATGAACTTTTTTTTAATTCCAGAGCCTGACATTTCAAAAAATTGGTAGATTAATAACATCAGTTGATTCACAACCAATGTTTGATGGTGGAGTATTAATTAATGTCCTCGGACGATTGCAGGTATGTATCCGTTACGAAATTACCATATTGATATATATCCAATTTATTTCTTATTAATTTTTTGTTACGTTTGTAACAGACAGATGATGATCAGCCACATGCATATCTCCAAACGTTTGTGTTGAAGCCAATAGGGAATTCTTTTTATGTAGAACATGACATATTCAGGCTGGCACTTCATGATGCATAATACAATATTACCTATCTGCGAAGACAAACGTAAGAAAGCATAGAGTTGCATGTACCTTGTGCTAATGTAAAAAGTAGTCCAGCTTTGATATTGTACAATATGATAGCCTATCTGCCCTAGAAGAACATAAACTCAGGCTGTATATTATTGTATGATGTTGGTCTACATCTTATAGTGGTTTTCTAACTATGCTCTAATCAAACTGATGCCAATTTCTGGGAAATTTAATATTTTAATAATATGTTAATGTGACTAATAAATATAAATTAATAAAAGCATTTCATGTAAGAATTTGTATCTAAGAGTTGAAGTGGTTTTGTGTTTTCTGTCCAGCAAAAATAATTTGACATGTTTAGAACAATCAAAACTATGTTAACTGTTTATTATGTCACTCATTAAAAACAAATGATTTCAATAATTCAATAATTAATTAGATGTGAGTGAAAGAAATTATAATTATTTTTCAAAACTATGGAAAATTTATACCCTAAATTGGTATTTTCTGCCTGTCCTGATAGAGCATGATTTATTATTGCAAGCACTGCACTGTTAATAATTATATTTTTATTTCCACACCACACTTTCTATTATTCAGATTATATAATATATTGTGAGATTTTTGTAAGGACATTATCAACAAATGCCCTTGTGTCTAAAGTCTAAAGCATACTTTTTTAAAGGTTTTTATTATTTAAATTGTTTTTTGGAAATTATGAAGTGAATGTTGCTCTGGAAATATAGCATGACTTGACTGGTTATATTTCTATTCAATAGACTTTCTGTTATACAAATTAAAACATAGTGATTGATAAGAATGTAGTTGACCTTTTTATCACATTATTGTCTTCGATGATTGCAGTCAAAGAAAATATAAATGGTGATTCATTTGGTCAAAGTGTATAAAACTTATCATCTTTATTTCTTTTAGTAGTAAAGGAATTTATTGAACTAAATTTTCCTATATAGTATAAATATTTGATTCGGGCGTTGCTGAGAGATGCCCTACGGACGTATGTTTGGGGAGAAAAGCGATCAGGCGCGGGCCGGCATCGCGTGAAGGGCTATGTCTAGTAGTGGACTTTTGCAGGTATCAGCCTGCAAACATCATCAGACGATGATGATTTTTACTATGTCCATTTCTATGCCGAACTTACTTGCATTCTAAACTTACTTACCAAATATTCAATACCCATGAGACAAAATCTCATGTATTCAAATATGTAATTTCTTCTCCAACAATTACACAGTAGTTAACTATGCAAATTCTAATAAATTATAATATGCATGCAACATTTAGTATATTAAGTAGCACAAATATATACTATGATATTTATATTTTTATGTTGACTGACCAAAAATTAATTTGATTTCTAATGTGTTAAAAACGAAAAGGTCTGAAAACGATCTGACAACTACCATTTGACTTAATTATTTTTGTGCAAGTGTTCCCTGTAAAATGGAATACATTCCATTTTACAATCCTGATATGCTACTTTTAACCCCCTATGCAAAAAGAGGGGTGTTTAAGTTTGTCTGTCTTTGGGATTGTAACCTCTGAATGTATGAAGTGATTGTGATTTAGCTTTTTTGTTTGAAAGGTCATTTAAACAAGCGTGATCTTGAATATGTTTGATTAAGCGATGAGGCGGTTCAGGCTTTTTAAACTTATTTTTTTTAAAATTTGATTTCAGTGTGACGACGATCCACCGCACCCGTACATGCAGACTTTCGTATTAAAGCCACTTGGAGACTCATTCTTCGTTCAACACGACATATTCCGCCTCGGTATCCACGACGTCGCTTAATTCCTTAGTACCTATTCATATTTCAATGTCGAACAAGATCATAATAATTACAACAGACGGTTGACACACTGTATCTCTTGTTTTGGTTATCTAGGTGTAAGCAATCAATGCAATCTATTGTCTAATTGTAAATTCATAATGAAAATATGGAGCCTAGCACTTTTGTTTTGTAAAAAATAAATAGATGTCAATAAATATCGCTATATTTCTTTTGAAATGCAGTCTTCTATTGTACTAACTGTTGATCACTGATCGTGTTTGTGCTGGGACTCCAAGAATTGGCATTGTTTTTGGCTTGGTCACGTTGAGACAGCTTAGTCGAAGTAACTGCAGGCTCTTCAGTTACATGTATACATTTTATAATAAATACATATAATTTTGTATATGATTGTTTCAGTTTTACTTTCCCAATTGTATTTCATGTTATAAAATAAGTTGATAAAAAAGTGAGAATGAATAAATCATATTGTTGGGCTACGATTTCACTGTCAGTAGCGAAGCAACTGTGTCCTAAAAAAATTTTTACTTTGTCTAACAGACAAACTGCTGAAAACGAAAGAGCGTTTTCAATTTATTGTAAGCTTTTCCAAATGGATATATTCAAATTAATAAAAAAAAAACAACCAAAGTAATGTTTTCTACTTAGGGTATAAGTAGAGAATATTAATTTGGTTTCTCTATGTACTAGCTAGACTCTTGTTGAATTAGAATGAACATCTAGGAAGTTTTCGAGCAAGATCTTTCCGAACGTATTTATGAATAACCTCGCCTCCTGGTCGGTTCAATTTAGGAAGCAGACTTCTAAATAGGCTATTATGGCTAAAAAATGTAATTAGTCCGTCTTTTAGCTTATTCAAAAATAAAAGACACGTATTTTTTATTTGTAAATTAGACTAAAAATTACTCTGTGAGGCATTTTTACGGGACCGAGTGACGTCAAAGACTCCCACTCCTAACTTTTGATGCCGTGTATCTTTGCTATTATTTATTTGAATAAAAAAAGGAAAAATATGTGTCTTTTATTTTTGAATAAGCTAAAGACTAATTACAATTTTTAGCCATAATAGCCTATTGTCTCCAGTCTGAGTCTTCATGGGTGACGTCCCCAGCTATCATCTGCTACTCTTGTGGCAAGGGAAAACCTTGAGAGACCAGACCAAATCAGTTGCAGGTTAAAAAAAATACACAAAAATAGATGCTAAGACAATCATGTATTAAGTTATAAATAGTCAAAAATTAACAAAAGAACCATTGAAAACAGGTACATATTTTACCAATCTCGAAATTTAAGACTTGCCTCCTTTTAAATCCTTACGACGCTACGAACACTTAACAAGTTATTCTGCATGCACTACAATACGAAATACACACCAAGCCATTGTTGGCCGTCTTGTCTAAGTGAATGACTAGGTTGCAAAAGTGATACAATCTTTGAGGCTGACGCGTAACGGACTCGAGTCTACCCAACATGGGCTTTGTGTCCACCTCATTACATTTAGCAGCTTTAGCTTTATTTGCGATCAAGGCCGGCCGTACTGAGCGATAAGACGAGTTAATATAAAACCATTGTAAAAGAGCTTTATTTTACAGAACTGCGTAATATTATTTATAGTTGGTATAATTTGAAACTTGCTTCCAAAGAAACATGACGTGATAGAACGGCGATCGCGCCACGTTTTCGTACAATGACAGCGTGTCTTTACCAGTTTGATAACTTATTTAGTCTTTGAAACGAGCGCTAGAAAATCCGTTCAGATATTGGATGTAACTTATGTAGACTGCTCAGTCGCAAAAGAAAATGCACAACAAACTTACACGAGGCACTGTGGCCAATTATTATTGTTATTAAATTTCATTTAATTGTTCTAATTCAACTGACGTTTTCATAATCGTCCACTAATGCAATTTTACGTCGTTCATAGGTAATCTTACGAGCCGGCCTTGTCACAACTTACATTCATAACATTAATTCTTACCCAATTTAATTCCCATTCTATGTCATAGAAATTATTTTTGTCTCTTTCCTTCTATTGCTCGTCACAAGCACTTTCAGTTAAAATTAGAACCTTATCTTAAATTACAAATACAGGAAACAAGACCGGAACAAATTACTTTTATTTTTGATCACTTTTTATAAAATGTAAATATATTTGGAAAAGCCTTCGTTTAATTTTCAAACTGCTAAAGGATCCACATATAGGTATTACTATCACGAGGTGAAGACTACAAAGCAGAGATCAAATTAGACATGGCAAGACCGATATGGTCACTTTTACACAAAGAATATTTGTACATTAGCCTCTTATTGGTGGTACTGTTTCAATTTATCAAAACAATTTTTAAAACACAACCAAAGAACCTCAACAGAGTTTTATTTTTGAAAATAGAAAAAATCACAACACAAATACAGCTACGAGGTACAACACAACGTTCATTTTTCTCAATCAATAATCAACGCTGAATTGTCGACGTTAGAGTCGAAAATCGATTGTAGGAGTGACATTTCAGTTGATACAGGTGAAATAATATGAGATCTTCCATTATTATAAAAAAATGAAGTTATTATTAAAAGAAGTTGTGAAACGCGTGTAATAAGGCTCTCTAAGCAACCATGAAACAATAGGAGGATGTAACATGTCCATCAATTATTCAACTATATAAAAAAAGCTAATCGCCTGTCTCGTATAATTTATTGTACATTACACGCGATGGATTTCTAAGTAGACTAGTGGCATAAGTGTGTATTACAAAACATTTACCTTAACATCAATTTTAAAACAATTCGTAATTCTTCATAAGGTCCCTCTCCAATTAATGAAGATTGACTGTCTATTATAGACGATGTGCGTAAAATATTAGTTTATTAAAAATCGCATTACATTTTATGTGTTAAAGTTAAACTTTTCAAAATGAATAAGCTAAAAAGTCGAGTCGAGATTTAGGTATGAAGACCCTGACATTAAATCAACGTACAACCTAACGGTAACGTTACAATGACATAAATGTTTGCAATATTACCTATCATTTTAAAAAAATCAAAGTAGAAATTAACGTAGGTACTTAGAAAATTGTTGAATATCGATTGAGCAAATGTTTTACATTTCGTAATTTTATTGATGTGATATTGTTTGTTCATATTTTAGTTTGTAATAGGTATATTGAAAGGGGAGCAAGTGCTCAAATTTATTTGCTGTCAAACTTTGTTTACCTATTTAAATAAAAAATAAAAGAGTAGTCAAAAAATTAAGAGAATGCTTTCGTACCAAAGGTTAGCTATTTTATGAAAACCTACAGACATTGATCAATTGAAACAGCACCATCAACAGCGAATACACGAAAACCATTTTTAGATGTAGTTTATTGGCATTACGCGTAATTTGCATTTCTTCAAGCGATAAAATGTTGTTCATTTTATTTAATCGAGCCTGAGTTTAAAATCCCGCAGTTACACAACTTTCGAGTCACAGTACATTTACGTTAACATCCTATAAATTAACTTAACACATTTTAAATAATAAAAACAAACCTGAGTCATTGTTAGCGCCTAGATTTATGTTAAAGAGATACACTCAAATATTACATCCGTAAGTGATGGAATCAGTGACGGATGTTAGCAACGTGGTGTGATAAGTATTGAATGGCATTTCATCATTAGCGCTTTAAACAAACATACAATTTTTATCATAAATTCAAACTATCAATCAATTTATTATATGAATATGTCTAAACTTTGAAAGACTACTCGGATTATTTGACATTTATTTCAAAATCAGCTTGAGGAAGCCCTATTGAAACATTTATGATCCTGAACTTTTTCAGTCCATTGACAAAATACTTTATGTAAAATATTTTTGTATGCGATCGCAAATTACGTAATAGCCTCGTAAGTAAAAGCAAATACTTTAGATTGCATTGTGATTGACCGTAAATGCCGACACAATAACTTTTGTTAATGTAAATCAAAATCTATGCCACAACAATTAATTAAAGCATTTAACGGATGTCACATCGCTAACATCCGCACCTAATTCCCAATAAAAGGTTAAGTAACTGCGGCAAAAAATTCCAAAAAAAAAACATATAAGTATAAAAAGAAAGTACTTGCAGAGATCTCAACTCAGGCGCCGGTGGGTGTTCAGAGTGCGTACGAGAGTCAGCATTCGCTGTCGAGCGGTTGAGGTCGAAATTTGAATGTATTGGTCAAAGATCCCGCTATACTATTGTATCCGATTCGTTCGATAGCGAATGTTGAGGGTCTCGTAAAGGCACTCAGTTGCCGCCCTTCTTGCGTCCTCTAGAGCCGGGCAGCGCGACGCCTCTTAGCGAGCGCATTGCCATCGCGCGGTTGAAATGCCGCTGCGTCTTGTGCTCTTCGACGTCCCCGCCGCTGTCCACTGATGACAGGATTACTAGGAGCACACCCATCACCTGTGCGATGGAAACAGACGTTAACAGCGACAGTAACATAAAATATACCTTACTTGCGTCAGTGCTCGCGTGTTGCGTGTCGTCAGCAAAAACGCTACTGCTTAAAGTTTAAGTCCGTTTGTCCTCTCTGTCTTAAAAACATACTACCTATCAAGCGGGTGGCGTCACCACCAACTGCATTTTACAATAAATACCTACCACCTAACTAAGGTTTTACCTTCTAGCTTTTAATAAGGAGGTGTTTAAGTTTAAATACGCCTAAGTCGCGTTCATTTGATAATCCGCATTTGAACTTAATTCCAAATAACCAACCAATGATGGTTTTGTACAGATCCAACTGCTGCGTGATTGTGTCATTTTGATATGACGCTGACGTTTAAATATCATTTGACCAATCACACGATAGCTGAACGCTATCTATCGGTAATTCATGTTGAAACACCCTTATTATAATGTTAATAAAACTTACCAAACACACAATGATCAGTAGTGTGTAGACGTGCACCGACGCCTCCGGTATGTTCTCGATGTCTTTGAGCGCCGCCAACGCCGGCTCGAAGTCCGGCCGCAGGTCGAGAGCATGCTTCAGGTGCACTGCCGCTTCCTGCAACGCGATGTTGATCGATTCACTATGCGTTTCTCCTCTCCAACAATGGCAACACTTTTCTCCGCTCACAGGAGATCCCGCTTAGACGGACCCACGGCTTGAGGAAGGCGTGTGGATAAGGATTGTCCAAGACAGTGAACGCAGTAGCGGCTGTCCGCGATGCTTATTCGTATATGTCACCGGAAAATAATAAGACTCGTAAATTTTCCTAGGTAGGTAGTTGATTATCTCCCGGAAAATAATAAACGGCAGTTGAAATGTATTTTAGTAAATTAATCAATTTTAGCGTCTTTCGTGGCGCTGGTCGGGATGTGAGGGAGAGACCCATCATCTTTCCGCTACAAGCCAACGTCACCTGCTCGTGGTGCATCCTGCCGAATAATAAACGAGGCCCTGACCGACTGGTGGCGGCATAACCATCACAATTGAAGGCGTAGCTAAATTCCACCGACCGATGATGGGCAGCAGCGTCACCGGAGCGAGAAGCTACGCCCTGCGATCGCCAACCCGCCTGCCCAGCGTGGCGATTATGGGTATATCCTCCAGATGTTTGCCCTAAGTGGCAAAAAACTGGAGAGGCCTATGTCCCGCAGTGGACTGCAATAGGCTGATGATGATGACGGCGTCTTTACGTTAAATCATCCGACGAAGGCGAGGTGAACGTTGATTGGTTCAATGACTCGCATGGTGTTATCCCGTCAACCAATCAGCGTACAGTGTATTAAGTGACGGGTAATAATGCACCGTTAAATAGTACATTGAGCAATGATGGGCCCGTTTGAGGACGATTTTACTTGTGACGAATCGTAAATTATTAAATGCTACTGCTACTTATGAATTTGATTATTTCCTTTCTTCCGCACATTAGGACTTTAGCCTAAGCAACAGAAATGAACTTTACAAGGTCAATAGATTGCAAAAATGTGACGTCACGAGTCTATTAAGGTTGTGTTATGCCCATCGTGCCCACAACGCGCAACGATGGATCCGCCCTCGGGGTGAGGTCGTCAGTTTTCTCGAATAACTTGATAGACACGCGGTACCGTGTCCAGATAATGATAGACAGCCAGGTATTACAGTCGACACATTTAGAATTTATTACCCCTCGATAAACAATATCAGATATTGCGAGTAGGTAATCATTGTAATAATAGAGTACAAACATAGATACTACGTCGATAATGTAAATGACACCTATTGCGGTAGTTCCTGATATGTTGCGCAAATGAACCGCGGTATGGGTGCGGTTGTGTGATGTGTATCGGGGAACAATCGATTGGGGATGTGGTCGCGTTGGTACAGTCAGCATCAGATATTTACACCGTCAGGTCACTTTTCAATTGTTATTTTCCAGCAGCGAAACGATTCTCTATTAGAAATACTATTTATCAACAGTCAAAAGTAATAAATGTATATCACCGTAAAATTGTAAATACCGTTAGATTATAATCTATCTCGCGAGATTGTAAGCTGTCGAAAGATTGTGAACTCAGGTGAACTGTAACATAATGCTTACAGTTACTACTAACTTTTATTACTACTAACTATGTTTTTCGGTAGACTGTATAATCGATCGAGGTGAATAATAACATGTATCTTAAATTTAAATCCGTCGCGCGTTAAACTTCTTTTTGGCTGTTTTGTCTATGTAAATCTATTAGAGGAGCTTATGTGCTCCCATATATCCAACGCTGACTGTACCTAACAATAAATGGGCCATAGTTCTATCTAAGGTACGCAAGGTTATGGATTCTGCTACCAGTCAGTTTAATTTAAGATAGGTATTAACTTTACTAAATTGTCTCCGATAAACATCCTTTCGCGTTTGTAACATTAGTGGCATTTAAGCACCTTTCAAATGGAACAGGAAATTTAAAACAGGAAAATTATACAAATCAATAGACTACAAATTACTTCTTATTTTGTGATTTAATTTGTAACTCACAATCTCATTTAAGTGGCGATCCTTTCTTTTAGAACAAACACGGTTCTTGCAGTCTACGGTGTGAATGTGTGTGCTCTACAAAATATCTCACCCTATAATGCACTTATTGGGATGTAAGGGAGCGAACAAACGAGACACTGGCGTCATCAGCCTATTGCTGTCCAATACTGGACACAGGCCTCTCCAGTTAGGGCAAACATCTGGAGGATATACCCATAATAGCCACTCCGGTGACGCTGCTGCCCGTCATCGGCCTGTAGGTGAGTATAGATGATAGGCCGCTCCCTTATACATCCCTATTATACACATACATAATGTAATTATGCAAATATGCCTTTCGTAGGTATCCCTATTATAAATATTATTTATCTTAATTGTAATCAGTTCTGCACTACTCTACCCTTCTCTTTAGCATATATCCTCTACCTGAAGGTTGTCTGGAAGAGATCGCATTCGGCGATAAGACCACCCACATTGTACTATATACTAGCTGCTGCCCGCGTGAATATTCGTATAAAAATAGCCTATGTTTTAATCCAACGTATAAGCTAGATATATTACTGTAAAGTTTTATTAAAATCCGTTCAGTAATGTGTGAAAGAGGAACAAACATCCATCCAAACAAACTTTCACATTCGTATTTTTAGTGGGACAACATATCTCTTTCCTGTACATGGTTTTGGTGCAATAAAGAGTATCTTATTAGTAGTTTGTATTGGTCTGGGTGTTTTCTATGCATAATATGTATTTATTTAAAAAAAAATATGTAAATATGTAAGTTTATCAGTTGTCTAGTACCCATAGTACAAGCTTCGGCTTAGTTTGGGGCTAGGTGGCGCTGTGTGGCCCAGCGTGGCATGTCTTGGGTTATTTATTTATTTATCTACCTAACTATCCCTCACAAAGTCAGTGAAAGCTCGGAATCGTTACCTGATAATGTCCATACGCCTTGAATATCTCGCCGAGCGTGAAGTACTGCTGCCACGCGCTGCGGTCCGGCGGCTGCACCTCCAGCGAGCGGCGCGTCAGGTAGATCGCGTCGTCCAGGTACTGCAGCGTGAACAGCACCCGCGCCAGGTTTAGCAGTACCTGGTGACAAGCGGGAGATGTCAAGAGGTTTCCTTGTTTTTCTTCAATGGCATTTCACCATCAACGGAATGTAAGAGCCTATCATCTTTTCGCTCCAAGCCAACCTCACCTGCCCGTGGTGCATCCTGCCGAATAACATGTGGCGGTATAACCATCACAATTGAAGGCGTAGCTAAATACTAAAGACCGGTGACGGGCAGCAGCGTCACCGGAGCAAGAAGCTACGCCCTGCGATCGCCAACCCGCCTGCCCAGCGTGGCGATTATGGGTATAACCTCCAGATGTTTGCTCTAAGTGGCGAACAACTGGAAAGGCCTATGTCCAGCAGCGGACTGTAATAGGCTGATGATGATGATGATTTCACCATCATGAGGGTAAACCGGAGTACTTGCCCTGGGCGGTCCAACCCTAACCCCCCACAAGCTGCGGAAACGCTACTCACCGGCGGAAACACGACCCGGACGGAGGTCGTTTGGCTGTAATATTCTATAGGGTGGAGGTCCTTCCCCGGACGGGCGGCTCAATTCGAACGAAGATTCGCTATACCCTACATCTCTTTATTATCATACTTTAGCATTACCATAGAAGATGAAAAACATGCTACATGATTATGTTGAGGTAAATTTCATCTCTATAATAATGTACAATAACAAAAATATAAATAAACACTTCGATATTACTGATATACATATGACATGTATCACATATTTGTTTCACCTTGACATTTTGTAAACCATTCATATAGGTAGAAACACAGCTAAGCATAATTTGCATTTACGTACAAAACGATGTCTCCGAGAACAATCGATGCAATTAAAATAACCCAGTCTGATGACGTACTATTATATCGTCCATTTACTAGACAATGTCAACTATTCCCATTCTCATTTCCGCTTACTTATTTGATAGAGTTATTTTTAACCGGCTTATTTACCTAATGAGCCGGTCGAATAGGTATTATGTACCTACTAGCTTCCCGCAAGCTTGCGTCAACTTAGATCTCATCATACAAATGGTAGGTATCTATCTATTATTAATATTTATCGAATGGACTTCCAATATTACTTCGCTTCAAAACTTACAATTTACATTTGTTACAACTTATAAGTTTATAATTTCCTTCAAACTAGCTTTAGAAAAACGATAATGTTACTGAATTTATTAAACAACCAACCATTGCTTCTATACGAAAGGTAGGTATGAGAATTAACAATGTCTTTTCACTTCTTTCGGAGCAAGAATGCTCGCGACACGGTGTAAGAGGATAACTTTGATTAAGGGTTTTGCGTCTATAAAGGCGGATTTATATTTGTCTGATGTGTTGTGACGTGACGCATCAGAACGCCACACTACACAAGCCATAACATCACAATACACATTACTAGTATGAACGTTACTATACTAAATCTATGAAACCGATACCGTTCTGACGCGTCACGTCATCACAACACACCAGACAAATATAAATCCGCCTGAAAGCTGCATGGTAAGGTAGCGATATTTTTAAGTCTAAAAAAGTTTATTATAATACCTACTTGGACATCTCTTAATTAATAACAATGACACACGAAACAAATGAAAGACTTCGGCGTCACGTTTACCACTGTACCTACTAACACGTTTGCCTGTTAACGACAAACGGCGACGCGATACGATGCGACACGAAAATATCAAGTAGGTAGTCTTTGTATGAAATAGGGGCCTACCAACGTCGTTGCCTAAGTCAGTGTGCACTATGTACTCGCTACATGTCGCTTTCCTTCACTCACCTAGGACAATGCGTAAGCGACTACGAAGGTCCTTCCCCGGACGGGCAGCTCAATTCGAACGAAGATTCGCTATGCCCTACCTCCCTCAAGTCTCAAGTGCAAACCTATTTCAAATTAAATAAAAATCTAAGCAAAAAATTTGCATTTAGGCATTATATTACCTCTGCATTGTATGGTGACACAGCAAGAGCGCGTCTGAAGCAC
Organism: Conogethes punctiferalis; assembly: GCA_031163375.1. Lineage (NCBI taxonomy): Eukaryota > Metazoa > Arthropoda > Insecta > Lepidoptera > Crambidae > Conogethes > Conogethes punctiferalis. The sequence continues at coordinate 19,353,957 of CM062081.1, read as the reverse complement.
TCTATGGACTGTCGCGTGTCCCCTTTGATTCTCCAGAAGTTACCTATCTGGTTGTACAATTGGACCGACTTTGGCTTCTCTCTTTTGGCTTTTTTCAAACGCTTCTCCAAAGCGTTTATGTCTAGTTCTGTCACACCATTCTTGTATGATTTCTTCTTAGTAAATATAAGGGCAACCTGTAAATAGAAATATGAAATTGCAAGTATCCCCTTCATACTTAAATTTATGTATAAAAGGCCTATGCTATAGTTTTATAAAAGCATTTATTTATTAGGCTAGCATCTACAATATGCAGAACTATGTTTATTGAATTTACAAAAGTTTCCTTATTTAGCTTAATTGGTTAACAGATACGTCTAGACTGTTTGTATTATGTGGACGCAATTTACATGACCAAATTTTTTTTTCATATGATGTTGGAAAACACCACACATTCTTGAAAAGTTGCTACTCTGTCGTTTTCTATCAGTTAGAGTCGGGTTAAAAGTGTGCAGCAAAATTACTTAGATTGATTCATCTAGCCCCTTTTATCATCAGACAAGTAGTGATTGGTGAAGTCCCATGGACTCGAAGAACGGTGTGTTTCACCTTTATTACCTTAGTATGAATGGCCAAACTATGGTACTCCTAGCCAGACTCATTATTCCAGAGACAAACAATCTTCTTGCATTTAAGATAAACCTGAATCAGCTTTTGTTAGGTGAGTGCACTCCATAATAGTCTCTAACATTGCCTTTTTCGCCCTTTCGCAACGTCACCGGAGCGAGAAGCTACGCCCTGCGTTCGCCAACTCGTCTGCCCAGCGTTGGGATTATGGGTATATCCTCCAGATGTTGGCCCTAATTGGTGAACAACTGGAGAGGCCTATGTCCATCAGTGGACTGCACTAGGCAGATGATAATGATGATTGCCTTTTTTTGGCAAGATCAAGGTGTCAAGCACTACTCATTCAATTAAAAAAACTCACCTGTGGTTCAGGTACATTAGGGTGTCTATGGCGTCTGGCTACTCCAACCAAATTATCATAGTAAGTGAAGTTTACAGCTTTCCCACAGTCTAAATACTCATCGTCCAAGTCTCCATTTGTTTCTGCAGGTGCGTTTTCGTCATTGTTTTCACTACCAGCCCTGTTATGGACAAAATGTTCATTCATTATTGCAAGAAAGTACACAGTGAATATATTATACATGATTGAAAGTTTTGTTAGTGTTAATTATCAGAATAGACTTTATCAGCAATGTTATAAAGTTTTTATTTCAAAAGTAATTATCTTTAAAGTATTAAGTTATTAAATATATAACTATATACTATAACTTTAAGGTATTATTTTAATTAGCCTGTATGGTGTGTAAGTTTAAACAAGTGTTTTAATCAAATGAAGTATTGACTATTTTAACCTATATCGTATTTCACCCGTCAACTGAATGTGGTTTATGAAAATTCTTTATTAAAGATGCTATTATGCAATTTTAAAAATACATAATGGGTTTCTGATATAGTAGAGTTGTGTTTAAATTTATTCAAGCCTATACTTTAGTTTGATTTGTAAGTGTATTTTTGCATGCAAAGAATTATATTCCATATTGTAGTCAGTGCCCACATAATTATGGTCCAAGCAAAGTTATGATTTTATATTAATGGCCTAATGTTGTGAGACTTACAATACAAAAGTTTTGATTTTTTTTGTGTGAGGTAGGTTGAATATTGTAAATTGAAATCATATTTTAGGAATAATACAGTTACTTTTAGGAATATTTTACTAATACCTTGTATTATGTATAAATAAGGATTGTTTAAAGTCAACCAAACTAGGACTGATTGAACTTTAAACATTGGCAATAAAAAGTAATTAGAGATAGATTTAATATCATAAAATCCTGTTGTTATTCTTAGTTTAGAAAATATGTTGAAAATTGTTATTGTAAAAAAGGTAATCTTTTTAATTTATTATGCATGTTAAAGGGACAAATTAATGTATCCTGTGAGGCTACTATATAAAAAAAAAATTATGCAGACAAAGTCAAAGATAGATGCTAGTATAGATCATAAACCAAATATACCTCTGTTGCTCATATATTTGGCAGTCTGTGCAAAACATATCAAAGCCATGTTTAGTCCATGTGTTCCCATAATAAACTGTTGATGTTATTATGTTGAAAATAGAGTCTTCTTCAGTCATTTTTGATTTATCAGTATCATCCTAAAACAACACACATTATTAATGAAACACCTGCAAATTACCCTCAGCTTTCCTGTAGGTCAACAAGTATAATTCTCAAGTCATCGAATTAACTTAAAATTCAAGGTAAAACAAACAGAATTACTGTGGATTGGAAAGTAGTTATATCAATATGTATAGTAACTTGATTATATAAATGTTTAGAAACGTTGTACAATATTTTTAACTCACTTGGGGCAAGGTAGTTCCGTCAACAATTAGATCTTCATCGGCATTCAGTTTCCAAATGTTAGAAGTGCGAGAATTGGTCACAATAATTTGGAATGAAAATATGTACAGAAGTAAACAACTCAAACTCGGAGAGTCCCACATTATGATCACACAATTCGCGAAAAAACATGAAAACAGCTTTCTTATAATTTATAATACAACTTTCTCATAAATATTATTAGGACACAGTATTCACCAGTAACAATTTTTACATTAATCGTACGCAATGGATCTTCGCTGCTCTTCCTTCCCTTTCCTTTTCTCCCCTGCTTTGCGATATTTTGACATAAATAGTGGTGCAACGCAGTCCATGAAAATCATGTGTTATTGACTTATTCCAAGTTATTGTGTAAACACGAACATATTTTTTTATAAATTAATTCCTAGTCCAATCAATTCAAGGATTTGTGTTGGGTTTTTCAAATAAACCAAATATTGACACAATGTAATATAGTGACACGTTACAGAAATTTTCAGTTGTAGCTTTTTCTTTGCTATTTGGTTATACGGGGTGGTAAAATTTTAGAACTTTAGGAAACATAAAATGTTATCAGTTCTATTTCTAAGACAGCCATCTTCTTCAATCTGTCTTGTTCTCCACTTTTGCGGTTTACTGACAGTGTATTGTATCATTAAACAAATCACCAAAATACAAATCATGTAATGAAATCTTTCTGGGATGCGTCCGACAGCCTACTCTGAAATGTCTAAATGGACCTTGCATTTAATTACATTTCACTGCAAGGTCCATTATCAAGGTCTATAATTTACTCAGGGGAAATAAAAAATTACCCTGAGTAAATTATGCTTTAGTGTAATCATTCATTCGATCATGATCATTTGATTATGATTGTAATGATGTCCACTGCCATATACTAACGTTAAAAGTAATAATGTCAAATATAAAAAACCAAAAAAGTCAATGTCAAAAAGCGAATGTCGGTCAAAAAATAAATAGGACGCTCGTTTTGTGAAACTACAATTTTTATTAGTTAAAAAGTGAACTATTACAGTTGTGAAATATTAAAACATGGTTTAATTATATACAAATGTCTAACGCTAATAAAGTGAAGAAAGAGCGAACGGGCGACAAATGTCGTCCGTTTAAATTATAAGTATCAATGCAATTTCCTTGATTGTTTTGGTTATCATTAAAAACCACAACCATAATCATATTTTAATCGTGTTTGTATGTTTACAGCTCATCAAATTCTCAGTTTGACTGGTATAAGCTTTGAAAGGCGAAGTATTATTGTACGTAAATGTCTAGCTAGACTAGTTGTAATGTGGTGTGTTTACTACAATACCCACTTTGAACATCACTTGTTTTTGCTTTTCAGGGATTTGTGGAGCTAACTATAGTGCCGTTGAAAGACAACTTGCGTTACATCCGGCTCAACGCAAAGCAATGCCGTATTTACCGCGTCTGCTTGAATGATCAGTATGAGGCAAATTTTCAGTACTGTGACCCATTCTTGGACATTTGTCAGGCTGATGCCAATACGTAAGGAAGTTATAATATTTTACAATTTAGGAATTGTAACATTCTATGACTGTCACATCCCCATAAATTAAATCTGAAGTTTGTGTTTACTGCACCTGTAAGGTGATCCATTCGGACTATATGCAACTAGAAATTAATTGTCTCTCAATTCATAAAAAAGAAATATGAGTCAATCAATACTAATATAATTACTATGCAGAACATGTTCTGTTAGCTATTTTTTTAGACTTGATGTACAAATTTGAACATAAATAGGTAAATAAACCAAAACATCCACATAGCGCTATCTAGTCCTAAACTAAGCTGAGTCTTGTACTATGCACGCTAGACCACCAATTGGTTGTTTATTGTAAAAAAAATACATTTAATATTTAGGTCATTTGGTAGGTACCAAACACCTAGCCCAATATAAACAGGTATGTACATGCACACACACATCCCAGCACAGAATAAAATGTTTATTCAAACCTACAACCAATTCTTAAGAGGCATCTTTGACAAACCACTGAATCGAACAGGTTGTTCTAATAAAATAAAAAGTAGTTTGAACAATTCTTATCATCATGTCGTATGGCTTTTCTGTGCTCCTCACAAGTCAATATCTAATTGGCGAAGCCAATCTAACGCAGCCGTAGTGAGTTCATGGAGCTCACACATTCCGCCAGGAAAAAGCTGGATTGAACGATTGTCCCCAACTCTCTACGATATATACACTTTTTCAGGAGATCATTGGAAGGGTTCTCGCAGTTTCACCTAGCAGCTGCTCAGAAAATTGACCCAGACCACAATTCGGGAGAACTTCACATCCAAGTGCCAGATGAAGCGGTCCATCTTGTTGGGGAGGGCAGGGGACTCCGCATCGGGATTGAGTTCTCGCTGGAGTCCCCACAAGGTGGCTTACATTTTGTTGTTCCTGAAGGAGAAGGGTCTTTGGTTGAGGTATGGATATAAAAAGTTCAAAGCTCCAAGGAGCAGCAGGGTATGTAGAACTCACCCCGCTTTGAAGATGGAAGTGAGGCAAGGAATACCTACTAAAAACCCTATGGTTTTGTCCACCAAGACATCATTGGCTCAGCTTGGTCAGATTTCCGAACATACATACTACATTATGCCATCAAACCATATGCTTCAAACCGGGACATGTTTCAGCATACAAGCTAAATATATACTGAGAAACCCTATAAAATTACTTTATACCCTATAAAGTAATTTTTTTGATCTGGCTTGCTTTGAGCCAGAAGCAAAAAGAATAGAAGAAAATTTATGTACCTATTATATAGTTATCTTCTTTTACATAAACTTGTGTTTTACAGAAATCAGCTCATATGTTCACGTATGGCCACTCTGCCCGTTTATGGTTTCCTTGTGTAGACAGCTATGCTGAACCGTGCACATGGAAGCTGGAATTCACGGTAGACGAGAGTTTGACAGCTGTGTCTTGTGGTGAATTGATTGATGTGGTCTATACGCCTGACCATAGAAGGAAGACATTCCACTATGTAGTCAACACACCAGCTTGTGCACCGAATATAGCTTTGGCTATTGGGTAAGTCTATAAATTAATTGTAAGGCTTCAGGTTTGGCGTGGTCCAAAGTATAGATGGGCCCTAAGCAAGCCTAAGATAACCTGTCCCTACCGTCTTAGGTAGGGTGATGACAAGACAATGTTTGAAAACACTACTGTGAAGGTCCCTAAGAAACACGCTGCCCAGTGGCCAGAATGTGTAATAATAAATTCAGGGAGAATCTATAGATTCTCCCTGCATTTATTCGACATCCCACTCTGTAGTTACATGACTAGCATCATTATTCTTTGTTAGCGTTCACAGTACCATATATTTCCATTGGAAATCAAAAAACTGCACTGCACTACCACCACATTTAGTGTGTTTACCTTAAACTTGAACAGAATATCAGAGATGCCAGCTATATAATAAAGAATAGAAATAAACAGCATTGTTAATATTGTTATTAATTTCAATCTTATTTCACAGGCCATTTGAAACCTATGTGGATCCGTTCATGAACGAAGTGACGCATTACTGCTTGCCCCATCTGATGCAGATACTGAAGAACACTGTCAGATATCTGCATGAGGCTTTTGAGTTCTATGAAGAGACTTTGAGCACTCGGTATCCATATCCATGTTACAAGCAAGTGTTTGTAGATGAAGTAAGTAAATAACAATACTCACGCAATCGAATTCAGTTAACTGTGCTAAAATGCGATTAGCCAAGTATGTATTCAAAAATATTATTGAGCACAATTACATACACAGGCGCTCTTACTCATTCATACTCACCATAGACCAGAAAAGGAGTAAATAAGAATAATTTATTTCGTTATTGCCTAAACTATATATTTACCTATTCCTTAATTTTCTTTGTAAAATTTACCTACTTCATGATGTTCTAGAAATAGTTATTTTCATTTCAAGAGTATTCTTTTCTTTGCTGTCTTTGAGTCGTCTTCTATAATGTTTGAGATGAGGAAATTAATAATGTGATTCATAGAATAAAGGTACCTATTGGCTGTTTTTAGGATTCCATAGACAATAGGCAAAAAACGGAACCGTAATAGATTTGTCATATTGTCTCTCTGTCTATCCATATGCCAGTTTTTTTATTTAAACTGAAAAAATCACTCTAACATAATATGCCTACTTGTTCTAACACATTCTATCTTTTTTTTAGACTGAAGATGACGTCACAGCCTATACTACAATGTCGATATTGAGCACACATCTCCTTCATTCAATCGCAATCATCGACCAGACTTACATTAGTCGGAAGGCCATGGCTCAGGCTGTTGCCGAACAGTTCTTCGGATGCTTCATCACCATGCAGAACTGGTCAGATCTCTGGTTGGCTAAGGGCATACCGGATTATATGTGTGGTCTGTACGCTAAGAAGTGTTTCGGTAATAATCAGTACAGATATTGGATTCATCAAGAACTGCAAGATGTGAGTAATATTTGATATTAAGATATAAATGTATCCGTTAATTAAAATTTATAAATAACCCCACATCAATCTACTCCCGACTCCAAGCCAATGACACACATATTATGTCTGTGCAACATGTTTTTTTTTTTATATACCACAAACAAGCCTATTGCAGTGTTGTTCATAACAACACGTGCGTTGCTGAGCCTTTAATACTTTGACTGCCGAGAAACTAGACACAATAGAAAAACTATTGTTTGTCGGTCACCGGTGACCGTCATGGCGCTCAACGTGTTAATAAACCTATTCACAATATTTTTAGAGGACCCCATACAGTCATCTCAGACGGGAGTCTTGGCGGGAATTTCATTTAATAGCCCGAGTGTTTTAGTCGTAAAGGAACGCGAAATTTTAAAATCTTGTAGTATTTGTAAAAGTACACAAAGTTACAGTAAATTTTTGTGTTGCCATGTGTACCTAAATAAAAACCTTTAAAAATGCCATACCAATACATACTTCCTTATGCTTACTTATCCTGTACTGTTCTCTATTTTAAGGTGGTCAGTTACGAAGAACAATATGGCGGAATCGTCCTCGATCCCTGGCAGCCTCCGGCGACCGGTCAACGCGTTCCCGACCCTAAAGACATGTTTTACTTCCCTGTGCGAAACGTTCACACGATGTCGCCAAGATACATAGAGGTACGTGTAGAAACACTATGTTACTTTCGACTTCTACCTTAAATCCGGAAAGGAAAATCCGGCTTTTGACTGACGTTGAAACGGCAAGGGTTGTTTATTTCAGTTATTTCCATAGCATTATGTCATACGGTATTCTATTATGGGGGTCAGCTGCTGACATACAAACAATCTTTGTACTGCAGAAGCGGGCCATCCGCGCTATATATGGTTTAAAGACACGCGAATCACTTAGAGAACTTTTTAAAGAAATTAACATAATGACGGTAGCATCACAGTATATCTTTGACTGTGTTGTTTATGTACGTAAACATTTAAGTCAATTCAATAAAAATTCAGATAATCATAATTTAAACACTAGAAATAAGCACAAGCTTGCCGTTCCACGTCTGAGGCTGAGTAAGGTGAGTGGGTCTTTTGTAGGATTGGGTATCAAAATGTTCAACAGGTTACCGGAACATATTGTTGAACTGCCCATTCACAAATTCAAATCATACATGAAGTCCTTACTTATAAAAGGGGGCTATTATAGAGTAGAAGATTTCCTCAACGACAACATCTCTTGGACTGCTGCTTCGTAGTAAACTTTGCATTGTATAGACTCAACTTTTATTTTGCATTGTTTAACTTTAAAATATTAAAAAATGTTGTAATACCTAAACATGTAACAATTGGCGATTTAAAAAGAGTAACTACCGAGTTTCTTGCCGTTTCTTCTCGGTAGAAATCTACTTTCCGAACACGGCGGTAGCTTCTTTTAAATTGCTTTTATTCACATTCTAACTTTACTTTTTGTATTTCTACATTATTTTTTACTTGACGATTCATAAGTGCTTATTTTAAGTCTATGTGAATAAAGGTATTTTGACTTTGACTTTGACTTTGAAATATTGCATTGATTTTCGACCTTATTACAATGAGGGTTTTCTGAAAAAAGAAATCCACCAGATGGCATCACATATGCAGCAGGTTCGACTGTAACATGATGGGTTAATTTTGAAATGACATTGACGTTTACATAGCAACTGACCAATCACATTATCCGCGTCAACATATACGCGGGATAGAGTCCATGTACAAAAAAAAAAAAAGATATCTGAACCGCATGCTACATACCGCCACCTATCAAACTTTTAATTTTGAAACACCCTCAAAACACCCTCATTCAATATGGATCAACGTTTTTTCATTATATTTGCTGATGAAGGCTCTGCATAAAAGGGTCATCGACAACTTCTATTACTGGGTGGTGATAAGTTGCATTACTTTTAGTATCCATCATGAAAGAGGTAGCTGCGTTTACCTGGGTACAAATAAAACCTACTGCGGTTACCAATCCGCCTGTCAGGCATGGTCACGAAGGCAAATATCCCCTCATTCATTGTCATTGGGTTCAGCTGTAGCAGTTTGCCGGCTGATGATGATCTGCAATCAAAAGGTTTTTATTATCATCAGGTAATGCGCAAAAAATCCCACCTCGTCCTCCGCATGTTGGAACAGCGGATAGGCCAAGAGCTGCTCCTCCAAGTGTTCAACAAGCAGCTCTCCCTGGCCACTACGGCAGCCAACACGAAGATCGGCAGCGGACTGTGGGGACAACTACTGCTATCCACCAACTCCTTCGTACGGGCTATATTCACGGTGACGGGCAAACACATGGCAGTGTTTGTCGATCAATGGGTCAGGACCGGAGGCCACGCTAAGTTTCAGCTCACTTCTGTGTTCAACCGGAAGAGGTAAGTGAAATCTTTATATGTCACACTATCGACTAGTTTCTGTTCGGGCGCCGATCTACATCGTTTAGGGATTGAGTTTAAATAAGCACAATGAGTACTAATAATGCGTTATTTTTAAACGCTCACGTCTTTAGCCATGAACTTTTCTTGTATCCTCATTGTATGTAACTTATAACAGTGTATGTAACTTATAAACAGTTTAGGTGTGAAAACAGCACTTAACAGACTTCACTCTTTGTAATTAGGTATAGTACTTTATATTAAGCTTAAGCTATTTTGCTTGAAAGTACTATGTAATGTTTATTGAATAAATAAATAAATAAATAACCCAAGACATGCCACGCTAGGCCACACAGCGCCACCTAGCCCCAAACTAAGCCGAAGCTTGTACTATGGGTATTAGACAACTGATAAACTTACTTAGATACATTTTTTTTTGTAAATAAATACATATTATACATAGAAAACACCCAGACCAATACAAACAGACATGTTCAATGAACACAAATGTTTGTACTGTGCGGGAATCGAACCCACAACCCTTGGCTCAGAGGGCAGAGGTCACTACCAAATGAGCCACCAAGCCTGTCAATTGAATGAGGCCTTATCATGTCCTAATGTTACTTATCTCTGTCAAACATGTCTTTCATTGTCCATCTCCGGAAAAGTCCTGATCCATAGACAGAAACAATGATTTTAAACAATTATACTGCTATCATTAATGGCATGTTTTGAAGAGACATTTCGAAGCGTCTAAAGTGAAAAAGTTGTAAACTTCTATCTGATTGGCTCGGTGGCTCAAATGGTAGCGACCCCTGCCTTCTGAACCAAGGGGTCGTGGGTTTATTCCCACCCGGGACAAACATTCGTGTGATGAACACTTGTGTTTGTTTCGAGTCTGGGTGTTTCATCATCATCATCATCATCATCAGCCCATTACAGTCCACTGCTGGACATAGGCCTCTCCAGTTGTTCGCCACTTAGAGCAAACATCTGGAGGATATACCCATAATCGCCACGCTGGGCAGGCGGGTTGGTGATCGCAGGGCGTAGCTTCTTGCTCCGGTGACGCTGCTGCCCGTCACCGGTCTTTAGTATTTAGCTACGCCTTCAATTGTGATGGTTATACCGCCACCAGTCGGTTGCCAGCGCCTCGTTTGTTATTCGGCAGGATGCACCACGGGCAGGTGAGGTTGGCTTGGAGCGAAAATGTGATAAGCCGCTCCCTTACATCCCTGGTGTTTATATGTATTTAAATATTTATTTGTGGTTCGTTGTTCTGATACCCATAACACAAGTGCTTAAGCTACTTACTTTGGGATCGGAGCAATGTATGTGATGTTGTCTGATATTTATTTAATTATTATTTATCTTCGTTTCCAGAAACACAGTGGAACTCGAGATTCGCCAAGACGCGGTCCACGATCGCGGCATCAGGAAATACGTTGGACCTTTACTAGTCCAGCTGCAAGAACTCGACGGCACGTTCAAACACACACTGCAGATCGAGAACACTGTGGTCAAGGCCGACATCACCTGCCACAGCAAGAGCAGAAGGAACAAGAAGAAGAAGATACCTCTGTGCACCGGAGAGGAGGTCGACATGGATCTGTCTGCTATGGAGTGAGTGATTGTTTAGTAAACCCCACTTAGTGCTTAGGCAGTCAATTATATTTTCTGCTGCTGACTACAGCGTTGCAGTGCGGTGCTCCATTTTTTTTATAGTATCTCGACATAATGGCTTCCCTACGCTTGATGCAAAGCAAAAGCCGGCAGATACTCGACCCATGGGTCATTTGGCTGCGGTATTATATAGGGTGGAGGTCCTTCCCCGGACGGGCGGCTTAATTCGAGCGAAGATTCTCTATGCCCTACCTCTCTTAAAATACCCTAGGCAAATACCCGAGCCTCCGGCTTCCGGGGAGCAATGGGGTACCTCCAGCACACCGTTATGCCCCATGCTAAGCTTAGTACTTCTTTTTAGTGGGGAATGCATTATGGCACCGAAACCGCTATCCGGGGGAAGTAGGCATGGTGTGTGGGACTCACACCTCCTAAAATGGAAGGGCATACCCACTAAACCAGTTGCTTAGTACGGTGCAGCGCAGACGGCACACTTTTTGTGCGATAGAGTCTGCGTCTGAGACATTTAAAAAGAGCGTCTAGGTCTGCCGACAGAATGATCGAAGATTGCGTCGTGTGCGTTGAGTCTGTGAAATATCCGCGACAGATTTTTGCGCGTCGTGTGCGTTACTGCATATAATTGCATAGGTTCTATTTTTCACAGACTAAAAAGTGCGTCACGGATAGTCTGTCGTCTGCGCTGCCCCTACTTAGCATAACTCGTTTGACTAACTAACAATTTCAACAATTTTATTCCCACCCAGCGACTCACCAGTCCTATGGATCCGTCTCGACCCCGAGATGTCGCTGTTGCGGAGCACGGTGATATCGCAGCCCGACTACCAGTGGCAGTACCAGCTGCGGCACGAGCGTGACGTCACGGCGCAGAGCGAGGCGATAGACGCGCTGCACAACTACCCTGAAGCGGCGACCAGGAAGGCCCTGACGGATACTATTGAGAACGAGCAGATGTTCTACAAGATTAGGTGCAGGGCGGCGCATTGTTTGACAAAGGTAAGTCTGATTTCCGGGCCCAGGGGCGGATTATGAGTTAGTGGAGAGAGCTCCACAAACTCATAACTCATAATGCTGTCTAGGCAAGTTGGCTACTTGCTATTCACAAGTCCTATGGATCCGTCTCGACCCCGAGATGTCGCTGTTGCGGAGCACGGTGATATCGCAGCCCGACTACCAGTGGCAGTACCAGCTGCGGCACGAGCGTGACGTCACGGCACAGAGTGAGGCGATAGACGCGCTGCACAACTACCCCGAAGCGGCGACCAGGAAGGCCCTGACGGATACTATTGAGAACGAGCAGATGTTCTACAAGATTAGGTGCAGGGCGGCGCATTGTTTGACAAAGGTATGTCTGATTTCCTTGACCCAGGGGCGGATTATGAATTTGTGAAGTTTTCTGCTGTTCATAGCCTAGAGCTCCACAAACTCATAATGCTGCCTAGGCAAATTGGCTACTTAACTGAAAAATGAAAAAGAAAAAAAAAATTATTTACAATCACAAATGTTACATTTGCCCTTTTAGTGATTGAGACCCACTATTAAGTATGCGCAGATACTTGTATCCCGCTCTTCCTATAACTAGGTTGAGTTGAACTATTATTTAATCTAATACCAACGGCTATTTTTCATCATCTCACGATCCTTATAATCCATCCATAGACAAAACTGTCTTGGCACCACAGACAACTGTCTTTTAGAGGCCTGGGCTTAGGCTATTTTTCGTTTTAGCTTACAAACGACAGACTACTCAGAGTCAATTGAAGGTTTTCTCCACTATCTACATAATGTATCTACAGTTATACCAGTAAGTGGATTATTACAAGAAACTGCGAACTATTTTATCTGACATCTAATTAAGATAATCAAATAAGAACTACAAAAAGTCTCTTGACTACAAGATAGTAAATAAGAGTGTTATTTAATAACAGATCTTGTTCCGCTAATATTTAACTTTTAAATATATACAGACTTGTTTCTCCTCAAATTTTTGTTTTGTCAAATACACAATGTGATTTAACTTCTATAAAATAAAGAAATGTTATGTAGTATATATCGTATATACTGTAATCGACTACTTTTATTCATCTAGGTATTTTACCCCTCTCTTCAGCGCAGCATTATGCGACCAACTTCCTGCGACAGTCTTTCCGAACAGCTACGACTTGGGAACCTTCAAGAAACGAGCGTATTCATATTTAAAAGGCCGGCAGCGACCCTAAACTCGGTTAGAGCTGCGGGTGTACATGGGCGGTGTCGACTACTTACCATCAGGCATCACACTTGCTCGTCTGCCGCCTCTCGCATAAAAAAAAAAATATGTCCTCTACCTGAAGGTTGTCTGGAATAGATCGCTTGGGGATAAGACCGCCTGCCTTTTTTTCCTGTAATTTTTTGTGCAATAAAGATTATATTTTCTATCTGTTTGTCTTTATATAAACAGGTGGCGAACGCAATGATAAGCGCGTGGGCGGGTCCTCCAGCGATGCTCACAATTTTCCGGAAAATGTTCGGCTCGTTTTCGGCCCCTCACATCATAAAGCAGAACAATTTCGACAACCTGCAACATTACTATCTTCAAAAGACCATTCCAGTCGCAATGGCAGGTAAGTCAAAGATGCCTTTCCACATATGACATGCTAGATCTTACTTAAGATTTATTATGATACGAGTACATTTACGATCCACTTACCTAGTCATATCTACGTTTGTGGAGCCTGGAATAAATGATTTGTTACATGGCCGTGGTTTTACCTCACATACGCGATACCCGGCCTATCTAAACTAATATTATAAAGAGGAAAGATTTGATTGTTTGTTTGTTTGACACGAATAGGCTCTGAAACTACTAGACCGATTTTATTTTATAAACGGCAATTTTTTTTATTTTATTTAATGGCCCTTCGAACAAGATAAAAAAACTAAATCAAAATCGTTTCAGCCATTTGGGACTGTTTATGTAATTCAGCAATCTTGTACAATATGTAAAAGGGTGTTAATTGTATATTTCTTTGATGAATTTTTATGGTTCTTTATTTACCTTGGCAACAGATGTGATGACGTCAGAACCGCGTTGGGGCATCACAGTTGCTTAGGATGGCTCCTTATTATTTACCGTATTTGCTCCATGTTTTGCTCCATTAATAATATTCCCACTAACAGTATTTTTTATATTTTAGGTTTACGCAACATTCACGGGATATGCCCACCCGAAGTTGTCAGATTCCTCCTGGATCTGTTCAAGTACAATGACAACTCAAAGAATCACTTCTCGGATAACTACTACAAGGCGGCTTTAGTAGATGCATTGGCAGCGACAATCACACCTGTTATATCAGTTTTGCAGCCCGTGAGTATAAATTATATATTACTAGCTGTAGATCACAGCTTGCCCGCGTGAATGATAAGCCCTTATAAAACATGGCCTATCTGTCAATCTGATTTATAAGCTAAGTATATGACTGTAAAGTTTAATTTAAATCAGTTCAGTAGTATTTGCATGAAAGAGTAATAAACATCCATTCATCTAAACAAACTTTCTCATTTATATTATTAGTAGGATATTTGTAGGATTTATATTATAGGTAAGAAGTATTATAGTAGGATGTAATCAGATAAAGATATGCCTCAGCGTGCGGTGACGGATAAAGACTATAACGGATAAGCGGGTGTCGTAAGAATAGACTAATTACGACGTCGACGAGAACGCACAGGTACCCAAAACCCTATAAGATTTTGGGCACTGTGCGTCCGCGCGTCGCATAGGAACGTTTGTGAATAAGGCCGTAAGGAACGCCTTGACTGCATAACGTCTTTCCATTGTAATTTGAACTATATTTCAAACATAATAGGGAACTATTTTATCATTTATTGTATATCGTACAGGGTGCTCCAATAACAGCGGACTCCCTCTCCGCGGATACGAAGCTTGTGCTAGAAGAGATCACACGGGTGCTTAACTTGGAGAAAGTGTTGCCGTGCTACAAAAATACGGTGACAGTGTGTTGCCTGCGCGCGATCAGGAGACTGCAGCAGTGCGGTCATTTGCCCAGCATACCTACGATATTTAGGGCGTACGCGCAATACGGACAGTATATTGGTAAGTTTATAACTATAGTTTGCCGGATGGTTTAGACTATAGTTTGCCTGTGGTGTAGGTCCTTCCTCGGGACGGGCGGCTCGATAGGTATGTTTCCAGGATCAAAATAATTACATTTTATTTAGTCCGTATTTTAGATTGAAAAAATATATTGGACACGTATATTTCTTTTTACGGTTCCGTAGCCAAAATGGCAAAAACGGGACCCTTATAGATTCGTCATGTCTGTCTGTCTGTCTGTCCGTCCGTATGTCACAGCCAGTTTATTCCGAAACTATAAGAGCTACATTATTGAAATTTGGTACGTAGATTAGATATACGTAGAGAAGGAATTCGCAAAGGTGGTATGTCAACTACGTAAGGATGGTAAGCCAACCTGCGTCTTGTATTCCGATGATGGAAAGGAGCCGACGGAATCAAATCATGCAATTCCCTTGCACATTCTCCGCATTCTCTTGTTTGTTCCGTGTCTGGGTGTTTATATTTGTATTTAAGTATATATTTGTGGTACCTTCGTTGTTCTGATACCCATAACACAAGTGCTTAAGCTACTTACTTTGGGATTAGAGCAATGTATGTGATGTTGTCAAAAAAAAAATAAAAAAATACTATCTCTCAGATGTGCGACTCGCCGCATTCGAGTGTTTGGTGGACTTCGTCCGCGTGGACGGCAAGCCCGAGGACCTCTCGTCCCTGCTGACCACCGTCGAGAGCGACCCGGACCCGTGCGTGCGGCACGGCCTGGCGCGGCTGCTGATCAACAACCCGCCTTTCGAGCGGGCCGCGAGGCATCGGCTGGATACCGAGGCTGTAGTACACAGGTATGTAACAGACAGCTAGACTACGGTTTCAGTGAAAGAAAGAAAGAAAGAAAGAAAATTCATTTATTTGGTGATTATTTATTTGGTATTACTACCTATGAATTTGAAATCAACTTTTTTAAAGTAAATCAAATTATCATCATAACCAACAGTAGTAAGTCCACTGCTGAACTAGGTTGTGTGTTTTATTGGTTATGGAAGTAGACCCAATCCACCCGACCATTCCGATCCTGGACAAAATGTATCCATCCTCGGCAAGTCATATTTTTCAAGTTCCCATATTGTTGAATTGAAGGGCGTTTACCAAAACAAAGTTGAAATGGACACCATTCATCTCAAAACCCTCCTGCTCGATCGTCCGTCAGAGCACTTGAGTATATACGACCTGCCCATTTCCACTTCAATGTCCAGTGTCTGCGCCAATATCAGTTCCCTTGAGAACCGACTGCTTCAAGAGAGGTAGGGCATAGCGAATCTTCGCTCGAATTGAGCCGCCCGTCCGGGGAAGGACCTCCACCCTATAGAATACCGGAGTCAAATGACCTCTGGGTCGTGTTTCTGCCGGTGAGTAGGGTTTCCGGAGCTCGTGGGGGGTTAGGGTTGGGCCGGCATGGCGGTGGCAACTGACAAGTAACTGACCAGTTACTTGCCCGTTGTCACAGCGACTTGGGCTTCTCTTTCGCTTTCCATCAGGCGTAGGGAAGCCATTATGTCGAGCCACTATAAAAAAAAAAAAAAAGCCGCGACCGTGCGGTGATCTAGTCATTACACACTGCGGCTGCCGTACACACGACCGCTCGAGCAGTTACAACCGCTTCTATAGTTCACCGCGCGGTGGCGGCATGAAGTAGTAGGTCTCAACTGTCTTACTTACTTAGTCCTTCGCGGACACAACAACAAAAACTTATCAAACCATCCATTCCAGGCTATGGAACAACATGAACAGCCACCTATCAAACGACGCCCGATTGCGTTGCGACCTCGTGGACCTCTACTACACGCTGTACGGGTCCAAGCGGCCGATATGCGTCCCACTGCCAGAGGTACAGGCGATGCTGAAGCAGATGCACCATAAGGAGCGAGAGCGATTGGAGAGGGAGAGAGAGAGGGAGAAGGAGAAAGAGAGACAGAAAGAGTTGGAGATGAAGCCGGTTATCAAGCAGGAAGTTGATGAGGTGAGTGTTGGAGCAATTTTTATTATTAAACGGTTTTTTTAAATGGGGTGAGCTTTTATTCTTGGGTCAAGTTTAGTAACTGAAATTTCACCATCTTTCTGTCAACCGATTGATCTGAAATTTGGTGTACGCCTTAGGTTCTGGTGATAATACAATTATGTATTATTCTATATTATTGTAAATACAAGATGGCCGCGGCTGCAAAATGGCGGATAACTAATTTATTTTTCAATTTAATCAATATGGATATCATTGTTTTTACCTTTTAGTACATTTATTTGCAACATTACTATGTCAGCTTACAATAAACCGTTTACTTAACTTAAAAACATTTTGTACCTATTTATTCAGCTATGTTTGGCAATTTAGACAAAATAAATAACCTCAATAAAAACCAAAGAGCTGCGAATTAGAACATGTACCCTGGCCAGCGAGGTAGCGCAAATTACTTTTCTTCTTTTTTTATTGGCTAGTTACAGGCGGATTCTAGTATTTGGCGAATCAATGTAGGTTTGACTGGCTCGGTGGCTCAATTGGGATGATGACTAAAAAATAATTTAATGTCCATCAGATAGATTAATGAAAAATATTGGATACGTATTTTTTATTTTGCCTCTTGTTCAAAGACTTACGAAGATACATTGATTTTAAATGTCACATGACGTCACGTTAGAGTACAAAATATACTCTAACGTGACGTAGTTAGCCCCCACTCCGTAACTTTAATGCGCTATATCTAAGTATTTTCTTGTTATTTCGACAAAACAAAAAATACGGGTCTTATATTTTTTTATTATCTAAGAGACGGACTAATTATTTTCTTCATTTTCATACCTTGTCATCATCCGTATTGGTAGTGACCTCTGCCTTCTGAGCCCAGGGTCGTGGGTTCAATCCCCATACATTACAAACATTTGTGTTCATGAACATGTTTGTTTGTATTGGTCTGGGTGTTTTCTATGTATAATATGTATTTAATAAAAAAAATGTATCTAAGTAAGTTTATCAGTTGTCTAGTACCCATAGTACAAGCTTCGGCTTAGTTTGGGGCTAGATGGCGCTGTGTGGCCCAGCGTGGCATGTCTTGGGTTATTTATTGCAAAATATCTGTAGTAAAAAAAGCACGGAACTATATACCACCTCATTCCTTGTTTAGATGAAGTTCGAGACCGAAGTGTGTCCCCTGACGGAGACCTCTCAAGTGCTTCCCTTGGAACCGGAGCGCAGGGACGATTTGCTGCCCGTGCCGCTGTCCAAAATAAAGGAGGAGGATGTTAAAATTGACGTCACAACTGTCCATGACGTGCCTATCGACTATGGGGTGAGTGATTTTGTTTATTCCAAACTAGCAAAATACCGCAGCCAAATGACCTTCGTGTCGTGTTTCTGCTGGTGAGTAGGGTGTCCGGAGCTCGTGGGGGGTTAGGGTTGGGCCGGCATGGCAGTGGCAACTGACAGGTAACTGACCAGTTACTTGCCAGTTGTCACAGCGACTTGGGCCTCTCTTTCGCTTTCCATTAGGCGTAGGGAAGCCATTATGTCGAGCCACTATAAAAAAAAAAACTAGCGATCTTCCCTCGCTTCGGGTGTTTCAGATAAACATTTTTAAACTAAATATAGCTTATGTTACTCAGTGATAATGTAATAAGCTTTCTAATTTCAGCTTTCTAATAAAAAAAAGAATGATTAAAATCGGACCAGTACTTTTTGAGTTTATTCGTTACATACAAAAATACAAATCTTTCCTCTTTATAATATTAGTGTAGATGAATTAACGCTTCACTGCGATTCGCCTGATGGTAAGCGATATCATAGTCTACGATGGAACGCGCTCACCCAGCAAAAACCGGTTCACAAGATTATATCTCTCGGGGAACAAGGAGCCCGGCAAAGAGTTCCATAGTGTAGCCGTTCGCACTATGAAGAGGTAGAGGCGAAGCGCGCTGTGCTGCACTCTCACTGCTGTATTCACAAACGTGTGGACGCACAGTGCCCAAAATCCTATATATTTAGAATTTGCGCCATATAATGGTCCCTTTTTAAAATGTTTAAACTTGTGGATCTCAGCTGTACCATAATTCTTTCCCCGGTCATTATGAATTTGTTCAGTTTCGAAGATACGAACAGACGTACTCTCAAACAAGTGTCAATTATTCAAAAGTCTGAATAATGAACAGGAAGTAAAGAAAAATTCAAATTCAAATGTTAAGAGAAAAGAGAAGATAGATATACATTTATATTTTCAGCACGATACAAAACGCGAATTCATTTCGGACAACGCGGTACCCCTGCCCGGTATACCGGGCACGTCGGGACCTATCGGCTTCGAACCCGGGATGTTCCACCATGGACATGACAAAGACGATATGGGTGCTCCCAAGGTATGTATTAAGTGACCTTCTGATATAATATAATACGAATTTTGTGGTAGTCAGATACGAGCTAGAAGGTTCCATCATATGTTAACATCATGTGCATAATAATATATTCCATGTGAATTTCTATGTGAAAAGGTAGACTTTTGGGTTTTTCTAACGTTCGCACAGACGAACGTAAATAGGTAGATCATTTTCCCATTGTACAATCGTCAGCAAAAGTGAAATCGCACGCATTTGGCATAAAGCCTTGTTTAAAAAGACGATGAAGTTTCATCGCGTCGTGTGACCCGTTTCCTTAAACGACGCCATTAGATATTCAAGTCAATGTAGATAATGTAGGTATTCCTTTTTTATCTTAATAGTAGCTGAAGTATGTAGGGATTTGTCACAAAAATAATCTTCACAATTTCGTAAAGAATATATGTTCTATATAATTCGTCAATCTTAAAAACTTACTACGATTGTGGTAGTTATATTCCTTTTGTTTCAGGCGAAAAAGAAGAAGAAGGACAAGAAGAAACATAAGCACAAACACAAACACAAGCACAGTAGCAAAGACAAATCGTCCAAAGACAAGGAGCACAAGGACAGGTCGCTTTTACCCCGGCCTCCTTCTAGCACGGAACATTTGAAGATCAAAGAAGAGACTAGAGAAACGCTCAGTTCGTTCAGCTCAAGCCAGAGCCCTTCAGATGACATATCTACGATGCCGAGCAATATGAGTTTTTGAACCTTTTATGGACTGTATAAAAATAGTTTAAGCGAAACACGATATTAAAGTTATTAAGTAAAGATCTAAATTTATATGAATGTTTTTTTCTTCATTTCCTATGTAAATAGCCCAGTACTACGTTTTGTATGTAAAATATGCTTCTAATCTATTTTGCAAAACATTGTGATTCTCATGACATTCGATGGCACTGAATGCATAGATGATACAAAATGTTTATTACAAGAGCTTATGCCTATGGTTCCGGA
This sequence comes from Conogethes punctiferalis, assembly GCA_031163375.1. Lineage (NCBI taxonomy): Eukaryota > Metazoa > Arthropoda > Insecta > Lepidoptera > Crambidae > Conogethes > Conogethes punctiferalis. Next base: position 19,333,536 of record CM062081.1, on the reverse strand, counting down.
TTCTTAATTCAAAATAAAATACAATCCCAAAGTCAGTTATAATTTATACCATTTGTGTATGGTAACCAGATTCAACACACCCAAGTTACGAAATATATTATGTAGTGGATAGGCGTGCGAGTGGTTAAACGACGAATGGAAAAATGACGGGAAAGTTTTTCCAGTTGGATAATTCACCTCGGTATTATCAATTTTCAAAATTTTATTGACAAAAAATACCTACCTACTAAAGTTGTTAAATTAGTTTTGCAGGCGACTGTACTTTGCATACTTTTATACGAGTATCACTGATCGCGCCCTATTAGTCTGACAGTACAGTCGTGACCAAACGGTATCGAATAATGTAGTAGGTATGTATTGCGTGTTTATTACATTTGTACTAGTAATCAACTTCAAGAATAGGAATAAATAAAGGTAGATCTTCTACAAAACCCTAAACAGGCAGTACCTATACATACACACAGAAATTATCGTGAATGACAATCGATGGCGATAAAGGATATTCTATATTCTGTCTATTATCCTTATGATGATCATAGGTTTCTCTCTTTATTATACACTGCCATAGTTTAGTGAACAATCAATTGAACAATTGAATAATTTGTTACCTAACCCTAACCGGCTTGACTGGACTGCGAATCGGATGTAGGTATTTTAGTATTGCATAGAATTCTTAAGGCTGCTAAACACGTATTCTAGGAGCAGAAAAAAAAATGCTTTACGTTAAGTGTTTTCTCTTAATGCTTTTTGTATTGACAGTACCTTACATATTACTGAGCGCGGTAATTCGAAACTGTGGTGTAGGTTCGAATTACTACGGCTACAATTTCTATTATGTCCCAAATAATCAATAATATGTTATGTATACTATATGTATCTAATCTATATGCGATTGTTAGTTTATGGGGGGTCATCATCATTACGGCGTATGGCTTACTTTGGCTCGAGTTCTCAAAGGTCAATATCTAGTTGGCGAATCCAATTTGACGCGGCCGGAGTGAGTTCATGGAGCTCTTGCATACCTCCAGGAAAACAACGTAGGGAATATTCCTCTACAATATGTATAGTGGTCTGATCCAGAGCCCCGTAATCACAATCCGGCGCGTCCCTGAGACCCCATTTGTGGAGATGGTGGTGGCATTTCCCGTATTCAGTCCTGGGAGTCTACCACCAAAATCGAAAACGATCGTTCGTTGAACGGATCGCGTACTCTTGCGCCATAAATCCCTCCCATTTGTGCCTCCTTTGTTCGAATATACTAAAATTCGTCAAAGTTGATTTTCATTAATTTAATTTATAATATTCGAACACGGAAAGGACAAATGGGAGGGATTGATTTTGCAAAAATACGCGATCCGTTCAACGAACGATCGTTTTCGATTTTGGTGGTACCCTAAACCGTTTTCCCCTTGACCATAATGTACGGTACGGCAGCTGTTAAAGGCGGGGCCTTGATAGTAGGGTCCAGTATCAGATCCTTCCAATGCTAGAATGCGTCGTATGCGCGTATGGGGAGGTATGTGGGACTCACGCCGCCGTCAGAGACGGGAGGACCGCCACCCAGCCTCACGATGGCGAAGAGGCAGGGAATACCCCCTAAAAACTCCAGCCCCCAGTTAAACGCCTTGGGGTGATACCACGGGGCCTGTAAATGGATGCTGACTTTGGACTTTTACATAAGAAATTTCATTATTTTTACATGTTATTAGGTATTTCGTAATAGACGCAAAATGCTTTTTGGTTTTGAACTATAGAAAGAGATAACTTAGCATGTAAACAGAGTGTTATTAGTAAATATTAACTTTCACCGCGATTAGTTAAGTCTTGTGATATATTATTTGATATATATATCACATAAATGTATGTGATATGCGTATGCGTATTGTATGATACGCCGACAAGGCCGGTAGTACGCGATCCATTCAGTTTAGTTTTAGACGACCGGCGGGTACGTTACGCTCTTACATTTTTACGATCTACGCTTAAAAACAGTTTTACCAGTGATTTTTTTTTAAATGAAATATTTTATGTGAGAGATTTTATAAAGTTTTTATAAATTTTAAAATGTCGCTTCAACAAAATGGTCATTCGAAGAAAAAATTGGATATTGCTGTGGTTGGGGCTGGACTGGTAAGTTTTTTTGGTTTTAAACTATGTTATTTTAACTATGTAGGTTCCTACGTACACATTTCATAAAGCAAGGAAATATATACCTATTTATTTTTATGATACAGGATATTTGTTTAAGGTATTTTTAGGAAGACATCGTGATTATCATCAGAGCGTTAGAGGATACGATCTAATCTAATCAAGTATTTAGAAAAACTACCCGTTACAATGGATATTTCGTTACACGTTTTCGTTGATTAAAATACGTATAACGAAACCTATACAGCATCGTTTAAAATAAAAATAGTTGTTTTTAAATATTTGACTAATTTATTAAAACAGGTTTCACGCGTTTATATTTCTGAAATCTAAAAAAAAATATTCAAAACGCACTTTTAAGTTGTAATTAAGGACCTATCTATATAGTTAGTCCTACCTACCTAATTATTTCAAATGGGTACATGATTCAGTTGAATGCGGGTAGGTGATATTAAATGAACTACGAGTACCTACGATAAGGAACTAATAAAAAAATATTAGAAAGACAAAGTACCTACCTAGTTACAAAGAATTGCCTGCAATATACAGTACAAATATCGTTTATGCTAATAAACGTATTAGTTTCTGTTTGTAATTATTAGTTATAATAAAGAGATAAGATAAATTAAGATTTAAGTTATGTATAGCTCAAAGATGACTTGTTTCTTCTGTAGGTATTCCGATGTGTTTTTTTTAAACATCACATACATTGCTCTAATCCCAAAGTAAGTAGCTTATGCACTTGTGTTATGGGTATCAGAACAACGAAGGTACCACAAATAAATACTTAAATACAAATTGTAAACACCCAGCCACGGAACAAACAAAAGTATTCATCATACGATAGATATTTTACAATAGACATAGGGCACATCATATGTGAACGACTAACAGCCGTATTCATAAACGTTACTTAGGCTGGTTTTAGTCTCACACGGACCGTCAGTAGGGATCGCTCCGCGCAGACAGATCTAGGTAGGTATATGAGCTTGAGGGAGCGTCTTCCGTACGGTCCCTCCGTATTACTCTAAACTAAAACCCTCCCTGAAGTTCTTAAAGATCTGCCTGCGCGGAGCGATCCGTGCTGACTGTCCGTGTGACACTAAAACCAGCCTTACTTATGCGACGCGCGGACGCACAGTGCCCAAAATCCTATACCTACGTTTTTGGGCATCTGTGCGTTCGCGCGATGCATAGTACCTAACGTTTGTGATTACGGCCGTTAGGTATGTACCACAGCTTTAGCAATGAGTCTCCGTTCACGGCGCAAAACTTCCTACATTTATAGTCGTATGTTGTGCCCATTATGTACGGTACAGGTTAGGTACCTAATTATGTTTTATGTTAGATGAAATGCTTTTTATGATTTGATTTTAATTATTCATAGGTGGGTTCGCTAGAGGCCTTATACCTAGCGAAAAGGGGTCACCGCGTCCGTCTCTATGAATATCGTGAAGGTGAGTCAATTTATCTATAGTCGATCCAGTTTTGATGGTATGCAAATGTTAAGTTCATATAATATATGTCATTATTATTAATTAATACATAATTACTCGAATCGGGTTTCTAGGCGAATACCTAGTAGCTCTATTCGCCATTATGTATTTGAAGATTTAATACAAAGAAGAGAGATTAATATTTAGGGAGATACCTATGTAACTTGCTTTGTAGAAATAGGAAGATACCTATAGAGTTATCTGGCTAGAAATCACGTTATCAATATAATAAAATGTTAATTTATTTCACGTCGTTTTTGTACTTTACAAATAAATAGAAAGTAGTAGGTATATGTTGAAGTATGTAGTACCTATATAGGTACCTACTATTTTTATAATCTAAATCCTAAAACATTCTTCCATGCATTAAGGTAGATATTCTTTATTGCACATTAAACATTTGACTAAATCTCGGTGTTACCTATTGACATATTTTCTTGCACAATTTATCTACACTAATATTATAAAGAGGAAAACTTTGTTTGTTTGGTTGTAATGAATAGGCTCAAAAACTACTGGACCGTTTTTAAAAATTCTTTCACCATTCGAAAGCTACCTACATTATCCACGAGTAACATAGGCACAATTTTATTTTGGAAAAAAAAACTTTACGCGGACGAAGTCGCGGGCGGAAAGCTAGTTAGGTAATATAAAGATAACTGCCGTGATATCATCATCTCCATTGCTTAAAATAGGCCTGATAAGATACTATTTAGAAAAATAAGTATTAATTATAAAGCCTGGTAATGTTGATTTGCTATGAGATAAATATATTTGATACACTGAAATGTATTCGTGAAAATATACACTTAGTGCGGTCTGCCAGTTCTCTTCGCTGGAACTTGGCTGACACGCTTTCGCGTGTCTTGATCAAGGATAGAAGAGCCATGGGTGCGCTAAAAACTTGACTAAATTTTACTACGAATTGTTAGCCTGAAAATCTTTATAACATCAAAACTTGACTTCGAACTAAGTATACAGGTACAATGTAGGCTGTCTTCTCGCTAAACAATTACTATTTGTGCATGATTTGTAAAAGTTAGTTCGGTCAGCGCGCACGTCAAATTTTTAACACATCGGAACGATACCAATACGCTTTCTGAATGTATTTTCTAGCGACGGTTTCAAGGAGAACGTGCAATCCAATTGTAGTTTAGTGTAACATATCTATCTTTGTCAAACGCTGTGATTGTAAATAGGTAAGACTTGCCTATGGACTGTAATATCTTAAGTCATCCTATAGACTTAAGACAAATCATCATCATCATCAGCCTATTGCAGTCCACTGCTGGACATAGGCCTCTCCAGTTGTTCACCACTTAGGGCAAACATCTGGAGGATATACCCATAATCGCCACGCTGGGCAGGCGGGTTGGCGATCGCAGGACGTAGCTTCTCGCTCCGATAACGCTGCTGCTCATCATCGGTCTGTGGTATTTAGCTACGCCTTCAATTGTGATGGTCATACCGCCACCAGTCAGTTGCCAGCGCCTCGTTTGTTATTCGGCAGGATGCACCACTTGCAGGTGAGGTTGGCTTGGAGCGAAAAGATGATGGGTCGCTCCATTACACCCCTAAGACAAATAGGCAAGCACAAATAAAAATGTTTCTACCGCCAAGCTATTCATTAGATAGTTACTACCGGGAAGAACCTTCAAGAAACTCTACTGGTTATACAGGTTTGATACACTTAACTTCTCCATTTCTGACCGTTTTCAGATATCAGGAAAACACCTCAAGCTAGAGGTCGATCGATTAACTTAGCTCTATCCATCCGTGGGAGGACAGCGTTGAAGGGCGTCGGCTTGGAGGACCATATGATCAACAACCATGGCATACCCATGGCCGGCAGGATGATACACAAGCTCGATGGAAGCACATACGCTATCCCTTACGACGCTGCGACCAAACAGGTACCATATTGGATATGGTTTTTCAGTTACTGGATAAAGTTTAACAGACTGATAAAAGGTTGGTAATATATAATATGTTACCTTGTAAATATCGAAGGTGTTATAACCACAAGAATTTCATTATGTTTCAAATACCTACTACCAACTGCCTATAGGCTTAGCCGTTGGTTCTTCTTCTAATCGAAATCGTCTGCTCGCGAGTCGATTTGTCGTTCCATTAATCTAACGGAATTGGCTTAATAACTTTTGATTGTCCGCTTTGGCCGAAATTAGGTCAAAAGAGTAGGTATACCTATATTGATTTACATGATCAGGTTGAATTAATATTTTGTATTGTCTTTTACAGTGCATTTATTCCGTGGGCCGGAATTATCTAAATGGATTATTGTTACAAGGTAACTATTCCAGTCAATCTTAATTAAAATGGGTAAGTATGTAACAACAGTTTCATGTTTGGATCTCCTTTAGGTCTTTTAAAGCGTACACTGTTCACTGTGATATTATATCCTTTTTTATCTATAGGTATGGCTTTACTCTTGACTGCAATTCACCTGCATTCTCTTGTCATAAAAACCCTAATTAAGTTTTTTATAATGCTAAAAAAACCACGAAGTCAGTCTAACACTTATCAATTTCGTCATCAAAGTCAACATATTAGGTGAAATAGACTTATCTGCATGCTGTCGTAATAATATTTTGGTGTTAATCGTTAGATACATTGGGTTATCAGGAGAAGTGAACTCGGATGGGTCAAATGAGTATGAACGTATCTTGTTTCGCGAGATCTGTGGCTAGGTAGTTGATCTAGTACCAGAGTAACTGCGTCGTGCATCGCAAGATGCAGGGAGGACACCACACCGTCGTCCTCCCGAGGTGTGCCGTCTGGCGCAGCGCTACCGCGCTGTGGCGGGTTGTGTCGAATCCCTCCGGGCATCACGACCTCCGTCAGAGTGCTCGTAACGGCTTAGTGGGTATTCTCCGCTAAATAAGAGTGAGCTCCACATAACCCAGGTGTCCCACACCCAGGGCCCTGGTGTATGCGTAAAGGCATTCCCGCCGAGAAAAAAAGTACCAGAGTAACAGCGCCCTGCGGTGTATGGCTTAGAATACTACCGAGGTTGGAGGTCGAGAATGAGGTTGCTTTCTGACCTGCCTGAGCGAGACAGACGACATTACCTTTGGAAACAGTGATCAGTGGCATCGTGCACCGGAAGGTGCTAGAATGTCACCACACCGTCCGCCAGAGACGCCGCTACCTCGCCATGGAGGGGCCTCAAGTCTCTCCGGGTATCCCGACCTCTCTGAGACAGAGCACTTGTAATGACACAAAAATAAATTGTATAAACAAAACAATCTCAATGCATCATTTAATTTTGCTGCTAACGGTAAACGCACAGCGTTAACTTTCTATTTCATCTTTATATTTTTGCTTACATAAAGTTAACATAATAATTTTAATTATTACAGAATCGGAGAACTATGAAAACGTCGAACGAAATTTCAATCACAAGCTAATTGAAGCGAACTTACAGAAGGGGGCGCTTACTTTTCTGAAGTGAGTATCAAGACTGACTCGGTGGCTCAATTGGTAGTGACCCCTGCCTTTGGAACCAAGGGTCGTGGGTTCGATTCCCACCCGGGACAAACATTCGTGTGATGAACACTTGTGTTTGTTCCGTGTCTGGGTGTTTATATTTGTATTTATTTAAGTACTAGCTGTGCCAGCGGCGTCGCTCGCGTGGATATCGGGTTTCAAAAATAACGGACTTCCATATAATACCCATCTATACCTTGTGCCTAAGTTTTAAGTTAGACCTCTAGCAATACATTGGTGAAAACCGCATTCAATTCTATGCAGTAGTTTTCGCGTAATGCGCGTTCAAACATACAGGTTTAAATTTCTCGCGTTTTCCCAACACTTCCCGTCACTGCTCCGCTCCTATTGATTGTAGCGTGATGAAAAGTATCCTATAACCTGCCCAGGAGTATGAAGAATAATTGTACCAAGTTTCGTCAAAATCTGTTCAGTAGTTTTTTTTTCTATAACGAACATACAGACAGACAGACAGACAGACAGACAAAAATTTTACTGATTGCATTTTTGGTATCAGTATCGATCACTTATCACCCCCTGATAGTTATTTTGAAAAATATTTTATGTACAGAATTGACCTCTCTACAGATTTATTATAAGTATAGATTTATTTGTGGTACCTTCGTTGTTCTGATACCCATAACACAAGTGCTTAAGCTACTTACTTTGGGATCGGAGCAATGTATGTGAATGTTGTCTGATATTTATATATTATATTAAAAAAAAAAGAGGAAAGATTTCTACCTATATGTTTCATGCGTGGTTAGTAAGAAGACATAAAAAAAATTTTTTACTAATTTTTTTTACAACTACTGCACTATTCTTACTTAATACCTTTATACATATTGTAAGTGTCTGATTGTGAAGGAACAATAAAAAAAAATATTTTTGATACTTTTTTGTTGTAAATAAATCCATACTTATTGTAAGACATAAATCCTGTTTGTCCTGTTCGGGTATCGAACCCGTGACCACATGCAACTTGTCGTATTGTTGGCAATCCTAGATAGGCTTCTGAGATTTTGTTAATATTTATTATATTGTGTTCTTCAATTTCCCAGAACTGACTCGAACGAAGAGGTCCAAATAAAGGCTGACCTCGTCATAGGCGCCGACGGTGCTTTTTCAGCTGTGCGCAAGGCTATGATGAAGCAGCCGCTCTTCGATTACAGCCAGAAGTACATCGAGCATGGTTACTTGGAACTGTGCATTCCGGCTGATGAAAATGGCAGCGTAAGTAGTCACAATACCTATGGGTAAAATGATGATGATGACCCCTCAGGCCCAAGAGGCCTGAGTCCCCCATGAGGAAATACTCGTAGTAATAGAGTTACAACACCGTAGCTCTTCCGCCTCTTACTGACTAAGTTTCTGATCGTCACAGCCTCAGCTGTGTATTTTTTTTTGGCTTTTTCTGTCAAAAAATTAGGTTCTCAGAGTCAAGGCAGGATTCATACACCCAGATACGAGTATAACGTGTATTAACACGAAAAAATCTAAAACTACTTTTTTTAGGCCGTGTGATGTTGTCATCCGCATACTATACAGACAATAGTGGCGCGCACCAAGAGGTTTAGTTTCTCGTTCCTGTCCCGTGCCATTAAATCACTGAATGCCCTTCCAGCTCCTGTGTTTCCTTCCTCTTACAATCCTGGGTTCTTTAGGCGGGGCGTGAAACTGCATCTCAGTGGGCCTTCAGGGTAAGGGCGACAGGCGCGGAGAGTATACCCTAATGTGGATCTCACGACCGCTTCCCATCAGGTGGAGTTAGGTCATCCTGAACGCTCTTTTTTATAAAAAAAAGTAGAAGATAACTAAACGAATATCAGGAAACTGGCAGCAACCATCCAAATGTCAATTATCATATGGGAGGTTTGCCTTAGTTACCACTTCTTGCCTCACGCCTAGGTTTTGGGGAATTAACTCCCTGCGACAGTCTTTCCGAACAGCTACGACTTGGGAACCTTCAAGAAACGAGCGTATTCATATTTAAAAGGCCGGCACCGACCCCAAAACTCAATTTGAGTTGCCCATGGACACATGAGCGGTGTCGATTGCTTACCATCAGGCATCAAACTTGCTCGTCTGCTGCCTGTTGTATAAAACAAAAAGCAAATTAGGCTGGTTGATGGCTGCAGTATGTTTACGTACCCAGGTTTTAGGTACCTGGCTGGGTACGTAAAATATACTGCGGCCGACTATGTGTACGTGGCTGGGTGTGACGTGTACCCAGGTAAACGCTTCCTCATTCTCAGTAGTAACTATAAGGCCGATTTATTTATAGTTTCAGATGCCACCCAACTACCTACACATTTGGCCGAGAGGCACCTTCATGATGATCGCATTACCGAACCAAGACTGTTCTTGGACCGTGACTTTGTTCATGCCGTTCGAGAGTTTCAAGAAATTGGACACGAAAGAGAAACTGATGGAGTTTTTCGAGCAATACTTTCCCGATTCGATACCTTTGATCGGACGTGAGAAGTTGATAGAAGACTTCTTTGGTGGTTCACCGTCGCCTTTGGTTGCAATTAAGGTATTTTATCTATTTTTCTAAAGTAGGACATGGTAGTTGTGTAGAATGTTCATTGAACTGAACACCCTTAATTAACTAGACGTCTTATTTTGCACTCATAAACCGATCCAAAGAGATTTGGACCTCAGGACCGCTTACCATCAGGTGGATTGAGGTCATCCTGAACGCTTTTATTAAAAGAGATAGATTAGACTAAACCAGCGTTGTAACCTTCTTTCACTCTTGTAATGAACATTTACTTTAGTCATGGACGGCATAGTCCTACATTCCAATATGCCGGTGACAATTAACGATGGAATAATTTCGTTACTTGTCCTTGGCCGCAGAGAATTGGGTCTAACTACAAGCAGCCCCTGTCTCCCCTATTTTGTTTTGTTCAAATACATAATAAAATAACCCAAGACATGCCACTCTGGGCCACACAGCGTTACCTAGCCCCAAACTAAGCCGAAGCTTGTACTATGATGGGTACTTGACAATTGATAGATAAACTTACATACTTTTTTTCGTAAATACATATTATCCATAGAAAAGTAACTTTATATTTATGTATTACATACATATAGTAGATTCAGGTCAGGCCAAGTGTTAAATAGACCTTTCATTAATAAATCACTGCTATATGCGTTTAATATTCAAAATACCTCCATTCGTAGGCTAAAAATAATTCATAGTCAAATTCGTTTTAGTAGGTGTAGGTCACAGATATCTCCAATAGATACCGCACTTAAGATATCGCGCGAGAGGTAATACATCAATGCAATGCAGGCGCGAAATACGCATGCGCTTAAAGTGCGTCAGTACCACGGTCAGTACTGACCAGAAGTCAGACCCGTGTGTATCGGAGACACTTTTAATAGTTTGTAGAACATAAACGTATGAATCTTAGTATTGAACTCCTTGGCGCCGGAGCTCAAGTTACGATGGAAAATATTTGACAGATGTTAGCTCGCGTTGATGTCTTTTTTCATGATCCCTTTCTTTCATTACCAATTTCACTATTTTTATCCCTTTCTAGCATAGACACGTTTGACAATAGTGTTACAATGTATTACTTTCAAGTATAACGATAATGCAAGATGAGAAAAATTTTAGTGTTTCTACTTTAGATTTCCAAAGTGTCCTGAGAGAACATTAAAATGGACAAATGCCGCACCCTGCTGTTAGAGACATTTACATAGGATAGTTTTCAATGTATGAAGGATAGAAGACGAGTAAATGAAAACTGCTGTGATTACTTCACCTAACCATATTTATAACTATACTCATTTGAATATACTTATAATGTCAAAACGGCAGTTGAAATGTATTATTTAACGTATGTATTTTAGTAAATTGATCATTTTACGGGATCTTGCCGTAAAATCATCCGACGAAGGTGAGGTGAACGTTGATTGGTTCAATGGCTCACGTGGCGTTATCCCGGCAACCAATCAGGGAACAGTGTATTAAGTTACGGGTAATAGTGCACCGTTAAATAGTACATTGAGCAACGATTGGCCCATTTGAGGACGATTTTACTTGTGTCAAAATCGTAAATTATTAAATGACTGTCAGGCTACCGTAAGTTGATTAACTAACTGAAATCCATTGCGTTAAATAATACATTTCCACTACCGTTTGTTATATTCCGAAAGATAATCAACTACCTAGGAAATTGATCAACTTACGATTCTTGCTATTTTCCGGTGACATATATAAACATATATTTATATACATACATAGATAAATATCCAGTATTGCACAAAATACTGAAAAGGTGATACAGACATAATCTAGTCTAATATACCTGATTGGTAATTTTTCGATAAAATTATCGACATTGCACAATACAAATGTACATCACTTGAGAAATGAGTTACGTCCCCCGCACACCCTTCCATACCACCTGAAATTGACTCGCGAAACTCAAAGCAAAATGCCGAACATGCGGTATCTATTGGGGGTAATCTGTGGTGTAGGTATACCGTAGTGATATTTTGCTTCTGTAACCTCCTCCTTATATTTCCGTTATAGTGTCGACCCTACCACGTAGAAGACAAAGCCCTCATTATAGGCGATGCAGCTCACGCCGTAGTACCATTCTACGGTCAGGGGATGAACGCTGGCTTCGAAGACTGCTCTCTCCTGGACAACCTATTCCAGAAGTACAATGATAACTTGGCAGATGTGCTAAATGAGTTTTCCGATACAAGATGGCAGGACACTTATGCCATTAGCGATTTGGCTATGTACAATTACATAGAGGTAAGGATGTGTTATATCATTTACTAGCTGTGCCAGCGGCGTCGCACGCGTGGATATCGGGTTCTAAAAATAACAAGTCTGTTGGAAGTCTCCATGAATTTAATTTAGACCTTTAATAATACATTGGTATAAGTCACATTGTCAAAAAGTCGTAAAGTCTCAAATGTTCCGTAGTCCAGGATTCCTAAAGTACCTACTTTGTTGTTATTTCTTCAGATGCGGGATCTGGTGACTCGCCCTTCGTACCGGCTCCGGAAGGCCTTCGACGATCTCATGTTCTGGGTGTTCCCCAAGACGTGGGTACCGCTGTACAACTCTGTCACATTCACCACAATGCCTTACAGTCGTTGTATGGAGAACCGGCGATGGCAAAATAAGGTGGGTACTTAGATTAGTTTTATATTTATTGATCGTTTCATGATAAGGTCTTTTGGTTAGTGTTTCTGTGTACAACAAAGGTAATAATATAATATACACTTTAGAACCTTGTCACGATAATAAATGGCGAACCGACATTATGTCATAAAGCGAGAAAACATTTTAAGTATAATGTGACAAAGTTCTCGTGCGAAGGAAATCTGTGGGACTGGCTTAGGAATTGATTTTTTTATCTCTTTTATCGAAGAAATCGTCGGTTCTGGCCTGGTATTTATAAACACAAGGCGTTTATTGTACTGAAACCTATGTTCAAATGCATTTATTAACAGATTAACTGCCACGGGGTTACCCGTGGCCCCCAAGCATTACTTTTTGTATTTTGTCTGATTTTAGAGTAGTTAAAGGCTTAAATATAGGTGTTGTAGGTGTAGTATATAATTAATATAACTATAGTTATGTAATTAGTATTACAGTAATAGTAGTACCTATATGTAATTATTTTTGTTACAGGTTCTCATGGCACTAATTGGGTCTATGGTATTTACTATGGTCTTGTATATGTGGAAGTAAATTATACCTAATATTAAGTGTAATAGCCTTTTGAATTAATTAGTTTTGTATAATTATAAGTAGGTACATATATTATGTAATTCAGGTATTACAATAATTATGTAATGTTGTATTTATATTTATTGTCCAGTTACCTCTTTACCTTTATTTTTATTTTAGTTGAAATAAATTGTTTAATATAACAATATCTTTAATTTAAATAAATCAATAAATAATGTCAAAAATGATTTTGTCGTTTTTCCTAATTTATTAATAACGTTTTATAGAACTAAGGGTGTTTTTTAAACTTCCAAAATAGATACTGTGGTGTCTTACAGGTTGCCATAGCGACGGATTTTGTTATGTGTCATTGTTAATAAATAGCTCTTCAATATGAAGACGTAATTTCATTATATTTAGTGAATAAATACATATCAATTGGCGACGATGGCCACGAACGATCCTCAAAAGCTTAAGCGCGTGCGAGAAGCCCTTCGAGGATATATTACAAGACTCCAAAGTTCAGTCAATACAAGAACTGAAATCACCAACGAAGAAATCAAATTACGAATTGACAGCTTGAACGAAAATTTACGAAAATTTCAAGAAATACAATCTACCATCGAATCCGAAACTGCAGATACTACTTTACAAGATGAAATAAATTACAGATTCGAATTCGAGGATGTGACAACGCACCTAAAGGTACAACTACTCCAACTCTTAAGATTAGAACCTGGCCACCAAAATGTACCAACAGTAAACAATAGCAATACTCAACCCAAAATGCCTTTACAACCCCTACAGGATAAGGAGTCGTTCAAAAATTTCATTAGGCGATTCGAGTTACACATACTACTAAACAATTACTCGGATAACCCTCGCATGAAGGTATATATTTTATTATCTTCATTGACTCCTGAATTACATGAAAAATTATATGATTTATGTGCACCTAATGATCCTCTGGACATGACATTTTTGGAACTAACCCAAATCCTGGAAGAATACTTAGATCCGAAACCTAGCATCTGGGTTCAACAACACAGATTTATAACTAGACTGCAACATCAGAACGAAACTGTTAATACATATGCTTCAGAACTTAAGAAGTTAACCTGTAACTGCAACTTCAATTGTCCGAACTGTAACAAATCAATCGCTGATATGTACTTATGCTTACAGTTTATAAGAGGGTTAAAAGACGATGAAATAAGAACCAAGATATTACAAGAAAAATCATGTGCATTCTCGGAAATACAAAAAATAGCGACAACCATGGAAATGAGTAAATCTGAAAATTTACACATTTCAAAAATGACTTCATGGGCTGAACCGGTACATAAGGTAACTCCACCTAGATTTCAAAGTCAGCAACGAAGTACGCCTTCAACTAGTCGACAAATACAGCATCCAAGAACAGTTGCTGACCTGCGTGGTAAATGTTACAGGTGTGGAAAGAATGATCATAAGGCAGATAAATGTGGCAGCATTAACAACACCTGCCACCACTGTAAACGCAAAGGTCACCTTGCAAGAGTTTGTCTACAATATAGACGTAAGCAAAATACTCACCAAATTGAAGACGATGCGATCTGTAGCGATGAGAGTCTGTGTGATATCAATCTCATAAAGTCAGACATTCCAGAAAAATACATGATATCTATTGAAATTGAAAATAAACGAGTTTCATTAGAGTTTGACACAGGAGCAGCTTTAACATCAATGTCATTGAAACAATTCAAAGATCTTGGAATTCAGAAAAAGCTTTTCAAAACTGATATAAAGATGAGAACATATACGGGAGAAATCATCAAACCTGCCGGTGTCGCATATGTAAAATACTCCTACAAAAGACAACAATGTTACAATAAACTGTACGTAATCGATAAGAATGTTGACCCTATTTTTGGGCGAAGCTGGATAAAAGACCTACAACTTGAACTTGCAGACATAAGACACGTACACATTGAATCACACCCCAAACTGGACGAACTTCTGGAACAGTATTCTACAACTGTATTTGCTGAAGGCCTAGGTAAAATACCTAATTATCAAGCCCATCTGAATTTACGTCCAGATACACATCCTATTTTTGTAAAACCCAGAAGAGTACCCTATGCTCTTAAAGCTAAGGTTGATGAGGAGATTGAAAGACTATGCACACAAGGTGTTATTACAAAGGTTGACCACTCAGAATGGGGGACTCCTATAGTACCCATCGTAAAACCTAACGGCAGTATACGCTTATGCGCCGACTACAAGGTTACGTTGAATAAAGTGATTGAAGACGAGCAGTACCCCATCCCAATCATTGAGGACATATTTTCGGAAATGAATGGCGGTGAGTTATTTTGTACTCTTGACATTAGTCAGGCCTATTTACACATGGTTATGGACGATGATAGTGCCCTCTTACAGACACTAAGTACTCACAAGGGCACATTCAGGGTAAACAGACTCATGTTCGGAGTGAAAGTAGCACCAAATTTATGGCAGAAATTCATGGATAGAACACTACAATGTATCGAAGGTGTCAAATGCTTCTTCGATGACATAATCATCCAGGGGTCGACTGAGTGTCAATTACTACAACGCCTGAAAAAGGTACTTGATCGTCTGAAAGATAACAACCTACGGGTCAACAAGGACAAATGTCATTTCTTCGAAAGAAGCATCAAATATTTAGGCCATACCATTGATAAATACGGCCTTCACAAGAATAAAGATAAAGTAAACGCCATAGCCAATGCAGAACCACCAAGAAATGTCACCGAACTACGAACCTTTTTAGGCATGGCAAATTTCTACAACAAATTTATTCCAAATTTAGCGTCAATTACGAGTCCTCTAAACGAACTACTTAAAACTGGAGTTGATTTTCAATGGACGAAGGAATGTGAAGAAAGTTTCAAGGCAATTAAAATGCATATCTTAAGTGACAGCGTTCTAGCACACTTTGACCCCAATAAACCTGTGATACTTGCAACAGATGCTTCACCGACTGGCTTGGGCGCAGTTCTGTCTCACAGACTACCGAATGGTTCTGAAAGACCAATCGCATTTGCCTCCAGAACTCTGTCTAAAAGTGAGAAAAATTACAGCCAAATCGACAAAGAGGCTACAGCTATCTACTGGGGCTTAAAGAAATTTTTTCATTACTGCTACGGAAGAAAGTTTATTTTAGTTACTGATCATAAGCCCCTCACAGCAATTTTCCATCCACACAAGACTTTGCCGACAATGAGTACTATGCGCCTGTTTCACTACGCCCATTTTCTTTCTGGATTTGATTATTCCATTGAATACCGCTCATCACTGAACAATAGTAATGCTGATTTCTTATCCCGATTTCCGGTGGACAGGACTCCTGAAAATAAAATTGACAGAATCACTACTTACCAGACACAATTAATCAATACACTAAGTATAAGTCCAGAAATCATTAAAGAAGAAACGCGAAAGGATACAGAACTACAAACGGTAATTCAAGCCTTGCTAGCTGGCCGACCACTGAAACAATTGGGCTATAAAGATCATGAATTCACAGTTCAAGATAATTGCTTATTTAGAGGAACAAGAATTGTAATACCACAAACCCTACGAATTTCTGCATTAGATGAATTACACGCTGGACATATAGGAATTGTAAAAATGAAACTTTTGGCTCGAAGTTTCATATACTGGAAGAATATCGATCAGGACATAGAAGACAAAGTTAACGCGTGCCGAACCTGTCGAATGCAACAAAACGAACCTACAAAAGCACCACTACACCATTGGGAAATTCCTGCTAGTCCTTGGCAAAGGATTCATATTGATTTTGCAGGTCCAATAGCGGGCTATCAACTTTTCATAGTCGTGGACGCATTCTCCAGATGGGTAGAAGTCTTGCCAACGAAATCGACTACAAGTGCTTGGTGTATTTCTAAGTTAAAAGATATTTTCGCTACATTTGGAATTCCCCATGTACTGGTGTCGGATAATGGACGTCAGTTTACGTCCACAGAATTTGAGACATACCTCAAACAATCGGGTATCATTCACAAGACCAGCGCTCCTTATCATCCGGCTACAAATGGACAAGCAGAAAGGTTCGTTCAAACAATTAAAAAATCACTGAGACGGATTGCAGAGAATTCAGGAAACATTAGTGAAAAAGTAAGATCAGTTATCACCCAAATTCGACAGACCCCGAACAACGCCGGCCAGACTCCATATCAACTAATGTTCAACAGAGATATACGGACAAAATTACATACGATTTTTCAAAACAATGTACATTTCCACTCTTCACAAACCCCCGAATCGCCGGTGAAAAAGACATTCGTCACAGGCGAAAAGGTGCAGGTGCGGACTTATAGTGACCCTTCCCAAAAGTGGGAATTCGGGAAGGTGATCCGGCGTCTGGGAAGTGTACACTACGAGGTAACTACAGAAGGGGGGAAGACCTTGCGGCGCCACATTGACCAAATGCTTCCGGCCGGAAGAGTAGCCCTAAGGGACCCGACTAGGGAATTCACGGCGGAGGACTGTGGTGTCTTACAGGTTGCCATAGCGACGGATTTTGTTATGTGTCATTGTTAATAAATAGCTCTTCAATATGAAGACGTAATTTCATTATATTTAGTGAATAAATACATATCAGATACCATTATAAAGGGGTGTTGAAATGAATAAAATACAGTCTACCCATTTTAATATTTATTGACAATTAATTCTATTTTCTAGAATTTTTGACTAAGTGGGAAATAACATTAAACTTCAAGAAGTCAGTTACAGATTATGGGTTATAGAATTTACTAATTAGGTGTATCTAGTAATTAAATTACATATAAATAGTGTTACAGTGCATCAAACAATTCAATCAACACATTTAGGCTTCTAATTTAGGTGCTTCTTATAATTATTAAACCATTTTATTTAACCCATTAACTTTTACTTGCCTGGTTTCACGGCAGTAAGAAGGTTAAGAAATGCTATCAGTAGTAATGCTTGGTTTTTGCTTAGACATTTCTGTGAAGAAACAAACAGTAGATATAACTAAACCGATTATCAGTATATAGTAATGGTATTTCAGATCTGAGAGTCTAACGTTTCTGAATATTTTCGGTTTGTTCCTAGTCGCCGATCGTGATTTGCGAAGTTTTTCATCCGATTGATATTTTAAAAATCCTCCTTCGTACAATTTAAAAGAAACTTCTTGCATTTTATCTCGCAAAGGGAACCCACGTGCCATGTGTATCGTGAGTATATTATCTGCTGAAAATCTCCATGTATCTATTTTTCGTAATCCGTGCTCATTTAGATACTTGTATTCTAATATGTCATAAGTATATGACATTTCTATGGTGTACAAATCTGTTCTGTTTGCAATCGTATCCAACGCAGTTTTGCCGCGGAGACAAGCTTCTAATGGTTCATTAGGCGGCAAAGTTTGATTATAAGCAAATTGAAATAATTCCCTAATGTAATTGCCAACGCAGGGTCTTAAAGGTAGATAATACAAATTTTCCGGACCGATATGACGCTCTGGTTCAACGTTTGCAGTTATCAAACTATATAAGGCAGTCGAATAAAAATTGCTCATGAAAAATGTAAACCAAATCCAACACATTATTATCATTCTTAATTTCGTTATTTTTAACAACCGAGGGCTACTATTGCCTATGTATAAAAACCCCCACAGTTTTAATGCTGTATTCGTGGGCCCAATTTGTATTTTCTCTAGCAGGTTAATGACAATAATTGATAAAATCGTGAAGATGACAAACGTTGCTAATAGTAACACCCATGTTAGGTCGTCAAATCCTTCGTAAAGCAACATCCAAACCGGCTCATCTGGACACGGGGTGTATAGATTATAAGTTGCAAAGTTGAATCCGTATATGTAGTCAAAAATATTTGCACGATTTTCTATTAGGACATATCCACCAGCTGCAATATCTACTATGTCGCTTTGTAATAACGCCAGTGACCCAGTCGCTGTATGATTAGGTAACACAACACCAAGAGCAGCTCTTTTAGAAGCTATTTCGTATTTCAAATTAAAGCCTTCTGTTTGTGCGACGTTTTCTAAAATATAATTTTCTAAGCCTGATATAGTCGTCTGATTATTTTTCGTTTTGATAATAATATTGGGTATATCTTGATTTACCACCACTCCGACTGTACAGTTCTTCATACGATTACTGTATTTATTAGGGAAGAAATCTTTTACTCCACTCAAATCGTTACAATATGAGATCAACTTTGCATCGTCAAATCGTTTTCCGCATGACTCATTTTCAAAGGGAAAATAAGTGAATACTTCAGCGTCATTAGATATTTCTCCGTTGGTTATGAATATGACGTCATATGTTCTATATTTCATGAAAATATTAAAGACATCGTTTATTTCATCGTATTTTATATCATGTGCGTGGGCAATGATCCGTGCTCTAGGATTCCAGAAAGAATCAAATGTAATGAGTGACATACCCATTTCCAATTCTTGGACATTTTCGGTGACAATGACATAGGCGTTTGTTTTAATTAGCCAATTATTATCATTGAATGATCTCACAATGAGCGTGTAACACCCAGATTTGTGGATTGTTTCGACGAGATAGTTGACGTCGTCGTTTGAGAAAACAAGAGTAACCACAGTGGAGCACGGGATTTGTGTTCTCATTATGTTTAGAATACACTTCATAGCCATAATATTTTCATGTAGGGTAATTAGAGATACGAAATGTTCTTCAGATGTTAAATGAGAATGTGACAAACTCCAAAATAAAGCACAGACTATGAAAAATATAGCTCCTTTCACGTTCATCGTTTACAGAAAGTCTAGAAATGAATGAAGGTGTACAAGGCACATTATAATTGTTTAAGAAGGGTCAAAAAGTCGTCGATTAACTGTGATTATAGTTTACTGCTATTTGATACTTTTTTGATAGCACTAATTATTGTGAATTTTGGTTTATAAAATAAAATTATAGTAGGTATGAATGATAGTTAGCTACTGGATGATAGATAGTTGTAGCAGCCAATTATTTGCGCATTTATTACTATATCAAGTTATACCAATTATATTTAATGGAAATTTAATACGGGCAGTCATTTCAGTCCCCAACAGTTCATATGTATGCAGTTATAACAACAAGTTAATTCTATCTTATTTATTGTATGTTGATTGTATGATTTTCATAAAATAGTATAGTTTTACTAAAACACGCGTTCTAAACTAGTATTTACACAATAACCACATGTATTACAGTAAAATTTTGTGCATTTTTCGCCAATATTAATTCGTTATAACAACTAACAACTAACTTCAACTAACAATGTCCTCTGTTTCTTGCGAAGCATACCTGCATTATAATGTCAAGGACTAAATGCAGAAACAAGACTTTTAGTGTCAAATAGTGTACTTCAGTAGATTATGAAAAGTTTACGATAAGTTAATTCGCTTTCCGTTTCTGCGTGCGCATTTCCGTAAAAAAACAGATTGTTGATATGAAGGATCCAGTTAGGAGTATAAAGTAATGGTATTTTAAATCTACCAAGCGAATGTTTTTGAAAAAGTTTGATTGAATTAGTGATACGTGTCTAGATCGGTGAAGATAGAGACTTCTTTGATATTTCAATATACCACTTTCATATAATCTTAAAGAAATGATCTGAAATTTATCCTTCAAAGGAAATCCTCGTGCCATATGTATAGTAAGGATGTTGTCAGCCGAAAAACGCCAGATATCTATTTTCCGATTTCCATCACTATCAAGATATTTGAATTCCATTATGTCATACGTGTACGACATTTCTATAGCGTATAAGTCCGTTCTGTCAACTACTGTGTCCAGTGAACTTATGCTATGGGAGCAAGCTTCTATAGGCTCGTTAGGCGGCAAAGTTTGGTTATAAGCAAACTGAAATAATTCACGAATGTGATTGCTAACACAAGGTTTCAACCGCAAGGAATTTAAATTGTCTGGCCCAATATAATGTTCTGGTTCCACGTAAGCCGTTATCAAACTATATAAAGCTGTCATATAAAAATTACCAAGGAAAAACGTGAACCAAATCCAGCTTATTATTATCAATCTTAATCTTCCTATTTTCATTAACTTTACACTACCATTTCCACCAAAGAAAAATCCCCATAATTTTAATATGAGATCCGAAGAACTGATGAGTATTGGTGGCGCCACGTTCAAGATAATAATAGTAACTGTTATGACCACACAAAACGTTGCTATGAGTAAGACCCAGGTAAGCTCATCAAAGCCTACGTAAAGATTTTTCCATATGGGCTCATCTAGCGAGGCTGTATACAAATTATAAGTTGCAAAGTTAAATCCGTAGATATAGTCAAATATATCAGCACGATTTTGGATAAGAGTATATCCGCCAGCTGCAATATCAACCTCGTTATTTTGTAAATAAGCCAGAGATCCTGTTGCTGTATGATTTGGTAACACAACTCCAAAGGTATTGCTCTTGCTTGATACTTCATATTCCAAACGAAAGCCTTCCATTTCCGCGACAGTTGTTAAAATATAATTCTCTATTCCTTTTACAGTTGTAGTGTTGCCAATTGTATTAATTAAAATGTTAGGCGTGTCCTCGTTTACCAATACTGTAACAGTGCAGTTCGTCATGCGATTATCATATTTATTTGGAAAAAAATCTTTTATTCTGGTAATATCATCGCAATACGTAATAAATTGTGCATCATCAAATTGTTTTCCACACGATCCGTCCTCGAATGGAAAGTATGTAAAGACTTCAGCATTGTCCTCAATTTCTTTGTTTGTTATGAAAATGACGTCATACGTTCTGTATTTCATGAAAATTTCAAATACGTCGTTTATTTCATCGTATGCTATATTGTGAGCATGAGCAATGATACGCGCTCTTGGATTCCAGAAAGAATCAATAGTTATCAGTGACATACCTACTGCCAATTCCTGCACATTTTCAGTTATAATAACATAAGCACTGGTCTTTATGAGCCAATTGTGGTCATTGAATGACCTTACAATAAGAGTGTAACATCCAGAATTGTTGATAGTTTCTGTGAGATAATTTATATCGTCGTTTGAATAAACCAAAGTTACAACAGTAGAACAGGGAATTTGTGATTTCATAACGTTTAGAATACACTTCATTGCGACAACATTTTCGTGTTCTGTGACTAGTGATAAGAAATGGTCTTCCGATAATAAATTAGCACTTGATGAACTCCAAAACAAAACACAGACGATAAAAAACATAGCTACTTTTGCGTTCATCTTTAAGAAATGACTGTAAGTAAAGGAAGCAAAAGGACATTGTTGATGATTATACTCAAGTAGAATAGTTCAAAAGGCCATAGATCAAAGTAACTGACACTTAGAAATGATTTACAGCATTTTAATGTATAGTTGAAGATAGCCTGTGAAGTTTATTTCTGAAATTATAGAGAGGTATGGAAAGGCCGGTTGATAGACAGTAAAGACAGACAATTATTTGCGCATTTGTTGATATAGTACCTAATAATATATAGGGACACACCGGAAACAACAACATAGGTAGGTATGTTTTTGTATAGATTGTCTTACCTAATTCAGCGGGACTATACACAATTCTTATTTCTTTAATCAACGTCATTCAAAGTTGACATTACTTGTACTAGACTAATGTCAAATTCTTATAAACTGGCTAAAAAGTATCAGAATCCGACCGGAAAAGGGATTGTGAATAGCTTGCTAGTAAAAGTTAGGATAGGATTAGGCTAACAGCGACTCCCAATTTATTATGGCTACATCATCGATAGTTTTGATAAATTGGTGTAAATCAGTTTGATATAATTACTCATTTGTTAATCAGAACAAGAGCTTATAGGACCGACTTTACCATTGTCTTAAGGAAAGCCAAATAGATAGAATAGCAAAAACAATTGGCGATAACAAAGAGAAACCATTGAATATCTTGCCAGTTCTTCTCGGTAGAATCAACTTTTCGAATCCGGTGGTACTATCTAAGTCTATATGAATAAAGATATTTTCTATTCTATTCTCATTAAATATCTTTATAATTTCGTCGTAGGATTTTAAGGCAGGTCATTCCGTAAAGAAAACAGCTAACTTAGATCTCGGTTGTTGAATGAATATGCTCATGTTCTGCAAATATGAAAGTTTTTTTTTTTTTATAGTGGCTCGACATAATGGCTTCCCTACGCCTAATGGAAAGCGAAAGAGAAGCCCAAGTTGCTGTGACAACGGGCAAGTAACTGGTCAGTTACCTGTCAGTTGCCACCGCCATGCCGCCCCCACGAGCTCCGGAAACCCTACTCACCGGCAGAAACACGACCCAGAGGTCATTTGACTGCGGTATTCTATAGGGTGGAGGTCCTTCCCCGGACGGGCGGCTCAATTCGAGCGAAGATTCTCTATGCCCCTACCTCTCTTATATGTCCTGTAATTTATATGTCCTGTAATTTCATTGCAAACCAATTTATAAGTATTTACAGACTTTGATTTCATTAATGTGATATATATAATATTGCTGGGTAATATTATATGGGGCTCAGTTCTTTCTTACTTACTAACAGTATCATCATCATCAGCCTATCGCAGTCCACTGCTGGACATAATGCCTCTCCAGTTGTTTGCCATTTTGGGCAAAACCGGAGGATTTACCCATAATCGTCGGCGATCGCAGGGCGTAGCTTCCCGCAGGATGCTGCTGCCCTTCATCGACCTGTGGTTTTTATTTACGTCTGCAATTGTGATAGTTATACCGCGACCAGTCAACCGACTGATATAAAACATAACTGGCAACTCGTTTGTGATTCAACAGGATGCACCACGCGCATGTGAGGGTTGGAGCGAAAAGATGATCCCTTTCATCCCCACTTACTATATTAACAGTATGCTTTTCTTTATTAGCTACATATGTCATTTGTATTTCAGAAAAAAAGGTAGATACCTACTGTTATAAATGAAACTATTGACCGCTAAATAAATAAAACAAGTAAAGTTTAAAATGGACTACTTTTTATTTTGTGATCAATTACACTAATACAATTGCAATTTCAATATTATGATTTAGACACAGCATAAGATATCTAAATATATAAAACTCAAAGGTGACTGACTGACTGACTGACTGACTGACTGACTGACATAGTGATCTATCAACGCACAGCCCAAACTACTGGACCGATTGGGCTGAAATTTGGCATACAGGTAGATGTAATGACGTAGGCGTCCGCTAAGAAAGGATTTTGATCAATTCCACCCCCAAGGGGATAAAATAGGGGATGAAAGTTAGTATAAAACTTTGTCAATTTTAAGCCGATTGGGCTAAGACTTTGCATGTGTAAAGCTACTATGACATAGGCATCTGCTAAAAAAGGGTTTAAATCATTTCAACCCCCGAGGGGATAAAATAGGGGATGAAAGTTTGTATGAAACTTTGTCAATTTTAAACCGTTCGGGCTGAGACTTTGCATTCACAAAGCTATACCATGACGTGGTAGATATTGCCAAGAAAGGGTTTTGATAAATTCCACTCCGAAAGGGATAAAATTTCAAAATATTAAATCGACCCTTTATGTGATAAAATAGGAAAAGAAAGGCCGAGAAATAAAATAGCCCAAAACTACTAATTCCTCTCAATAAATGGCGTTACCGGTCAAATTAAATCTAAATATATAAAGGGAGAAAAGAAACTCACTGACTGACATATCAACGCACAGCCTAAACGGCTAAACTTAGGCACTTGAAATTTAGAAGGGACGTAGCTTAGGTACCGTAGAGGTGCACTAAGAAAGGAATTCCCGAAATTCCGACGGGAACGAGAATAGGGAAATGCATGAGAAATAGTTACATGTATTTATCGTAAAATAGATAAAAATATACTATGAACAGTGAAAACAAAATCAAAATTGGCTGAAAAATGGGCGAGATAGAGTCGTTGAAAATTAATATATCCGTCTCTCTCACGAAAACAGATTTTTCTATGGAGTTTGTATGGCGCGCACGGTACGTGACGTCATCTCTCTGTCTAAGCAATAATTTTTACGCTTTATAATAACACACTTAATAGAAAAGATAGTGTTACGGCTGGAGACTGGGGGTGTGGAATCAAACGAGTAATGGGAAACCACAAAACACACTTTAATAGTCCAGCCGCAGTGGACTGTATACTTAACTCAACAACTAGATAAACAAATAAACAATAAAAACCATAGCAACTAGAATATTCTTAAAAACACTTCTAAATATAAAACTATGTACAAAACGTATTAAAAAGGTAAAACTATATAAAAAGGTCGTTCTGTCCGCAACAGATAGTTTAAAAATTCTACGATCTACGAAAAGATAAAAGATGAGATCTTTGATAAGATGAGATCTTTGATCTTTTAAAGTACCATAAAAAGTCATCCATATTCCCTATTAGCGGGAAAATCTTGAAATTAGTCATGCAGGTACCTTAATGATTTTCAGTTGCAACAGGACATTGCAAACTTCCCACGGGATCAGGAGTTAGCGGGAAAACCTTTTGTATGAAAAATCTAAATCGGGTTAAGATAGATGATTGAAATTCGGCATGCAAGGTACCTTAATGAACGTAAAGATTACTTGCAACGCGATATTGCAAAATTCCAACGGGACCGGGAGTTATTAGGAAAAAAAATTTGAATGTAAAAATCTAAACACGCGGACGAAGTCGCGGGCAAAAGCTAGTACAACATAAAGTTAAATATTTAGGGATTTGGATGGAGGGATACAATAGTATCCCTCCTTTTTTGTCATACAGTCACATAGTGACTCCCCATCGCTTGATGGAAAGCGATAAAGAAGCTTAAGTTGCTATAACAATGAGCAACTAAGCAGTATAATCACTTATCGTGGGTCTCACGTTATGTGTCTCCAATTCTAACATATTTTATTTTAACATACAGATCACAACATCTTTTTACACTATTCTTCTTATTATCTAAATGTAAATACTAATTAGGTGCTCGTACATACTTTATAAAAAAAATCCACACATTTTATCATTCTTAGTGGCAAAAAACATTATCCGGTAAAGCTTACAAACTTTTATGTGCCGTTTTAGTTCACGGTCGCTAAATATCATAACTATTCGTAACCAGGGCACTTGCAATAGTGCCGAAATATCGAAACTTAAAAAATCAGGTATCAACCCTGGTAGGTAGAAACCTCATTAATAACTAAAAGTATTATAATAGGTAGAATACTTATTGAATAATAAATTGGGAGAGGCCTATGTCCAGCCACTAGTCCACTGACTAATACAGGCTGATGATGATGATGGTGATAGAATAATATTGAGAGGGGGACACGTAACTCAATAGGCTTTTAAGTAAAAATAAGTATGATATAATAAACATAATTTATGGGAAAATCCTTGGAGCTACTAATTCACACAAGAATATTACCGTAGAAATAAATATGCCAATGCCTAATAAAAAGAAATGTACTTTCAAAGTATTTAGATTCACTTGAACGAAGCTCTTTGACTTCCTCATAATAGCAGAGTGGCTTCTGAGACTTAAAATAGCAAAATGGTGTTGCAGCAGCCCCGCTTCGTACATGTATCTCGCATATTTTTCCATTCTATCTTTTAGAGGGTAACCTCTCTTCACATAAAGCACGGTAACACAGGTGTTCAAGAAGTCCCAAAGGTCTATGGTGCTTTCTCCTTTGGAATTAGTGAATTCATATTCTCTTAATTTGTAATTTTGTTTTATACCTAATGAATATAGGTCTCTCCTAGTGGCCACTTCGTATAATGAATCTGAAAGGGATTGACATTGGGGCAAGGGAACACTTTTAGGCAGAGTTTGATTATAAGCAGATAAAAATAAATTTCTCATATTATTACCTATACAAGGTTTGAACGGTAGATTCTCTAGATCGTCGATAACAAATACTCCCTTATGTTGTACCTGCGATGTGGCCAAGCTAAACATAGCTGTGTTGTAGAAATTGGCGATGAAAAAAGTAAACCAAATCCAACAACAGAGCAATAACCTTATTCTCGTTTGTTCCAACAAAGATCTGTCACTGTTACCTTGGAAGAAAAAGCTCCAAAGTATGAACAGTAACATCAAACGTTTTTTTATCATATCGGGATATAAGGTCGCTATGAGTATAAAGATAGCGCTTACAATGGAATAACATATCCCTATTAATATCCAAGTAGTGGTCCCAAACTCTTTGTAAACGTTCTTCCATGATTTACTGTCCGAGACCGGAGTGTACAGGCTTATACGTACGAAGTTGTATCCCCAGATGTAGCCGAATACATCAGCTCTTTGCTTGGTCAATATGAGCCCCCCGACGGCGATGTCTGCCGCTCCTGTTTGTAAATGTAAAAAGATACCTGTTACGGTGCGGTTGTTGAATACGCTACCGATTCTTTCGTCAGGCATAAATTTATATACATAAGTAATATTTTCGCGTACACCTATAGTGTCCAACATATATTGTTCCAATCCCGGTACATATTGACCAAAGACTGTAAAGTTACTCGATTCAAGTATGACACTTGGTATATCTTCATGAAGTATTATGTTAACTGTACAATTTTTCATGTCTCTTTGTTCATTTGAGAATAATAGTGATGTATTGATAGCTTCTGTACAGATACCAACATTGATGACATCTTCAAAACTTTGACCACATTTGCCTTCACCAAATGGAAAATATGTATAGATTAAAACGTCATCACCATTCCACTGCAGTATGACTACATTATAAATATGCCGTGTCAGAAGTATTTTAAATAAGTCCTTGATTGTATCTTTACTTGTTTCATTTGTTTGAATAATGAAGCGAGCCTGTGGGTTCCAATGTAAATCATTAGATAGGTCTAATAAAATTGTTGAAAGATCATCTGGAGTCACAATTATAATAACGTAAGTTTCAGTCCACACTAGCCAGTTATTTTCATTTGATGATTTCAGTATAACAGTATAGCATTCATCATCGTTGATGGTCTTGATCACTTCACGATTGTAATCTGATCCGGAAATTATGACAGATATTAAATTGTTACATGGGACGTATTTTTGGACAATGTTCAAAATACACGCGGATACAGGGCTGGTTCCGTTATTTGGTGCAAAAACGTTGGGATACGCTCCAGAGTTCATGAAAAAACTAAGGAGAACCAGCAAATAAAGCACAATACAAGGTTCCGTTTTTGGAGACTTCATGTTTGAGAATAATTAGGAAAGTAAGGAAAGTAGGCAACAAAGAAAGCGATTTGAGTGTTCAATTCCTTCTATTATTAGGGGACAACAAAAACGTGTGATTACAGTGATTGATAGCCACAGTTACTAGACTAAGAACACTCACATTGAAAACTTCCTTTAGCTTAAATTTAATATTAAAGATAGCATCTTAAATTTAATTCATCTATATAAGTAAATCTAAATCTAACATAATAAGTACCTGAGTATATAAATGTATTAAGCTGGGTTAACACCACAAACCAAACATCATTAGTAAAGAAAAATACTACGAACTGTTGCATTTTATGCTAAAAGTTCGTAGGTCAATCAGACAATCAATCAACGTCTTCCATTGAAATAAAATGAAAGGTTATTCATTTTTTTATCTTTATTTTTATTTGGATGGAAGAAGTTGATTTATAAATCCTTTCATACTTGGATAACATTTGTTTTTCATTGGCAATTTTTATGTACAAAATATGTAACGAAATCCAAAAATCCTATAAATTAACAACTGCTTAAGTTACTTTGTAGAATAACTTCCTTGTATTCCTAAATAAATAAATTTTTCAGTTCGTCATAAATTAACAAAAAATAAATATTCAATAAATTGTCTTCAACACTGTCTCAGAAACTTGGGTCAATAAATCAAAGATGAACTCACGATGTCATTGACAAAATTAGATAGTAGGTAGTAAATCGCCCAATACATGTATTTAAAGTCCCGCTTAATAATATACTGTCTAGATAAAGATAAGTTGTACTTAAGTACGAGTATCTTAAATTATAAGCTCTATGAAGCGAGTATAACTGATTTTATATTATTTTTCTTGTTTCTTTGAAGAAATAGAATAAATAAGTATATTAATGTAAGCTAATTGTAGTAGCAACACGTGATAGCATGATAAAGAAGATTTTTCAATTAAGTAGGTACACAAGTTACAAAAATGTTGGATAGTAACAAGAAAAATATGAAATATCTTACTTATTTTTCTTATTCCTGTATTTTAATCTTAGAAGACATGGTTTACTTACAATTTCTAATATAAATATTATTATCGCTGCCACTGAAGCAAATATTAAGATTCCAAAATGTAATACCAAGTCAGTCAACTTTCCTCTTTTGAATGATTTAATTTTCCTCTGTGTTAACATTTTACTGCGCGTAATAAACATTTTTACACGATTATCTATACAGCCATTTTCAAACAAGTTTAGAACATATTTATGGAACAAGTCTCTGAAAGGAAATCCACGGGGCACATAAAAACAATTAAGACTATCGCCTAGAAAATCATATTTATCAATGCTGTGGTACCCTTCGTCAGTGATATACTTATGCTCATTTAAAACATAGGTCATAGTCGCGTCCAACGTGTACAAATTTCTGTTTGAAGCAACCACACCAAGTTGATTTTTTTGTAAATTGCATTCTTTGATTCTATTATTCGGCAAAGTAATGTTATAAACATATTCCAAAATATTTCTGGTAACGTCGCCTAAACAAGGTTCAAAAGGCACATTGGCTAAATTATTTACATCAAAACGTTTAACCTTCTTCACATTGGTAGACATTAAACTGAACATGCTTGTGATATAAATATTGCCAATAATAAATGTAAACCAAATCCAATACGTTATGATAGATCTTAATCTTTTATTTGTAACTAAACTTCGGCTACTGTTCCCTTGAAAGAAAAAACCGAACAAACGAAATGTGATTTCAATGTAATTTTTAAGATTATTTAGAGATAAATTAAGTAGCACTAATGTGATGAATATAAAGATGCAATAAGTTATTAGAATAAGTAACCACGTGATGGAATCGAACTCCTTATATACCTTTTCCCAACTTTGCATATGTACAGCTGAAGAAAATAAATTGTATTGTGCATAAGTTGCACCCCATATGTAGTCAAACGAATTAGCTCGGTTCACGTACAAGCGCATTGTACCACCTAAAATATCTACAGTACCGTTTTGTAAGTAATGTAATAAACCCGATGCTGAACCATTTGTTTCTATATTCCCGGCTGGTGTTCCTATAGTGTCGATGATGTAATTAAAATTGATCCCTTCGTATTTTGCGATTTCTTCCAAAACGTATTGTTCAGTTCCTGATACATATTTACCATAAATTGTATAGTTGCTTGATTCGGCTACTACGAATGGTAACATTTCATGGAATAATACATTATAGGAGCAATTTTTCGGTCCATTTTTAAATTTATTTGGAAAACAGTGCCCAGATTTTATACTAAAGCTTTCACAGTTTCCTAGAAATGTTAAGTTTTGGACAGATTTTCCACAATTTCCATTGTCAAAAGGGTAATACGAGTATATTGAAATTGGTTCTACATTTACGAGCAGAACAACATTATACACGTTGTAATTTAAAAATAATTCAAACGCGTTTTCGATTTCGGTAGCAGACACTTTTTCTATGTACACTACAAAGTGGGCCCTTGGATTCCAGAATGTATTTCTTGCTAGATTTGGCATCTGACCAATAAATTCCAATAGATTTTGAAATAATAAGATGTAGTGTTTGGTCCAATTAAGATTATTTAGATTTTCGTACGATCTCGATATAATGCTGTAGCACATATTCCCACTAATATTTTTGGTTAAATACTGAAATCCGTTCATGGAATAGATCAAATTGACGGGAATGTGGCAAGGAAAACATTTTCTCACAATCCTAAGGATACATTTATCTGGTGAATCAATATTATCGACGTTACTAAGTATTTCTGTAGCACTGTTATACAACACGATTCCATTTATTGCATTTGAATTGATACTTAGAAAAAGTAGAACAAGTATTTTGGTAAACGGTATCTTAGAACAAAACATTTTTACAAAATGACCAACTTCACCGGTGATGCTTGAATTTATAATAGCGGTGTCAACGTAAAGTAAATATCTTCTATTTACTAACTTTATTGTTGTACCTCTATCGTGTTTACAATAGTGAAGTGTATCATTACTGAGTCTAGTTTAATTACTTACAAACGGGTAAAGTTAAATAAAACCGCTTAAAAATCGTATTTTAGAGCTGCTATTTAAGGGTAGTTAAGAGTTGTATTTTAGATTGAAAGATAAATATTTTGCTGTAGCATTTAAACTGGAACTAAAGGTATGTAATTTATGACACACCTAGTAAATTTATCTGATATACGTATATACTGGTAATTTGTAGTTCAGTGGTAGATTTCAAACACATAAAAAATGTTAGACCCCTTCATAAGTTCATAATATTACACAAGGGTTTAAATAGAATCTCTCAATTACAGTTAAACTTTATGAATTATGGATTGCATTTGTCAAAATTTCGTAAATAATTATTTTTAATTAATGATAAGTACAATCCAAATACTATTTTAAATAGTTTATTAAATACAAACAAATATCCCTTTATGAAATGTAAATAAAATTACTGCGGATTACTGCGGTACTACCATCCCTAAATACATTAAAAAGAGAATTATAGGGTATAAAATATATACAAAATTTAAGTTTTGAAATTATAGGAAAACACCAGCCTAGAAATTAGTTTCTAATGAACGAAAATAACGTTTCCCTAACTGTGTTTGTCTATTATAAGATACTAGCTTTTGCCCGCGACTTCGTCCGCGTGTTTAAATTTATACATACAAAAGTTTTTTCCCGCTAACTCCCGTTCCCGTGGGAATTTCTCAAAATACAGCCATAACTAAACTTTATATTTACTAAGGTACCTGCATGCCAAATTTCAAGCGTCTAACTTAAGCGGTTTAGATTTTTCATACAAAAGGATTTTCCCGCTAATTCCCGTTCC
Source organism: Conogethes punctiferalis (assembly GCA_031163375.1). Taxonomy (NCBI): domain Eukaryota; kingdom Metazoa; phylum Arthropoda; class Insecta; order Lepidoptera; family Crambidae; genus Conogethes; species Conogethes punctiferalis. Next base: position 19,301,617 of record CM062081.1, on the reverse strand, counting down.
CGTGGGAATTTCGGGAATTCCTTTCTTAGTGCACCCCTACGGTACCTAAGCTACGTCCCTTCCAAATTTCAAGTGCCTACGTTTAGCCGTTTGGGCTGTGCGTTGATATGTCAGTCAGTCAGTCAGTCAGTCAGTCAGTCAGTCAGTCAGTCAGTTTCTCCTTTTATATATATAGATTTCTACAAAAAATGTTAAGGTCGAAATAACCACACCTACAAATAATACTGCAAAATGTACTCTAAAATCTCCAAGTACAAATGGCTTTGACATACCCTTCTTTTTGCGTGGAATCGCACCTTTCGGAGGGCTCATGTGCTGTTTATAATTGTCCACTAATCCTGTTTCATACATATATTGTGCATGTGCCTGTAGTTTGTCCTTGAAAGGAAAGCCTCTGTTTATGTAAAATCCCAGTGAAATATCACTTCCATAATCCCAAGAATCCAATTTACGATTGCCTTCTTCGTCTATAAAGTCAATTTCTCTTTCTGTGTACGATGGTTTCATTTGCACGGTAAATAAATCATATCCATTAGCAGTTGTATTTAATGCTCCGTCTATTGAGTAACAAGCTACTGAGTCGAAACTTTCTGGTAGGTCTTCATTGTAAGCGTATAAGAAAAATGTACGCATAACTTTCGGAATGCAAGGCCTGTAAGGCAACGAGTCTAGTTTGTTAGGCTCAATTTGACGTACACGTTGCACATAACCAGTTATCAAGCTGTACATGTCAGAGTTGTAGAAGCTGCTGATGAAATACGTAAACCAAACCCAGCAAAGTGTTAAAGCTCGTAACCTTTTGGTTTTTGCGTAAGGTTCAGTTCCGTTTAGAAAGAAAAAGCCCCATAATTGAAACATTAAATATATACGACTGTGCGGAATTTCAGGTTTCATTTTAAGTGCGAATGTACATACCATTATTATAAGGATATAGAACAAGATAATAATCAAAAAAGTCTTGAGGTCAAATTCTTTGTAAACTTTCTTCCACATCTCACTTCCTAGCGCAGATGTATACAATTTGAATGAAGCGAAATTGAATCCGTAAATGTAATCAAATAAACTAGCTCTATTTAAAATTACTACAGTCGATCCTATAGCAATATCGGCTACATGTTTATGTAAATAACTTAACAACCCCGCTATGGTGCCATTTGGATAAACGATACCGAAGTTTTTTTCTGTTTCTATTATATTGTAGTCAATAGTGAAGTTGGAATACTCCGCGTAGGTATCAAAGACATATTGCTCAACAGTCGGTGTTACGACACTTTCTTGACCTTGAAGTATTTTATGTGGTAATTCATGAAATTTGACAGCTTTTAGAACGCAATTGCGTGCTTCACTGAAATTGTTCGTGGTCATTTGTATGGATTTGTTCTCGTCTAGGCATGTTCCAAGATATACTATTTCGTCAATGCGGTCACCGCAGTTATTGTAGTTAGACGTGTATACTAATGTAGTATTATCTTCTTCTCGGGTTAGCAATAACACGTCGTAGATTTTGAATTTCAAAAACACTTCAAAAAATTCTTCTAGTCGATTACGGTCACTAATTCTTGTAGCTATAATAAATTTTGCTCTAGGATTCCAAAGTGTATCCCATCTCAATTTTAAAAGTCCTTTTACAATTTCTATATAGTTTTCCGTAATTATAACATAGAATTGATTCCAAATACTCCATTTATTATAGTCAAACGATCTCGTAATAACGCTCCAACATTCATATTTATTTATATATTCTATTATCTCATTAACGTTTTTCGTTGAATCAATGAAACTTATAAATGCTTTACAAGGTACATTTTCCCTTATTATTTGTGTCAAGCATTTGTTGAAATCACTTTCTAAAGTATATTCATCAGAACTTACTTCCAGAAAATTCTCCCCATTAGTTATATTGAAAATTGTGACAGATAATATGAACAGAAGGTGCGTCTTCATTGAAGACATTTTTGGTAATATAGGAAAGTGACCAACAATGTATGTCAATCAGTGTCACAAATTGTGTCAGTACGTGTTATAAATTATATGTTGTATAATTGTTTGCATGTGATTGATTGTACCTCCTGATCTAGATTTGATTATATACATGCGACGCTAATTATAACAGAAATAATTATTGCAGAGATGTTATCATTTACATGTTTACTGTTGTTTATATTATTTCAACTTTGTTGTTTGTAGCAGGTACCCAAATTACTTATATTTATTCTGTTATGATTTGTATAATCAGCTCAATGACCATTCAGGGATTTTACTTGTAATTATGTGTCCTATTTTTTATCACTCGATATAAATATCTATATGAAATTAGTATAAAACTTTTATTAGAATAGAATAGAACAGAATGTATTGGAAATATAAATTTTGAAAATTATTACCACTAGTAGAAATGAATACCCTCTCGGGAGAATGGTGAATGGCAAATCCTATGAGCGGATGTATTGTAACAAACCAAAAACTTTCCCCTGTAAAAGAGGTGAAACTTCAGCATGTGAAAGGATTGGACGCCTGAAACTGCACAGCTATGGAAATCAGGTTTGTTCAGCGTTGCTCGATGGCGCAAAATCCTCAGCTTATTTTAATATACAGTATACTCGTACCCAAATTCATCCGCATACTCGTAGTATCTGATCGGACTCAGATTTACTAACCGAATTGACGCTCGAATTATTTATTTTATTAACTATAGGCTGATGTCGTGTTCGAATCTAGATAGATTCCATTTAAGACTTATCCTTATATTTAAAACTAGCTGTGCCCGTGACTTCAACCGCGTGGAATAGAGTTCTAGCCCCTATTTTTACCCCTTGGGGGCAGAATTAATCAAAATCCTTTCTTAGCGGATGCCTGCGTCATTGCATCTACCTGCATGCCAAATTTCAGCACGATCCGTCTAGTGGTTTGGGCTGTGCGTTGATAGATCGCTATATCAGTCAGTCTTTGAATTATAGAAATAAAAACTAAAGAACTGTGTTAAGTATTGTGCTCTTTCACACATCGGTACATACCTACAACTATTATTTGAGGAGTCCGCATGAAATTCGGTAGGTTTTAAGGAGTATAAGCTACCTTAATTATCACTTCCAAGAAAACTATACAACTAAGAAATGTCATAATTGCATAGTATCACTTTAAGTAGGTAGTTTCATACCCAAGAGGGCACTTAGTAGGTATACTTTTGTATATGTAATTCTTTCATCTGTAGTCACGACGTTGATCAATCACAATCACGTTCACAGAATAGTTTAAAGGATATATTTTAAGAGAGGTAGGACATTGCAAATCGTCACTGGAAATGACGCAGAAACAAAATGCTGATATTCTTAATAAAAAATCTATATTTACATTTTAATAAAAGTACGTAACAAAAGAATGTTTCTTTTTCCATGGATTCGCAGGATTGCATGTGTCATTCGTTAGTTATTTTAGCAAAACGAAACTGAAATATCTAAGCCGGGAGTGGTCAAAATAATCCCCCCACATTCCGGGACTCAGCGACGAATCGAAAGTGTTCAGAAGGGATTAAATTGGGTCGTTTTGGTGGAAAAAAAGAAAAAAAACAGGACTATGGTAACGTTAATGAGAATTTATGGTCGCACCGAAATGACGAGGCTGCTGTAGGACAGTCGGGGATAAAAGAGGTCAGTTATTAAATTCGACCTGTCTAGCTTAGTTTTTTGTAAGTACAATTATTATTATCTTTTATTACCTATTTAAGATTTGAAAATGTTGTATTTATGTAAAAAAAATATGTTTTTTTCGAGCAGTCACGAAATAGCGCAGTGCCAGCTCAATTCGTGCGGAGATTCGCTATGCTCTCTTGAAATTAACAGATTTCAAAAAAAGGAGGGAGTTCTCACCTCCTACATAAATATACTCCTATACCTTAAAAAGTTTGCTTTAGTTACATTTTTTATGAAGACTTTACTAACATTATAACACACCGATCAACCATTCTCCATTTTCAGTCTACATACTTATAGTAAATATTTTTGTTTAAATTTTCTAAATCTAATCGAATTTTCATAGCGTCTTATCATAGTAAAAAATAATGTTGACCTGTGTTATGACAGTAGATGTTGGGAGGGTAGATATGCCTACACAATATGATGTTATCTACAAGCACTCTACAACTGTATGACGTAGTAATGACATTTATTTTATAAGCTTTAATAAAATAAAAATATGTTTTCATAGGAATGTGTATTTACTTAGATAGATACACAATTTCGCTCATTACTATCACCGCCGAAATAGCTCAGTTGGGAGAGCGTTAGACTGAAGATCTAAAGGTCCCTGGTTCAATCCCGGGTTTCGGCATTTCGTTGTTAATGTTGCTTTTTGTTATCAGTAAGTATTTTACAATTCCATATTATTACAATTTATTTTTAGTCTAGTAAAAATAAATTGTCAATATTGTCACATATTTATTTGAAGTAGAGATTACAATCGCCAAAAAAAAGGTTTCTTTAAATAACGAAAATTAAAAAGCTTTTATTCACATAAAAATATTTTTTTTAAATAAATAGTTGAATAATAAAAACTTTCCCTATTTGCATACGTTTTAGTTAAATCTATAAAAAACATACATCTATCGTTCACCAAAACTACAGCTGCACTTCACTCACAATGCCATAATAAGCGCTAATGCCTTGTTCGTTTTATACATGTTTATTGCCGCGGTTTCGCCCGCTCCGACCGGCATTTTAATTGGCGGCTGGATCAAAGTAATAAACCCTTCAGTATTTTATAAGCTTCTGACCTTGATGGCGGTTGCTTTTAATCCCTAATGATTAGTAGTTTGCGCCGTGCATCTGCCCTGAATCAGTATTTGCCCTGAATCAGTATTTGCCAAAAAAAAATTGGTATAGGTAACTTCTGCCCGCGATTTCTTCACTGCGTCGATATAGGGCGTTCAATCTGTTTATAAATGGGAAAGTGTGTCTGTCTGTCTGTACATTTGCCTTTCTTTCACGGCAAAACGGAGCGACGAATTGACGTAATTTTTAAGTGGAGATAGTTGAAGGGATGGAGAGTTTTTACCCCTTTCTAGTCCCCCACTTCCTTAAAATGGAGGGTGTAAGTTTGTATGGAGCATTCACCACCGAATTGAACGCGAGCGAAGCCGCGGGCAAAAGCTAGTAGTGTTATAAATATGTTTTATCTATCCTTTATATCAGTTTTATAATTTACACACATTCAGAACACATGCAGGAAGAGAAATGGGTAGTCATTTCGTGGAGGAGCTGCGTTTTTAATTAAAAGCGAAGAAAATATTGAAAGCGATTTCTCATCATTGATCTGGCCAAGACACTTCATGATTTAGCTAATGCACAGTGAAAAATATCATGAATTGTGACCTCCTTGTGTGTAATCAAGAGTAGGTAAGTTGAGTTTAGTTTTTTGTTATATCGTTTTAAGCAAATTATTCAAATCAAGGATTTCATAATGTGGCCAATTCTACGGCCATGACGTATAATCTGTCTTGTTTTAAGATTAAGCAATTATTTTGTTTGCAGTATTTTCAATGATGCTCGTAGTCATTCACATATACAAATTCACATTTGCATATCAAAAGGCGCACATTACTGAGAATCGTTGGTTTCTGCCTGTTTCCTTGACATGTTTTTGTAGAGTCAAGAAAAAAATATTTTCGCCTGATGATATTCTGTGTTTTCAATGTGTTTTTGCATTGAATAAACTACCAGGCGTTAGTAAGGTCTGGTTCTAAATACGAATGTAAAATCGATATCATGCCTAAATTTCTCAGGTCTGCTCCTGATTGCCCTATATAAAGTATGTTAATTTATGTTTTAGTCTAATTCATTGTAGCGGCCTACAGTAGCAGTTTTGCAGCGCACGCAGTTTTGTATTGTGCGCTGCTTAACAGGCAGTCGTTCCCCGCCGCGCATTCCGACCACTCGCTAACAACATGTAATATTATAAGGTGCACCACCAAATATATATTTCTATTGGACTTTGGACTTCTATCATTTACCACACCGCACAGAGAAATCTCCACATCTTCGTTCCCCATAGTGGTGACCCTCCGACAAGAACACGCAGATGGAGCAGATAACGGAATTTGGGGACATGCCTGTGCGGTGTGCAGGGGGCGACTCACATTGCAGTATCACGGTCGGATAGTGCGCGGCAAGCAAAATTTCACTCAACATGTAAGAAACACGTGGAGAATTTCATCAATAATTCAGAGAAGAAAAGTAAACTTCGATCAGGCGACCGACGAGGAGCAGCAGAGAACCAGCAGCGAATCGGAATTGGAGTCATATCACGCAATGAGGTGAACTACGTACATGGTTGTCCTATTGAGCGAACATAGAATTAGCGACCAGGACAGACCATCATCATACGAATCGTAGAGGAGACGTCGCTCATGCAGTTTTTCTCGCCGTCATCGCCATGCCCCGTTTGGTCTCACGGCTGTACCATGGGATGATGAGCTGGAGTTATAGAGACGCCGCAGACGGAAGCAGAGCCCACACAGAGATGAGGTACACCGTTCAGATGCGCGCGTAAGGCATTGGAGCTGACTCAACTGTTTTCGCCGCGTGACTTTGGATGACGCAATCATGTTCCATCGCAACCAACTGGACTCGGAGAAAAAAGTGCAGTGCAAAGTGTTACAGTGAACAAAGGTGTAGAAATTAAATTGAGCGTTTCGCGTGTTGACAAAACAGCCCGTTCAGTATTTCGCTACCTTTCTCGTTTTTGTCTCTATCTGTAATTGTTGTATGTAAATAATGAGACAATATTTTAATGTACCTATTTAGAACATCATCTGTACTTGTGAATTTTGAGTAACTAATTTAAGATTTACCAATTGTTCTAGAAATGTTTATTTTAAAAGGTACTTGAAACTGTTATCGCACTGAATGTAATTTGAGCGATCATGCGCCGACGCAGCGCCGGTATCGCTATACCGAGAATGCTCTTTACCTCGTCAGCACTTTACGCTTGTCGCCAGCTGTTTATAGTGTAGTGAATTAACAAAGCAATGTAACTCTGAACTAATTATTTTTGTACAACTATTTTTTTTGTGTAATTTTGTGTCCAAAATTTTTTCAAAGGGGAGGAATGATGTAGCGGCCTACAGTAGCAGTTTTGCAGCGCACGCAGTTTTGTATTGTGCGCTGCTTAACAGGCAGTCGTTCCCCGCCGCGCATTCCGACCACTCGCTAACAACATGTAATATTATAAGGTGCACCACCAAATATATATTTCTATTGGACTTTGGACTTCTATCATTTACCACACCGCACAGAGAAATCTCCACATCTTCGTACCCCATATCATAATTAATTTTGAAAGGTTTCAGAAAGCCTTAGACTGTATGACGTGGATGTAGTTAAAAGTATAAATGTGATGATAGGTAATATTGTAAACACTATGTTGAAAAGAGCAACTATAAGACTTTCTTGCCGGTGTCTTCTCGGTAGAATGCTGCTTTCCGAACCGGTGGTAGTTTGTAGCTTTGACGATTTGTGTTTTTTTGCCTGTACGATAATCTGTACTAATAAAGATTATTTTGACTTGGTACTTTACGAATGATTGTCTCCATAGCCTGGTAGCACGGGTAGAGCAGAAACGCTACCGCTTGCATCTAACTAATCTTCGGCATCCTTATTGCCTCGCCAGTGTTCGTTTAATTACTGCCAGACAGGGATTAGCGTTGGACAGATAGTTGGATTTTATTGCATCCTAGAGGAACTGGGAGATTTAGCGATCTTTAGAAATTTGTACAAGCTTTTTCCAATCCAACGACGTAATTAGAATTTAATTCGGAAACGCGAAGGTGTGGTCTAGAATGTCTTTATATATACATGTATATATATACTTTTATCTTACTTGTAACAGTTGCACTGCCTTCCCCTTTTCTTTAGCAATTGTCCTCTACCTGAAGGTTGTCTGGAAGAGATCGCTCCCAGCGATAAGACCGCCTACATTGTACCTACTATATGTTTGTATACTCTTTCCTGTAAATGTTCATGTTTGTGCAATAAAGAATATCTATTCTATTCTATGTCTTTGTTCCATTCGACCACGTACCTACATATTGTAAAGGGTGTGTATGAGGCTAAGATTATTTTGAAGATCGGGCCACACGATTCATTGGGTCAGAGCTATCGGACTAACGGACGTCCCGTTGGTAAAAAATGTAGATAAAATTTTATTGTAATTTTCAACTTTTAAATTCAAGTTAATTCTGTGCAGAAGCTAAGATGCTTTTGCATCCTTATTGCTTTAGTAGGTACCTTATATGTTCACAAATATTGTACCACAATTCTTATCGGTCGCTTTCTGCGAAGCAATCTTCCAGACAAACTTGAGGTAGAGGATATGTCCTCCTCATGCTAAAGATTTATGTGATAGTTTTATATGTATTACTTAGAGGTTTAACTTAAATTTCATTTTACCATTATTGTGCACCTTATGCATATTATCGAAGCCAATTTAGGTAGTTATTGAGACATGATGAATTGTTGAGCTGAATATAAAATGACTGTTAAAATGCTAACCATTCAGCGGCAGGTCATCGGCACGTCATTAATTCGGCTTTTTATGGTCACAGTAAACGAAAAAGGCTGCCATAACAATATTTACGATACGGTGTTTATGATTTAAGGTTCTTTAATAAGGGTTGAGTCGGTTTGCACCAATTAACAAGAGTGACCATGCCATCGGAGCTCTTTTTATTTTTCTTTACATCTGACATTTATCCGTTTATTCCTGATTAGTGGTTAACGTTTGAGGATCATGACAGGTCTCATGAATGTTTTCAATGAAAGAGGATTTCATGGAAAAGAACTGGATTGCCAACAAGCAGTTTAGAGTTGTATACTTAATTGTTATGTAGAGACAAAATGTGAACTGCGTCCATTTTATAGGATTCTATTGGCGTCTGACTATCTACCACATCGCCATATTCCGCAGAGTGACTCTTGATTGCTACTAGGTAGAGCACACCACAGCGCCCACTCTGCAATGAGACTAGATAAGTATACTGGAGATAATAAAGTACTTACATAAGTGCGAACACAAGTGCACTCTCTGTACCTTCACTCTCATAATCTGATGAAAGAAAGAAAATATATATTTTTTGACAAAAGACACAGATATTACACAATAAAAAAAATAACCCAAGACATGCCACGCTGGGCCACACAGCGCCACCTAGCCCCAAACTAAGCCGAAGCTTGTACTATGGGTACTAGACAACTGATAAACTTACTTAGATACATTATTTTTTTGTAAATAAATACATACTATAAATAGAAAACACCCAGACCAATACATACAGACATGTTCATGAATACAAATGTTTGTACTGTGCGGGAAAACCCACGACCCTTGGCTCAGAGGGCAGAGGTCACTACCAAATGAGCCACCGAGCCTGTCGATAAATGCATATTATAACTAAAAGCAGAGAAAACAAAAGAAAAGATACAGAGAAAGAAAGAAAGTGTGTAGCCCATCAGATTTCATCCTAAGCTTATGCTGTTATGGCATTAAAGACACCATAACGGCACTGGTATTCTGGTGGAACCTGTTTAGAGTGACAGAACAATAAGAAATATAAATAAATACGTAAGAAATATACATAAAAGACAGTTAAATAGATGAATAAGCATACATACGCAAATGATACACTGAGTAGATAGTAATACATATTCCGCTAACAGGTACAGCAACAGGAAGAAAATAAAAAACGATGAGACCATAGTTTGATTGATCAACTACAGAACAGACTTAACATCTACCATTGTTAAAGTAGAGAACATTCCATCGCGAAAAAAAAAAGTTCGACAAATCCTATCTTTGTCGAGTCATTTCAATGTACCGGTAACACCAGCAACCATAATGTATGGAACTCACTGATGACACGTCATGTGCTTCCTCCTTCCTATGATAGATAATATGGAATCCTTTAACCTGTGTGATGCCATAGTGACTTGAACTTTTTTCGTTTTCCATCAGGCGAGGGCAGGATAATTTCTATGCTATTATAAAAAAACTACTATAAAGTTGACAGAATGTAGAGCTAGATTTTAATACGCGTATTCGGTAATTATAATGAAATAAAAATTTATCATTTATGATGAGCAAAAAATGTAATTCATAAATTGAAGTTTATGTATAGTAGAGGATCCCGTTAACAACGACCTTCACCGAGACGTTTATTGGATGAAACTTATTTTAAATGTAAATAAATATGTCAATAAAGATAATGCATATGGGTTGCCGATCAAATTTTGGTCCAGGGTATGATTTGAAGGATGGGTAAGCATGGTTAAACATTTCACCGGTTTGCCTAGGCGCGCACTGGTGACTTTTTGTCACCGTGACAGTTGTTTCATCTCTTTTGCACTTTTAAAATGAGAAGAAGAGATATATGTCATGTCACGGTGACAAAAAGTCACCAGTGCAGTGCGCGCCTATGCTTTGATTTATTAGATACATTCTTGAATGGGATTATACCTACAAAGTTTTTGCTTATCTCTACCAAAACTGTTTAATGTTTGAAATGTAAGAATGTTTCTTAGAACGAGAAGCGATCATTCTCTAGGATACACAAATCCGTTCCCATAGCCGTCATTAGACAAATAATTAAGCCATGTGGTTACGACGCAAGCAATCAGGGGTGCACATGTGGTACAATCGTTTGTACGTGTAAGCTCGACGACTGATCGATAGATACAATAATGTAAATAAACATTTCGATTCTCATGTCTGCTATCAAAGACATTTACCTCTTTATTGCTTTTTTTTGTAAATCAAATTACTTATTTGTAAACATAGGTAAAATACTGATATAGTGTACATAAAGTAAGTATCGAGACAGGCTCGGTGGCTCATTTGGTAGTGACATCTGCCCTCTGAGCCAAGGGTCGTGGGTTCGATTCCCGCACAGTACAAACATTTGTGTTCATGAACATGTCTGTTTGTATTGGTCTGGGTATTTTCTATGTATAATGTATTTATTTACAAAAAAAAAACTAAGTAAGTTTATCAGTTGTCTAGTACCCAAAGTACAAGCTTCGGCTTAGTTTGGGGCTAGGTGGCGCTGTGTGGCCCAGCGTGGCATGTCTTGGGGTTATTTATTATCTCTATATTTTGCCACATTTAGGCGTAAAAATTTAACATTTATAAATAAATAACCCAAGCCCTTAGCTCCTGCAATGACTGTCCGACGCCATTTGCTTAGGATATGGACAGACGCATATACTATACCACCGGGTGAGAAACTCAAGCATCTACCTACTCTTACGGCACTCATGGCAAAAGATGGGGCGGAGATTTATATTTTTTCGGGATAAAAGGAGTTACCTACTTGTTTACTTGGATACTACGAGTATTTTAGGAGGTCGGCCGCCCCTCCATTCCTTTTATAGTAATTTCAACTCATGCAATAAAAAATACGGCACGAGACACAAGAATACAAAACGGCAAGCGAGCCATTAGATAACGAACAGAGCAGCTAATGTAACTAATTTGCCGCCTTATCTGATCCGATAGAAAGTAGCAGCAACCATGGTACTTTCACCGTAAGATATAGCGGTCAGTCCGGACCTGCCCGTAGATAATGCAAGAAAGCTAGATCACAATCAAGGGCCCTGAGCTATGCGGGCCGCTATTGAGAATATTGCAGTCGCATTTTCTGTGCAGTTACGACGTCGGCTGCATGGTTGCAACGGACGGGGGCTAAAATGATTCGCTTTGATATTCGCAATCTCGTGTAGCAAAGGACAGGCAGCTTTCTTTACATGTTACTATAATAATAGGGGTCTTTTGAACCAAATTTCAGCAGTATCTTAGTCCTGTCAACCATTATGACGAACAAATTAATGAAAGTGGCCTATCTCTAAAGAGGCTGGCTTAGTACGCAGGAAATATTAAAATTGTCACGTGTTTGCGCATATACGGGTGCACTTTTTGCTCCTTTACTCTCATAATTCGGTTAGACAGTTACGTCCTGAGTGATATCAGGCCCTGCCCGTAGGGCCAATGGCGTAACGTGCTTTTTGATGTCCCATGCATCAGCGCCAGCGATGTATCACCACCAAATTTGTTACTCAGGGGCTTCTTCCCCTCTTCTTCTTCAACCAGGGTCTCGGACATTCCTGATACAGTCTTTCCGTACTTCGGGATCGCTCTTAAGTAATTTATTGACAGATAACCCAGTAAGAATTTTTTCCCTACCTGGACTGCGAGCTTGCGAGCTTTTAATCCTTTACACAAACTTATGAGGAAAAAATATTCATGACTAGCCTGTTGTATCGTTTAGTTACCCTGCTCAATCGAGTTTTCGACCCTAAATCGGGAAAAATATTCGTGTGATGAACTTTTGTGTTTGATTCGTATGTAATGTTACTGTAAAAACTCGAGTAAACCTAAAATTTTCTAGTAACATTTCCTAAGATTTACCAAGAAGAAGAGCGATTTTGCGATTCCCACTTTTACGTTCATTCACACCTTACGATTTAGGCACGGCATTAAAGGCAAGGTATAGGAATAAGTACCTACTTATTTTGAGATCAGATAAATGTATGTGATAGAGTCTAATATATTTATCTTGTCTTTAATCAGAAACAAAAAATATACATTTTATAATAGTTAATCGTTGCATAAAGTAGTAAAAGCAAGGCAAGAAGTGGTAATTAGACTGATTTGAACACTAATCGACCTGTCATTTTATCTGAAATGGGCGTGTCATGTTAACGTTTGTACTCTATAACTACTCTGTAACTCTATAAATTAAGTCTGCATTGACTAAATATAGGTTGTTTTCAAAGTGCGACCATAGATTGATCACTGCAAAAATGTTTCGTCAGAGATGATAGAGTCCTGTTTTTTAGGCACACGTATATATAGATATTTTTGGGTAATAGGTATTATACCTTTCGATTAAATTTAAGGACAGGGCATTGGTCTACCCTGGTAAAAGCGGGAATTATGTTTTTTTTTAATGGGGCGGGAATGCGTATTTTTTCTCGGACCGGACGGAAAATGTTTGATCAGGAAATGAATTGGGGAAAATCTTACTGGAACTATAACTTAAGATTTATTGCACAAGCGATTACTTTAAGTTGAAACAAGGAAACTGACAAATTACCTATTCGTTTGTCAAAATACTCGTATTTTTAATCGGTTACATAATTATTTTTCTCGTCGCAAAATAACAAATTTTTCGATATAAATCTAATTTAAATAAATTTGTCCTGTAATTGAAGATTTAGTTCATCATCATTTGCCTGCCCTGTTCCCATTTAGTTCATCATTTGCCTGCTCTCTTCCCATTATCTGGGGTCAGCGCAATATGTTTTCTTCTTTCATTCATCCCTATCAGCAGTCACGGTCCCATTCACTCCTTTCTCAGCCATATATTTAGTTAAACTCTATGAATTTAGAATTACAATTTCTTGTCTATCTCTGATATAAGTGCTCATAATACGACCGCACATAGCGTACCCAATATAATTGACCAAAATTAAAGACCCACACTTTAAACCAAGTCCCCTGCAGCTAACATTTAGTGGGCGCTTCCACCAAGCATTCGTATCCAATTGTCGCCGCGAGCGCAGACGCGTTTGAAACATCAGACGTCTCGATGTGCGTCAGTTGGTATGCGCTGTGATGAATTAAACGATCTGAGTATTAATCATACACATTTGTTAATCAAACCGATTGTATAAACAGCGTTCGTTCGGAGACTACGTTACTTTTTTAAGATTGCGTGACTAATGGTAGGGTTTATCTCATTAGGACACATTGGTTCTTGAGTTATCAGGCGAAAAATATTAATAGGAATAAATATCAGACAGTATTACATACTCTACAACTCAAAGTAAATAGAGAAGTACTAGTGTTATGGATATCAGATGAATGAAGATGTCACAAATAACTTCCTCACTCTTTAATGGTTGTTTTCTCGTAGTAAAACGATTTGCTATCTGAGTATAAATACTACTGTATAGCAAAAATTAAAAATGTTAATTTTATTCTAAAATTTAAATATAAAGTTAATAAAAACATGAACATCAAAAGGGGCTAAATAATAGGTACAGGAAACGTAGGTAGTAGAAATAAGTTCAGTAAAAAATTAGTAAAATGTCAGCACATTGTTTATCTGTGGGAATAACGTTACAAATCAGCCGTTTTTGTGATATAATAAAAAAATCCTGATCAATTGTACTATCAAACCACTACAGGCCTTACGGGAATAAAACCCTTAATGAGTGACGGTGTATAATAGACCAGACGAGGTTCCTTCCTTAAAACTGTAAATATCTACAGTCTACACATTTTGTTGATGAAGGGATTAGTGACGCTGCCTTGGTGTTCCATTGAGATAGAACCCTAATGATAGTTCAGTATTAGTATTATATCTGGTTCAGGCTAATTAAATGCTACTTTTAGCCAGTCGTTGGTTCTTGAATACCATCTAAACTAGTGACTTTATGGTTAGAAGTTCTCGGACAGGTATCCATAATTCAAAAAGCTCCAGTTTTTGGGCGAGGCGGAACGTTTCCATAAACGCGTGGTTATTTATTACGTTACTAATGTCTTTCTGACCAAAGAAGGGGGAAGAGATACAGAGATAGTCCAGTTTTGCTTTTGGTCTGTTTATGCAATTTGAGAGTTTACTTTGTAATGTATTACAACCATATTGGATAGACATTTCTGCTTACGGCTTCATCGCTTGATGTGTACTGTACATGTATTATTTTTTAATATATAGACAGATAGCTAATAATAATGTATATATTCTGTATATAATATATATGTATTCTTTTCTTTATCCGCTATATTTTTTATTCTTCTTTACGTCCGCCCTCTTACAACATCTTACTTTTGACATCGATTTTTGTCATTTTCATTTGATTGCAACATCCTTATGACAGTTTCACCCATGTGATGATAAGACATCATTGTCGGTCTGTTATAATCATTAACGAAAACAAAATAGCTGTTTTGAACTTTGTCTACTGTGCAACGTTTTAATCCAGAAAGTCTAGATTTGTTATCCACACACGATGGTCCCTATTTCACATCCCTGAACAGTTTAAATCTAACCATTTGGATGCAAGAATTTACAGCAATAAAACTCAATTCATTGCCTTTGCCACAAAAGTATTTATAAAGCATTAAACTGTTTTATCATCACACACAATAATAAAAACTGCTGTTCCAATGCATAATTCAATGTTCATCAGGGAAGCTTAGAACCTTTACATTATTTTAGTAAGCGCGCAATAAATGCTTGACACCTATACCTACGCTGTCGCCCCGCTGTGTTAATTTCTAATATTTTATTCTATATTAAGACAAGTGTAAGAAATGGACTTGTCCCTGTGAATGCAATAATAACTCTGGCCTTTTATTGATGTACCCTGTCGTACAATTATGATATAATGCGTGACCCACCGAGTTCCGGATTGGAATCGATGCATGTTTTTATTCATAAGCCATTGGGATGGTATAAAAGGAGATGCAATGATGCGTTTTATTGTGATAAATGAATTGAATGGTTTGTTAACGCATCCATAGGTTAAGCTGTAGAAGTAGATACCTACATTTAATGGTATTCTGTAAATTACATAAGTAGTTACAAGTATGACGTAGGTATAATGTTAAGTGCTTTATTTTTTTTTATAATAGCACGTCAAAATGACTGCGTCCTGCCTGATGACGTTTCTTGTTGTAGATACAGTCGGCCATAAGATATTTGTCGTAAGTTGCCCTAATAGATCTATGTAATATAGTCAAAAATATCCACACATCAAAAGTTTCAAAATGATATCAACAAGCGTCAATTAGATCTTAAAGAATTTTGTTTAGATAATTATGTTTTGAGCATGTTCGTTGTTGAGATAATTATGAAAAGTTGTATGTTTACTTCTATTCCTTAGGATGTTGATATAATTTTGAAATTTTTGGTGTGTAGACATTTTTGATCGTTAATGTGTGTTGATCTATTTGAGTAGGTTATGTGCTGATATGTACCTAATGCTGACTGTACTTTTAGAATAAGTGGGTAGTAGTTTTATTCACCCCTACGACAAAGAAATGTAAAGAAAATTGCACAGTCAGATAACTTTAGATTTGCCTCCATGTTACATTCCGAGTTCTTTGTTTTTATATTATACCTAGTCGTAGCAGACTCTAGCTTAAAATGCAACTGGGACAACGTTGGGTTGCATAAGGCTATCTACAAAGTTCTTGAAATTAGTAGCCATCTCTTAGAAATCGTGTATGACCGTCGAAATACGAGTATTTAATTGGTTCTGGACTCTAATCTTAAAGTTGAAGTATTTTTTCAGTTGTCTGGTAAAGGGCTAACGAAACCTTATTTTGTTCTAATGTAGAACTTCTTCCGGGCACTGCTTCCTCATTTCTCATGTCTCTTGGGATAATGCAATTTGCAGCGTTACGCGCGCCGCGCCGATCAAAACTATCAAACTGTAAACGCTCCATTTCAAGTATATGGAAGGGTATACTAAACCGGTACGCTACCAGCTCAGTCGGCGGCAAACAGTTTGTCTACTGGTAGCCTTAATAATTTCGGACCTTATGTTTATCGCTGTTTCTAATGTAGAACATACTTATGTTAAACAAACTGACCTATTTAGCCCCAACCACTATCCCCGTTGCGGAGCGGGCCGGTACGCATGCAAATATCAGTTGACATCGTATATCTACGTAATACCACCGGTCCGTTAACAAATGACACTCATCTTTCACAGGCATCATTAGTTCAACAGAACCATTTTACATTGAGCCCTCGCTCCGTATTTCCTTCTTAAAACACAGGCGACAGCGAGCTAATCCTTATACTGTCAGGGGTCTGGTTAAATTTGTTAGATCTACAACCGAGTAAAAATACAAAATGTTCTGTCTACTGTTCTCTTAGCATCCTCAAGTTGCAAACTAATGAAGGGGCGGATGTATGGACGGTGTCCAACGCCAGTTTGTTTAGATCCGGCTTGTAACTTCAAGGAAACCATAAATGTATTGAAAATATACCTAATAGAAACTGGCTACTAAATGCACCAACCTTGTTTTCAATCGAAAAGTAATAATTGCTTAAAGATAGTTTTTATGTGTGATGGCGAATAACTTTAAATATACGATTTTAACCCTTGTCTCCATCCCGAAGTTATTTTATCTATGTCTTTACATATGAGTCTACCAGAGACAGTGATAAATTTTAATTTAATATAAATATATCAAATATGAGCACTGTAAGAAAGCTACTGAAATCCGGCCATACAATTTCTTCCTTATCCCCACACGTACGAGTTTGGTTGGTAGCCGAATGGTGCTGGGATGAATGAAATTCGTCGGCGAAATTTCGGGAAATTCACGTTTTGGTTAATAAATACCATAGTAAAAGTAAGAAAGGTAGCTTAGGTAGCTCCACATTTTTATAGGTTACGGACAGCTTATATACCTATGTGTGGTTTTAGATACATGTATCTTGATTATTAATAACGATTTATTTCGTTCAATTAAATTGATTGTACATAATTGGTCAGTATAAAAGCGCATTGTATAGAATTTTCATTACCAAGTACCAACTTCATGTGTAAAAGTAAACTAGAGTTTGTATAACGTTTATACATAAATATAAACAAACACCCAGACACGGAACAAACACAAATGTTCATCACACAAATGTTTGTCCTGGGTGGAGATGGAATCATGACCCATGGTTCAGAGGGCAGGGGTCACGGGTCACTATTGAGCTACCGGGGCCAGTTCTGAATATGTTCTAAATATGTACAAAACGCTGCGATTAGTTGCAAGGCGGCCGGCGCACGTCGGCGCTGACGCGATGCATCTTGCGCTCGCCCATTTGTCGTGTATAAGCACTTGTGTTCTGGGTATCAGAAAAACGAAGGAACCACAATAATGTACTCAAATACTTATATAACACCCAGACGCGGAACAAACACAAATGTTCATCATACGAATGTTTGTCCTGGGTTGGAATCGAATCATGACCCTTGGTTGAACCTGATGAACCTGAGTTCAGAAGGCAGGGGTCATTATCTATTGAGCCAGTTCTGACTGAATATGTTTTTAGTTCTCTTTAGGTACTCAAGATACTGTTCTTACTTGTACTACGACAAAACGCAGCGATTAGTTGCAAGGCGGCGCACGTCGGCGCTGACGCGGTGCATCTGTGCGATGCGCCGCGAATAAGGATGCATCTTGCGCTCGCCCATTTGTCGTGTATATTTGAACAATTTGTCTAGCGCGAATACAAAATGTGTCTACGAGTATGTGTACGTACGTGTTATATCAAAATTTCAGGGACATTACAAATTAAGTCTTACGGGCAGTGGACCACCTACGGATAAATATGATGACAATAATGGAACGACGCGGCTTGCGCAGGGCAGATGGCTTCAAATGGATGAGTGTTTGAGCAAATTCATAATATGAGACGTATAGAGAGAAGATAATAAGTCTTTAATAAATCTAGGATAGTGAAAGAACCAAGTTGTAAGTATTGTAACTTTGTAAATTATCACTCCTCCATAACTCCTTTACGATAAACTATTTATCTATTTTCAAAATTAAACATCAATGTGTTACTAAGTGGGATGTAAGGGAGCGACCTATCACCTTTTCGTTCCAAGCCATCCTCACCTGCCCGTGGTGCATCCTGCCGAACAACAAACGAGGCTCTGGCAAACCGACTGGTGGCGGTCTACCGCCACCAGTCGGTTTGCCAGAGCTAACGGTTCTAACCATCACGATAGAAGGCGTAGCTAAATACCACAGGCCGATGACGGGCAGCAGCGTCACCGGAGCAAGAAGCTACGCCCTGCGATCGCCAACCCGCCTGCCCAGCGTGGCGATTATGGGTATATCCTCCAGAAGTTTGTCAACTGAAGAGGCCTATGTCCAGCAGCGGACTGCAATAGGCTGATGATGTATTACTAAGTACCTGGTATGATCATTATTTTT
Organism: Conogethes punctiferalis; assembly: GCA_031163375.1. Taxonomy (NCBI): domain Eukaryota; kingdom Metazoa; phylum Arthropoda; class Insecta; order Lepidoptera; family Crambidae; genus Conogethes; species Conogethes punctiferalis. Next base: position 19,282,615 of record CM062081.1, on the reverse strand, counting down.
CATCCGAGAGGAGTTTTGATGACAAGACTTTGTACGGACGAAGTCGCGACTCATCGTTTATATACCAACATTTCCAAACAAACTTATTTGCAAAACAATAGATATCCCATTGTGGCTACAATGCGTGAAGTATTCAACGATTAGTTCCATTAATAATCCAAAGAGTTGCAGCCGGCGCCCTGCGGCTGATCCGGCGAATGCCGTCCGCTTGATACCATTGCCCCTATCGCCGGATTGCACTCGGAATGGCTGAATAACGTTCGTCTACTAGACTGACTAGTGGGCTGTTAATCTTAACTAATATTATAAAGCTGAAGAGTTTGTTTGTTTGTTTGTTTGTTTGTTTGTTTGTTTGTTTGTTTGTTTGAACGCGCTAATCTCAGGAACTACTGGTCCGAATTGAAAAATTCTTTTTGTGTTGAATAGACCATTTATCGAGGAAGGCTTTAGGCTATATAACATCACGCTGCAACTATGAGGAGCGAAGAAATAATGGAAAATGTAAAAAAAAACGGGGAAAAAATAACTATTCCACGCGGACGAAGTCGCGAGCACAGCTAGTGGTTAGATACAAAAGCTCTTAATACGCGCGGGAATTCGTAAAGTACTCGTAGAAGGAATTGGTAAGTTTAATTGTAGTAAGTTAGTAGAACAAAATGTTTATATAATGTGCTCTGATTACAAATATCAATCTATGTTTTTGGTTTTGTACCCTTTAGTCGCAGTAAGGAACCTTAGACTTGGCACGACTTTGTCTAGATTGCTTTTGTTGTAAAAGTATTTTTCTCCTAACATTTTTTTTTTATTACATAAATTATTCTACACGCACAACCAGATACATCTAAGTAAAGTCTTTAACGGCTAACCCTTAGAGAGCCATTAATATTCAAAGAGTCGAATTAGCGGCGCGCCCCCGTGCGGTCTGCCCCGGCGATAATGGCGGCGTTCCCACTATAGGGCTCATATCGTTGTGTTGCAGGCGGATGGCTAGCTCCGGTTTAGAGCTAGAGGCTCGGTGGACTGTAAAGGTTGAAACAATAAAACCTAAGTAGTAGTAGTCCAGATTAGAACTGTAAACAAACAAGACACATACATAATCTACTTATACGAGTAACTATTTGACATTCGCAGTAGTACATAGACTAGCTGTGCCCGCGATTTCGTCCGCGTGGAAGAGAGTTTTATACCCTATTTTATCCTTTTGGGGGTAGAATTGATCAATTGATTCTTAGCGGATGCCTACGTCATAACATCTACCTGTATGCCAAATTTCAGCCCGATTCGTCAAATGGTTTGGGCTGTGCGTTGATAGATCACTATGTCAGTCAGTCACCTTCGAGTTATATATATGTACTAGCTGTGCCCGCGACTTCGTCCGCGTGGAATAGAGTTTCATCCCCTATTTTATCCCCTTGGGGGTAGAATTGATCAAAATCCTTTCTTAGCGGATGCCTACGTCATATCATCTACCTGCATGCCAAATTTCAGCCCGATCGGTCCAGTGGTTTGGGCTGTGCGTTGATAGATCACTATGTCAGTCAGTCAGTCAGTCACCTTTGAGTTTTATATATTTAGAAGAAGAAGATTCAGCCCGATCGGTCCAGTGGTTTGGGCTGTGCGTTGATAGATCACTATGTCAGTCAGTCAGTCAGTCACCTTTGAGTTTTATATATTTAGATTTAGATGATGAACTAATGATTAGATATATATTATATAACATTCCCCAAAGTCGTCTGTTTTGTTCTATCTTTTTGAAATAAAATCAAATTTTTAAGTTTTACGTCATAAGTTTCAAATCAAAACGATTAGACAATTAATATTCAAACTCTTGGGTTTACAGTGCACCTCAATGGGTACCCGATAATGTTTAGAACTTCCGATACCCGTACCTCAGTGATTGTATTCGGTTTGGCAGAATGGCCGATTCGCCGCCTGCATCGTTTGTGTTACATTGGCTCATTAGTCTGTAGAATGCCCACTTAAAAATCATATTTTCTATTGGTCTAAGATCCCGCTATACAACGACCTTCACCGAGATGTTTATTTGATGAAACTTGTTTTATATTTCATTGAATATGTCAATAAATATTATGCATATACGTTGCTGATCAAATTTTAGTCCAGGGTATGATTTGTTGGGACCAGGGCTGTTCATTGATTGAACTAATCAGACCGGTGCAAAATGATAGTATCGATTTACCTATTTATACTTGGCTACCCAAGACTTGTGACCGGGAAAGAATAGGCAACCTAACGTTTGCATATTCTATGGGCTTCATATATTCGATTGGTATAAAATTTATTTAATAATCAAACAAGCGAAATGTTTAACAACGCTTCCCCCATCCAGCAAATCATGCTCTGGACTAAAATTTGATAGGCTTTATGAAATCTCAAAAGAGAGACATAGATGCTATTAAAACTGCCAAACAGCTTTGGTTTTCAGTAAATTATTACATCACAACTGTACTGACACATGTTACTTCACATTCCATATTGTAATAAGAAGTTTACACTTTAATTATGTAAAGCCTTATGTAAAATAAGTAAATTATAATTACCCGCACTTAAAATATTCAGAAGTACATGACATAAAACTTAAAATTTCCCTCCTAAAACGATTATTTAATGGACAACGCATTTAGTGAGCCGTTAGTAAAAACGGCCATTAACGTTCTGAAAAGGTAATGAATAACGTTTTCCGTTAAAATATGCCGCCTCTATCAGATTCCGCGCGAGCGGAGAACAAGCCGTCATTCAGGGTAGCGCAATAATGGACGCCCAGAGGGACTTAAGCGGGGGCCGCACCGCCAGCGGGGCAACGAGCGAAAGAGAATCGTTTCACCTCTTTTCATCTGATGTATGGAAAAAGGTGGGACGATCCTCGATTCATATTTCTAAGTGAAATGATAAACTGTAAGCGATACAAGCGATGTGAGTGAAAGATCCAAGGAAGCCATCGATTAGGGCCGTTAAACGTAATGTTTCGCGTCCATGCTGATACGTGCGCATATTCGGTTCCCGTCATCTTGATAGTTGCTGTGAGCAAGTCAGAATGTGTTCTTCTCTCAATTTTTGTTGATAAATCTTATAATGTCTATGTATATTGAATGCATGTTAAAATATTACGTTTATGTATTTACATTAGAGCTTCATAAAGAAACAGTGTATTTAATTTATTATTTTTATTCTATGTATATTATAGGCAACAAATATAAGGATAAACCGTCTTGGTCGCTTTGGCCACTTCACACTGACTTCGCTCGCCAGTTCGTTAGCCCATTTTCGGTGTGAACTCCATATAGTTAGCTTCGTTTAATTTTGTCGTCGTCGCCACGGTGGGCTGGGATTACAAAGTTGGGACTTAAGGGCTAAAAAGTATGTTTTTGGTATCTAAGCATATTTTTAAACCTTTTTTATTCTATATATTTTTTTTATTAAACTCGTATTTTCGGAGATACAGCCATTTCAATTTTGTATGAAAATCCATGTCATTTTACTTTAGTAACTGATGTTTAAAAATAGTAAGGTATTACAAATAGCTGACTGAAACATCTAAATACCTATTAAACTGCTTAAAAAAATACATTTCACACTTCCCACCACCCTATGACGTCATTTGTTTTGACACAAATTTCCGAGAATTTAGTGATAAGAACGCGCAAGCACAACAAGTTGTGACGTGTCGTAACGTGATTGGTGCATCGACAATGTACGGAATGTGCAGTTGCATTCAAACCCACCTCAGTGTTCTATTACCCACCATAATAGACGCACTACCCCGACATACTCATATTAATCATTTATTCGTGTTGTGAAGTTTGTGAAAATGTTCCGTGGTTTAGTGACAAATCTTGATCTTTTCGTTACTTTAAAAGACAGTGGTAGTATTAAAGAAAGTGATAGGTTATACAGCGCGATAAGGTCCAAACTTTTAGCTGAATTAAGTGATGAACACGATAAGACCCTAAAATCGTTTTGTGCAAAATTTTGTTATAATTTAAATAGAAGATGGCAAAGCGCACATAGTAAAGAAGTTGTTTTTAAAACTAAGAATAGCGAATGGTTACAAGCAAACATTATATGGCCAGACTTTATTAAATGTTTGATAAGCAGTAATGACGATGACGCAGTACCCAGTACATCAACACAATTTGTATCGCCAGCAAAAGTTTCTATCGGTGTCTCCACTGAACAAAGTCCTAGAAAACCTTTTTCTGAATTAGCACCTAAACAGAAAAAAAGAAGGGCAGAAAATTTCCTTTTGTCGTCGGACGAAGTAAAATATGCATATTTTGCCCAGTTAAAAGCAGATGGGAATGAGGAGATTGCTGAAATATTAGATCATTTACTCAAGAATCCCCAAGATGTAAAAAAAGGTAAAAGATGCATATCCGATAAAGAAACAAAACCAGCGTTTTCTCCGGATGAGGCTTTGGGGTTATATTTATCTCTTAAATTAACCAAGTGGCAATACAATACTTTAAAAAAAAGTGTCAAGGAAAAAGGCTGCAATATATTTCCATCCTATTATCAAGTTCAACATGCGAAACAGGAATGCTATCCACATAAAGAGGCTATTACAGTGACAGAAACCTCAGCCAAAATTAAATTACAAGCTTTACTTGATATAACGACAAGAAGAATAATGATGCCTCTCATCATTGAAAGTGATTGTAAAGAATTAACCCTCACCAGTAAGTGGGGATTTGACGGTGCTTCTAATCAAGCCAATTACAAGCAGATAATCCAAACAGACGACGAAACTTTAGAAAGTCAACCTGATGATTCAAGCATATTCATGGGAAGCTTAGTGCCAATCAAATTAGTTTGCGGTAAACAAGTTATCTGGCAAAATGATTCACCAAACTCGTCGTTTTGGTGTCGTCCAATCTTTTTTGAATTTGTGAAAGAAAACAAAACAACCATATTGCGGGAAAAAAGTGCTATTAAATAGAGAGATTGCTAATTTAGTAGAAACCGAAGTAGGAGCAATAAAGATTACACACTCTTTATTAATGACAATGATAGACGGAAAAGCAACATCAATTTTATGTGACACTTCATCTCAAAGATGCGACATTTGTAAAGCCACTCCAACTGAGATGAATAATGTTTCCTTGCTTGCGTCAAAAACGACTGATCCAGACCTCTATAGATACGGATTATCTTCATTACACATCTGGATACGAATGATGGAATGCATTCTGCATATAGCTCACAGACTAACAATAAAAACATGGATTGTAAAGGGAGACACTAAATGCATCATGGAAAGTAGAAAGAAAAGCATACAAGACGCTTTTAAAAAGAGAATGGGACTTTTGATTGATGTTGTCAAACAAGGTCACGGCTCCACCAATGACGGGAATACGGCAAGGAGATTTTTCGCAAACACAACTATGACTGCTGAGATAACTGGTGTCAGTGAAGAATTAATTAGGCGGTTTGCAATCATTTTAGAAGCAATTTCATCGGGCTCCAACATTAACGCAGAAAATTTTCACGAATATGCTCAAGCTACTATGAAACTGTATTTGGACTTATACAGCTGGTATTATATGCCTTCAAGTGTTCATAAAGTTCTTATGCATGGCGCAGATATCATTGAAAGTTTTGGTCTTATACCAATTGGACACCTATCTGAAGAAGCTGCCGAAGCAAGAAATAAAGACTTTCGTAGGTACCGCCAACACCATTCCAGGAAATGTAGCAGAAAAGCTACAAATCAGGATATTTTAAATAATTTATTGACCAGCTCAGATCCACTTATTTCGACGAAACGCCACAAACTGCTCCGAAAACACAGAACTTTGTCAAGAGAAGCTCAAAGTTTATTATCTGTTGAACAGGAAGAAACATGTGATGACGACGAAACTGAAAATTTTGCTTTCGTTAATGTAGATGATATCTTTGACAGTGATTAACAGTGATTGTAATTTTTATTTTTTCTTATTTCAATAAGTAAAATTAAAATTTTTATTTTCATATAAGGGGGGGGGGGGGACTACCATCTTAGTGGATTAGGCCTAAAGGGGACACCACTACAAAAAAAAACGCGCCTGGTTCTGAACCTCTAGGGTGGTGTGGAATAGAGAACTAAAGTAGAAATTGTGGCCAAATCGGGAAAAATCGAAACCTGAGAATAGGCACTAAAATAGGACAAAAATACGTACTATGCATACATTAAGGCGATTGTTTGAGAAAATTTGAGAATTTCGAGATTTCCTCAATTTTTTGTTTTGCTTCATACAAAAAAAACTTTGGAAATTAATAACGCCGAAAATACTAAGTTATCGGAAAAACCGCACTAGTAATAGTTTCTTATAATCAATAGCTTAATCCAAAACAATTATTTAATTTTCAAAAAAGCAACACTTTTTTTTTATCATGCTATGACCATTACCGGCCCGTTTCGGTCCACCGCGCGTCGCTCGCCTCACCCGTGCCGACTCGATCGCTCGTTCGTCCGCTGTCTGTATGGCCTTCGCTTTAGATTGCTGTTATGTGAAGTTAAATGCACGGCGAAATTGGTTAAATCTAGCCGCTTTATGTTACACTTCAAAGGCACATGTATTGCCGTACCGTATGATTAAAACCCATTGTATGGTTCAATGGACATTATGTACCTATCAATAATACAATAGATTCGGCTTCGACGTTGCCGATGCATATCCGATAGCGTTCGTAATGTCGACGCCTGTTTGGGAATCGTTAGTTCCATTATGTCCACTATATAAGATCCTGATGACTGTTTGTCAAGCAATGTTGTTATTTGTACAATACTGTCAAAATAGGGTCCTATCATCTTATCGCTCCAAGCCAACCTCACCTGCCCGTGGCACATCCTTTACAATAACAAACGAGACGCTGGCAACCAATTGGTGGCGGTATAATAATCACAATGCCCGATGATAGGCAGCAGCGTCACCGGAGCGAGAAGCTACGCCCTGCGATCGCCAACCCGCTTGCCCAGCGTGGCGATTATGGGTATATCCTCCAGATGTTTCCCCTAAGTGGCAAACATCTGGAGAGGCCCATATCCAGCAGTGGACTGCAATAGGCTGATGATGATGATGACTGTTAAATTAGCAGACAGGTAATGCGTTATGTTTTTGAAAATCTATTGTTTCGCGGCTGAATGCGGTATTATCGCTTCCTTCATAAAAGGTGGTCGACGAAGCTCCGACACTTTCAATTTCAGTTCAATATGGTTGCTATTTTTCTACTTTATTTCTGTTCAAATTCCCCAGAAGCTTAAGCCCCCCGGCGTTACCAGAACTCATTACTAAGTTCAGATTCCAGCGTGTGCTTGTGTCGAACATGGGATTGTGGAATGTAACACGGGATTGCAGTGGCTAGATTTAGCACTGGATGGGAACTGAGAGCCTGGAAGGAAGTAGGTAGAAGGTTACTGATAGGTATGAAGACAAAAAGTGTTACGGATAAAGTACGAGTAGGTATAATATTCGATAATCGATCTGTTTTTGTTTTTATGACAGGGTAATCGGCGGCATCGCACGCGTGCATAGGTGAACTCATACGAACTGGTTGAAATATCGCCCGCCCCGAACGTGTTAAGGTAATATATACATGTATCTATGCGTTAATTTATACATAGTATCACAAGGTACACAATCACAAAGGCACAACAATCACATTAGAACCTTGTTCTGCGTTTGTGCGAGTCAATAAGAGAGCGGGCGCGGCGGACAATGGTCCTGCGCCCTTTTGTTCATTTGGGCCCGAACTCAATTTATGGCCGCCCGTAATGTGGGAAAACTGGGAGATAATCGGGGATTTGGCATGAATTAAACAGTGACTAGTCGGTTCAATGTTTTAAATTCGTAATTTTTCACGTTAACGACCAATATAATCTTCTTTATTTTCTCCTTTATACTCGTATACCTACTTATGTTAAAAGTGAGCAAGCACACTCGTCCGTAGGCATCACTGAGCAGGGCCCGTACCACCAAAATCGAAAACGATCGTTCGTTGAACGGAACGCGTACTTTTGCACCATAAATATCTCCCATTTGCCCCTCCCGTGTTCTAATATACGAACTAAAATTCGTCAACTTCGAAAGATCGTTTTCGATTTTGGTGGTAGAGGCCCAGGACTTATTGAAAATCAGCGCTGTGGCTTCATGTGGGCCACTGAGTGAGCCTCTTTTCGGAAAAATATTTTTCATCACCGCACGGAAAGCCTTTTTTTTCTTTAAATCTGTGGATATACACACTTTATTTCACACCAAACAGTTGGCTTATAACTAGACTTAAAGACATGTCATCAATTGGTACAACTTAGGCTAATCAACTTTGGTTTTTCGTTTCTTACGTTTATTTCCATATCTATTCATCTATTTACTTTGGCATCGAAACTGAAAACATCATGTTATGGTTTAATATTCACAAGAAAAACGGATATTACAATTTGTGGTACATAAAGTCCAACAGATTTTTATCGTACATGTTGAGGTAACTAATTCAAAGATCAGAATGTACATAAATTAAGTACGTTGCTTCGCTAACCGTTCAAGCTCTCTTTAGAATAACTTTGCATATGTACGAGTACATACGGATACTGTTGTTTAAGCTCTGATACCTTATGGTCTTCGTAATAAGGTCGTAAGTTGTACGATTTGGCAATTTGTGGTGGATTCGCACCTAGTTCATTTGTAATTCGATGTGAGTGCTGCTTAGACATGGACCACCTACGATATTGGCCTAAGGCATGCAGTAATCAAACGTTTAGCTTCGATTTATTAGCACAGAGGGATACTGGAGCTAAATAATTTTTACTACCAGTACTTAACTACGGGCTTTCCGTTTTCTGCAAGGCCTTGTTACACCAAAATGTATGATGAATTTGATCCTTAAGTCAATACAATAAGGTTTGTTTCTTGTTCTATTATCGTTCTAAAATTGGACCTGACGAAACGTGAAACTGTATCTCGCCCCTGAATCTCGCTTAAACCCCGATTTTTAGCGTTTCATATCGCGATGACGTCTTGACAGCTAGCTGTCAAAAAACAAGGTAAAGTCGATCGTCATTATTCCATACATTTGCATCCATTGAAAATTAACTATGCCACATGTATGTAAAGTGGCTAAATTACACGCAAGCTAAGCTAAAATAATTTAGCCGGACGAATCGTGTAAAAGTTTTTCCAACAGTTGCTTTAATCGTTACAGTTTTGCACTTTTCCACAGTTCACCTGATGTTAAGTTTTAAAAATATTTACATCGATTTATGTCACTGAAATGATCAACAGGATGTAAATGGTGAAAACAAACCTCTTTTTAACCGACTTCAAAAACGGGGGAGGCTTTCAATTCGTCTGTATGTAAGTATAATATTAATGTTTGTGCTTCTTTGCGGTAAATTCCAAATCAAATTCGAGTTATAAGGATATATTGTCAGATTTTTTTTGTTAATAACATAATAGTAAGAACTTATTAAATTATCTATCGTGTCTCATTTTTTAATTTGTTATCTATCGTATAGATCTATTTTTTAGTCAGGTTATTTGTATTACCTACTGATATGTACTGTTGTATAATATTATGTAGATTGTTATAAATGCAGATTTCCATTCGAACGGTACGATTTACATAACCGTACTCTATTTCACGTTTTAGGTACAGTCAATCGTAATATTTTTTTACTATTTTATGCAAAATTTGCTTGCCTTTGGATTCAGGCGGCGATGCACGAGGATTGAAATGGAGCGTGATGTGAATTTTAATGTAAAGTAGCGCAAGAGAGATTTGAGTACTTACCTAAATCTATTAAGATAGAGGGATTTATGAAAATATCCAGATTAAATATTTTAAAGCGGTGCTAAAATCATAACCTCACTACTTTTTGCTCCTTTCCTGGAGGTTTGCAAATTAATTAGGCTTTTAAATTCCGTTTAAAACGGTATAATTTTTAATCGTGGGTACGTAGCTTATTTTTAAAAATTCCGTTGATTCTGAACTGTAAATGTACACAATTAACTATTCCTTGATTTAGCACAAAGTAGTTGTATAGGCAAAATCAAACGCCATCAGCAACAAAATTAATGGCCCAAATCATTAAATTCGTTCGTTCGTTCATCCAACTTTTCGCCAATTGTACCTACGCTCAAAGAAAGACCTCTGATGGACGGTGGTCTTTGCACCAAACATAGCAATACAAATAAAAAATAATAATTACGTATATTTACTACAGTAAGAAAAAATAAAATTAACTAAGTATACTACAAACTACAACCATCGCAATATACGAGTACCTCCCGTTCGTATCCCATAAGGAAATGTGTCAAAAATCTTAAAACATATCAAACATTTTATCGGCCAAGTGTCTGTTATACCAATATAAGCTTTTCACAGGCGTCTAAACGTGTGAACACATTTACAGCGAGTTCCGAAGGGTTGGCGTCGCTCCCAGCTTCCTGTGGGAACTACTAGCCGTCCCGATCTTTTGACGAGGGACACGCGCCCATTGTTAGGGCCCCGCGTCAAATGTTCCCGCGAGGGTCCCGATGGAGAGCGTCGAAAAGTCAATGAAGACCTCTCCATTGAAATATGTTTTCTTTTGTTCAATTAATTTTAAAAAAATATTTAGGTATTGGTCGTTATTTTCGATGTCAATGATACTACTACTTGCAAACCTTCAACTTAACTTTATACTTCTTTTATTGTGGGTGGTAGACGTGACAGCGGCCCGTGAGGAAATAACTCTCTTTAGACCACGTTTGAAGAAGGACAAGTTTTGGCGATCAGGAAACACCGGGGCTTCAAGGAAACAGATTAGACACAAGAGTCAATGGGCTATTTGACAATTATTTCTTGTCTTTTGTTATCGATAGAATATTTCATTAAAGATTTTTTGGCGAATAAATTAGTTCTGTAGCTTTAATTTGTGTCCGAATTATCGCAATTTCAAAAGCACTCTTTCTGGTAACTAATATTACTTCTATGAAATAACAAGCAAATTCAGACATAAGTCAAATACCCTATTGTCAACTTGTCAGTCGTCTCACCGCCATGCTAGCCTGTAAGTTAGCTCCGAAATGCATGGACTGATCTTGAGACAATCAGCAGAATATGAGTTACGCTTAGAGTTCTTAAGACCTCGTATTGGGTCTGTGCCCTAAAGGTTTCAATTAACCAGAGGGGTGATACCTTTCTTTGCGTTACTGAACTATTGATTGTGATGAAACTTTGGTAGGGTGTTCTAAACTTATACATACCTACTTAAGTGACATTGCTATGAAAGTCTGGTCCGGTTAGTAATTAATACATTGTTATTATGGTTTGATAATATAATACCCCTAGATAAATCGGCCATGGCAATAGCAGTTGTCTCGCAAAATTCATACGGACAATTCGACATCCAAACTCCAACTCTTTGTTATATCGTTTACATTATGCTAATTTCAGCTAATCGATTTCACCGATGCGCCGATCATCTGTAAATCAATCGTAATAGTAATCGAATCGAAATCAGCATCGAATACACAAGTAACGTCCGCAAAACACGCCGAGTCCGCGTTCCCGGCTGTCGCATTTCACAGTAATCAGATCCAGGTTTAATTAAATCGGCACGGATTCCGGCCCGCTCCAAATAGTTCCCTCCGCTCGGATATGAAACTTTACGGATTATCTTTTTTTTTGCACCAGTTTATTTTAAAATTTCCCGAGCGTGAAACGATGTTTGTAATTGTTCATGTTGCCTGGTTTATCGCAAACTGTATCGTTTTGATTAATTTAGCTGCCATAGTTTGCAAGGCATAAACGTATATTTGCAAATCCTTCGTATTTTTTAGTATTTTAAGAAATTAAACTGCCTAGACTTTATTTAAGAGAATCGAATGTGAAATCTAATCATTGCTTTAAGCAGAAGCGCACCTATCGTCGGCAAAGAGCGTGTAATGCCTCTGGTGTATCAGATGCCTCGAGTTTGAGTCCCCGATCGGACCAAATATTGTTATCAAGTTTTTGTGTTAAGAAATTACCTAATCAAAAGCAGCACAATAATCAAAAAGATGGCGGTGAGACATCCCCGTGCATTGGATAGCATGTTAAGACTGTGAGCTTTCTCAATTCAATTGCCTGTAGAAGCCGGTAGCCTTTAAGAGTTCATAATGATCTAACTTATCTAGAACATTTTGTAATACACACATTATAGATGCAATAAATGACTGAGTGTTGAGTAAGCCGTTGGTCCTGCGCCTGATCTTTCTTCGATCGTGTCAAACTAAAAATGTCCATTTTCTTTCAATACTTCAAATTTATCTACCATAAAGCTAGCAAGTCCGACTTCCCAGTTCGTGTTCCCATAACATTAAGAGGACAATTGATGCCAATCTACGGCATTAGTAATGCGCTGACCGCTCCTTGCATAGCCTGCATAGCCGATATGCACTTTGCATTAAAGGTTTACTATACTATTCGCAATTTGTGAATACTTGCCTCAAATTAGAATTTCAATAGTAAACTAACTAATGGTAACCGCTGTTCTTTGTTAACCCGTTCTAGTTGATCAACTCCTGATAGCTATCTGAATGTTATCAGATACAAAAGATCTCTGGCCATTTAATCATAGTTAGCTCTATTTCTGCAATAGAATACTAGTCTTTAGTTAGGTACAATAAACCTAGATGAGAAATGATTAAGTATTATCAGATTTGTTAGGTTTACAAGGATAAAAGCGTAGGTGTAGGGCATACGGTTGCAAAATTAAAAAAAAAAATTGCAAAGTAAAAAATTATCATTTCACATAGCACTGATATTCATGATTACTAAAGACCGGTGACGGGCAGCAGCGTCACCGGAGCGAGAAGCTACGCCTTGCGATCGCCAACCCGCCTGCCCAGCGTGGCGATTATGGGTATATCCTCCAGATATTCGTTCTAAGTGGCGAACAACTGGAGAGGCCTATGTCCAGCAGTGGACTGTAATAGGCTGATGATGATGATGATATTCATGCGGAACAGGCCGCGGAGTGCAGCTAGTGAACATAAGTCCCGCCCCTGTGTAAGTAGGCTGATTCAAGAAGTTCTCTCAAATCAACACAAAAACACTCTCAAATCTATTGCACTCCGAGCTAAGATTATTTGAAAAACCTGGTTTAGCCAAAGAACGATCCACGAACACTATTCTGTAAGCGCCCTTAGTAGAGCGTCGCGTGCGCAGGTCGTCAACACGGGTCTAGATCAGACTAGACCGCAGATAGCGCTAGGCGCTGCCCGGCCTGTTATCTTATTACACGCTCCTTACACTACGTACTCACGGAGCGATTTTCACCCGCGCCCGCCGCGGTCATGGAACTGCGGTTTATTTCTGAACTTATGAGACCGGTTTCTTGTGTGGTTATGCTGCCGTCGCGGCTGCGATCATCGCCCGCAAACGTAGCGGGAGACGATCACAAGACGGTTGCAAAATGGCGTTAGATTTCTGCCCCGCCACCGGCCTCACACAATCCACCGAGGTTGTGGGTTAGCGTCGCCCGCGCGGTTTAACTTGTTTCAAATTGCCCGCCGATGTGGCAGCAGGTGCGGCAAAAAACCTCGCACACTATGTAAAACGCGTTGTGATATGTACTTTATATTTTTAACCAATTTCAAAATAAGAGGAGGTTCCCAAGTCGACAATTTTTTTTTGATGTATGTTTGTTACCACATTGTCACCGCTTTTTTGTTCCAAAGTGTTCCAAAACTTCTTAGTTGGTCCCATTGTTATCATATTGGAGTCGTTTTTTTTTTGCTAAAATATGCTGTTTTACATACATATCTACATTTTATACTACTATCTATATATACAACCGCGGCGGGCGCGGGTGAAAATCGTTCCGTGAGTTACACCATTCCTGTCCACTTTATTGCAACGTCTGTTGCACCGCACGTCTGTGTGGTTGCGTGTTTTTGTGCATGCTTGTGTCAAGTTTTGTTTTTTTTATGAACCTCTCTGTGTTGAGTGGTTATGTGTGACGTGGTAGGACTTGGTGAACTTATTGGTATTTAGAGAACAAAATCGAATACTGAGGAAGACCCTTCTGTTAGCTATGACGATTCTATTTTCGAATCCCGTTGGGGACAATTAAACAAAAAATATAATGGACTAGGTATTCTGAGCAATGCCCCCAGTTATCATCATATTACAAGGGAACATCTTCATTTGAGACATAGAGATAATAGTAAGAGAGTGTTTAAGAGAGGTAGGGCATAGCGAATCTTCGCTCGAATTGAGCCGCCCGTCCGGGGAAGGACCTCCACCCTATAGAATACCGCAGTCAAATGACCTCTGGGTCGTGTTTCTGCCGGTGAGTAGGGTTTCCAGAGCTCGTTGGGGGTTAGGGTTGGGCCGGCATGGCGGTGGCAACTGACAGGTAACTGACCAGTTACTTGCCCGTTGTCACAGCGACTTGGGCTTCTCTTTCGCTTTCCATCAGGTGTAGGGAAGCCATTATGTCGAGCCACTATAAAAAAAAAAAAAAAATAGTCTTTGAGAAAAGAGATACGCTACTTTTCTCGAGTTGGCTGTATGAGTGTTCCAGTTAATTGACTATAACTTTCTCCCCATACGTTTCACAAATTTTTGGCTGCACCATTTACTTTTCACAATTATTTCCTAAAACATTATTGAATTTCGTAACGATTGGGTGAAATTTTCAAAAAGAACACTGACACTACACGCACATGAAATTGGCATCACAATTTGCTTTGCTCTGTCAAAATTAGTGAGTTCAAATTAATTATCACATACCAATGTTGCTATTCATGTCGTACAACTAACGCCTTTGCATTAGCTCGCAAACAGTGATGTTTACCGAGGTCTGTCCGCGTTCCCACTCCGGTAGCGTTTCCACGGCATTCATTAGCACTGCTGTAAAAACTCGTCAATTCTGTCGCACTGATGCGGTTGATACAGTTTAGAATGATGTGCGTGTGAAGTTTGTGTCGTCTATATCTAACTATGCTTATGTAATGAGAGCAGACCACGTAGCAAATACAACAGCGGCAGCTGAAAGAGCAGACTAATAGGCCACGCTCACTGATGGTGTTGAAGTGATGACGTCAGGACAGAGTTTGGATTAGGAGTGCGCAGTTGCTTAGGCCATCTCTTCTTTGTATTTTCTTCGTGGAGGAGACGTAACTTACCTAACTCAAATCTTTGACGACCGTAATTATAAAAGTGTTCGTGCAATATACGAGACTGAAACCAACGGGTCAATTTAAGAATTTTTTTTTTCAAAATTTTCCCGCTCTTAATTATTTTTGAAGACACCGCTAGTAAGCATCTAATACCCATAGTACAATGGGAGAAGGGTTTTCTGGTAATAACGGTACATTTTACACGCGTTTCCAGATAAATTCAAAGGTATATGGAAAAAGTTTTTTCAGAAATGATTTCGAATACATAGACCTGAAGACCTTCTTACAAACTTCTTAAAACCTGGTTAAGATGTGTCAAAGTGACTTCCTTCGTAGTTGTACTGCGCTCCCACGCAAGCCTTCTAAAGGAAAGGGAGGGGTAACACCTTTGCTTGACATCCACATGTATAATAATGATAACACAACATTTTGCCCGCAATCGCCTATCTCTAAGGAGACTAATTAAGTACACAGGAACTAATATCTCAGGCAGATACTGTATACACAAATAGGTAAGTAAGTTTTATATTTCAATGGGATAAGTGCATTAGTTTAGAGCATAGCGAATGAAAAGCCTGCCGTGAGGATTTCTCCGCGCGTCAGTTTTGCAGCTGCGGATAATATGCAGCCGTCGGCATCCGCAGTGCACCACGGAGTTAGTTTTAAAGTTTTTAAGCGGTTTTCGCCAGTAGTGCTTCCGCTTCTAAATATGTGAAATACGAGTAATTTCCGCGTCCGCTTTCAATCCCCTTGGAATTTGAGGTGATGTAGAAGGAAATTTAGTGCTAGTTTCTCTAGCCGGTTTTTCTGCATAAAAGGCAAATGCACTACGCAATGAACTAACAAAGCTTGTGGTGGCGTCCTTCAAGTTGAAGGAGGATGTAATTTAAAATATCGATGCAGGGCAGTCAATGTATAGCCAGAAATCTTATAGGGCGAGATGGTGGTGGCCAATGAGGAAAAATTGATTTGGTTATTGCGATGTTGTAGCAACTTGGGCTTCTCTGTGGCTTTTTATCAAGCGTCGGGAAGCTTCTATGTTGTGCTACTATAAAAAGAATATGCTTCTTTTTTGCTACAGGGGTTACCAATTGAAACTCATAACCACTTGCTAATATTTAATTCCATGTGCAAACTTTAGCTAACATTAATAACTATATACAAAAATTTCACAGTCCATTTTAATTGTAGTTGGTAGGTCGTCTTTAGTTTTTAGCCATTACGCAAAATTGCGTTGTAGCACCTACAGAACATCTGTGTGCCGAGGTTCTTATAGGTACTGGATTGTTCTAAATATTCACATAGGTCGGTTCAGTGGCGACACCGCAGTTGTTGTCCTTAGCTGATATGTGCATGTATCCACCAAGACCCCACGCCTTTCCCCATGAGTTCTTCAGGATCCAGAAGGTTTCACCGTTGTCTTCGCCGTAGCCCACCAGGGCGACTTCGTGGTTAAGAGAACTTGGTGAACTGTGAAACCAAGCTTATAATTACTACTAGTACTGATCCCACCGATCCCAATTAATCCCTAGCGAAATAATCAAGGGTGTAATCGTCCCAACAACTGAATCATAGTGGGACCAGTTTACCATTAACAAATTAGAAAAGGGCAAATTAGTCCCGAGATACAAATAAAACTTACTGCGGTCACCAACCCGCCTCCCGAGCGTAGTGACTACGGAAAATCTCCTGTCTGGAAAGTCTGATTGTGTCGTTGGAGGTCTATGTCCAGCAATGGTTGTCCATCTAATGATGATGACTTTCAGCCTTCTATTGCATAGTCTGCATAGATAATTTTACCAATTGAATTCTTCCTTGTACGTACCACGTAGCATCATAATAAATTCCAGATGAGTAATAAGACATTCCATCAGCATTGACTGATACAGAAAGGGGACCATGGTTGACTAGAGCGACCTGAAAATTTGAGAAGAATCTAAATGTAATATCATGCAAATACAGAAAAATAGCCTATTTTGTCAGCATAATGTAGCACAATGAAACTTTTTTAAAACTTTATCTTGAAATAAAGATCTGCTAAGTCCTGATGAGATAAGGATTCGACTAGGCTATAATGGACTTATGATGGCTATTATGATTGAGGGTGTCTCTCGAGATAACCAGGACCTATGCAGTTTAGTTTCGTTGTCTAATGAAATCCTTCTGCAGATCGCCAAACTTGTTAACCGATTGGTATGGTGGTAACTGACAAGTCATTCATTTGGTTACTTGTCTGTTGCCAAAGCGAACGGGAGGCCTCTTTACTGTGCTTATATAAAAAAAAAACATTCGAATCTTTAGGTGACCGAATTATATAATGTTGAGATATTCAAACGTATAAATAGCACATCTAATTGACTTTCTCAAGTACTTACTTTGAGAGCGTTAACGCTGTATGGGCTTACGTCCGTAAATCCACGAATAGGGTATTTTTTAGTCATATTATTTATACGGCAGTACCCATCCTGTTAACAAAAAAAACCCATTAGTTTCACAGAAAAAAATATATGTATCTTATAATTGAAATTGTCATTGTCATTTCTGAAACCTCTCAGCAGCACTCTCTACTGGATAGAACTTAGAAGGGACTCAAAGTTCTCAAAGGCTTGCAACGTACCTGTAACTCCCCTATAGTTACTTTACGATATACGTATACAGGCTAAGTGATTACTTACGAAAATAATGATAACACCCAAAATAACTTACCGAGTTTGTATAAGAACCGTATTCCGCTTCGGTGGGTAGGCCATAATCGGTCATCCATTCATAGGCAGCTATATCAAAACCTCCATCACAGCCCGAAGCTCCATACCTGAAGGTAAGTAATATAGATAATGGAATTCATTGAAATTAGCTACCATTTCCTTGCGTGAAATACAATAAATGGGGCATTAGTGTTCCTAGAGATTTTTATATTATCTATCTATTATCTTCTAAGACTATGTGGCATTTTTTTTTAATTACTTAAACAAAGTTTTGATATGTAGCTACCAAACAATATTTCTAACTAAGAAGACATGAAATTTTCGGGATTTAACGCGCACATATCTTTATGAATGGTCATATGACGCAAAGCGAATGTTTTTTTTTATGCAAGGGGTGCCAGTGTGATGCTGATGTGATAATGGTAAACAGTCGAAACCGCACATGGACACCCGCAACTCAAATTGAGTCATGGGGACGCTGCCGGCCTTTTAAATATGAATAAGCTTGTTTCTTGAAGGTTTCCAAGTTGTAGCTGTTCGGAAAGACTGTCGCAGGAAGTTGGTTCCACAAAACCGAGGCGCGAGGCAAGAAGTTCCTTATAAAGGGTACAATCGAGGATTGCCAACCATCGAGATGATGAGGTTATTTAAGAGATGTATTAAGTTACTAGCTGCTGCCCGCGGCTCTGCCCGCGTGAATATTTGTATAAAACATAGCCTATGTGTTAATCTGCTGTACAAACTATATTTCTGTAAAGTTTCATTAAAATCCGTTCAGTAGTTTTTGCGTGAAAGTGGAACAAACATCCATCCATCTATCCAAACAAACTTTCGCGTTTATAATATTAGTAGGATTACTTTAGAAATTATTTTCATTTGAACAGATACCAAAGTTAAGATACATAAAAGTTAAGTAATAAGAGCATTGTAAGAAACTTACGACCACGCGCAATCCAACAGGGCTTGATTGCTAAGATTGATAAGTTTGCCGGAAGAGCGCGCGAGGGCTCCCTCCATGGATGCGGTAGTGCCAAACGTCCAACAGGACCCACAGCTCTCCTGGTCTGAAAGAGATAATTAACTCCAATAGTAGACAATTGGCAAGCAGAATTACGAAAAGATACTATATATAGTTGGATAATAATATGTATGGTTTACAAGGTGCGCAAAGGATCGGTCAGTAAGTGTTTTAGCCAGAAAAGGTCAGAACCTTGAACAACTTATTGTTACTAGCAATGTTGATGGCAAATGAGCTAGAAGCCGTAGTTCAACAGGATAAGATCAAGACGCCCTGGACATTGAACTGCACGTCGCACTACAGAATGTCAAAGTTAAGAGGACATAGCAAGGCACAGTCAGAGATTCCGAAAAATATCAGTGTATTTCTTGGTGTTAACCCCTCTTAGTCTTCTAGACTCTGAATCTGTATCCAAAGTATGGCCTAACTAAATTACTTTTACTCACTTTTAACAGGCGAGACAAGGCCATACATTCTTGCATCGTACTCCTTTGGTAAAGACTCTGCTATCTTATCCAACTCGGTATTCGAGTAGGGGAAGGGGACAGTACCAGCTTTGCCCTTGGGTCGAGATAGTAAGCCCTTGTGTTTGATCATTTCAGCATCAGTGCGGTCTGCAAATTGATTGATAGCCAGCTTGTATCCTAAATTTTGACGGTTGGTACGGGATATAAGCCTGGAAAATTTGAGTTGAAATTGAATTACTTTTTTTAATGTCAATCTGTTAATGCTATTGGGTATTTGTCATATGATTTCATGATGTTTCTTACCTCATATTCTTCCTGAAGATAGTTTTCCTCATTTCGTGCTCTCCTTTAAAGTAATTTCTGTTGTACTTCTTTTTGAAACTGTAAAAAAATACCAACCAAGAACCCGCTTAATAGATCTGATAATAATTTTAAATCAATACCTATTTATAGTTTACAATGTAGTGACCATTAAAACTAAGGCATCAAGTAAAACGATGCCGAGAAAATAAATAAGGATAATTAAGGTGTATCTTCTCTCTAGTACCTCCTTAAAAATATAGTAAATTGAGCTTTGGTAGAAGAAATTCCTTGTCTTTTGGTCCAATTTAGAAATGAAAATGAAAGTAACTGTTTTTTTTATGACAGAGGGCTGCAAACGGGCCTGATTGTAAGTGATCACTACAAACACCGCGACACCAGCGGAGTTACAGGTGCGTTGCCGGCACTTGAGAAATTTTGGAGGTCCCTGAGTCATGTCCATTTAGTAAAGTCGCCAATGGAGCCTAATCCTTCAAATTAATATTTATGAGAAGAAATGTTTTACATACTTACGCGTTAAAAGCGTATTCGACATGATCATTCTCATCTGGATTTAAAAACAAAAGTTGCTCTGTGACTTCCTTCTGGTTTATATCGTATTCGACAGCATCTTTGCAAGCTACAAATTAAAATCACGTTAAATACAGTAAAAATTCAAACATACATGAACAATAAACATACAATGAACAGATGTTTGATGGGTGAGCGCGCTTTATGGGTGTCCCTTAACTTCAAACGAGTTATGGTAAAATTTTTAGAGTGACATACTTACATTCGTCTATCTCAAAATCTTTATCGTCTACCACTGTAGTGAAATTTTCAAATTCATATATTTCATGTGATTCCAAAATGCCCAGCCATGTATTAACGGTCTTTTCTTCGTATCTAAAATAAGTACAGTTGTTATGTTTCAGGAAGCTTTCTCCTTCACGGTAATGTCATTGTCATCATTTACTTTATCATTTTAGCAATGGAGTAATGATATCTTACCTTACTGGCATCCAATAGGACTGGTCTTCGTCACCATATATATATAAAGCCCATAAGGTATTTTCCTGTAGACTATTTCCATCATCAGAACTACTTGAATACTTGAATTTAGTAGTCACTTCATCATTTATCATTTCTCTGCCTGAAATTATTTCCATTTTATTTCCGTTTATAGCGTGAACAGTATTGAGTATAATTTGACCATAGAAAACTGTATTTCTAAATAAACAAAATTTGCGGTGGTATCTATTTATTAAGCTTCCTTACCAATGTTCTCAAAATCGTAACTGAGATCTGGCAACATATTTTCAAGTGTAATTTTCTCAAACATGCTGCCTTTAGTTTTCACACATTTGATTTCCACATTCTGATTTTTGTCTGTCTCCGGATGAATCTATTAAAGTTTAAATAAGATTTATTAAATCTGCTCAAATGTGAATGATTATTCACAGTAGATACAGCAAGTTGTCCAATCTGTCAAAATATCTATATGGATAATGGATTCCAGCAGGACTATTTCACAACGCTTATTTACATTCAAATTCGGAAACTCGCACTTTTATTCAATTTTACGTTAGTCTAGTGGTTAGCCCTGCTGAATTCATTACGCATATGTATGTTAAAATTGCAGATGTATATAAAATGTGAGAAGAATGTTTCATTTTAATAATACGAATATTATGAACTATTCTATATGATTAAAAATTGAGTCACACATACCTCGTACTTGATGCCACGTTTTTCTTTAATAATGATAGACTTCATGGCTCCACCATTAGTATCGATTCTAGACTTTTTGGGTGTTCGCCTGAAATTAATTCAATTGATATTGAAAAAATAAAGGTGTTTATCGAATAGAGGTTCCGATGGAAATCACGATATATTATGATAGTCAAATTTTAAGGATAAATAAAGGAAACACTAATAATAATATAAAGATTAGAGGTTAACGGTATCTTTTATTTTAAGAATTGAAAAGAGATATTGATAAATAATGGAGCACATACAGATATACATCCTGGGATTGGTCTTTCTTCGACCAAATAGTTGTTCATGAGAGTTTCTCCATCATTTGAGACATTGCGTGGAGCGGTGGTACATTTTTAGACATTGGCCTCCGTCCTGTATGTTGATGATTCAAGCTGCGGAAACTACGTAAAAAAATGATGTGCTTCCTTACCACATTTGATAGTTTTCTGAAAATCCTGCCGTTAAATGTATCTTGATTGCTTCAAAAGCGTATGTGGTGGGCCATTTTAATTCACACGAGTCGTCATTTTCGTCACCAACTGAAATAGTTTCTGATTATATTGGGTTTTTGAAAGTGGTTGGCCTAATATGGGGCAATTCGGAAGGTGGGTTACGGTTAAGAAGCAAACAAGTTGTTATGTTAGCGATCCATGGTTATAAACTTTAGTGTGTCCTTTTACTATAGTTGGCGTTTATAGAAAGCTTCATCTTTGAAGCTTCATCTCTGGGTTAGGTCTGCATATGAAACCTAGTCCCGTAGCAACCAGGAACTTCTAGATAAAATACTAATCAGTGAGTGTCTCTACTTCTTCTACAAAATGTGCCTCTCTAGGTGGGTACTTAATTTAAGCAAGAGTAATTCGCAGGTGCATTCAATGGTACTTTATTTTGACTCTTGGCTGAATCAACGGTTTTTTTAAGATTGGCTCAGCTTAAGGTTAAAAAAATATATTTGGGTTGCAGTGACCAGTGACGACCCTGGAGATGAAGAGAATTTAAAAGTCCTGTTTTACCATTTAAATAAATGGTAAATAAGAAAAAACAGCACAATCGTACAAAAATTTAACTTACTGCTTTTCCCCTGGACAGCAAACAGTAGAGAAATGAAAAAAATATTGAAACACCACATATTTCAAACTTATCGAATGGTCGCATGGGATAGTCAATATTGCTAAAATATTTTTGATAGCTTTTATACTAAATAGTTTTAATCAAACATTATTAATTAATTAATTCATCACATTCCCGTTATAAATAATGAGGATATCCCTTTCCATTAACTTTCATAATTTGTCATTTTTCGAATGGGGTTTGGGGTTGTGGTTTTGTGGTTCAACCGTGTGGTTTTCGTTTTGTCACAAACACGTATCGTATGCGTCATAATCCTTAATTAGCAGTAATTATTGAAGTGATTAATTAAATGTAATTGGGCGGCAAACATTAACTTATCTCCACAATTTCCTATCTTTTGGCTACCTTTTTGCCTTTGAAACATTTTCGTCAATAAAATTATTTTTACTTTGTATCTACGAATTGAACAATAGCATTAACTTTTAAATTTACGAGTATAAGTCTATACTTACAATAACAGTTCATAAAATGCTCGCAAAGATTAACCCTTAACTGTTGAGGTCTTTCTAAATACATATTTATTATTGATTTGGACTTTACTTCAAAGAAATAAGTCTATCGTCCGCTGAAGGGAAGAGAATAATTGGCATATCCACACTAAATATTATCAATCACTTTTATGCCATAATAATGATCAAGTACAAAAAATAATGATCTCGTTTCAAATATTCCTCATTTGTGTTTGATAAGATAAAATTAAATATTACGACGTCATTAGCAGTGCATAGATGTAATTAATTTATAGGTAGGTACCTAAACGTGCAATATAGAAGTAGGTAATATATAGGATAGGAAAACGTAATGACCATTAATTAAAAAAATAATCTGTAGAAGCTTGGTAAAATAAATTAAAATAAAAATAAATTTGATATTAATATCGCTTATTTTAATAATTTTCATATAAGTACTCATTTGTTCAAGAAAATATAATACTCCATTCAAAAACAACTACGTTAATCTCCATTAAACCCACTCTCAAAATTTGTTCATTCATTTTATACGAACACACTCGGTTTTAATTTATTCATTAAATATTTCGATTTACAATGTAATAGCTACACCCGCGTTTAAATTAAATGTAGAGCATGTTTTTATTTCACTGCGCTGGTTATTTCTCCCCAGGCAGTATTTTTATTACGTTATGTATCAGTCCATGTTTTTATACTCTGCGGATATGATTTATATTGATTTATTGGTAATTCTATTAAAAATAAACGTTAAACTTAATAGTGAGTCTTTGTACATTGAAAGTGACTTACTTTTGACTGGCTTGATGGCTCATAATAATGACCACTGCCTTCTGAACTAAGAGTAGTGGGTTCGATCTCCATCCGGGACAAACTTTTGTGTTTGTTTCGTATATATATGGGTTTTTGTATTTGTATATAAGTACATATATATAAGTATAACACAAGTGCTTAAGCCACTTACTTTGGGATCGGAGCAAAGTAAGTATGTGATGTGTTCTGATATTTATTTCATCATCAACTTATCGCAGTCCACTGCTAGACATAGGCCTCTCTAGTTGTTCGCTACTTTGGGCAAACATCTGGAGGTATTGCCCATAAATGCTTCGCTGAATAGGCGGGTAGGTGACGCTGCTCGTCGTCATCGGCCTGTGGTACCTATTTATCTATGCCTTCAATTGTTATTGTTATACCGCCACCAGTTGGTTGCCAGAGCCTCGTTTGTTATTTGGCAGTATGCACCATGGGCAGGTGAGGGTGGCTTGGAGCGAAAAGGTCGCCTTTATATATCTTCCTCTGATTTTTTTGTAGGAAGAGCTTTCAGGATGATCTCACTGCACCTGACGGTAAGCGGTCCTGAGGTCGAAAAGTTAGGTCGACAGGCATAATAGAACAAATCCATTGCGCCTGTCGCCCTCACCCTTTCGCGCTCCGCCTAAAGAGCCCAGGATTGTAAGAGGAAGAAAACACGTGAGCTGGAAGGGCATTCCATGGCTTAATGGCATGGGGCAAGAAAGAGCAACTAAACCTCTTGGTGCGCGCACCAAGAGGTCATTTGTTTATTATTTATTTTGTTTCTTGCCAGTACCTACCAGATGCGTGAGCTTGCGTGTTCATGCAAGCCGGCCATTACGTGGTGTCATTACAGTGGCGCAAATAAATACCGCTCGAGTTGTGACCGGTGTCGAGACTGGCGGAAGCGTTGTGCTCGCTTGTTTATTTGTACGGCAGACTTGTAGGCCGGGAGCTATGAATTAATATTGATTTGCTTTCTCAATATTCCGTTGACAGTTCTACTGTAGAAAATATTCCTTCGCTTACATAAAGTTCAGTAATTTATAAGTCATGTCTTTCCTGACCAAACGAATAGGCCTAGGTGGCCTAGGGTAGATCATGCTTACTGAGTTTATCTCTATTGTATCATCACGTAAATAATAAATAAACAACATTTTATTTATTTCATTAGTCACACAATTTAATTACTATTTTAACACAGTTATACAGTAATATATAGCACTTATCAACTAGTTCCAACAGTATCACTGCCCGCAACACTATTGCGCCCTGTGTTGTGGAGACCAGACTTAAGTGTGACATCAGGTGTTACTGTGGTCAAATGCATTTTTAATTGTAAAAGAAAGTGATTGAATACACAACCTATTCTCGTTTAATACTTGAATATTATTTTCTTTTTCTGTACATGTTTCAATATATTTATATTGTTCGCCAACTAGCTTGTATAATCTAAAATCCTTTTGGAAAATGTAGGTTCTTATTATTTTGTGCATAAATAAACATGAAAACTATCACCAGAATTAGTAGTATAATATATGTATCACAAGATAATGTATAAGATGTACACATCAGCTCCTGAACTAGCGAGTGCTTGGGTTCTCTCGAGTTATTACTTCGATTACGGAATGATTTATTGTGACGGAGCTGCTAATTAAACCCAGTGGGGTACACTGGAAACGAGATCGAGGGTCATTCCGTTGTTTATAAACACTTTTGTGATGATGTTACGATCTGAAGGACTAACTTTGTTTAAAGGAATAGGCATGGTGCTGAAAAAAAAGTAATTAGTCCGTCTTTTAGATTGTTAAAAAGTAAAAGACACGTATTCTTTCATTTGTAAATTAAACCAAAAATGACAAAGATATAGCCCACTAAAATTACGCGTGACGTCAGATTTAGGGAGATTTTTCGCAAATGAGTGACGTCAAAGACCACCACTCCTACATTTTGATGCCTTGTATCTTTATTAGTTTTTCTTTAAATGAAAAAAGGAAAAATATGTGTCCAATAAATTTTTATAATCTAAAATACGGACTAAATATTATGTAATTATTTTGACCCTGGAATCATCCCTATTGTAGTAACGGAGTTGTCCCTACGAAAAGTGTAAGAACCTCTTCCTCCGAGCTGGGTGATCATGTTTGGAAACCGTAGTCTGTAAAACCATATTGGTTTCTTGCACATAGTCGTATACTAAGCGGATGAAAACTTGTGGTTAGCGGATTTAGAATAGAGCCACCGCATCTCTTGACTTAGTTTTTGTAGAAGACGACTAAGGGAATATCAGGAAACGGCATGCAGTTGTGTTTACCTGGATACAAATAAAACCTACTGCGGTCACCTACCCGCCTGCCAAGCGTGTTGACTGAGTCAAATCCCCCAAATGAAATTGTCATTGAAGGATGACTGTGTCCAGGAATGGATGTTTGCTGGCTGTTGATAAGTATAAAGTAACGTATGACATTAGTGAACGGGCAACCTAATACCAAGTGGTACTAAATGGTATCTCATACATGTTTGACGAGTTGTATCTTAGTGATTTATAAAAAAAGGAAAACTTTATTACAATGGATATTACAACAACACATCGACAACACACATAATTACAAGGAAACACAAAATACAAAGAAAAATTAAAAATAAAAAAAATACAGAAATACATAGAAATTTTTTAAAATAAACCCTTTGATATTTGTATTGGTTCTTCATTAATTTGTTCAATTTAATTTCTCACGTCCTTTCACTTTTGTTACTGATTAAATTTAAACTGGTTCACTTAATTGCTTCAAGTTTTTCGAGTACTATTTGGCACTTCCTTTGATCTTGTGTTACATAGTGACCTACACTTTCTATTCTAATAATTAACGACTATTAAACGGAACGAATGCTTTTAATGGTGATTTTATGGGTACTTTAAGAAGTCGCGACAACTGTATAACGATACAACTTCCTTAAATAAATAGTGTTTGTAAGTTGTTTTGAGTGTCTATAAAATATATATGGAGAATATAATATCACGTAAATGAGAACTAACATACCATTTGAGACATTATTGTACATAAACATAAATGGTAACTATAAAATTGAAATTGGAGTTGGGTAATTAATACGTACAAAATAATAGAGAACACCACACAATTGACCCAATCGCAAAGTAAGGTCTTTTGACTAGCACGACATAGGGATAGAAAAAAGTGACGATCAAGTTCTCAATAGAAGCTACATTCTGAATCCGGTAGTGAAGTCACTTTACACACAATTTACCACTTTGGAAGAGTCTCAGTCGCGCAAACTATTCAGTTTAGAAAAAAATGATGTTAGAAACCTCAACATCATTTTCAAATACCTATCTATAGATAACCCACACGTATAGGTATGATGAAAAAAATATTTGAGTTTCAGTGCTATGTATGGGTAATTGGGTAACCCCAAAAATTTTGGATTTTTTTCTGTTTTTTTTAAAATCTTAATGCGGTTAACAGAATACATCTACGTACCAATAATGTAGCTCTTATAGTTTCGGAATAAACTGGCTGTGACATACGGACGGACAGACAGACAGACATGACGAATCTATAAGGGTCCCGTTTTTGCCATTTTGGCTACGGAACCCTAAAGAGCAGGCAACTATATTCTGATTGTAATATTAAGAACGCAAGCCTTTTTTAACGTCCGCTCAAATTTTGACAAACTTTATGACCAACTTCAAGTACCTAGGTAATGTATGATAAATATTTTACCTTTGCGAATCCTCCATAGCACAAATAATTGAACGAAGATCTTTGCCCGTGGTGTGTCTACATTAGTTATCGTTTAAATCTATTGTTTAGTCCGGTGCCCGAGAATTTCTATTTAGCATTAGAAAGGTGGTTGATAGCGAGAGGTTGAGCAGCTGTTACGTTTTGTAGTGTGGTCCTTGTTACAAGAGTTCATGGTTAACTTTGTCCCTCGGTCCGGGCCATCCCGCCAGTTCCTAATACAAGCGCTGCCCGTCTAAGCAGGCCCAACTCAGTTGGGCATTCGATGTGTCGCCTTCCGTCGACGCCCAGACCGGGGGTGGTGTAGAGTCAGCGCATTTAGGCCGCTCTCGTTCCGTCGCCTCCTTCAAACATCGCTCACCAAGTTTTCTTCGACGCTTTCATCTGTCGCAAGAGTTCCGGCAGATTGTGCGACAGTGACGAGGACAGTGCGTTCATTGGCCCAGTCACAGAAATGCCGATGCGTATGTTCTGCTGCTTTCATGTCCCCCGATGATATTTTTTTTATAGAGGGGAATGCGTTAGGCACCTTCATGCCATCTCCGGGGGGAGGCGGCCTGGTGTGTGGGACTCACACCTCCCAAAGAGGGAGGGCATGCCCACTAAACCCCCCTGTGTCGCTAGTGGGCAGCAAGTTGCAGTGACACGGGTCGCCGAAGCATACGGCCACATCCCTGCCTGCCCTGGCCAGCCGCAGATGATAAGCGGCCAGCACTTCTGGTCCGGGGAGGGAAATACCCCTGCCCCCGGTCCCATGATGACCTAGGTCAAATGGTACGTCACCACCCCCACCGAGAGAGCGCCGCATGCATTCCAAAGAACTGGCTCTTCGCTAACTTAACTTATTTACAACAGGTGGTAGACGATACTCGTCATCCTTAGATGCCTTAAGCTCTATATCCTCCCGAAAAGGATTAAGTGCTAAAATCCTTCATAAACTATTCCGCTTCTCACTTGCCCCGCCGACCATAGAAGTCAGTGCGCCCTATTTAAATCAGCACGGCTCCACGACTCGGGCACGCAAATGCAAATTTTATCTCGATTGGGAGTGAAACTGTCCCCGCAACATTTCCAATGCCTGGACTGTGGCGACCAGTACCCTGATATACGAGTATAGACCCCTTTCTAATTTTCAACAGTGGTACTTTCTAAGAGAATTATATCACACTAGTGCTTAAGACGGTTTTACATAGTTGCTCTGCAATCGTTTTCAAATTAGTTGAGAAAACTGCGTTTATTTGAGTAGGTTTAAAAAAACACTCAAGCCGTCAATATTGGATCTACCAGCGCGGTCCAGTTAACATAGTGTTCTCACAAAAAGAATCGTACAAGTAACTCTTACCAAATAATGATTACATTGATAATGTTACATTTTGAACATTGTCGTCGTCTAGTGAAAGGGCAGCAAAGTCCTTGCATTAAAAATTTTGGCAGCATTCGAAATTGGATCCCGATCGACTTTGCGAGGCCTATTTATAGATGTCTTATTTGAAACAAATTTTAGCCGTGATTTAGATACATATGCCTTATGTTATTGATTCTTTCTGAATGACGAAGTGAAATACTAAAAAATCAAAAATAGTGTAAGTTTTTTCAGTGGCCAGAAACCATATGAAGCTCATTTGTTTATATCGCCTTTAATACACTGAAAGAATGCTTCTTTATAGTAGGGGAGCCCGGGATGCTAAATCGGGATTTACTCGAGCACTATAGAGACCTATTCGATTGCGAAGCTTAGATAATTAGAAGAAAAAAATGTTATGTAATATATACACTTTCATTGGTGGGGGGAGCGGCTATAAATTTTCAAAAATGTAAAAAAAAACCGATGCATGGACATACTGGAGCGCGTCAGATATTGATAGCATCAATGTTTTACGTATTTTGGAAGATGTACGTATGTTAATCTGATTGTTTCCATGGTGGGGGTAGTCATACGTAAGGGTTGAAATCGATAAAAAAAAAAACTTAATCGAGCGCGTCAGATTTTCTAAGGGGGTGTTAAGTGAACCTAAAAAAAAGCGCTTATATAATAATCTGACGATTTGGATGTGACCCAAACTCGCGGCCATTTTTAAACTGTGTAAAAAAAAATCGCCATTTTGAAATACTCGAGCGCGTCAGATTAAGATATATATGGTTCATCTATATACCCTAAACGTGCTGTCTCATAATCTGACGATTATCTAGAGGGATTCGCCTAATCTGACAATTGAAAAAAAAATTTTTTTTATTTTTTCGAATCTTTTAACTTACCAAATTGAAAAGATGAAAAAATAGCATGCAAATAAAACAGTCTATACTTTTTAAAGTACAATAATTTTATTTTCGAACAACCGGTTTATTCCGACGATATTCTAATACATTTATACATTTTTGTAATGTTTCTAGTGTAAATTTCACCGCAAAACACACACTTTACATTAATGTCACTCATAAGTAGTCACTTTTTTTAAATTTATATTCATATAATTAATATGAAAATCATCATTCAAGATCAGACGCTACAAATACGTTGTACAATACCATCTGCGCAATCAGCTGTCGTGGCGTCATGGCAACAGAAACCAGAGTGGGGACGGAGTGAGAGAGTCATAGATAGAGAAAAAGTGAGAGGCGGAGTGGGGAATACAGGGATTACGTAGCTGCACGCATTAAGCTTTATTAATTAGTTTTCCTTACTTCGGCTTATGGAAATCGTCAGATTATATATTTTTTGTGAACGTTGAATTATTTCCTTCAAAATAAAAAAAAATTTAGCCACGCTCGAGAAAGTCGAGATGACGTTTTTTTTTTACAAGTTTGTAACCCAGTAACTTCTTATCGACAATCGGAAATTGTCAGATTAGTGGAATATATACTTTTTAGCATGTAACTAACTCACCCTACCTTAATCTGACGCGCTCAAGAATTTCTGATGATCAACTTTTTTTTACTAATCTGATCCTTTATCCTTGACGGGCGGCCGCATTTACGGGACTCATGTTTGTTGGAAGTATTTAATCGGGTACAAGGTATCTCCCTATATGTTAATCTGCCGCGCTGTAGTAACTCCCGAAATCCCCCCTTGGGCTCCCCTACCATTAGCAATCAATTAATAGTATTATTTTTTACACTGAGAAGAATGCGATGAGGTATTGGCCCAGGTCAATAGGCCGTCTGAAACAAATATCTTTAAGCAGTTCTTATTTGAAATCATAAATTAAACGTTAGTTATCAAACAAAGACGTCAAACATCTAATCGTTACTTTCCATCGATGGCTGCGTTTAAATTATTGCTTTCCTCCGCTGTATCTCAATTTGTTTCATTGAAACATATCTTTTCATCAAATGATTAATTATTCGGATAAGAAAATATCGAGTTTGGTGATTCGATAGTTTATCTGTTTGTATTTTAATGGGCAGAAATCTGGAATGGAATAGTAATCAATTAGAGAGTTTGTCCATATACGTGGGTATTCATCATCATCATCATCATCATTTCAGCCCACATCTACCCACTGCTGAGTATAGGCCTCTTCTTTCATCCGCCACCTTACACGGTCCCTCGCCAACCTTGTCCAATGTTTCCCGGCCACCGCCGCTATGTCATCCGACCATCGGGACGTGGGTATTACTTCGTAATAAATAAAAGCGAGGAGCTACGCCCTGCAATCGCTAACAATTGGAGAGGCTTATGTCCAGCTAGTGATAGACTTATGATGATGATGCAATAAAAGCCTACCTTAGTTCTTGTTTTTTTATAACAGCATAACCTGATCCCCTTTGACTGATGAAGTTTCAACAGTCTAGCTAACGCGGTCCTTGAGATACAGCTTCGTGACAGACAGACAGACAGACAACGAAGTCTTAGCAATAGAGTTCTGTTTTAGCTTTTGGGTGCGGAACCCAAAAAAAGTACCTTTGAGTTTTCTTTTCAATACGGGTTTGCGCTTGACTGCAATTCACCTGATGGTCAGCGATATCACAATCTACGATGGAGTGCGCTCATGTAGCAAAACCCGGTTTACTCTCGTCTTGAACATCGGAAGATTGTGCGTATCAACAGTATTGGTTTAAAGAAATCTACAAAATACCACGGTTCACTGGACGAAAGCTTAAGTAGGTAATGCGGTCTTCCGTGTAGTTTACGATTGTACAGTTTTACGATCTCACCGATTTTATCGTCCGACTCCTCAATGCCAGCTCTTTTATTGGTATTTCAGTAAAATGGAATGAAGTCATTATTTTTGTCAAGTGTGACAATGTATAAATTGCGTTTCTGTTTTTTCTTTTCATAGTTTATTTCCTGCGCAATTAGTAGCTAAGTAATGGTTGTGGGCTCTTTGTTTGTAAAAATTAAATAGGAACGGATTAGTGAATTATAATTAATTATTTTATCTTTATTGCACTATAAATTATAATTGTGCTATAAACTAGTGTATAAAGGGCGATCTTAATTCGTCATAGGTATTCTCTGCGATCGCCAACCCGCCAGCCCAGCGTGGCGATTATGGGTAAAGGTGACAGGTAACTGACTAGTTACTTGCCTGTTGTCACGGCCACTTGGGCTTCTCTCTCGCTTTCCATCAGGCGTAGGGAAGCCTAATGGCGACATAATTGTCGAGCTACTATGAAAAAAAGCCTCCAGATGTTTGATTGCCGAGGTGGCGTACAACTGGAGAGCTTTAGTCTATCTTTTAGCTTATTCAAAAATAAAAGACACGTATTTTTTAATTTGTAAATTAGAAAGTTACAGCCCGTTGAAATTACGCGTGACGTCACTCGGTGAGGCATTTTTACAGGACCGAGTGACGTCAAATACTCTCACGCCTAAATTTTGATGCCTTTTATCTTTGCTATTTTTTATTTTAATGAAAAAAGGAAAAATATGTGTCCAATACATTTTTATGATTTAAAATGCGGACTTAATATAATGTAATTATTATGACCCCCAAAACATCCCTATTAATATACGAGTAAGTTATATAAATGCGAAAGTAACTCTGTCTGTCACGCATTTGCTCCATGCTCCTTCGTCTGGAATCTCAACTATTTGCCGCCTCTCCTACGCAAGTGAGCTGGTGGCTCTTTAGCCACAATTATTATTTTGGTGTATAAAGGTGCTGCCTCACTACGTGCCATCACATGCATAGAGAAAATGTATGACTTTTATTGATTTACTAGCTGTGCTCGCGACTTCGTCCGCGTCGAATAGTTATTTTTTCCCCGTTTTTTTTTTATATTTTTTATTATTTCTTCGCTCCTAATAGCTGCAGCGTGATGTTATATAGCCTAAAGCCTTCCTCGATAAATGGTCTATTCAACACAAAAAGAATTTTTCAATTCGGACCAGTAGTTTCTGAGATTAGCGCGTTCAAACAAACAAACAAACTCTTCAGCTTTATAATATTAGTTAAGATTAAAATTGGTTTATCTCTCTCGAAAATGCGTTATTGCGTAACGTAAACCACACGATGATGGAAAAGAATACAAATCACAGCCATTTCTGCTGTGGCTGACGTCATAAGAAGCTTCTCAGCCTGTAGGGTTTACCTGTCAAGTGAGTTTAGCCGCGTTTTGCGATCAGCGCGAATTGACAAGATATTTATTTACAGATCTACTCGTCCGTTGCTGTGACGGTTGACTTTCCTTTTGTTTTCCATCAGGTGAGTCGACGCAATATGTTCTTTTCTTTCATTCATCCGTCAAGGTTCCAACCACTCCCTTCTCAGTCATGATGATTTCAGCATATCATAAAGAGAGCCCTACACATAGCGAATCTTCGCTCGAATTGAGTCGCCCGTCCGGGGAAGGACATCCGTCGTATATAATACCGCAGCCAAATGACCTCCGCGTCGTGTTTCTGCCCATGAGTAGGGTTTCCGGAGCTCGTGAAGGGTTAGGGTTGGGCCGGCATGGCGGTGGCAACTGACAGGTAACTGACCAGCTACTTGCCAGTTGTCACAGCGACTTGGGCTTCTCTTTCGCTTTCCATCAGGCGTATGGAAGCCATTTTGTCGAGTTACTATAAAAAAAATCTCTTCTTCAATCTTCCTTCGTCCTCAACCCTTCCACCCAGTCACACTCATATTAATTAAAGTCTTGGTCACAGGCAACCACTTTGCTGTGCCATTATAAAAAAAATCGGCACAGTAGTGAACCAGCGCCTTAACTCCAGTCCACGACCCATTTGGAGCGTCTTAACTAATAAACCGTATCCAATTGAGCCCATCAGCCCAATTGGTCTTAATACAGGGATTGCTCATGACCAAACGCGTTGCGAAAATTTTTAATTGCTCCCAACCGACATTCAGGGCGTTGGTACGTAATTAATTGGTCCGGACGAATGATTAATATGCCATTTCTTATTAAGTATGTAGATTTTTTCTGGGTAGGTACTCGTAAGTATTTTTTTTTTATGCGAGAGGCGGCAGACGAGCAAGTGTGATGCCTGATGGTAAGCAGTCGACACCGCCCATGGACACCCGCAGCTCTAACCGAGTTTAGGGTCGCTCATAAGTAGCCTCATAAGCTGGTTGGAAAAAAATAAAAGCTTTGATAGGCTTCGGTAAAGCTTTATTTATTTAATAGTTGTATCCGCAACTTCATCATCATCATCATCATCAGCCTATTGCAGTCCACTGCTGGACATAGGCCTCTCCAGTTGCTTGCCACCTAGGGCAAACATCTGAAATCAAACGTGAAAGTTCTATATCTTATGTAATGTATTTCCAAAGATGTTATTGAAGCTGCGAACTTCATACTCGTAATTAAGAAAATGAACCCGAAATTGAGTATGTAAGCCGTTCAATTTCTACGTATCTACAGTCAACAGAAAAGTAAATAATGCCTTTGATTCCTATATCGAAGTGATAAGGTATATTTTTGAACAGAACTGATAGTCGACTTTTGCTGTAGACCGTACGCTTTCTTACCAGGTCACGTTTGCGGGCACAAATAGTGGAATAAGGACTTAGTGTCCAAATTACTGATCTGGCTTGGTTCCAGGTTCGATCCCAATGGCTCTGTGCACTCCTTACTAATGTGAGATAAGTATTGATTCAAAGAGCTAACTAGAAGATAGTTAAGAAAGTGTTTGATGGTATAGAGTTCAAAACAACATTAAACTTTCACAGGGAACAAACCTACATTTTCAACACATAAATGTAGGTATAGATATTTATGAAAATGAATCCGCAGCCTTGACTCTCTATACTTACAATGATTCATCTGTAAACTAGCGTACCGCCCTAGCTCCACTTCGGCTATTTAAAAAAGCACATCAGATAATAGTTATCAGTGTTTCTATATTAATATGGATGTTTTATACCTTCCTCTTGAATCACTCTATAACTTTAAGTATCTAGCAATATTGTAGTGAGACTTATTCAACATTAATCATCATCATCATCAGCCCACATCAGTCCAGCTTGACATATGCCTCTTCCAATACTCGCCACTTCGATCGGTCCCGGGCCTCTCGCATCCAGCATTTGCCAGCTGTCCTGCGCAACATTAATATTAAGACCAAATGTATCCACTTAAAATGCAAACAAATGTTTGAGTTTGAGTAAAAAAAGAACCGTTGCGTAGTTTTGAAGATCTAAACATACTTACATAGGGTCAGACAGACAGACAAAAGCGAAATTGTTGTATACTACGTATTGATACGACCTTAGTTTGAACAGAGTATTCACAATGTTTCATATGTAAATAGGCAGTTTTTCCATGTATCCCACAGTCAGCGATATTAAGCACATGGTGTTGAAATTACTATATCTGGCTCTGGGCCAGGGTACGCCGCCATCTACTAATGTCCGCGTTAACGTTATCAAAATGCACTTTGCATCAGCTTTCGTACTGCGCTGGGGAAAAACAAGGATATCAAATTATGCAACGAACTTTAATGGTTATGATGGGATTCCAATGCAAATGTTCATTGCTAAATACTATCTACAATGGAGAAGGATATTGTGCCTATGAGCAATCAGCATTCGTAGGTTATAATTAAACCTTTAATTATTATTATCATCAACATCATATCCTGCAAACATAGGTCATCTAGATAGATAGATACCTAGATCTCCTGTAGCTTAATGGATCATAAGATCCATTATAAAATCACTCGTATTCTCTTCTATTTAATCTAAGTAGGTATGTTATACTTCATAAATATGCATGTAGGCACATAGGTTATTCCAGAAACAATTGGTCTACCAATTGTTTAGAAATTTAGTGGAACTGTAATTTTTATGAATATATCACATGTTTATCATCATGCAGAATACAATCATTGTGACTAAACAATTTTTGAAATTTACTTAAAATTATTACTTTAAAGTGCATGATAATAATACTATACTCGTATAACTAAAACCATGTTATTTCAAAGCAAACAAACTATTTTAAGTTTCATCATTAAGCACAAACATCGTCAATGAAATTTGACAAGTTTCGAATCGTTATTTGTAAGTTCAAAATCCGCCAAGAGTCCGGGATAAAATTTATAAGACTATACAAAATCGACTCTGAATTATTAAAATAATAGTAATCTATTCGAACAAAAGTAAATTACGACATCGAATCCAGACGAGATGATATGTTTTGGCTATTCGATACCAATTAAGCTCAAAAACTGATAAAAGCAATTTTATTCTCTAACTTCTCAAGCAATCTTCGATAATCTGTGCAACGATTTTGTGTTTCTTTGATACAAATTCGACCATTTAAAGTTCGGTGACTATCAAACCGACGGCAATATATTCTCATTAACGTCAGATGTATCGGCATTTTTTGTTAGCCTTATCAAAATCGCGAGCCATTAATTTAATTAAGGCATTCCTGACGACGCTCCCATAGATTCCGATACTTACTGAAACATTTCACAAATATTTGTTCCACTCCTTTTTGTTTTGGTTTCGACGGACTGTCCAAAGAATTTTAATTAATTCAAACTTATGTTGGAAATTTGTGATGGGAATGTGTTGGTTCTGAAAATGGATGAGGTTTCGTAATTGGATAAGGCCGTGGTTCCATTAGACTTGTAGTGGTGAGTCGGCTGATTGTTCGCCTACGTTTGACATAATACTTGCTAACTAACGGCCGTATTCACAAACGTTACCATGCGACGAGCGGACGCACAGTACCCAAAAACCTATTCATAGACAACATTGAATGCCGGTCGCCATAGTAAATGCTTTACTTCACATAGTGTTGTTAGTTTTTATAGATAAGTATTGTTTGTAAATACCTACGAGTTTTAATTAAATTCAACGACGTACTGAAACGTAATAGTTCAAACGAAACGCCGCAAAATGCGAACAGGTATCATACGGACGCTCCATCCAAAATATATAGAGAGGTGGACAGGCAAACAGTTAGTTGATGACTGTAATGTCGTATAGAGACACGAGCTAAGCTTATTAACCTATCACGCTATCGCCTAATCTATTTCTAAGTGAGTTCTAACTTTGACATCAGCTACAATTTTTATTATTATAAGTTACACGTACAGTTCACATTATGGCATAATATGTTATTTTGTTATTTATAAATGTTAATAATTCAGGATAGTAAT
This sequence comes from Conogethes punctiferalis, assembly GCA_031163375.1. Classification (NCBI taxonomy): domain Eukaryota; kingdom Metazoa; phylum Arthropoda; class Insecta; order Lepidoptera; family Crambidae; genus Conogethes; species Conogethes punctiferalis. The sequence continues at coordinate 19,245,511 of CM062081.1, read as the reverse complement.
TTTTTGCCATTTCTTTAAAGATACTTAGAAAAGGTAAGATGTTTGTCGTTATCATATAACCCGATCAAAAAAATAAATAGTTTAAGCACTTGTGTCGTGTAAATCAAAATTAACGTGCCTCGGACAAATCGTCATCGTCATTAGCCTTTATCAGTCCATTGCTGGACATAGGCCTCCCCCAATGTTCGCCACTGACAAATAAATAATACCCCGACCTGACCTGAAGTTTGTATGTCTTGGGGAACAAAGAATCCGGCAAGAAGTTCCATAGTTTGGCCGTTAGCACTAAAAACTAGAAGCAAAACGCAAACGAGTCCTTGAGACTTGCACCATACAACGATGCCTTTTTGCCGTATCTCTACTCGTCCGATGGTAAAAAGTTATGTTGATATAGCTACCATCTACCAACGCTGGGTAGTTATTTAAAGGAGACCATTGCAATTGGAATAAAATGCCAAGGGTACTAAAAAAAGTTGTACGTCGTTTCACTCAAGTGTTCATTTATACAGTCTATTAATAAACTATCTAGAAAAGTAGATATCACACGGCTAAAGAAACCGGCGGTACCGGTTAGTAGACCTCCATACGAGATGTTTGAAAATAAAATAGGACTTTGTTATCCGTTGAAAATGTAGAGTGATCACTATAGCTGATGAATGTTGATCGTTATAACCATCTACATATATCAAGACAGACCGGTACTCGCTTCTAATGAATAAAGGATCATAGCGAGTAATTTTCGCAGTAAGCTTACTCTGACTCTTATTACCCAAGTTTCGGGCCGTCACGCCTTCGTGACGCCTTAGCCACGCCTTCGTTAGCTGTGAGTTATCTGAATACCTTTAGTCAGATAACCCACAGCTAATCATCGACGATCGATCATCAACCTATTCCAGTCCACTGCTGGACATAGGCCTTCTCCATTTGTTCACCACTTTAAGCAAGCATCTGAAGGCTTTGCCCATAATCGCCACGCTGGGCAGGCGGGTTGGAGATTGCAGAGGGTAGCCCCTTGTTTCGGTGACACTGTTGCCCGGCATACGCTACAACTACGCCTTCAATCGTGATGGTTATACCGCCACCAGTCGATTGTCAGAGAATCGTTAGTTATTCGGCAGGATGTACAGTGGGGCAGGTGAAGGTGGCTTGGAGCGAAAAGATGATAAGTGCTACCTTAAATCCCCAACTCGATGTGTAATCCTACTAATATTATAAACGCGAAAGTTTGTTTGGATAGATGGATGGATGTTTGTTCCACTTTCACGCAAAAACTACTAAACGGATTTTAATGAAACTTTACAGGAATATAGTTTGTACATCAGGTTAACACATAGGCTATGTTTTATACGAATATTCACGCGGGCAGAGCCGCGAGCAGCAGCTAGTACATAATATATCAAACTTGTCCTAGATCATACACCGACTCTTCGCCTTCCATACAAAGATCTATGGCTAACGAAGCTTAGCACAAGTTATAACGTGATAAAATCCGAAACTTCGGAAATAAATTCGGGGTAGGCCCTTTTTTGTGTGACACACTCAAAATTTCCTTAAATCAATTAGATTTTGCGGTTTCCTTGAAATGAGCGCTTGAAAATACAATTTGTAACATCTATTGGTTGTGATTAAAGGGTCGATTATGAAGACTGGGAGCGTCGCATACTTCGCCGTATTTTGAATTTTACTTGTGATTTTAAACGTTTAAGTCATATGATAATCATATCATTAATATCAAATAATTTAAGTAAAGACTTAGGAGACTAGCCCGCTGCTGGCTCATTTTGTAGTAGTAGTTCATTCTGATTTCTGAACCAAGGATCGTGGGTTCGATCCTCACTTGGGACAAGCGTTTGTGTGATGAAAATTCGTGTTTGCTCCATGTTTGGGTGTTGGTATATATTTGTGGTACGTTCGTTGTTCTGAAACTATAAGTGCTACTTACTTTGGGATCGGAGCAATGTATGTGATGTAGTCTGTTATTTTATGAAAAAAAAAACTATTAATCTTGAAATAACGTTATTTACATTTGTCATTAAATATGGGCATTTCAACATATATAATTATACGAGTCTTGTTACTACATCTTTGGTCCGATCGTAAAGATTGACAGTCAGATTACAGTGACGATGAGAAGAATTCGTGTGTGAATGAGCTCTGCTCTGCATTTCGTATAACGATAACGTCGAATGAAATAAAACTTTTGTTGTTGCGTTTGTTCAAAACAAAAATATAAACTTTGTGCTTTTGTGTAGACGATACCTACTTAACATTTGAAGAAAAAGACATAATTAAGAAAGTCGTATCGCAATAAAAGAATTGCGATAATAAAAGTGGACTGATTAGGTTCAGTGATGTTTGCCCTAACTTTGGGTCAATGTAAAAGTGTGGGATTTTGGGATTTTTGTAGAGACTTCTCAGGGCTATTGTCCCACTCGGGAAGAAATCTAATTTCGGCATGGGAGTTGTTAATACTAAACAAATATTGGACCAGCCAACTGCCACTTCAGCTGTCTAATCCGATGAGCTATGTCGATGACTTGGTTTTCTGTCGGATCACCTCATTTCAGATATGACAGAGACACGTCGAGAATAGCTTCTGGGGCGTGGTCTTTTTGCCCTCTCTGGGGATTGGTAGTGTAGAATATTTCCTTTACACTGTCGTTTTAAATTACCAGCGCGGTTCGCCCCGCCGCCTACAAACCGCCTAAGTGTCCATTTCAGCTCCGCATGTCAACGGAGTAGGGCACAAACGAGTGTTTCGAATTCACATACGAATTTTACACTAAGAAACACTAGTTACCTACTAAAGCCAATGGTCACTCATAAAAGAATAGTTCAAACCACAGGACGCGCGGTCTTTTTGCCCTCTTTGCACGTTGGTGGTAGGTATAGGATATTTCTTTTGCACTGTCGTTTGCCATGAAGATGTTCGGCCCGTCTGTAATGCCCCGTCTGTAAGGCCTTATTCACAAACGTTACTACGCGTCGCGCTAACGCACAGGTTACCAAAAACCTACAGGATTTTGGACACTGTGCGTCCGCTCGTCGCATTGTAACGTTTCTGAATACGGCCGTACGTTACAGGCCTATATGTCATGATGGGTCGGATGCACTGTTTTGAATTCCACAATCCAATTTCAAAAAGAGTTTTAAGAGTTCAAACCACAGGACAAAGTGCTTACTCGTAAAAGTGGTCGGCATTTGTTTTGAAAGTAAAGGATTGTATCTCGACGGGCAACATCTGTTTCTGCATATCTGGTGGCGCCCGGGCAACAGTTGAAGAACTTCCCACGGTCATTGAAGCTATCTTTTTCTACAAAGCCCCTTTTAGTTTCAGCTTCAAAGTAATGGAAAACAGATGAACTTTTTCAATTAGGTTTCTGATTAAGAATTGAGTTCGCTTTTAGAGTGGCTTTTAAAAGAACACTGCGTTTTTAAACTCTTTTGCCTTATTTTTAGTTTAATTATGTGACTTTGTTCTAGTGGAAGATTGCAATCGACCAGGCATCGTAAAATATTATAGTTTAGAACTTTCTTTATAAATTTCTAAAGCTATAGGTATATATTTTATCATAAAATATACCTAAATGCTCTTAATTAAGCATCACACATCAAAGCAAAGGGGCACCTGAGGTTGTAAATTAATTAGTTTAATTTTTAACAAATTATGGCACAAAAATAAAAGACTTAGCTTAACTGCCGGCTGCGCTTTAAGGGGCCGTTCAAGTATTACGTAAGCACTGTGGGGGGGGCGGGGGGTCTTTGCTTTGCTTATTTTGGATGACATGGGGGGTGGGGGAGTCTAGATGATGATTACGTCATCTTTATTTATTTTCTTTTTAACACAAATGGCAATCCTCACATTCTGTTTGCTTGAAATCGAAATGTATTTTCGGGGAATTACCTACAAATAAATGCATACGTTTAGTAGGGTTGCCGAACTTTGACAAAAAAATCGATTCGAACCGGTGCCTTGAAGATCGATTCAAAAAGGAAACGATGATATAAGATAGATCTATTAAAAATCGATCTCGATTCTCGTACGAAAAGTTGTATTACACTGAGGAAGTGTTTTGGCTGATGGCTAAAGAAAAAAAACATTTTACCACTTTGGAAGAGTCTCTCGCGCAAACTATTCAGTTTAGAAAAAAATCATGCTAGGAACCTCAAGGAACATCATTTTTAAATACCTATCTATAGATACCCCACACGTATAGGTTTGATGAAAAAAAAAATTTTGAGTTTCAGTTCTATGTATGGGAAACCCCAAAAGTTATGGATTTTTTTCTGATTTAATTTTAAAATCATAATGCGGTTAACAGAATACATCTACGTACCAAATTTTAATAATGTAACTCTTATAGTTTCGGAATAAACTGGCTGTGACTTACGGACGGACAGACAGACAGACATGACGAATCTATAAGGGTCCCGTTTTTGCCATTTGGCTACGGAACCCTAAAAATCACCAATATCTCGGAAAATATACATTTTACGAATTTTATCTACAGAACAAAAAACGTTTATTTTATCCATATTTATGCAGAGAACTAAAAAAAACCAGCCAAGTGCGAGTCGGACTCGCGCACGTAGGGTTCCGTACCACTGATTGAATGAAAAAAATTAGGTAATTTGATTTATGATGTTTAAAAAAAACTACTGTCTAGATTTCATTCAAACTAATTTCGTTAGTAGTTTACATAGTAATACACATCATATATTTTTTTCAGTTTTATAGTACCCATATTTTAGTTACGAAGAAGTTACGGGGGGGTGGGGGGACACACATTTTACCACTTTGGAAGAGTCTCTCGCGCAAACTATTCATCTGAGAAAAAAATGATGTTAGAAACCTCAACATCATTTTCAAATACCTATCCATAGATACCCCACACGTATGGGTTTGATGAAAAAAAAATTTTGAGTTTCAGTTCCATGTATGGGGAACTCCAAAAGTTTCGGATTTTTTTCTGATTTTACTTTAAAATCTTAATGCGGTTAACAGAATACATCTACGTACCAAATTTTAATAATGTAGCTCTTATAGTTTCGGAATAAACTGGCTGTGACATACGGACGCACAGACAGACAGACAGACATGACGAATCTATAAGGGTCCCGTTTTTGCCATTTTGGCTACGGAACCCTAAAAATGAGTTAACTTGAAATTCAATTTTGGTCAAAAATTTTTTAGGTCCTTAATTCCATAGTGCCCCTAAGGCTACACTCCAACCAAAAAAAAAAATATTCTAAAAATCTTTACGTAAGCATGGGGGGAGGGGGTTAGAGCTTTGCTTACTTTTGCTGACAAGGGGGGTGGGGGGGTAAATAACTGTAATAAATCTGCTTACGTAATACTTGAACGACCCCTAAGCTCCCAAAACTAAAATAGGATAAATTTTGTTTAATCTAAATATATAAAACTCAAAGGTGACTGACTGACTGACTGACTGACATAGTGATCTATCAACGCACAGCCCAAACTACTGGACCGATTGGGCTGAAATTTGGCATACGGGTAGATGTAATGACGTAGGCGTCCGCTAAGAAAGGATTTTGATCAATTCCACCCCCAAGGGGATAAAATAGGGGATGAAAGTTTGTATAAACCTTTGTGAATTTTAAGCCGATTGGGCGAAGAATGTGCATGTATAAAGCTACTATGATGTAGGCATTCGCTAAAAAAGGGTTTTAATCATTTCAACCCCCGAGGGGATAAAATAGGTGATGAAAGTTTGTATAAAACTTTGTCAATTTTAAGCCGATTTGGCTAAGACTTGGCATGTATAAAGCTACGACGTGCTATGACGTTTAAGCATCCGCTTAAAAGAATTTTGATCATTTCGAGCCCCAAGGGGATAAAATAGGGGATGAAAGTTTGTATGAAACTTTAAACCAATTCAATCAGTCAATTTTAAACCGTTCGGGCTGAGACTTTGCATTCATAAAGCTATACCATGATGTGGTAGATATTGCCAAGAAAGGGTTTTGATAAATTCCACTCCGAAAGGGATAAAATTTCAAAATTTTACATGAACCCTTTATGTCACAAAGCTATACCATGACGTGGTAGATATTGCCAAGAAAGGGTTTTGATAAATTCCACTCCAAAAGGGATAAAATTTCAAAATTTTAAATCGACCCTTTATGTGATAAAATAGGAAAAGAAAGGCCGAGAAATAAAATAGCCCAAAACTACTAATTCCTCTCAATAAATGGCGTTACCGGTCAAATTAAATCTAAATATATAAAAGGAGAAATGAAACTCACTGACTGACACACAGCCAGCGCACAACCTAAACGGCTAAGCTTAGGCACTTGAAATTTAGAAGGGACGTAGCTTAAGTACCGTAGAGGTGCACTAAGAAAGGAAATCCCGAAATTCCCACGGGAACTAGAATAGGCAAATGCATGAGAAATAGTTACATGTATTTATCGTAAAATTGATAAAAATATACTATGAACAGTGAAAACAAAATCAAAATTGGCTGAAAAATGGGCGAGATAGAGTCGTTGAAAATTAATATATCCGTCTCTCTCACGAAAACAGATTTTTCTATGGAGTTTGTATGGCGCGCACGGTACGTGACGTCATCCATATTCCCTATTATCGGGAAAATCTTGAAATTAGGCATGTAGGTACCTTGGTGATTTTCAGTTGCAACAAGATATTACAAACTTACCACGGGATCAGGAGATAGCGGGAAAACCTTTTGTATGAAAAATCTAAATCGCGTTAAGATAGATGATTGAAATTTGGCATGCAAAGTACCTTAATGAACGTAAAGATTACTTGCAACGCGATATTGCAAAATTCCAACGGGACCGGGAGTTACCGGGAAAAAACTTTTGAATGTAAAAATCTAAACACGCGGACGAAGTCGCGGGCAAAAGCTAGTATACAATAAATGAACTCTACACAGAGTAAAGGAAACCCTTTTAGTGTCCATTAAAAGTAAAATGTCGCTGTTACCTCACCGTTCCCTTTTTCTTTGCAGTTAATATAAATTTCAAAAGTAAACAGTCGAAAAAGTCCTTTCACTAAAACGTGTTTCGCTTTTGTTTTCGCAAAGTACTGTCGACCACGAAATGTTTAAGGAAAAGTGAAAAAAAATCTAATGTCAGTTTTTATGGGTGGATTTAACTCTGGAACTTCATCATCTGCTTAGCAAATAATAGTTAGACGTGCTACTGATTATAAAAAATAAAAATAGTTACAAAAGGTTTGTTCCTTTTGTAACTATTTTTTATACACTAGCTAGGTAAACTGAAAATGAGTTGTAGGTATTGAGTTTGTTTTGGGCGTACCTAAGGGTCTTTGAAAACGTGTTCATCTACTTTTGTAGTCGATTGTACATCGAGTTCTGGGTTTCACCCCTGAGACAGCAGACAGGGAATCAACTATTCGGTACTTTTCATCCAATTCGTATTAAATTTTTTGCTTGGATATCGAATAATAAAATAAGCTAGCTAGGAGCTCGCTTATCTCGCTTAAAACTGGCTCGATGGCTCCATTGGTAGTGGCTCCTGCCTTCTGAACCAAGGGTCGTGGGTTCGATCCCCACCCGGGACAAACATTCGTGTAATGAACATCTGCGTTTTTTCCGTGTCTGGATATTCATAATAAGCTGTGGATGCCTTCCCCTTGTCACAGCGACATGGTCTCCCTTTAACGTTTTCCATCAGTTTAAAAGGGTGTCGCCACGCTGTGCTACAATAAAAAAAAACCTACATCTATCCAGTTACGTACGTATCTAGCTGATCCTATACGCATTTTAACCCTTTGTTTGACGCGCTAAGCTCAGCATTGCATTAGCAAGCACGCGTAGCCCCCGCTTGTTATCTACGGGTATTACATGCTAACATGACTAGCATATCCTCGCCCACGCTCGCTTCGTAAAATGTATTTAAAATAAAATCAAGAGGTGTCAACTTATACTGGTTTTTGAGGTCTTTTGGACGCACGTGGGTAACGTGATGCTTTTAAATAATTGAGACTGCTCGTGTATGTATTTGTATTTGGATGTGACCTAGAGTTTCAACATAAAAGGGTGAGACAGATTCACTGTAACGTGGCCCGCGCTAGTTGCCGGCGTTTGGGTTTTATCCCTTAAACGAAGCGTGGAGAAGCATCTAACAAGCCAGCTAGGCGCGCGTAGAAATTCTCAATATAGAGATTTCCGTATCGGGATGTAAGGGAACGGACTATCATCTTTTCATGCCAAGCCAACCTCTCCTGCCTATGGTGCGTCCTGCCGAATAATATTGGCGGTATAACCAGCACAATTGAAGGCGTAGCTAAATACCACAGACCAATGACGGGCAGGAGCGTAACGGGAGCGAGAAGCTACGCCCTGTGATCTCCATCCCGCCTGCCCAGAGTGACGAATAACTGGAGAGGCCTATGACATGGAGGTGTAGCCAGATAGTTTTTTTCATTACTCAGGATTGCATCGTCTGCCCTGAAATGCTAAACGGTTAGGTACCGCCGCGCATAGACTACAATGCCAGGGGTACGGCTAAGTCACTGCCTGCCGCGAGGAAAGGACTCTCTTTATGTCACGTTTGCAGAAGTGCAAGTTCTTGCGATTAGGAAACATTGCGGCTGGGAGCTCATTCCAGAGCTTGCATGTACGCGGAAATACGATCGTTGGTAACGAAGAGTTTTTCATAGGAATGTTTCTAGATGGTACATATGAACCGTGCGGCGTGCCGTGATAACGAGTAAATAGTCTTGGCTATTTATCGTTATGTAGTGGTAAAGTGTACATACCACGTTACATAATAATGATATCAAAAACAGATCAATTAATTGGCCCAAGAGCATTCCGTCCGCGAGTGGCTCGGAAGACATTCCATCAATTTCGAAACTAATGGTGATGGTGAAAGGCTATTGTTTTCGATTCGATTCATGATATCGATACGCCTCTATCGGATGAGAGATCTGAAAGCATCGATTGCAATAAAGTAATTACGGTTGTTTTGTACACGTTCCTAATCTAGTTCAATGTGATTTGTACATTAAGGTAATGGTAGACTATGTTTCAGGTATACTTACTTAGACAATCACTACTAATATTATTAGGTCAACAAATAAGTAGTCGTAGTAATATTAGTATACGATGACTTAACTATCCCAGAAATATATCAAGATAGCACAGCGTAGTTTGCGTTGTCGCGTGGCTTAAAATTGCACTATGGTGCATGAAAATGTCAGTGAAAGAATCGCAGTTTATCAGTTGTAACATAAAATGTTATGTGTAATAGACAAACAATTGTTTGTCTTCGAATTCGAATTGATATCTTTCTTTCAAAATTTTTATTTCTTTCTTTCATATGTGTTTTCTAACCCTCGTATCAAGGAGAACGCGCAATGCAATAGAAATTAAGCGATACGTGTGCGTCGTTATTTCGAAAGTGCAGATATGGAATGCTTATTATACCGCAGCAGTATTCTTACGCCTAATACCACAGGGCCCCAATACCACAGAGAAACTGGCTCAATTACGCAAGATTAGCTTTTTATAGAGAAGTACATTAGGCGCCTTCACGATTCCGGGGGGAGTCGGCCTGATGTGTAGGACTCACGTCTCCCAGAATGATTTAAACCTCCCTGTGTCGCCAGTGGACAGCAACTTGCAGAGACTCGGGTGGCGAAAGTAACTTATCTTAGTTAGCGGTGGACGACTCGCATTAAATATTTAAGGATTAGCTCCAATAATTTAATCGTTTTTGGCACATAACTAAAGATCCCATTCTCAGCGAACTCTATAACATTAATTTTCCACTTTCATCTCCAATTACCGTAGTAATTGTACAAATTCTACGATTTCACGGGCAACTAATTTCCCTCTGTTTACGGTTCACCGCGATCGTCGCGGCACAATGATGAGACAAAAAGCCGGGGTTACAAAGCATACGCGGCCCGTGACAAATCGTCGGAACGGATAGACTGCAGTGATGTCTAACTATCGGCAGGTATAGCTATCGATACCTCATCATCAGCCGATGACAGTCCACTGCTAGGTAAAGGCCTCTCCAGTTGGTTACCACTTTGGGCAAATACCTGGGAGGCGTTATCATAATCGCCACGATGGACAAGCGGGTTGGCGATCGCAGGGCGTCTCCTCGTTCCGGTGACGCTGTTGCCCGTCATCGGCCTGTGTTATTTAGCTATGAGTAGGTACGCCTTCAGTCGCGATGGTTATACCTCCACCAGTCCGTTGCCAGAGCCTCATTTGTTATTCAGCAGGATGTACCACGGTTAGGTGAGGGTGGCTTGGAGTGTAAGGTTGATAGGTCAATCCCTCACATTGCATATCGATACCTAGTGTTTTGGAAATGAAGCGAGCATCTACAAGATACATTGGCCATTAAGTCATGGAATGCACTTCCAGTTTATATGTTTGCTTCCTCTTATCATGGGTTCTTTTTTGGCAGGACGTGAAGCGGCATCTTAGTAGGTCTTCGGTTGAGAGTGACAGGTGCGGTAGGTTCTTCATTGAACAGTTTGGATGATCTCAGTATTGAATTAGTGACGAAATCGTGAGGTTTTTGAGATTAATATAAAAGTAAACTATAGGAGCTTTGCAATTGCAACTATACATTTTTAATAAGCTTCATATAGACATCATATCCTATGAATTTGGTATCTACATCTAGTATATTTCAAAACAAAGTTGTGTCTTGCCGTAGTGCCCCTAAATATGATTTTTGTTCATTTTGAAGGAAATTATAAATTTCATCTCATCGATATCGATCAAATCCCATATTTATTACTTACTGTCTACAGTTCTGCCACCGTTTATTAAGCAACGCTACCAGACGGTTCCTGTCATTGTGTACCGCTAAACTACCGTGAATCACTCGGGTTCGCTCGAACTTCAATAACACGCGTTGAGGATTCCCACGGAGTACTACCGACTGCTGACATGTTTGCGAATAGCTGGGAAAGTAGATAAGTGTTTAAAGAAAATTACTGTAATTTTTATGCAAAGAGCCGTCGAAACCTTTGAATTGAATCACATCACATTTAGATTATGCTAAGTGATCTTAGTTGATTCGATATTTGACTGATTATAAGTATGAGTAAGCCTTTGATCTTGTTATCTCAAAGCGCATGAGATCAGAAGATTTCGGATTCTTTTGCAGTTGGGTTAATTTACTAAACTAACTTTTTAAAATTGTTTGATTTCAAAACCAGGGCAACTAGGTATAGTTAGATTGTGAATACAAATTCACAAGAACAGATTTTCGGAATTGAAATATATTTTAATTTGGTGTTACGGAGATTTGAACGTTACAGAGTTGTTGAATTGTATAAATTGTGGATTCTAGGTATATCTGTTTATAAATCTCTGATTAATTCCTCAGTTAAAATAAAAAACAAAATATGTGAAGATAAATCCTTATTAAAAAACAAAATGTACACAATTTAATTTGTTGAGATAGATGGACCTGCCAAGCTTCGTCGAATAAATCTTTTCCGTTAAAGCACATGCCATCCATCTATTTTTTAATCAAGAGAATTGCTTTGTTTTTGCAATGCCCACTCTTTGTTTCTACGGGTAGGTACCTACGGTAAAACGTTTATTTTCGTCACGTGACCAACAGTGCGTCACATCACTGCCTTTTATCCGAAATAAAACGCTAAAGGGAAAAAGCCAAAATCCCGTAAGCACGGCGACAAATTTAGCCTTTTCATTGTGTCATTATATTTAAATGCAGCAGGGTGTCGGCACATTTTTACCTCAAAAAAATAAGATCACCTGTCGTCGGGTGGTTCAAAGGATATTAAATTGTATCACACGGGTAGAGAGCACAGTTTTGCTGAGTTGCATGGAGGCACAATTTAAGTTCCGCTTAAATAGAGAGATAATTTGGAGGTTGGTTTGGTGGAGTGAAAAGGATCTTGGCGTCTTGGGTTTAAGGTTTGTTTTGGGGTAAGATTTTAGCGGGACAATGGAGTAAGTAGTTGGATTAGAGCTAGGGGAAACACGGTGTCAGCCTGCTACAGCTACCGTTTTGTGTTGTATTGTCCCTCGCGTCGCCACTAAAGAGGCTGAAGTCTTCAAGCCACTTGATTTTTTCATGCAAGCGTCTTTGCTTCTTATTTGCGCGACCTGTGGGAATACTCTCTATGCCTGGAAATTGTTTAGGGAGCTTGGGATTGGGAGGACCTTATTATCGATATGTGCTTTGAGCAAAGTATTTATTTCCTGTAGTATATTGTACTGTTTTCTTCCAAATAATTGATTTTGTTCATGTAAGCGAAGTTCAGCATAGTTGCTTGGGATTTTTTCATAGTAACTTGTGCCTTATGCTAAGTTATCTTTCGTGTGTGGTCAAAGACATCATCACCTTAAAATTAGTCACGGTCATTACCAACGGTCACGATTTCAATAAAAACAGTCGTTATGACAACTTATCAACTTTCTTGAGGGGAAATAGATTCATTCATCACGGAAGTGTGGGAAACTACCAGTAGTGTTGAAGTCATTATCTTTTCAATGGTGTTTACGAGTAGGGTGATGATTTGATGAGAGTAATCATGGCAACAAATATTTCACTAACCTTTTTGGGATTAATGGAATCGTATTTTAAGATATTTATTTCATTGTTTTCGGAGGAGTAGTATTTAATAACGTGATTACGTACAGATTGTTAATCATGGATGACCCGATCCATCGTTTGGTGTCTCCTGTTCTGAACCAAAGGACGTGTGATCAACATTTGTATTTGTTCCATGTGTGACTGTTTGTATTTGTATTTATGGTTAGTAACTTCGTTCTTCAGATACCCATGACATCAGTGCTAAAGTATTTAGGATCAGATAATGTTTATGATGTAGTCTGATATTTAATATTAAAAAAAAACCGTCGATCAGATAATGTTTATGATGTAGTCTGATATTTAATATAAAAAAAACCGTTTTTATTTTTGTCCAACTTGTTGCTTTGTTCAAGATCCAAAAAATTTGCTCTCGCATTCAATTTAACTCGTAAAAGCTTTGTCAATCTCTCGACAAATCTTTCAAACACTTCTTTTATTTGAACGCTTTCCAAATGACACCCATTAACTCCGCTCGGTGTGTGATTATCCGCTCGTAATTATTGTTCATTTGTGATCGAACGCTCTTTCTAACGCAAAAACTCAATTGTCGATAATTATTCTTAATTACAGAGTTGAAACGATTCGCCACATCCGCAGCGGATCCGCGTGAGAAAGCCGAGCGCTTTTTATTTGCTAGCGCCGCTAACGGCAGCTGTTGATACTATTTAGGGAGTAAACTCTATATGAGTCATCACCACCACCCTACTTAAATCTTCACCAAGGATCAAAAAAGCGGAATCTTCATAAATGTTAGGCGTATTACTTTAGGTTGAAATATAAAATTAACCTGTATGATTACTAGTAATATTTGAATAGTGACTCATTCGGTATTTAATGTTTATTTTATTACTTGTTTGATGGTATACATTTATAAAAGGGTAAACCAATAAATGAATTTATTAAAAGCTTGATAAGTCACATTAAATAAATTGTCGGACGGATTACAAACATATTAAATGATTTTAGTTTATATACAATAAAGCTGTCGAATTATATGAATTGTAAATTGTGAAATATGTTCGTTAATATAGCATTTAATAAATGTATATGTCTGAACGGGTTAACCTTTGTAAACCAAATATGTACTTATTAACTTAATATTTTTAATACGATAATCGTTGGCGCAAAGTTAATGATTTTAGTAAACTGCTAAGTTCACGGCATTAACATTGCGATTTGAACCTTAGTTTAATATAAGATGTCTCTTAAAAATCCCCTGTCCTTTCAGATTACTATTTACCATTATGATCATCATCAGTCTATCGTAGTCCACCGGTGGACATAGTCATCTCCAGTTATTCGCCACTTTCGTCAAACATCTGGAGGCTTTACCCATAATCGCCACCTGGGCAGGTGGTTTGGCAATCGCATTCTCACTCCGGTGGGGAAGCTACGCCCTCTGGTCCGGTGGTATTGAGCTATGCCATCAATTGTGATGGTTGCCTATACCGCTACCAGTCAGTCAGCAGGATGCGCCATTAGAGTAACTATATCTAAAGAGTTGATAATGACACTGAGACGGTACAAAATGAATGTGAATGAAGCCGTCCCGCAAAGTCAACTCGGGCGCAGGTTGTAACCTGCACAAAAATAGTAAAAAGACGAAAGTTGAACGCGGGTTAATTGTTTATTTTCCCCACTTGTCCGACGAGCCTCTTCAAAGGGTAACATGCATCGATGCAGCTATTTATAAAACGGTCCGCTTAACCCTTTCAGACCTACCGTGCGCAATTGAGGACATATCTTTTTTCTTAAATTATTCTAATAAAACAAAGTTTTATGCAACATAAAACTGTTGTAATCGCTAGCGGACATTATGACTCTAAAAAAAATATACGCCTAATACCATCTATTAGTACGTGGAAGAAGCAATTGGTCTGTTTTGATCAGTCGCCGGCGAAAATTTGAAGTGTGAAGGTAAGTGATTTTTGTCCTATATTATTTACAAGTTACTTAGTTAGATATGTCTTGAAATAAATATATATCGATAAGTTATGTTACGATGGCTAAGAACATCGTATTTTACAAACATTTATTTAGTTATTGTACAAGAAATCGGGAATATTCGTTATGTCCACAAATGAGGACAATAGGTTTTGTTTGGATATCTTTTTCCAAAATTCATATACAGTTAGTTAACACATAAAGTCGTATTTTTGTTCAAAAAAACGTATTTTTTCATGTATATTGCTAATTTTATACAGTAAAATGTATTTTTACAGGCTTATTTACGATGAGAACATGTTTTCGAGAGATGCTTTGAAAGTATTACAAAATTTGGAGTTGTCTTCGGACGATGAGGAAGTAGGAAACGATATTGATATCCCGTCTAGGCGACTTCTCCGGTTGGGTGCTGATGTACTAACATAAAACCAAAGGGAGTACCTTCCACCAGATCCATTTGATGAACATCAAGATGAAAATGAAGACGAAGATAGGTCGGCTTTTGATTTAGAGCTTGAGGCCGAAGGGCCAGAAGAGTTGGATATTGAAGAGTTCGAGCAAGAGCCAGCGACGTTGAATGGTGATAATTTCGCTTATCTTACCAAAACCGAACATCAAGTGGAGGCACAGACAAATGGATAACACAATACCTCTCAAATGGATAACCTAATACAGATTTCATGCCACCAATAGCCTTTGATCCCGTTGTGCTAGACCTTACACTTCTTCTCTTTCGTCAACATCTAGCTCAAAGTTTAGTTCTCCGAAATAAAATATCAGCTGCAAAAAGGGGAAGACCAAGTTGCAGTAGTTCTTTTCAGTTCAAGACCGGGAGAACTGCGTCCATCAACTGAAATAGCTCGAAATAGTGTAGGTCACTTTCTAGCTCATGACAATGGGTCAGGAACGCGCTGCAAATTACGGGGATGCAATGGATAATCTCGCATTAAGTGCATAAAGTGCAAATTTGCACTTGTGTCTAACCAAAGACAAAAATTGTTTGCTAAGTTTCCATATCTAAGGTTCCTCGTAAATACGAATTTCATAATTTTAGAAGATTTATTGAGTTATTAATTTTTTAAGGTTTATTTTTTGTTTTGAAGAAGTTGTGTTTTATTTTGTTAAAGATTTTTCATACTATTCTAATAAAAACACTATAAAATGAGCATCTATTTATTTATTTACTTAAGAGCCCCTACATATGTTGCTATAATCACTTTGGCCGAATGTCCACATTTGAGGACATATAAAAAACATCGATTTTCTCGGAAAATAATGTAAAAATACCAGGGTTTTCAACATTTCCATGCTCAATAATACCTAATATAACTTGAATAAAATCGGCACTTACAAATTCAAAAAAATAAAAAATCAGGTCTGAAAGGGTTAATATTTTTTTGCTCCGTGCTCCTGCGCATTGGCGCGCACACCTGCGCATACGCCGGCGGCTGATTGGTCGGTGAGACCGCCCGAGTCAATAACATCTAACTCTTGAGTCTCTGAGGCCACCCTTGTGCTTGTTTTCTTAGCCCTTATCTTGTCCGTAAGTAATTGAGTTGTGGTGTTTTGCGTTTGAGTGTGTTGTTTTCAATTTATGCGCGAAGTTCTTGTTGAGGGTTTTTTGGCGTTGACGGATGGGGTCAGGTAGTTAGTCACCCGTAAATGGCCACAGGTGAGGGTCTAGTTAATTGAACGGTGCTTATAATTCTCCTTTCTTTGTAATATATTTTTTTGAACAGTCGGTGCTCAAATTATAATATATTTTACCTCTTCTCTATACCGTGAGACTAAGGTTCTTAATGTGAGGCAGTTGTACATACTTCGATCTATATTGCGTTGCCAGTCTAGGGTGCCTCTGGATACCAGGACTTTCCTCAGAAGACACAAAAAACCAGTCCGTGTTTGGAACTCTTGCCGTACGGCTTTTGCAAGTCGACAATATAATATACTTTCTTTACGATTGTATTACAAAATTAATGAAAACCTTCCATTGTACAACTCAACGAAGTACAAGATAAAACATTTACTCAGCGATTGGTTGCGTGGTTTGACATACGAGGAAACTGAAAACCTGTTTAATAAAAATATCTAATTCTCTTAGTATACATATATGAACACTCAGCTACCGCACAGAGACTCCTTCGCTCTCTCTCTCACCCTCTCTCTCACACACACAACTCATACACCTACACACACTCACACACACACACACACACACTCACACACACACACACACACACACATAGGTAAGCACACATGTTTTCTTTTTTCTTAAAACTAATTATTTAAAATTAATTTTTGCAATTTTTCTAAATTAAGCTGTATCACAAAATGTAAGTTTTAGCATATGTAATTAGACAATGTTATTTAACTCGTAATCTTTGTTGAGACGGTTTGAGCCTGATGACCTGAAACACAGGCATTAAATTGCCTAGGTCAGGCATCAGTCTCATCACACAATATTATGTCAGAGTTTTGTAACATCCTGTTAAACGTACCTACCCTGTGATGAGAAATAAATAAATTTATTATTATTATTATAAAAAAGAGGTATATTCTTCACCATGTTTACGAGTAGGTATATGAATTGGTAATTATTATTTATGCATGCAATTATAGCGAAGTACACATTAAAAGAAAATATCAATGTTTACTCGTTATTAACATATTTGTACATAATTTATGCATAATTTCGTTTTAATAGTAAGTGTTCCACTGAAGTGGAGCGTAGATGACATGTGATGTGGGCAATGAAGCCGACGGTGTGGTTTTTGGATTTGAAATAGGACCAGCCCATCTTATCCCGTGGGTGTCGTAGCAGATGACTAAGAGAATCAGGAAACGGGGAGCATCCTTTGCTTGGGTACAAATAAAACCTACTATAGTCACCAACCCTGCCTGCCAAGCGTAGTCACCAAGGCAAATTAATGACAATAGGGATGTTTCCAGGGTCAAAATAATTACAATATAGATATTCCTTTTTGTAGATCATAAAAATATACAGGACACATATTTTTTCCATTTTTTATTTAAACAAAAAATAACTAAGATAGATAGCATCAAAATTTAAAAGTGGGGGTTTTTGACGTCATTCTGTGCCAAAAAGCTCCCACTCTTTGACGTCACGCGTAATTTTAACGGGCTTTATATCTTTGTTATATTTGGTTGAATTTACAAATGAAAAATACGTGTCTTTTATTTTTAAACATTCTAAAAGACGGACTAATTATTTTTTTTTTGCAACAAGCCCATTGTCATCAGGGAGACATACGTTTAGTAGTCTGCCGTCATACGGAAAAAGGGCGCATCTGCAAACAGTCGAAAATGGAGAAACAAAAAAATAGACATTACTTACTTACTGCCACAACGCTTTACCGAAATATGTAATACTTAGATCGTAGTGACGCCATTTCAAACTATATAACTTAATTTAACCAAATAACTACATAACTCAATCTTGAAGAAAATGATAGATACTCCCTTTTTCCGTATGACGGCAGTAGTAGACTTTTGCAGGCCGATGATGATGATGAATAGTAAGTGTTTCATTGAAGTGGAGCGGTGATGTGATGTGTGAGCAATATGATTTGCTAATTTTTTTTTGCTCCACTTCTGCAGCCTAACAATTTGTTTCTACATCGGCTAAAAATATTACAAAAGTAAACAGGCTAGACTCGAACCAGGAATCTGGAATAAGATTACAAGTCCGATTGTTAAAGATAGACAACCAGTTCTCCGGTAGATAGCTTGTGTGCATGAACATAATGATGGATCGCTCCTTGTGGAACACCTGCTCAATTAAGTACTAGTTAATGAAGACATTGGTAGTCGTAACATTTTCGAGGCTTTGTTTTAGGCACACTTACGTACGAAACATATGAAAGTATAATCCTTCTGATTATACAATTGTCCATTGTATGAAATTGTAATCTTGAAATATTCAGGACCGGTTTTGTATAGGATTGTAGATTGATTTGATCAAATATGTAATGTTTGATAACGTGTGTGAATGAATACACATTGTATTTAAATTATCATGCAGATTTATAGACAACAATCTCTTTTTTTTAAGTCGACCTAATCTATGAAAACAGACGTAAGATATAGCGAGATAGATACTCTCTATAAACACTTAAACATTTGACTTAGAACTAGGCATACATTTGTCAACAAACAATATAGGCGATCTTCTTCATACAATCTAATTATAGGTACCTTTTATTTTAAATCAAGTTTTCGAAATGAACTATTATAGTGTTAACGTTTCCTATAAACTATACTTTTCCTACGGGTGTAACATGCGAGGAGTCTTAAAACTTAGCTATTATGAAATAAGCCCTTTCTCAAACCAAAATACTCGTAAATCTCCAAGTTTATGTACCTTTAGATTTTAGATACGGAAGTACAATGAGTGACAAAGAATGCCGCGTCAAAACATTTACTTCGTCCAATACATTAGTCTGGCAGCAATCACACAGTTTGATCTCTTAGTCCAATCCCGTTCGTAGGTATTACGAATGGTATATCGTGTATTAAAAACCACAGTAATTTTCTTTGAACATTGTAAGAATTGACACAGTGATGCGATTTGCAGTAATTAATAGGCGGTGAAGAAGTTAATAAGACGAGAGCAACGGTAGCTCAATGGATACGGATCAGATCTTAGGAGTTTACTAAAGATCACATTAGAAATCTGATCTTTAGTTAAAAACTCAAGCTTAAAGAGTCAGGCTTACCTCGTAAATCAAGAATTAGCTTGGTCAGCACTAAGAGAAAATATTGGGAGAAAATGTTAAACTAATCTCAATAGATTACTTTAGTATGAGGTCATTGAGGGGCAGTCGATATTCCATCTATAATTGCAACAAATACCTATATTCCAACACATTAGAAAAAACATGGGCTTTCAAGTAGATGCTAGAAAGAAATGAGACAGTGATAGGATCACGCCGTGAATCACTAGTGCTATAAATAGATATTGAAAATTGGTGGGTTTGAGCTGCTCTGTAAATATAAGTCGTTTAACAATTATAATGAGAATGTCTAGCATGTAAATGAAATAGGCTTAGGCTAACAGAAGTTTACGATATTGCTCAAATCATACACCCCATTTCCGCTTCACTTCGATAGAATATTATCATTTGTAAATTCTTGTTCCACGGCTTAACTAACTGTGGAACCGCATTATTAGTAGTATGTTGCATCTCTATGGCGATCCCGTTCTCCGACACTCAAACGGCCACGTTAGACATTCACAGATTGACAACCGCTGATAACATTTAGCTGCTACCTTGTCTATAGTGGACCATTAAACAAATGGACAGTTATATGAAGGCAAATTGATTGTTGTGATAAGTCATTTTAGTATGAATAAAAAAAGTCCGCTGAGAAATTAATTGCGGACAGATATAGGTACCAAGTTACCTATCGGCAATAAGATCAAAGCATCTATCTACATTAGTTCATCATATCCAGAACTCGTTTAACTCAACAGTTATCGGTTCTGAGGCTGATGCGGCCAGCCCACAGCCACTTCAGCTTACTAATCTGTTTATCTATATTTGTTTGTAGTGCATAATATACCTATGAAAATATTGTCACGTTGGTTTATTGTTGGCTATCGAGGCTATGGTTTGGTCGTCCAGATCACGTGGTAGTCTTAAAGACAGAGCATATTTATAGCACTCTGCTCTAGTATTTAGCTACGCTTTAAATCGTATAGGTTATACCGTCATCATTCCATTACTATTGTCTGTTATCCAGCGGGATCCACCACAGCACAGCAGGTGAGGATGGCTTGGAGCAAAAAGGTGATAAATATGGGTCCCTTACATCCCTAAAAGCGACTAAAATCTATTGGAAATAATTGGAATGTCTTTCTTCTTCATATTCATTCTGCGCATCCACGATCTTGAACTGTATATGGAGCAACATTTCCTCTTATCTACATTAAATATTAAACCAATACGGCTAACTTCAAAACAAACAAAACGGAGTCACAACGAATCCCCAACATTCTTTTACCGCCGGCATGTTTATGCCCAATCAAATTCAATCGATGAATGTAAGAAATAGAAGGCATTGGACATTCCTTGGCTGGTTACCGCAGCAGTCTTCGCTTGTCACCTCGATAGCATCAGGGGACTTTGGCATTCGAATCAGCCGAGACCAGTAGCCGGCCGTCACAGTATACATTGATAATTAGGCACTGATAAGGATGCGTAAAGAAATAGTATGTCAGCGTTAGAATGACGGTGTTTGATTCAATAAACATGGATAGAAAAAGTTTTCTTAAAACAAAGAGTTTGATATGACAACTATGAGCCACGTTAAAATGAACATAAGACTACTAACCGCTGTATTCATATACAATACTTATCTATGAAAACTAACAGCACTATGCGAAGTAAAGCATTTTCTATGGCGGCCGGTACTCAAGTGTTGTATATCAATAGGTTTTTGGGTACCTGTGCGTGCGCGCGACGCATAGTAAGAATAGTAACGTTTGTTAATACGGGTGTTAGTTAAGACTAAAAGAGACTCCTAGAGTCTTAGATTAGTCTTAAACGATAGTGATAAAATGTTGTCGTATGTGAGTACATAATAATGTGTAAATCCATACCACATTAATTAGACAACGCACGACAACATTAGAAGAACTCTTGGCTTATTAGTTAGATGGGGGATGCCCGGGATAGAGAAATGTAACGCGAATTAAGGGAGACAGCAATGCATGGACAAGGGCTGTTGATTCGTTGATTGTAGAAAAGTTCATCATGTTGCCTGTGACCTAATTGTTGAGTGTCTATTTATCACAATATGATATTCGTATGTATTCAACCGTATCAAAAGTAATTTAAAAAGAGTAAAATATTATTAGAGTAGGATTTCCGTAAAATTAATTTTGCATTATGAAATTGAAGATAAATCAAAATTAATTTATTGAACCGAATACTCAGAAATTACTTTTGCGTCTGTTATAAATATTTAATATTAGACCATTTCTATAGAATTCATTTTGCATGCAGAAATCAAACTGAACGACTAAACCACAATGAATATATTGATCCGAATACTCAGAAGTACCTTTTGTGCTTGTTTTATGGTAAGCCGAATTTACTATTCAGAATGTAATGCTCAATGCAAATAACCACTATTAATAAATAAATAAACACATAATCATAATCACCAAACGCAAATAAGAAATGAGGGATGGTCGAATAAATATTAAATCTTTTATAATGCTTACCAGTGCCCGAAGTGGCGAGCGTTGGGAGAGGCCTATGTCCAACAGTGGACTGATGTGGGCTGATGATGATGTATGCTTACCATCATCACCAGCGAGTTGCGTGCTGCGATCGCCAACCCGCCAGCCCAACGTGGCGACAACATTGCCCAGACAACATTAAGTAAATACTATTGAAATAATATGCGACGGTGGGGCGAGCGTCATTTTAGATTAGACGATCTCTACAAAGGTTAGACCTTTACTTTGTATAAGTGAGTTTCTTTAAACGATAAAGCTACGGATTTTTTGATGAGCAGTGTATTAAGTAAAGTAAATCAAAAAAGTATAATTAAATTCAACGTAGACTGACCAGTTTCATACGTATTAACACTGATTTATGTTGGCCATGAATAGCCATCTCGTAAAAGGCCTGTCGTCTCAACTATAAATTAAATAGCAGTAGCTACATGGAAAAATGTTAATGAGGCGTTACTTGAATTTATGGCTTTTCTTACCACTTCCCTGTCTGTTTTAATTATTTTACAGTTTTCTTTAAACTTTCTTTGTTGGATAATATGCGACTTTATCTTAGCAATTTTCAGCTTTCTGTTTCCAACAGATTTATTTTCTATGCTAGAGGCGGCAGAGCTGGCAGACGAGCAAGTGTGATGCCTGATGGTAAGCAGTCAATACCGCCCATGGGATGTCCATGCAATTCAAATCAAGTTCTGGGGTCGCTGCCGGCCTTTTCGATAGGAATACGCCCGTTTCTTGAAGGTTCCCAAGTCAAGATTTTTCTGTTGGCTTGATTATATTCGAGATGTTTCAGGTCTGTCAATTTAATTGCCTTTAAGGATAGTTTTTGAACTTGATTACTTATGTATAGTGACTTAGGAGATTATCATAATAATACAAAGCACAGCGATCTCTCCTATGTAAAACCGAGAATACTTATAAAGCATTAATATAGTTTAATAATATCGAAGAAGAACCTGAGAAAGTTTAGAAGGCCTCTGTCAAATCATCATTCACAAAATCCACAATTCCTGTTACATTGTTCAAACAATCATTTGGTTCACAAAGCCCTGTTGTTATTCCAAAGCCTTAGAACCATAATTGGCGCCAAGCTGTCGAGAAATCGAAAGCTATCATTCATTAATGGTTCCCCGGAATACAAACAATTCCGGAATTATGCAAGTCTGGTGGTTTCCTGGCTCCGGATTTTGACCGCAATGGTAATGTCAGCGCTGATTTATGATTCGCCCGGACGTAATAGAATTTATCTTCTGTCTTCTGATTGCGTGTATTGTTTTATTAAATTGTTCTATGAACGATGCCGAAGTGGGAAAAAATATTCTTAATCAATTTAAGGTCTGATTTATCAATCGAAGGATAAAGTTTAAAAAAGTGATACCTATCTAACAATGAGACTGATTGCAAAAGTCATAATGTATTTAGTAAGAAATCATACTAAAGTTGACGTTAGTCCTAGCTTTTTTACTTTCTATCAGAAAACAAATTGGCTACAAATGTGTTATGTTTTTAATCATTTTCATTTTACTGTTCGTTGTACTTATAAAATGTGTTAGTTAGTTTAAATGGAGGCAGTTTCAAAGACCATTCCAATTTATTCATTATCATCATCAATGAAGATGATGATTATCCTATTGCAGCCCACTGCCGGATAGATAGGCCTATCCAATTGTTGGCCACTTTCATCGAATGTATTTTCGTATTTGGTTAACCAAAATAAAGTTACATAGATAATTTTGGTATCCTATCTTACCGCAGCAAAGTTTTAACTCACCAATTAAAAAATGTAATATGTATGTGTATACTAAGTCATATTCTAGATTCATTACTACCGTAATAAGTCTTACAATGTAATCTTATATATTGAAGTATGATTGCACATCGTAATCTGCAGAAGTCTTCACATATCGCCTTCACCGCCAAAGGAGCATAATATACCAAACTTAACATCGACGTTTACTTTCGTTCAATCAATCATTCCCTATCAATAGGCGTTTCGGAATAATCTATCGTAGAAGATGGATCGACCAATAGCTGGGATTTACCTAGAGTCAGCACATACATGGGTACCAACTACTCAGCTTTCGCTACTTATACATCATCACATTTGAATATCGAGTCAATAATCGATAAAGAATATGAATGATTGTATCACTGTGTCACCACCTCGGCGAAAGTTGGGCCACAGACAAGACAAATCATGATATATTCAATCATAGAGCACGCTGCTCCTTCCGATACAGACTCATTGTTGTGCCCAAAGAGTCCAATAAATCATTTGCGATCTGATTTCTAGTGATGTGAGTTACTCGATTTGAGATTTGTTATCGATTGGTGTTTAAAAACTTAAGAAATAAGAAAAAAAATCGTGTAGCTATACAGTGCAGCGCTGATGAAGTCATTATAATGCGTAGGCAAATCATGATTTTATATCCTATCCACGTTATACCAATTTCAGTTAATATTATCTAAAAATAGTCAAGACAAATAATTCAATAAGAATTTCCATTTAAACTATAATATAATTCAAATCTATAGTTCCACAATTTGCATCAATCAGATAGATAGATAGAGACTCTTTAATGCACAAAAACAAAACACAGACATTACAGGAAAACACATCACAAAGTACAATCTAGGCGGTCGTATCGCTTATAGCAATCTCTACTACCTCTCAATGTACTAAGTATTTTTTTTCCTAAATGACTACGATGATGGCCAGGGCGGTCTTGTCATTATCACCGGACTGTTAGGGAAACGGAAGGCTCTCACCCCTAGTAGATACTAAGTAAATACTATTGAAATAATATAATTATAGCTTATTTTACTGTCTTACATCTCATATCATCGATAATTTACTTCTTGATCAGACTTTCATATTGAACATCCATGGTTTATATTGCTTTTTAATGATCATGGTGTCATTCAACACATCGTTCGTACAATAATTTCTCATTGTTCCAATAATTTCTATTGTTTCTTGCGTAGGCCTTACAATATATTGTGAAGAGTGTTGATATATGCATTGTTACGTCGATAAGATGGTCGTGTGTGTCATGGATCTGATAATTATAGGGGCGACGGTTCAAGCTATAATTATAAATAGTTTTGCTTAAAAATTTGTTGCGTCAGAGCTTAAAGCACACGACATAATAATGATAACTTGGGATTAAAAATTGACAGATTCAGGTTTCGTAATAGGTTATGCTCGCGGACGAGTCAAATTGTCATAGAACAATAGATCTAAACATAGAAATACTTTTGTTACAAAATATTGAGATGTTCTTTTGTTGGGCTAGGCAACGCGTTGTGCTCCGCCCGGGGAGCACCCTATTGCTCCCCGGAAGCCGGGGGTAGGGGTATCTGCCCTCCCCGGACCAGGAGTGGCGGCCGCTTGTCATCTGCGGCTGGCCAGGGCATGCAGGGATGCGGCCGTATGCTTCGGCGTTACCCGTATCCCTGCAACTTGCTGCCCACTGGCGACACAGGGGGGTTCAGTGGGTACATATACCCTCCCATTTCGGGAGGTGTCAGTCCCACACACCATGTCACCTCCCCTCTAGAAAAAAAAAGGTAACGCGTTGTGCAAGGAATTCATTTAAGGTGCAAATTGAAAAGAAAATTAGGCTTATGAAAGTTTACACGGCATAATGGATTCCTTACACCCGATGGACTGAGAGAGAGAAGTCCCCAGTCACTGCGACAACGGGCAGGTAACCGGTCTGTCAGTTGCCACCGCTTTGCCAGTTTAAATGATCATCAAAGCAATGCAAAACAATAATTAATTTCGCACTTTATATACGTCAGCCCTCGTCAAGTTCACAACCAACTTTAAGATAACATCTTCGCAAATTTTCGTTCCCATATAAACTGCAATCTTTAAACGCAGGCTACCACCTGACTCAGCCAATAAGCCAGTTCAACCTCCGTATTATTTTATAGTCCATAAATAACTTGCAAATTGCTTTCTTAATTAGGTCCAGGGACCGGTCGGTACCATTCCAATTTCGTGCTTTTAAAAATACGTTAAAAACATTATAAGAATTTTAATGAATGCCATAACTTTAAATGATATCTCTTATAGTCGACGGTTTATAATAAAACCCCCTTATTGGATCGGACTGATTCAATTAAATTGTGATACCTCATCGTTGCCTCTTTAATTAATTACGTGAGCGGTTGACAGCCAAAGATAAGTGGTGCCAAGCATGCAACCTCAGTCGCTTATCGGTTGACGAAAAAGTTAATCAAATCTAATTCGATATGAAGCTAAAAGTGATTTTTGCTGTACCGATTAGATACAGATGGAATTGAATTTCTTGTCTTTCATAAAAAAAATGTTTTAACACCCAATACAAAAAGAGGGATATTATAAGTTTACCTTACGGTTACGGTTGTGTCAGTGACTTTTTAGGCTCAGGAGAAGTTTTCTTACTTTACATTATAATATGAAGTTGCATATAAGTAAATGTAATGAATAACTATTTTACTTATATGCAATACCTATACCTAACATTTAGCATTAATGTTGTCTGTTTTATTGTTTTCTGTCCTTTTATTAATATTTTTATAACATTATCTTTTTTTAAATTGTCATTAGGCTTCAATACCTTTTCTCAAACCAGTATCAAATAACTTCTTTAGATGTAACGTGTTTTTAGGATTTTTCATGCTGGTTTTTATAGTGAAACAAGCTAAACTATATTTGGCCTAGATATACTATTTATTACTAGCCAAGTAACTTTAACTCTGGCTATTAATTTATCTAAATAGTAATAGATACTCTTGTAATATGGGACTCCAAACATGTCAAACGAAATTTTGAAATGTTTGGTGCAGTGAATGAAAACGTAGCTTCACTGCTTTAAAGTTGGTATGTACAAGAGTAACTCATCATCCTCTTAGCGTTGTCCCGGTTTGTCCGCTTTGATCATGATCCTAGATTTAGCGAGTCTGGTTATTACATTGAAGCGACTGCCATCTGACCTTCGTAACCCTCAGAAGAGGGAACCAGACAAATTTGGATCATGGTTACACATTCAGAATTAAACTGGATGTGCAGGTTTCCTCACGATGTTTTCCTTCACCGCTAAGGTAGTGGTATAATTCCGCACATAGATTTTTGCAAATCCAGAGGTGCGTGCATGTACAAGAGTAACTAACCGCTCGAAAACAAACAAGCTTAATAAATAGACGAATCTTAACTATCCACCAATTAACTTTTAACTAACAAAAGTTAAACAAACACATCCACCCACATTCTCTGATATATGTAACTTTGAATCGTAGGCGTTAATTGCGTTAATCTAAAGCTGCCATTATGGGAACTATAAAAATACCGTTGTGTATACGATACGATCTCGTAATACTAGGCTTACAGTAGCAGTGGGAAGATACGATTAATTCCTATAAAGCGGGGACGATGTTAATTTATGATAGAATGCCGGTTGTGAAGGGGTGAGGATAACTCGAATACCATACAATCTTCAAATAATATTTGAACTCAAATGTTGGAACACCTTTAGATTACATATAAACTTGGCTTTTTGGGCTGAGATTCTTGGTACAATACATTCCTTTCTGAATCTCAGACCTGTGCCAGTATAGGGAACAGGCTTTTCTAATTTACAGAAAAGCCTGTTCCCTGTAGGTACTCGCACGATGGGAACGCGAACTCTGAAGATCTGGACCGTCCGTACTTTAGATATATATAAATTATTGGATTGGATTTATCTTGTGCTTTCCATCAATGACATTGTTCCATTGATGTGCGGAGATGACATTGTGTTATTTGAACAATATAATTTTCGCAGCCTCTCTTGTGTCGACACGCGTCCTTAGACCAGAACAATCTACAGAAAGCGCCACAAAGTTTAAATAAAACGAGATGCGCCGTAAAAAAAAAGTGCTACAATGCAAGCTATTAGTATGCACGTAATTCCAGTATAATTTGTTCCTATCTATGTATAGAAAGAAACGGTTTTTATCCCCCATCTTCTAGCTTAATGAAGCGTGATCTCCATTCATGGTTATTTTTATGAGCAAGTCTTATAAAGTGTCTGTTTAATAAAGTTGTCTGGTATACTTTGTTTGAAGCTCTTAATTTAAAGTAATAGCGACATTTAGACAAACTTTCTAGTGAAAAATAAACGTAGAATGCCTTTTACGAAATTAATAGTAGAGGATCTGCCTTGAATACGAAACGAAGCAATACTTAGTACCTATAAGAATACCTTTACCGAAATGATTAATAAGTTAAATGTATTTTATACTGAATTAAGTATGTTAATAAATAAACTGCTTAAAAAATATCTGCCCAGAATATTATGATTAATTAAAAAAATATTATTAAATACGAGTATTTACCCGTTTCGGCTTATAGACATAATGGAGCGTGTTGACTATTTACTACCTTCATTTCTTTCGAAATACGTACTTTAAAGCAACTCTTTATTATGAAAAAAAAGAACTCCGGTCTCAACTTATAAATCAGTAATTAAAGATCAAAGAGACCTTAATGTATTAATCTAAGAATCGATTCTTATACATGATTTACTTTTGCGGCCGATGTACAAGCGACAGTTAAAAGCTAGTTTTATTTATACAGATAAAGAGTTTAAGCGATAAGCGGTGGCTTTAAGAAAGACTTTAAATAAAAACACTCGCCTTTGTAAAAATACTCTTTTATTTTTACATTTGCAAACGACTTGGAAAGGCACTTGTAAATTTTAACGAAGACAAAAGTATTTTCTTTGTCCATTTGAATCTAAGAAAGACTATACGGTTACATTAAAAATATTAACGGTTATATATTTCTAAAATTATTGCCGCGTTGTTAAAATGTGGTACTCATTACCGGTACATACATGTGATTCATCCTTCCTTTGATATGCGATACTTTTAAGAGGTAGGGCATAGCGAATCTTTGCTCGAATTGAGCTGCCCGTCCGGGGAAGGACCTCCACCCTATAGAATACCGCAGCCAAATGACCTCCGGGTCGTGTTTCTGCCGGTGAGTAGGGTTTCCGGAGCTCGTGGGGGGATAGGGTTGGGCCGGCATGCCGGTGGCAACTGACAGGTAACTGACAATTTACTTGCCCGGTGTCACAGCGACTTAGGCTTCTCTTTCGCTTTCCATCAGGCGTAGGGAAGCCATTATGTCGAGCTACTATAAAAGAAAAGCATTTTACGGGCATCATCATCATCATCAGCCTATTGCAGTCCACTGCTGGACATAGACCTCTCCAGTTGTTCACCACTTAGGGCAAACATCTGGAGGATATACCCATAATAGCCACGCTGGGCAGGCGGGTTGGCGATCGCAGGGCGTAGCTCCTCGCTCCGGTGACGCTGCTGCCCGTCATCGGCCTGCGGTATTTAGCTACGCCACCATTTGTACTGGTTATACCGCCACCAGTCGGTTGCCAGCGCCTCGTTTGTTATTCGGCAGGATGCACCACGGGCAGGTGAGGTTGGCTTGGAGCGAAAAGATGATAAGCCGCTCCCTTATATCCCCATTTACGGGCATGCGTGGGGCGATGACAACTGAATGACGGTGACTACTTAGTCCTACCCCTTGTCGCAGCGACGGGGATTTCTCTTGTGCTTTCCTTAAGGCTTGGGGAAGTCATTATGCTGCGCACTATAGTTCACCGCGCGGTCGCGGCTTGCAGCAGTCGCTCACTTGCTTGAAGCAGTCCGTGTACGGCCGCTCTTAGACACGTCTCATTCTAATGCCCAATCGTTGTTCGCCGTGTAATGAATAGTTAGATACCTTTGCCTGTACGTACTCTAAGGGCCTAGTCATCTTTTTACCGCTGCATCGGTTTTTGCCGACGATCGACAATGCGCCGCGCGTGACAGCTCGCGGGTGCGCTTTGCGCCTATCTACACAAAACTACCAACGAAGGTAAAAACGACTTACATATCCCACAAGCAAAAATAAACACTACAAACAGTCGTGTAAGGTTGCAAGTCCCTTGTTTGCATTCAAAAGAAACGTCGAGCCGAAATCGACTCGGGCGCACAAAATCCAATCCTTATCGTGCTCGTGTTAGATTCCACTTTCGAATACGTCCAAGTTAAAGGATTTGTTTTGGCGTAACGAAATGATCGGGCGCTTTGCTCTCCGCAATAAAACGACACAGTGGAACGGTCAATGTGTCTCGTGCCACTATTTTTGTTGCCCCGCTCCGACCCGTGGGGACGGCGTTTTTTGTATGGAGCGCAGCATTTTTTGAGTTTGTCGAAATCACGTAGTCGGATGATTTATAATGCCGAGGCATGAGCTTGCTGGGGGCGCCTGTTTTGCTCTTCTCATTTTAAATATCTAAGAGATGACTTTGACGGACTTGATAGCAGTTAATTTAGAGAAATCATGCTTTCTAAAAAGTTTGAAGTTAGTTCGTTGTACAACTTTTTAATAAGTGTTGACTTACTTTACTTGACTTATTGTCCTATGTCCCCTTGGATGGGGCAGAGGGCGTCCACAGTACGTCGCCATCCCGAATATATATTATTATAACATAATTTTTATATGAATTGAGTTTTTTTGGTCCCTTTTTACTGGGAAAATGAAATTTGAAATTGAATGAAATTTTAATGAGGAGACAGGGAATACCCCCTCAATTCACTGAGGTCCGTTAACAGGTGACCGATATTTTCAAGATTTAGAAAGGTATAACGACCTAATTGCACAGATTAATAAATAGTTACTACATAAGCGAGTACAACGCAGAATATTCCCTACAAAAAGTACATAATATCGACTATCTGTCTTATAAAAAGTTTGACGTGGGTGCAGAATAATGGTTTTGAATATTTTCCTTGTTATAGTCACTGTGAGTCAAAATATTGAGATGTACCTCTTTTAGTCTGAAGCAATAAAAGTGTTCTATCTGTAAGTTTCGCTAAATCAAGTCAGTGTTTGCATCGGATCTTATGATCTGATTCTCTTCACGCAAACATCTTAGCACGCAAACGGGATCATCATCAGCCTATCGCAGTCCACTGCTGGGCATAGGCCTCTCCAGTTGTTCGCCACTTTGGGAAAACATCTGGAGGATTTACCCATAATCGTCACGCTGGACAGACGAGTTTGAAACGGGATAACAATAGGTAAATTCGTCTTACATTTACTAATTTAACACAAGCCAATGACGTCAACGGTCCAATCGTTGGCAATTCCAGCTAACTTGTACGAGTAATGCTTACACGAGCGTCCTATTTGAAACAGTGACCTTCATTATCTACAAGCTATTATTGTTCAAGTTTCGTGCCTAAGACACAATATCTATTAGGTATTGTTTCACAATCGGATATTGTTACATTTCTCAGGTTCGATACAGTCGACGGTTTGATAAGAACATAGTAATGTTACTATCGACTATAGGTATGTACCTATAATAAGTTTCACAATTATTTCTTTCGAAGCTTTCAGAGTTTTTCAAGATTCGTATTGTCTTTTTTTATTTCGTAAATTGCTATGGATATTTTGACATTATGACGAGTGGGAAGTTGAAAGTGCTGGCAGAGTTCAGGGAAGAGTGTAGATTGCTCCATTTTCTTTTAAAGTATCTACCTACCTAGAGTTTTTTTAGTTCGTTATAAGAGCAAGCCTTTTCTTCTTAGGATTACACAAATCATCCCTATCACACTCCGTTTAGCTCTTTGAATACAACCTTAATCTTTTATATTTCAATTGCAAAGTAGATTTTACGGCCGGTAGATAGATAGTTACGGTTATATATATAATATACAGTATAACGGTTCTGATCGTTCTTCGCCGTGAGTGCTGGGGATAAAATGAAGCTAAAAGTAACTAAACCTTATCAAGAGGTTAATCAGAATCTCCTTTCAAATTTAATATCGCATTACAAAGCATTTAAGCGGGCATTGTTAATAAACAGTTTAATTAAAATTTCTGGGCGTAGGTTGTCTTAACAGAATATAGGCGCCAGGAGGCATTAATTATTTTTAAAGTGGTGATTTATTTCATTATTAGTGTGAGCTTGGCGGGTGAATAATAAGCAGCCAGGTTTATCTAAAGTTTTTCGGCTTTTTCGGAAGATTTGCGTTTTACCAAATTAGTTTCTTTTTTGTATAAAATTCAGGTTAAAATTTGCAATATCTGTGGATTTTCCTAGGATTATTAAATTTTTAGAATTTATCATTACCGCTCTTTTACTAAAAATATTAAATAGCTACGCTATAAGAAGCTGAGTAGCTTAGGGCCTCTCTCGCTTTCAATTATTCGACAAGAAGCCAATATCAAAATATATTCGTAGAAATATTTAAAAAAGAAACACTTACTTATCATCAAATTACCACCGGTTCGGAAAGCAGCATTCTACCTATGCCTATCTGCTGGTGCATCACGGCAATGACTCCAGTCCAGATACTTACCTTAGAAAGATTTAACAGTAGGTACATACGAGTACCTATACCTAAGTCATTTTCTCGCTAAATAAAGTATTTGAATAGCATAATGTATTGAAGTCAGTTTCTTCGAGGTACTGAATCCTATAAACAATAATAGGTGAATATAGGTGAGGAATTCTTATGTACTCGATCTTAAAAGTATACCCACGAACATATCCTATGGTGTAGGAGACACCATAAAAACTCGTTTGTCAAACACAGCGGCAGCACATTTTACAAAATGTTTGAACATTTTTTATCTAATACTCAACTCATTAACTCACTGGGTAGACGCTGAAAATTTCGCTACGTCTCATAGAAGGGCCCAAGTGATGGATGACGATGAAATTGATAATTCCATCCCAATAACAAGTGGAGTGAAAAGTTCTGGCTCCACAAAGCGTCTTGCATCTCATCAATTTTACTTCCAAATAGATTATCTCTTTGGGAACACTCGTGTAGGATGCGCGGAAACTGTTCACCAATTTGGAATTAAGGAACTTTACTCTTAAAGGATTATAAGGATACAATGAACTCAGCAAAGTGTATTATCGATTACTTTACTGAATTTAAGAACATACTCCCCGTGGAATTCGTGTATTTTCCGGATTTAGAAAGGGATCACCCCAAGGATCTAGTAGGTGTCGTGTAAGAAGTGAGGGAATTTCAAGAAATTGGCAGCAGCGTTTACCTGGGTACAAATAAAAGTGCGGTCACCAACCTGAGAGCCTGCCAAGCGTGGTGATTAACAAATCCTATGTCCAGCTGTGGACGTCTTCAGAATGATGACGATGATGATATCGCTAATCGATCTCTTCAGAGAACCTTAAAGGACAGGAAATGTAAAGGAGGAGGAAGCCGTGCAAAACTTTATGATAAGAAGAAATCATGCACTGTAGTTCTGGGTTTAATAAACGCTTTTCCCGTACCTACACACGGCCATTCTATCCGTAGGTATGCTTCGCCTTCAGAAGTATACCTACTACACTGAGCAGTAACTAAAGTAGTTACCGTGCCCTTTCTCAGAAACACATATGTTTCTGCTATAAACTTACAAAAATGGCAGGCGATGTAAGTTCAGAATCTCTTCACGTCAACACGACGGAGACAGATGCACCAACATCATAATAACGTTGTTCCCTCACGCCGCTCACGTCACGAAACTTGTAGCGGAAAAGTGATTCCGTTCCGAAATCTCTTAATAATGAAAATTGATGTCTGGAATTGGTCTCCCCTGGATTGATTCGGACCGAGTTTTGCAGTCGGCGAGCGTCGCCCGAATCGTTTGAAGAGTCATTGCTGGGGCGCGCGTTGCGAATACAAAGTCGCCAACTGACAGGTATATGTCTGGATTTGTTGGGACGTTTAGCACTGGTTTTTCAACAGCTTTTCGAGAGTGAGGATTCATTCATGTATGTCTGAACTAAATTGACGCGCCCTAGCCTCAGCGTATTGCAGTCCACAGCTGGACATAGGCCTCTTCAGGTATTCGCTACTTAGGGCAAACTTCTGGAGGATATACCCATCATCGCTACGCTGGGCAGGCGGGTTGGCGATCGCAGGGCGTAGCTTCTCGCTCCGGTGACGCTGCTGCCTATCATCGGTCTGTTAGCTACGCCTTCAATTGTCATGGATAATGGATATACCACCACCAGTCGGCTGCCAGGGCCTCCATATTCATACACCAACATTCACAATAAATAAATATTACAATATTAGTAGGACTATGTAAGCTGGATTTACGTTATTTTAGAACAGTTGCTTAATAAAAATAAATAATAATCTAAAGCTTTACCTTTTAACTAGAAAGTCTGTATTTAGACACTGTAATGGAATAATGGAACACAATTACTCTGATTAAAACTAATTCAAAGAACTCACTTCTAATTAGTGTTAATTAAACAAGACCGTAACCTTGCAAAAGTAAAAAGGACTGACATTTAAGTTGGTGTAATTTAAACGGACGATTCACCTTTCCAGTTCAATGAAGTCAATATCTATTATTGTTCTGAAAAGGTTAATTTTCATGTTTTTCTCTGTTTGTTTTGTGAATTCTCTTACAGTTCATGCGATAACTGTACTTTAATCACTTACTCTGTCAATTACTTTATCAATTAGCCGATCAAAAGTTCGATACTACAAAAGTTTTCACTCGAATAATTCCATTATATAGCTTGGAGATCAATTTTAATTATAATTTAGGTACGTAATCAAATTGAGCAACAAGTTTTGTTCAGAAGCTTACGCTTGGGATGTGTTTAAGCTAAAAGGGTCCGATAAGATATGTTACTTAAGTGTATTGCATGCTTATACAAATTATAGCAAGAATTATTTTATCGTAAATAGGAGAATTCAGCTAGGCTGAGCAGCATTTGGGAAACATAGTCGAATCTTCACATTGTCGATCCCATAGTGCCTAAAGATGAAAGTCTTCGATCAGTGCGTTCTACCGGTTATGACATACAAAGCCGAAACGTGGACACTCACGGTACGACTAGTCCACAAGTTAAAAGACGCTCAGCGAGCTGCCGAAATCGACCTTGTTCATACCGCCTCTCTCAATGTTTATACCGCCACCAGGCGAGGTTGCCTTGGAACGAAAAGATGGTAGGCCGCTCCCTTACATCTCGCCATCAACTTATTGTTATACTTATATTCCATGCACAAGTGTCGAATGAAAATTACCCAATCTCTGCTCCCCTCGGTTTAACATTAGGATTTAAGTCTTTATTAATATCTCATGACTCATGCATAAATAAGGTCACAAGCGTAAAAAAACAATTTGTGGTCCCGAAGGCGCCACATGTATATTAATCTCGGCTTTTTGGATGGCACACCACAACACAACGATAATATAACAGTAAGCAAACATACATGTAATGTTTCTATACTAAGAAGCACTCAATATATCATTGAGCAATTTCTGGGATAAATAAACACAGAGAAGAGAATACACTAAAATGTTTTCTTTACTGTAATCTTTTGTTCCACATAACATGGAGTGTCTAAACTAACATGACACATGTTCAGTGACTTCATACCGGGAGAGATGAACCACACCACAGATTTAGTAGATATTCTTCGATAGAGAGGAGTTTCATGTATCTATGTCGGGTGTATGTCGGATAGGGCTTTTGTCTA
The DNA here is from genome assembly GCA_031163375.1 of Conogethes punctiferalis. Classification (NCBI taxonomy): domain Eukaryota; kingdom Metazoa; phylum Arthropoda; class Insecta; order Lepidoptera; family Crambidae; genus Conogethes; species Conogethes punctiferalis. The sequence continues at coordinate 19,210,134 of CM062081.1, read as the reverse complement.
TTTTCCTTGAACATCTCAACCACTTCGCGTTATGTTTGTGTTTTCACCGGCTTGCTTTACACAATGTACCTAATGCGTGTTCTTAAACGGGACCTAAAGTATTCATTATCATCACCGTCATCATCAGCCTGCCATAATCCACTGCTGAACATAGGCCTCTTCAGTTGTACGCAATTTTGTGAAAACATCTAGAGGTTGGCGATCGCAGGGCGTAGCTTCTCGCTCCGATGCTGACGCTGCTGCCCGTCATCGGCCGAAAGGTATTTAGCTACGCCTTCAGTTGTGATGTTATGCCGCCACGAGTCGGTTGCTAGAGCCTCGTTTGTTATTCGGCAGGATGCACCACGGGCGTTTAAGGATTGTCTATCGCAGAGCGTAGCTTCGCGCTTCGGCGACGCTGTTACCCGTGGCTAAAATATTACTGGTATCAATTATACTGTGCCACAAAACTGCGCTCGCGCATTCTTCCACAGCGCGGTCTTCAACGACAGATGGCTTAATTTAGCTTTATCCTTGTACCTTTTAAGCTTTTAAACTGTGGCGATGCGCCTTGACATGATTTAAACATGTCACATGTGCCTGGCCAAAATTACAACTGGAACGGTTATGATAACATACATTTTGCGGTATGTGTTACCATAATAATAAATAAATCGTAGGGGGCTCCCTAGCGGGGGCACCTAAACAGGCAGATAATATTTATTGAGGCCGTGACGTGACGACCTGGATTTTTTTTCTCCGGTCTGGCAAGAACTGGCGGATGATCGAGAGGAGTAGAGAAAACTGGGGGGCCTTTGTCACAGGGACAGTAGGGGCTAGTAAAAAGATAAAAAAATATTTGCACATTGAGAGAAAACTCTGTTTCTTCCACTTTCGTAGTTTGCACAGATAACAGGTAGACATTGCGGGAAAAGTGCACATGTGGATTTACCGAGTTTTCCAAATGTTCTTTCTTGCCCTCTATTTATCTCTTTTTCATACCTGCATATAGTGAAAACCTCTTTGCCATAACCATCAGAACACAGCCTACATTGCAACTTAGGTTACTCATAGCACAGAGCATATCGTTGCATTTGTTATCTCGAACGCTAACGGCATTGCATTTCGATCGCATGGAGGTCGAGGACCGATATGGCCGCGGTATAACCGAGGTTCTCAATTTTGATACCTCTCCTTTATCGTTTCTGAGATTTAACATTTAGTTCTGAATTTGAAAACATGTTTTTAAATTTGAAATATTATATGTACGTTTATTCGACACTCATGGTGCAGGAGTACATAGCAAGGAAACCTGCATACCTGTATTCTTTTGACACTCCTTTCTTTATGTTCATCTGTAAAAAGTATTTTTCTTTGATGACCTCATCCGAACAACGTAAAGGTGCAAGTTGGTAGCAGGCAACACGAGGCGATGCTACAGGTTTCTTACCTATTTCTGTGAAAATCCCCCGGAGTCAGCGACGAATTTCAGAGAAATAAATACATAGGAGCCAGTGGTATAGAGTCGCTAACGAGCATGTGATGCCCCTGGTGTTTCAGGCATCCATAGATTCCGGTAACCGCGTAATATCAGGTAGGCCATAGGCTTGTTTGAACTTGCTATCGGCACTGTTGAATATCAGTTGCAATGTGTACAGGTGTTTAAAGCGAGTGCGCTTTAAACAGCCAGTGGGCTTAAACCACGTCTTCTTAGTATTTGCTTCGTGGGTGGAACAATCTACAGCTACGAGTACCAAGATCGGACCCTCTCGCGTGCTTGCCGCGCCTTATCAGTCAGCGTAGATCAAGCCGCGTGGAACTTGCTATCGACTGCTGAATATCGGTTGCAGTGTGTACAGGTGTTGCGAACTGTGTACGATCTCGCTGGCACGCAGCGCTACCCGATAAAATTGGCGGGGCTTGTTCTACGTGTTCTGTCCGTAGGGAAAGTTCGATGTAGGCTACAACAATGTTACATCTATGGGTATGTAGGTACAATATGTCTGATACCAGTAACGTACGTGCCAAGTTTTTGACTGAAACTAGACACAATAGAAATTAACCCTGTACAGTATAGTAAATCCTAAAGACCCAGCAAATCACAGACTTTCTATCGGCCGATAGTAACGGTCGGGTTTATAATCAGTATCAAGATCAGCCGATACCAAATTATTGTAGTGTACTGACTTGCATACATCTTCATACTGATTGTGAGCCCGACCAAACCTTCGGCCGATAGAAAGTCTGTGGTATGCGGGGTCTCTTATGGATAGTCAACCTTGAGAAGTATTATTACCTACAAGTTATATGAATAGCTCTGTGACAAAATTTCGGTAGCATACTACGATAGGCCTATTATAACAAATCATCGCGTTATTTCAACACACGGAATAGTCCTTATTAAAAAAGGCACATCTACAGCAATATATCTTAGAGCTGACAATCTTTTTCAAGTTGCCAAGTAGGTAGGTATACAAAATCTGTGCATTAGACGGTAATTTGGTCAATTTACGATAATATATCCCAACAAAACCGGCATAAGAAGTGTACCATACTCGCCACGCCCACGCCCTATTAAACTCGGCTGAGTGAGTAGGTGTCAAACCGTAACTTAAGCCCACCAAATACCCAGCAGATCTATAAGCCCAAAGGGACACCGCGTATAAATGTATTTATTACCCATGATTTCGTATTAAATTTCTAGATTATACGCTGATGAGATTTGATACAGCGGCATTTACATCGGAATCGCGCTAATATCGGCCCAACACGTATTTAATGCTCCCCTCATTTGTGAGATTAGAATAATTATAGGAAGAGCAGTGATGCTGTGGACGTTTGGATTGGTATAGTGAATTTATGAGTGACGTCATAATGTTATCAAGTCTTTTTTATTTTTTATTAGAATATCTGGAGCTATGTAAATTAAAAGAAAAAGTGAACCGGATTCAGTATTCAACTTGAGAAAATTATCAAAGTATAAAATTGATATCAATTTAAGAAAAATGATATTTTTACTATTATAGGAAGAGAAACAATGTCATTTAGATCATTTCGTCGGTCTTTGTATAAACGACGTATTGTATTCTGTTAATAGTTAAACTGGAGATTCCCTGCGACTTGGTTTATATTAAAATAAGAGAAAATATAAAGCTGTAAGTACATAATATAAATATTTTAAATTACTGTTAAGAGAATAAATTGAACATCAATTACTTTATCGTCGAAACATATTAGGTACAAACATAACCTACAATTGTCAGATACATATTTTACTTAGTATGTATATTGAAAAAAAAGTCGTGAAGAATGATGATTTCTTTTCAAATAGATATCATTAGGTGTTATAACAGACAGAACATAACTCCTATACTCAAAACTTGTGCATTCCGTTGTATGCACTGTTATAACATTTTAATGTTATGCGGCCTCCGGCATTCATATTTCGCGTTCGTGTTTAGGGTAACGAAACGGAATTAAAATTTCATCTGCACTCGTCGCGTTCGCCATCTGGATGTAAATTCTTTTGTTTTGCAAACGTTTACACGGACAAATTGTTTAAGGGTGGCACTCAAGAGTTACCAAACTGGAATAGCAGATGTGGGAGAAAAATCCGGAAATAAAGGCTTCCCTACGCCTGATGGAAAGCGAAAGAGAAGCCCAAGCCGCTGAGACAACGGGCAAGTAACTGATCAGTTACCTGTCATGCCGATAAAGATTTTAAAATGTCAAAGAGTAAGAAATCTTTCATAAAAGATTATAAAAAAATGCTACGCTAAGTGTTTTTAGTAGGTCTACTCTACTCCGAGTTATACTCGAAATATAAGTCATATGACGGTATCACAATAAAAATTTAAATAAATGTTTCTTTATGTGAATTTATAATATTTCGGACACTATACATTTTATTGATCATATTCTTGTGTGCACATACCTACTTATGTAAACATGTGTAATTTTATTACATCCAGAAAACTTTTTAACTTAACATCATTAAATTTAATGCGCATTAAATAAGCGCTAAATGTTTTACGACAGAAATATTTTACGTTTTATTTAACAATTGATAAAAACACGACATAAGTACGAATCGTAAAGTTTATGCCTTGAAAGTTGGTATGGCGACTTTTTTTTTATGGTTGACGAATACCTTTGAATAGTCTGCTAGTAGTTAGGTGCATAACTTGTAGATGTAAAGATGCAAGAGAGAGTTTTACAACGTGTAATTTTATTTTGAAACTAGCGTAATGCAACCAGCCACCCAATTATCATCATCATCATCAGCCTACTGCAGTCCACTGCTGGACATAGGCCTCTCCAGTTTTTCGCCTCTTCGGGCAAACGTCTGGAGGATATACCCATAATCGCCAATCCATGCTGGGTAGGCGGGTTGGCGATCGCAGGGCATAGCTTCTCGCTACGGTGACACTGTGCTGCCCGTCATAGGTCTGTGGCATTTAGCTACGCCTTTAATTGTGATGGTTATACCGCCACCAGTCGGTTGCCAGCGCCTCGTTTGTATTCGGCAGGATGCACCACGGGCAGGTGAGGTTGGCTTGGAGCGAAATGATGATATGCCGCTCCCTTACAGCCAACCAGTACATATGTGAAAATATAATATGGGATCAATTAAATTTCGATTCGAAGCGTGAAAAATCATTTTGCGGGCCAGCATGCGGTGACTGCCTGGAAACTGATGTTTCCCGCCCGTTGTCAGAGCGACTTGAGCTTCTTTTTCAACTTTCCACCAGTCTAAGGAAAGCCTCTATGCTGAGCCAATATGTACCTACTGTGCTTCAGCACAGTATTAATGGAGAAATTGAGAAGTCGCGACAATTATTAGTGCCGTCAAAACTTGAACAGCTGAACGAGTTAGCTCAAATTAACTAAGTTTCACAACGGAAATATGGCGGGGCGGCACTAAAAACCACCTCGAAAGTTTTGTTCAAGAGTGTGCGGTTCCGTATACTATAGGTATGCATTTTTGTATAAAAGGAAATGTAAATTAATTAACAAATCATGCTCCAGATGATTCACACCAACCTGAACTTGATCTCAAATTGATATCTAAAAATAGTAAGTAGTCACAATAAATAGTATCTATGTATCTATGAGTACCATATGATGAGCGTTGGTCCTGTGCCTGAACTCTGTACGGTCGTATTGAACTATAGGATTGTGAATGTGGTGGCGAAGGATTAAACTCAAAATGCAATATAGAATTACTGCTGTATTTTAAACAAACATTGAAAATGTTGACACTTTTCAACTTCCAATTCATACTTTATGAGTTTAAGTATGAATTAAAAGAAAAGAACCTACATTTCATAAATTGACCCACTGAGGATGGCCATTGGCCTAACCCAAACAAATTGCTCCAACTATGCCACAAAACTATTCAAAGATGTTCATTAACAAATAGTATCTATGTACTACTTTTGGTTCAGATCCTTTATGTACCTACGGATTCCTATAAAATAAAAAGAAAAGAATAAATTATGAAACAACTGGCGCAGACTCGTTGATTGCTTTATTTTTGCGCGGTATTTTATTCATGCTCCTTTTAAGTTTTTAGGCTTATCTGTAATTATAACTCATATTTTAGATTCATTTGCAATTCTATTTATTTGTACTTTTCAACGGAACTCAAGGTACATAATCTTACAGGCCGGCACAGTAGTTGTAACTGATAAGAAACTGGTTTATTAGGTCACTTGTCTGTAGCCACTGTCAGTTAAAAAATCAGACAACTAAAGCCAACCTCACCTGCTGTTGGAGCATCCTGCCGAATAAACAAATGAGATTCTGGCAACCGACTGGTAGCGGTATAACCGTACGATTGAAGGCGTAGCTGAATAGCACAGGCCAACGACGACCAGCAGCATAATCGGTGCAAGAAGCTACGCCCTGCGATCGCCAACCCACCTGCCCAGCGTGGCGATGATGGGTAAAGCCTCCAGATGTTTGACCGAAGTGGCGAACAACTGGATGTCCAGCAGTGGACTGCGATAGGTTAACGATGGTGATGATATTAAGACATCTATATCTATCTATACTTATAATAAATCTGTAGAGAGATCAATTTCTGTACATGAAATATATTATTTTCAAAATAACTATCAGGGGGTGATTAGTGATCGATACTGGTGAAAAAAAAACTACAGGACGGATTTTAACGAAACTTGGTACGATTATTCTTCATACTCCTGGGCAGGTTATAGTATACTTTGATTACGTTATAATCAATATGTGCAGAGCAGTGATGGGAAGTGTTGGGAAAACGGGAGAAATTTTTATCTGTAGGTTTGATCGCGCATCACGCAAAAACTACTGCATGGAATTAAATGCGGTTTTCAGTAATGTATTGCTTGAAGTCTGATTTTTAGGTACCATTTTATGGAAGTCCGTTATTTTAGAAACCCGATATCCACGCGTGCCACGCCGCCGGCACAGGTAGTAAAGAAAATTCTTTTATCTACGTTTTCTGCATATAAACTTCATATTATAAAGTGTATCATAAAAGCACGAAGCACCGATGTAATCGCGGCACAACGACTCTTGGATATTACTTCAGCTGTGCTCCTTTTAAAGTATTTTCGCGTTGATGTTAAATATTATGTCATAGTTTTTGTAGTACAGGGACTCACGATGAAATAAACTTTCAATTGTTAATTAAGATCAAATTTGAATTAGTATTGATTTTTAAGAGGTTTGTTAACTGTGTTCTTTGAGACGCCTCAAGTTGTCTGGTATTCATAGTACCTACGTATTATCTATTTACTATAACTATTTAGGTTTAATATAGAGCAAATACAAAAATATGGTTGGTTAATTTGTAATTTATTTTATAAAAGCTTCGCTTCTTCTTGGACAGCCGTTAGCGATAGCCTGTATCTACTTCTGGATTTTTCCATACAATCAATTTAGAAAGGGCCTTACTTATTTTTTCGGTAGTAAAGAAAAATGTTTGAAAATTACACTTTCTGATAATTTAGAACAGAATAGAATATGTTTATTTTAATTTCGACTATTTTAGATCCAAATCTGAAATAATGCTGAAGTACGATTTAACCTGGGCACCAGTATAACCTAATGGTGTCCAGGGGGAGATACCACAGTATTTTTCTATTATATAAGTTAGGAAACCACTGAGACTTTATATTGATATTTTGTTGAATTCTTTATACCGCCTCCCGCACTATAGTTGGGCGTCGCAACGCAGCAGAATCGCAGCGATTTATCTACGGCTATTTATCGTAACGACCCGCATTTCGCTCTCCTTCCTAGGAAGTTACCACGTGCCGGGCTGGGCTTGATCACTAATGGCGATATGGCCGCCAAATTGTACTATAATAACTTCGTAATGTATTTGCCTATAAGAGACTGTACACACTAGCGTCTATTAGCGGGAAACGGGTAACAGCAGTTACCTGGGTTCAAATAATAAAAAACCCAAGTACTAGTACTAGACAACTGATAAACTTACTTAGTTAGGTACATTTCTTTTGTAAGTTAATAGAAAACACCCAGACCAATACAAACAGAAATATGTTCATAATACTGTGCACACAAGTGTTTGTACTGTGTGGGGACCCTTAGTTCAGAAGGCAGAGGTCACTACTAAATGAGCCACCGAGCCAATTGACATGACATGATGACAATTGTCATCTAGGGAGGTTTATGTCCAGCAGTCGAATTTTGGAGGCTGATAATAGGAAACATTGGTGGCGTCGCCTCATGCGCGGGCGCTGCCGTCACGTTAATGAACATACATACGAATTAAGAACCTCCTCCTTTTTTGAAGTCGGTTAAAAAGATGCCAGTGTAGGAAGCCCCTTAACGTTTTCGAGCTTTCAAGAACACCTATCTATATTTATAGCATCTAATAGCTAAATGATACGCGTGTTAAAGTAATAGCTTTTGCTTACTGTACTTTCGTTCTGTACCAGCTCCCTTCACTTGAAATTAACTTCAAAGAACAGGTTACTATTATTTGCCCCAGTAAAGTGTTACAAAGAAAAAGTTTAACAATTACCGCCTACGGTTGAGTTCCACGAAACGTTATTTTTGATAATAACTTAGATTTTGAACTGTCTGTGTAGCTATTAAATTCTCCTTAAATGATGTTGTTTGAACAAGAAATATTATAGTCGTTTTTTACAATGAGACACATCCGGAGTAAATGTAATCCAGATTGTAATCTTCAGAATTGTAAATTCAGAACATTTAGAGGAATGAAAAAGAAATGCGTATGGTGAGCAAAAAGATTATTATTATTTTCGACTCGTATTTAACTAATTTAGAAAATAAATCTTCTAAATTGGATCTTGTCTAGGTATTCATTAAGTCATAGCCATCATCTAGGCACCTAGTTAGTGCTAATGAAAAAGTGAACTCAAAACGTAAGCCTGTAGGGTGAGGTGTGCGTCGAACGATACTAACTTTTTCTATTGTGTCTGTCACGACACTCAAAGGCAATTATCTTCTTCTATCTATCTTCTATATCTATTCTATACTTACTCGTATAATAAATCTGTAGCGAGGTCAATTCTGTACTTTAAATAAATTTTCAAAATAACTGTCAGGGGTGATAGTGATCGACACTGATGCCAAAAATGCAATCAGTAAAATTTTTGTCTGTCTGCCCGTCTGTCTGTATGTTCGTTATAGCAACAAAAACTACTCAACGGATTTTAACATAACTTGGTACAAATATTCTTCATACTCCTAGGCAAGTTATAGTATACTTCCATCAGGCTACGATCAATAAGAGCAGAGCAGTGAAGGGAAATGTTGGAAAAACGAGTGAAATTTTTATCTGTATGATTGAACGCGGATCACGCAATAACTACTGCATGGAATTGAATGCGGTTTCACCAATGCATTGCTAGAGATCTAACTTAAAGTTTGGGATGGCTTAACATTTTACGGAAGTCCGTTATTTTTGAAATCCGATATCCACGCGTGCGACGCCGCTGGCACAGCTAGTCCTAGATAAATTTACGTGTGTGTCACTAAAAATAGTCCTTCATACAATGTCACAGCTGACAACTCCCTGCGACCTTTGCCAGGTCATCGAACCTGTGTTAGGGGCGCCTCACAGTTCACGGTACATGGTTTCGTTTGAACCTTTCATTGCACTCGGGCGTCGATGTTTTTATGGCAGTACATCAAAATGTAAAGTTATTTTAACTACCTTTTTATATAGTGCTTCAGTGGTAGAATGGTTGAATAGTATAGATAAGAATAAGTGCAGCAGTGATGATTAAAAGTTAGAGCAACAGAAAAAAAGCTAGAAATTGAACGCGGCATGGAACGCGAATGATGAAAATCTTATTACATGAAACGAGTCGGTGCAATTATATTAAGTACAACAAACATAGGTACATTTTTTTTACCCTTTTATAAACTAGAAAGGTTAGTTCATGTTCATATCGTACATGCCTAACGAACGAGCAGCTGAAACTAAAATTTGAAATAGATACCTACACCAAAATATCTAGAACGACCAAACCGAAAAGTTCAGAGAATTTTTGCAACATGCTTTAGTTTCTATATCGGCGCTGTGTGTGTACCGACAATATTGGGTGTGAAGTAAGCAAAAAAGAGACTAAGTGACTGCGACAGTGAAAAGGTATCTTTGTCGACAATATCTAACTTGGAAAACCATTTGCGAAAAGATAACACACTTCTTTCACGCATTGACGGATAAGAACACAAATCTCCCCCCTTCTCCCCGTGGGTGTCGTAAGAGTCAACTAAAGGATTTCTTGAGATTTCAATTTCTTAGCAGGTGCTAAGTTAGTTTATTTTTATTCATACAGACTTTGGACAACCGCTTATAAGTCCTCAAATACCGTTAAAAAAGACTACCACCGGATTCGGAACGCAGCTTATATCGAGAAGAACACGCAATAAACTCAGTATTTACTCGTTTCAGTGCCAATGTTTGTCATACGGTTCATGTCTGATAAACAATATTTAAATATGAAGTAAGATTCAGAAGTCACCTACACAATGCAAAAAATGTTCATCCGGAAGATGTGCTGTACCTATAGGTTGTCGTTCAAGAAGTCCTCAACTTTGCGAGCTGGGAATATCAAATTAGCGCTATCAATTTGACGTCTTATAATCTATTAAAAAGATTTTGCAAGCTCATGCATTCCAGATGCAGGCCTCCAACATCTCCACAATATCTAAACAATGCGTCTTCCTGCCGATGTTCACACGAGGAGAGATGGAACACGTGTCCCTGGTTCCCACCAGTGACGTAGCATGCGGGCCCATTCACGAAGTGTGTGGGTATCGGCGATTAGAGACTGGGCACACACGCTTCTTTAAGCCGCGGCGGTGGGCGTTTTAGAAGCAAGGAATGTACGCTACATACGGGTGCCAGTGGCAATACGAACAATAGAATTGCAGAATAGATAAATTATTTAATTGGTTCATTGCGACAATTGCGCTTATCTGCACTATGAATAGTTTGACAGCATAGCCTTCCTTGTAACTTGGCTTGGCTTTTTCAATGGCTTTTCAATAGTTTATGTATTTTTTAGCAACGGAAATCTATTACAGTTATTAATTTAGTCGCTACAACGACTAAGTATAGCTGCAACGTAAGAGACATAAACTTAAATAGCGACTATCAGTATCTAGCAATCAAAGTTCTGCCAGCATGTGATGCAGAGGCAGCTACGGGTAACGACGCTCCTAATCTAGAGGACCTAAGTAGCGCCTTGGCAATTGTAGCCATTTAGAAGAAGAAATCATCCTCGAGAGGATACCTTGTACAGTGACGCACTAGACAAAACATACGAATGACCAGCGTTTGTTGTGTGCAGCGCGGAGAGTTGACAAAATGCAACAATATAATAAAAAGCCGTTTCGAGTGTTGCGTCGCATCTTGCGCGAGCTAAACGACGCCGACGAGTGACGCAGACACAAAAACGCCGATCGCCGCGGCTAAAATCAGCGTGTGTGTTCAGGCTCTCAGCCGGGTCGGGTTGCAGGCGCGATTGTTTTGTTTTGACAATACATGGATCGTGTGTGGATTGTTTGGACGATTCCGCCCAATCCGGACGATATTAGAAACGTGATTGGATCGAGAGGATACGTTCCTGTTGATTGTTTGGGCTTCAACAAGATGCTCTTTGCTGATAAAGCTCCTGATACGAGTAGGTGTATCTTAACTAATATTATAAAGCTAAAGAGTTTGTTTGTTTGTTTGTTTGAACGCGCTAATCTCAGGAACTACTGGTCCGAATTGAAAAATTCTTTTTGTGTTGAATAGACCACTTATCGAGGAAGGCTTTAGGCTATATAACATCACGCAACTATTAGGAGCGAAGAAATAATGGAAAATGTAAAAAAAAACGGGGAAAAATACTTACTTATTCCACGCGGACGAAGTCACGAGCACAGCTAGTGTGGGATAACGCTAATAAAACTTGTATAAACTACAAGTTTCATTAGCGGTTGGCTTATGAAATCTGAATAAGCAGGCTTAAGGAATTAATACTAGCACTTGTAAAAATCAGGATTGAGGACGTTTATACTCGTCAACCAGACGTGATTTAATGGGTATTCTCAGCTGTTGAGCCCCACATTACCCACGTGTCCCGTACCTAGAACTCTGGTGTATGCGTAAAGGCTCGGGGCAACATATTAATATTAGCTGATAGTTTTTAATTTTAATCGCCAACCCGCCTGCCCAGCGTGGCGGTTATGGGTATATCCTCCAAAAGTTTGCCCTAGGTGGCGAACAACTGGAGAGGCCTATGTCCAGCAGTGGACTGCGATAGGCTGATGATGATGATGATGAGTTTTTAATTTCATGAGATACATGTATAATATACATAGGTATTTTTTTATGTCTAAGCTGCGTGTGTGAATACTACTAACTTATAAAGACTTAGATAACACTAGCAGGCAAAACGGCTCAAGTAGACTTGTTTTACCGACTAACAATGACCCGAATACAAATGGCTATAACACGAAAACTCTTAAACAACCTAACTACTTGTAAAAGTAGGTACTCATGCTGTATATAAAACAGGACAAAACTACGTCGCGATAGAGCGGCGCTAGTTGAGTAACTCAATTTATGGAGTTATTTCGGCAGGGGGGGCATTATCCGTCCCGTTCGCCGGCTATCGGTCGTGAGGATAAATTGCCAATTTTGACTTACACCGCTTCTCGGTGCGATATGCTGTGCTGTCGCTTTGATACAATATGCTGTTTTGACGGTAAAGTGCAAGGTTGTCACCTACAGAACTCGTCTGTAAGTCTATTATCAAGCGGGTGACGGCAAAAATTGGTGTTCATTTGTTTTTTTTTGACCTAACCCGCCTACCAAGCGTAGTGACTAAGGCAAATCCTCTCAAAGTGGTAAATGTAATTTTTATCACCTTACTAAGCCGCATCGCTGGGGCTATAGAGGTTTCCCGTCAGTTGTCAGAGCGCCTTGAACTTTAATTTCTTCATTAGGCGTAAGGAAGCCAGCATACTGAGCCAATTGTTAAGTATATAAAAAAGCTAAGCTAAACTACCTTATTAGCGACGGTGGACAATCGCCATAAACTTTGGCGTACATACATATATACTTAATAATGGTGTGCCATAAAGCGAAATATGTCACCCAGCATAACCACATTGGTTTTGCGGATGCAGCCCAGACGTAGCTTGCTCTCACGTCCGCTCCGCTCCGTTCGTTTCCGCCACATAAATACATCGTTAGATACGGTTAAACAAATGAAATTTGCTAAGGAAGCTACTGTTATTTGTTGATAAATTGGTTGTTTTCGAGACTGGTTATTCAATGAGGGCTATCGCGTGTGAATTGGCCACCAGAGGTGCTATACAGTGGCGCACTCTGGTGAACACAAAAACGGTAGCCCTCATTACCTTGTTATCTTTCAAATGTACCTATTCTAGACACAAAATATCTATTGACCGAATTTCGCCTACAGCGATAGAGAGAGCGAAGTGTGTAGGAGATTTTAAATAATAATCTAATGTGACGATAGTTCATCGCTACTGAAAACAGATCAAACACAGGACGGCTTTAGGTATGTGCTCTCTGATGCACGGGACAATTTCTACTGAGTAAATAATTTACGGAAAATCCCAGTATCAATTTGACGCGAGGTTCGAACCCGTTACCTCTCAATTGCTAGATCGCGCCACTAGATTAGTCAATGCAGTTATTATTACCTTGTTTGAAACAAAAAAATTACATTATTATTTTTGCCAAAACTCTATTATTATTGAAGTGTTCCGAAGTGCGGCGCCCCATAAAATGTTCCTTCTCCCAATGTGCTTGAAAAAATATGTTAAATCGAGGGATATCTCGTAAAGCGATAGCTGTTACTAGGCAATCGGCCAAATAATCAGCACTAAAAGAACAAAGCCTCGGATTCGACAAAAACAGCCAAATAAGGTGAGCAAGGATAAAAACCGGCCAAGTTTGGCTCCTTCACGATAACTACATGGTTCCGTAACTTCACGCTGCCTATTTTATTACGCTGCGTCTGACACAGCCGGTTACATTCCCGTACAGTTGAAACATTTGTGTACAGGAACATGTCTGGGTGTTTGATATATGTATAAAATGAGAAATATTTACTACAATAATATCACGATAACACATCGACAAAACAACCTGATGACGAACATGACACTGCGCCACATAGCGCCATCTCGGTTGAAGCTAGTATAGATCGTCCAATCTAAAATGATGCGCACCAACGCCGCTTTTACGCGCACAAGCAAAGTTTAAATACCTATGGACGCAATACACATATAAACAATGCATTTATGATTGGTCGTTCAGTTGACGGTTAAATTCAAATATAGGAACAGCGCCATTCTCGGATTTGTTGCTCAACTAGTTTAGTTGTTCGTGAACTCTTGAGAGGAAAAGTCGTCTGTTTCATACAATGTGACGCGGCGCCGCTACTTAGTGCGAGGTTTGTCGGATTCGGATACTTAAGGAGTGGGGCGCGTCATTTTAATTTAGACAATTACGGATTAACTACGGATTATAGACAACTGATAAACTTACATAGACACTTTTTTAATAAATAGTTGCATGTATATTATTCATAGCAATACAAACAAACATGTACGCAACCGCTGAAATCAGCGTTCACTACCTTTGAACTAAACTGGTCCTCTAAAATACTCCTTTAAAGGTGCGGAACCTTAAAAGGGGAGATAAGGAAGTTATGTGGCCGTAGATAACGTGTGCCCGTGTTTTATGTTTGACACCTCCGCAGATCCGCCCGGCATTTTGCCGCGCGTAATCCGGACGGAAAAGGTTCTCATTATCTGTCAAAGTTTATACTTTTTAGTACTATTCTTATTTTAAGAATGTTATGCTCAGGTTTTACGCATAGTAAAGCGTTTTAAAGCTATGACTGGCCCGGTGGCTCAATTGGTAACGACTCTTGCCTTCTGAACAGGGTTGTGGGTCCGATCCCCACATGGGAGAAACATTCTGTGTGTTTATATTTTTGTACTTAAGTATAATATTTGTGGTATCTTCGTTATTTTGACATGCTTAATACAAGCGCTTAAGCTACTTACTTTGGGATTGGAGCAATGTACGTAGCGTTGTCTGTTTTTTTATAATAGCTCGACATAATGGTTTCCCTTCGCTTGATGGAGAGCGAAAGAGAAGCCCAAGTCGCTGTAACAACGGGCAAGTAGCTGGTCAGTTACTTGTCAGTTGCCACTGCCATGCTGGCCTAACACTAACCCCCCACGAGCATCGGAAACCCTACTCACCAGCAAAAACACGACCCGGAGGTCATTTGGCTGCGGTATTCTATAGGGTGGGCCTACTTCTTTTATTTTTTACTGTAATCTGTGTAGAAAAATGTGTAAGTTATCTTTACACGAAAATATTTTTGTGGTTCTCGGTAGTGTCAGTAAAGTTTTCCTAAATGTCTCATTCGATTAAGAATATTTTTATGTGCGCATACGCGGTACCTCATCGTATACTCGGCGAAACACCCGTGAAATAACTCTGGTCGCGTTTCGGGATCAATCGGGGTATAGCCAAAATAATCATCTAGGCTGGCAAGGCAGTGGCACTGGCAACTGACAAGTGATTGATTTGGTAACTTTTCCTTTGTTCGCAACTACGTTTTCCATCATGGTGATGGGAGGTCACTATAGTCTCTCCACCATTTTAAAAAATGGGACGGACATAATAAAAAGAGATGTACTTACATTTTCGTTTATTGTATTTATGTATCAAGATTTACATCTAAATGACTTTAAATGCTGCACGCGTCGTAACGTAACGCTAACAAAAGTTCCAAAGTAAATAGAAGTTTTTCTTTGTTAAAATAGAATTTGTTTAAATAGATACTCAACACCCACAAGATAAGGTAAAGATATATATTTCAATCGATTTCGAATGATTAGTCATCATTCATAAATTCGATAAAACGTTAGAAACGAAATTAAAATCAATGTACCTTATGATTTGAGATAGTAAAACAAGATTTAAATCTAATAAATAGTTCATTAAGAAACAATTTATTAGGCTTAAGTTAAGATTGAAAAGACGATGATGAAAAAAAATGAAGATTTAACCTACGCGCTTACTATTAATAGCTATCTAATCATTATTATCGTCTAATTAACGTCGACTGCCAATCAGACTTTAGTTATGAAATCTCATAATTTCTTTACTGGTGGCGGCTTAAAATATTATTACTACCGACATTTTATCACTGCGAATGTATTCTCATTCCGTAAAAGCAATAAAATCACCATAAAATCATCGATAAAAAATTGTGTTTTTGTTTGGAAAGCCGCCTTTGAAATTAATTTTATGTCCGCCATATTTTTAGGCATGTATTATGACAGGACGGCTCGCAAACGAGTATAAGTTAATAATTTGTAATTAATAAAAATGTGTATTAATTAATTAATTAACCAGTGGAGTTGAAATCAGATTATATTGATCTTGGTGAATCCGGATTGACGTCTGATTGGCGATAGAAATCAATTTATATAATTAGAATATTAATTTAAAGGTGTAAATTGGACTGATATATACTCGTACCTGACATTTAAATGAGATAATAATTTAAAATTGGAAATAAAATTACAACCAGGTTGTTAACCTACATTTACACTCATCATCATATTCAACCGTCGGAGGTCAATTGCTGAACCTGATAGGCCTCCCCCAAATACTTCCACTAGGGCCGGTTAGCTGTCCGCATCGAGCCACATCCTGCGACTTGTATTATGTCCAGTCCACCTCACTGGAGGGCGTCCCACGCCACGTTTTATATCGAAAGGTCTCTAGTCCAAAACTTTTCGGCCCCGACAGCCATCAGTTCTTCTCACTATGTACGCTGCCATCTGCCACTGCAGTCTGCTGTATCCTTGACTTTGGTTCGTCTACGGGTCTCCTCATTCCTGATCCGATCCGAATAGTAGGATAAGAAATAGGATGACATAAATGTTTGTTGGTAAATCTTCTAACAAGTGATGTTTTTTTCTAAATGACTACGATGATGGCCCGGGTGGCCTTGACCATCACCGGACTGTTGGGGGAGCGGATGGCTCTCACCCCTAAAACAAGTGATGTAAAACACGTCGTTAGTTTTGTTTATATGGGCATTATAAAACTGACACAACCAAAGCTATGCGACAACGAGTATATAATATTTGAGCTTCACAGCTTGGTGTCGATATAAAATAGGTACTTAAATTCTAATAAAGTATACGGGAGAAAGGAAAGAAAGTAAAATATTCTTCAAACATCTGTTTTACGATTATCGTCGTAGCAATGTGATTTTAATGTAGTAGTTTATGTACAGTAGGTATACTAAATGGTATCTCCATGTAGGTCATATAAAGAAAGAAAACGACTTTTCAGAATGGATAAGTATGAATTCGTCATCAGCCTATGGCAGTCCAGTGCTCTCCAGGACATAGGCCTCTCCAGTTGTTCGCCACTTTTGGCAAACACCTGGAGGATTTACCCATAATCACCTCGCTGGGCAGTTGGGTGGGCGATCGCAGGCGTATGGCATAGCTTTTCGCCCCAGTGATGCTGCTGCCCGTCATCAGCCTTTAGTATTTAACTACGCTTTGAATCGTGAAGGTTATACCGCCATCAATCGGTTGCCAGAGCCTCGTCTGTTATTCAGCAGGATGCACCATGGACAGGAGAGGGTGGCTTGGACCCATAAGATGATGGGTCGCTCCCTTACATCACAACGGATACGACTCGTAGGAACCTTCAAAAAGCGAGCCTAAATTTTTTTTTTTATAGTAGCTCGACATAACGGCTTCCCTACGCCTGATGGAAAGCGAAAGAGAAGCCCAAATCGCTGTGACAACTGGCAAGTAACCGGTCAGTTACCTGTCAGTTGCCACTGCCATGCCGGCCCAACTCTAACCCCCCACTAGCTCCGGAAATTTCTCAAGTGCTGGAATTGCACTTGTGACTTCTCTGATGTTACCGTGTCTCTGGGCTTAAGTGATCACTTACCATTAGGTGCCCTACAGGCAAGTTTGCCCCTTTCGTCATAAAAATCTTCGTTTTAAATCAAAACTCGGGATCTATTAATCTTTTACCGCAATCTGTGTTACGCTATTATTTTTTGTTAATTGACTTAACAAGTCAATCAAAATTTACTTGAAAACAGATTACTATTATGGTGGCATAAAAGTTAACTATAACCACAAATGTGTGGTTATAGTTTAAACACTCATTTAGAATTTACGGGAAATTTAAAGCTCATTAGCTTTAAATTTCCCGTAAATTCGTTGAAAGTTTTCTTAATGTGTTCCTACAAAATCACTTAGAACAGCCAGAAGTATCGCCGTTCCATTTTAGACCTTAACCCAATGGCTGAAGTACAAAAGTGTATTATTAAGTTTGTGATTGACTGTTCGTACAATATTATCTAAGGCAAGCCTGAAGTTATAGTACAAGTTCGAAAGCAGCTTATAGGCATGCCGTGTGATATACAAACTATACCTACTATCTTCTAGTTTAGCAAACTTGATTTTGCTTAGTTGATAAGATTGGAACATTCGCTGTACAATATAATCGTACAAAGACGTACCTAAGTTGTGTGCAAAGATCTTGTTTGACAATTATTTTGCCACATTTTTTCCTCACATGTCTTCAACTAGGGATTTTCTACCAGAATATTTTATTTATTTAATCTTTATACTTATTAATTATTCTTTTGTGCAAGCAATAGTGTACAAAAGGCGGACTTAATGCCGCATAGGCATTCTCTACCAGTCAACCATTGGGCTAAGCAGAAACAGATATCCAGACCCGAGCCAATTTCGAAAATTTTCTAAGTTGTGTTTCTTAAATTGACTTGACCGGTAATCGAACCTGGGTCGTCCCCGCATGACTAAACTTCACCTACTACGAATGGAAAACACCTTACCAACATCACTTTTAATATGCTATTGTAGAAAATTTCGCATCTTATATCTTTGTTTAACATAAAAGTCCGACAAGAACGGAAAGAGGTATAAATTACGGAGTAAAATGATGTAATAAATTTGATACAAATCACTTGATAGAATGCCATAAAATTGGCCACGTTCGATCACTGTATAAGACTTGCGGCGATTAAGTTTCTTAATGCCTCATCGGGTCGATCCGGTGGTCCCGAACACAGTCATTTGGGCATATAACAAAGGCTTACAGACAGGCAACGCCTTATAAACTCTCGCGTATTATCACTACATAGTATAAAACAAAGTAGCTTTTTCTGTTCCTATATCCCTAAATCTTTATGTGCGTTTAAATCTTTAAAACTACGCAACGGGTTTTGATGCGGTTTTTTTTAATAGGTAGTGATTCAAGAGGAAGGTTTATGTATGATGAAATACCCGAAGCGTAGCGAGGGCGGTTCGCTAGTAATAAATTAACAAATACCAAAGACATGCCACGCCGGGCCACACATCGCCATCAAAAATTTCTTCTGTTATCATTTACCACACCGCAGAGGAACTTTCACACACACCCTTTTTTGCAATCGAAAGTGCCAAATATAGACTAGGCTGATTTATGTTAACATCAAGATTTAAACTAATCCATATTTGAAGTATATTTTTAAAAGTTACCAGTAATAAAAAGTAACATAATTATGATCAGAGAGCTATAGTTCATTCGCGTATAGAAATTATAATTTCTAGCGTTTTAATTGGCTAGTGGCCTGTCAGTGACCTGTTAGTCACTATTTTCTTAACGCGAATGAACTATAATCATTTTCACTCTCTGTATCCTTCTTCTCGCAAAGATCCCGTAGTGTTAATTTTATCTCGAATGGGGTAACTCTACACTACAATAGCTATAAATGTCAACAAATTTGTAAGTACCCATACGGGTCGTAAACTTGTCGGGACGTAAATTGATCAAATTACCCCGCTTGAAGGTTTTAAAATTCATATTTTACGCGCCTGTGATGAGGATTGTATATCACTATCACACATTTCACGAGATAATTTATATTTTGACAGCCGAAATCATATATTTTATGAAAGTTATTTAAAATTATCTTGATTTATTGACAGCTTTCTCATGAGTAACAGCGGTTTTGCACTGCGCTCCATCCGAATCCGATCCGAACCCTTGAAAATGGTATCCGTAGGAACCGTATTTCTTTGGTAATTTCCGCATTAGACACTGTAAATTGAAGAAATTGAATCTTTGTAGCAAAATATAAAATTACTATAGAATAAGTCTAATAAGTAATGATTTATAGTTTTAATCTTTAAGTATACTGTCTATCTTGTAAAATTTAAATGATGGCATATTATTATGTCTCTTCCCACTTTTATTAGAATTGGAATTCACCCGACTTCATGTTTTAACTGACGGAACATGCGGCGACCTAATTTCAGCTGGTTTCTAATACGTCTACGTGACGGTAGGTACAGTGTGAATACTCGTATTATAATCCATATGTATTCTGAGTTTCAAAAACGAAGGTATGATACTAATTTGCGAAGGTATCTATACAATTCACCTCAGAAACAAGACCTAAACTCACCGGGATTAAGACATCTTCCCCGAAAATATCCAAAGCGACTGTACCATGTGATACACTATTAAGATTCTCTTTCCGTATCCTTCTTTTCGTTTGTCTCGTCTCGTTACCTAGCTAAACCTTCAAATGAATTTGATTTTAACTTAAAGGGCATAAGGTCGAATATCAGCTGGACAGTGTTCAGTGACGCGGCCTGCCTTCCAATTTTCAACAATGTTCAGTATGCGAAAATTGTTGCCGACCTTTATACGTGTTTGACTTGCCGTGTCACAATTTGTTGTATGTTCATGTTCAAGGCTTAGAATTCACTTTATGTTTCTTGTTTGGGTCACCTGTGTTGTTTACAAGAGTAAAATGTTAAATATATCAATCACGCGGGCCGCATGTATCTTGAAGACGAATCTCTGTGGCAATTGGAGATGTGGTGTTTTGGAACCAATAATAAATAAATAACCCAAGACATGCCACGCTGGGCCACACAGCGCCACCTAGCCCCAAACTAAGCCGAAGCTTGTACTATGGGTACTAGACAACTGATAAACTTACTTAGATACTTTTTTTTTTGTAAATAAATACATATTATACATAGAAAACAACCAGACCAATACAAACAAACATGTTCATGAACACAAATGTTTGTACTGTGCGGGAATCGAACCCACGACCCTTGGCTCAGAGGGCAGAGGTCACTACCAAATGGGCCACCGAGCCTGTCAATAGCATGATCATTATCCATACAAGTTTGAATTTTTATTAACGTTAACGAATATGTACTAAAACGGGGCGTCAAACGGCAACCTTGCGAACGGTCATATTGTAAGCGATCGACAGAGAGCTGTGATCATACAGCGACATCATCATCATCATCAGCCAAATACGTTACATTGCTATTGCATATCAATGCATAGTAAGGAATATGAACGATATTTCTTAAATTTCATTGCATGCTTAGCATCAGATAGAATGTAGTCATAATGACGAGGTGTGTGACGAGGTAATCGAAAAAAAACCGGCCAAGTGCGAGTCAGACTCGCGCACGTAGGGTTCCGTACCACTGATTGAATGAAAAAATTAGGTAATTTGATTTATGACGTTTAAAAAAAAACTACAGTTTAGATTTCATTCAAACCAAATTTCGTTAGTAGTTTTTATAGTAATACACATCATATATTTTTTTCAGTTTTATCATGCCCGTATTTTAGAAGTTACGGGGGGGGGGGGGGGGACACATTTTACCTCTTTGGAAGAGTCTCTCGTGCAAACTAAGAGAGGTAGGGCATAGCGAATCTTCGCTCGAATTGAGCCGCCCGTCCGGGGAAGGACCTCCACCCTATAGAATACCGCAGTCAAATGACCTCTGGATCGTGTTTCTGCCGGTGAGTAGGGTTTCCGGAGCTCGTGGGGGGTTAGGGTTGGGCCGGCATGGCGGTGGCAACTGACAGGTAACTGACCAGTTACTTGCCCGTTGTCACAGCGACTTGGGCTTCTCTTTCGCTTTCCATCAGGTGTAGGGAAGCCATTATGTCGAGCCAATATAAAAAAAAAAAAAAAACTATTCAGTTTAGAAAAAAAAGTTGTTAGAAACCTCAACATCATTTTCAAATACCTATCCATAGATACCCCACACGTATAGTTTTGATGAAAAAAAAAATTTTGAGTTTCAGTTCTATGTATGGGGATTGGGGAACCTCAAAAATTTTGGATTTTTTTCTGATTTTATTTTCACATCTTAATGCGGTTTACAGAATACATCTACGTACCAAATTTCAATAATGTAGCTCTTATAGTTTCGGAATAAACTGGCTGTGACATACGGACGGACAGACAGACAGACAGACATGACGAATCTATAAGGGTCCCGTTTTTGCCATTTTGGCTACGGAACCCTAAAAAGAAGGAATTCGTCTACAAGTAAAAGCTATCCACGTCTAAACTTTACTGCGATTTTTAAGAAGAATGCCTCGGTACAAATTCAAATTATTTTTGTTGCCAATAAAAGCCTATACGAAACCATTTTTGCTTTTCCAGTATTATGAAAACTTAGTGCTAATAAAAATAGAAGAGAATAAAATCTTTAAGATTAATTATAATTTGACTTCGTTTTATTAGAGATCTAGGTATCTGTTATGCGCTCTTTGAGGTTAAAAGCTTGATAGATTATATAGACAATATATAGTCATTATCTTTAACAAAGACTAGTAGTACTATCAAGTCATCAAATCGCTAATAGAACCTCCAGCAAACTTTTATTTACGCTCCATTTCCCATCACGGAGCTGAACAAATAAAGTAATAACGCTATTGTCTTCCTACATCCATCAATCTTTCAGCTATTAAGCGATTAGATATCGAGTCTTATTAAATAAAAATCAATATTTCCACCACCCACGTGTCCTCTGAATCGATAGATCGAATCGTAATGACTCCCGAAATCTTTGTCCGATAAATTGACCGGCTTAATTTAGTTCCGATAGATTAGTCGCGTCCGCATCGATCATTAGGATGGTCGTGTAACGGACTTTGGTGCTTGTATCGGTTGCAGTTGCGGAGACATTTCTGGCACAATACAATATGTCCGAAGGTTATTAATGATAATGTTGTCCTGACTAAATTTGGAATCTTCAAGTAAACTAGCCAAGCATGCGGGAAATATTTAAGTCCTCTGTAATTTTTAAGTCAAGATGAGAGGGAGTCCCCTCTCATCCTAACTTCTATCACTTTCATAATCTAATGGGACAATAGTAACTCTGGACTGGAGTGACATCCGATGAAAGACCATCGGCTCAACGGACTCCCTCTCAGTCTATCTTCCATAACTCTCATAATCCTATAGGACGATAGTTAACACACAAGAAAAAGATCGGATGCAAAGTCGACTCAATGTGCTTTCTGATACAATGACCCCCTTGTACCCCTATGTACCCACATATCATTCCTTGATAGAAAAATCCAGTCTACATTTTTGGCAAGACCCAGGATTCTCTATGTTGTGTTTAATTATAGCTGCTCCAAAAAATACATTACTATTAATCCAAACCGGCCTTTAGGGTTTATCAAAAATTTAAATAAGCCACATTTTATAAAACAAAGTTAAGGGTCCTTTTCTAGTAACAAAATATGCTCTTATGTTGAAAGTACCTTCTAAGATGGGTTTAATGTCTTAAGTGTCCAATTAACCTCTACAGTAGCTTAATTAAAAGTACAAAAAAATTCTTGAATTGAGAACCCTTTGTTCCATCCCTTTGTTTTTTGAACTCTGTTAATTACTCTGACCTGGTAATACAAGGTCATTTGGTAATATATCAAATTGTATTATTTTAACTGCAACCCAACGAAATTAATTGGCGCTCTCTTTGCTTTTGACTGATCATAAATCGATTGTCGCCTGAAATATGACTAATTAATATCCCGATCACTTAATTAGTTCGTCCTTTAAAATAGCCTGTTTTTTTTCATCAACTTGCTTTCTATTCAACACCTCTGGCCTGACATATTCCATGACCATCTGAGGTTTCATTCACTCACTTCCATCCATCTTTCATTGAGATAAAATCTTCCGAGGTTTAAGATTTTTGCTGGGTGACCGCGCTCCATCGTATATTGCGATATTCATCAGGCAAATTGCAGTTAAGCGCACTTAACATCTCTTGTTTGTTGCTCCTACATTTTTTGCCACTTCTAACAATCCCGGGCAGCTCAATATCCACATCAACGCATTTAAGAGAGGTAGAGCATAGCGAGTCTTCGCTCGAATTGAGCCGCCACGCCCGTCCGGGCACCCTATAGCATGCCGCAGCCGAATGATCTACAGGTCGTGTTTCTGCCAGTGAGTAGGGTCTCCGGAGCTCATGCGGGGCTAGGGTTGGGCCGGCATGGCGGTGGCAACTGACAGGTAACTATCAAGTTACTTGCCCGTTGTAACAGCGGCTTCTCTTTCGCTTTCCATCAAGCCATCATGTCGAGCACCTATGAAAAAAAATAAGGCTTTCCTTGTCGGCGTCTATATGTTAAGTACGAGTACTACGAGCACCTACTGAACTTAACATATTCTAAAGTCTCATGTTCATAGTATCTATCACCTCATTACTTATTTCCCATCTTACATCGATATAAATCGCCGCGTTCTACGCTTCAAACCGATCATAAATCGATTGTCGGACGAAATGTGAGCGATTATTTCGCCGATTACCGAGTTAGCCTGACCTTAGACCGAGCCAGCGGGGGGTGCGCCCGCGCAACTTGAACTGTCGCTCCGCGTTAATGGGATCGATCGTTAAATAAATTTGCCGCAACAGGTATAATGGCCGAAGATACTGATGTTGGATTAATCTTTTTAGGAAATGGGATGACAAGACAACGTGAATGTTAGCCGGTGGTGTGTAGGTTGCGTTTACAACAAATGTTTGTCAATAAAGACACAGAGAACTCATATTTTAAAGTTTTAACATATCTAAAACTAGCTGTGCTCGCGACTTCGTCCGCGTGGAATAGTTATTTTTTCCCCTTTTTTTACATTTTCCATTATTTCTTCGCTCCTAATAGCTGCAGCGTGATGTTATATAGCCTAAAGCCTTCCTCGATAAATGGTCTATTCAACACAAAAAGAATTTTTCAATTCGGACCAGTAGTTCCTGAGATTAGCGCGTTCAAACAAACAAACAAACTCTTCAGCTTTATAATATTAGTTAAGATTTGACGTTTTAGAGCTAACGTTCTTGGCTATTAAATTTCTTCTGTCTAAATTTTGGTTTTACTAACTTTTTTAGTTCTCTAAAACTCTGATTCTGATTTATAATGGAATTAAGACGGAGCGCCCCCGCGCCACCCCTTGTAGAGACGGCCCTGGTCTCGACCGGGCACAATTCAAACTCAAATTCTGTATTATAGACTTAGTTCCTAATAAGGAACATTTATACATTTTGGCCATATACTTACTTTAATCATATCGGTTGTTTAGAACTCAATGTATTAAAGCTAAAATATCGTCACAGTATAGGTACCCAGTATTACTATGCGTAAGATCTATCCCGTTAACTCGGGCAAATCTCCTAGATCTTGTAGTTTAAATCTAAACGAACAGGTATAAACGGTGCTCAGGCTATGGCAAATAATATATTTCCTTGTGGATTCCACCGCAAATGAGAGCAGCTGCCCGGGCGAATCTAACAGGATTATGCGCCATTCTCTGCCGTAAGACGGACAACATTTTCTTGGGGGAACCGCTTCTTGCTTTTTATTATGAGCAGTATCTTTTATTACTACTTGTATTGTTCAATGTTAATATGGTTTTAGTATTATAAGAGTACCTATCTTAGTTTAAGTGAAGGCTAAAGTACTACAGGTATTCTAAGAGCATGTTTTCTAAGTGTTTCAATTAAAGCTTGTTGTTGCGGACAGAACGACCTTTTTATATGATTTTACCTTTTTAATACATAGTTTTATATTTAGAAGTGTTTTTTAAGTATTTAGTTGCTATGGTTTTTATTGTTTGTTTTGTAGTAGTTTGAGTTTACAGTCCGCCTAAAGTAAGCTGTGCAGTAAAGTGTTTGTTGTTTCCCAATTTATTATCATGCTTGATTCCACACCCCCATATTATTATAACTTGCTTACGAGAAGATTTGTGTCTAAGGGATCCATGATAGCGGTACAATTCTAAAGAATCTGAATAGTGTTGTAATTTTGTCAAACAAAACGTTGTCAATTTTCATTTGAAATCGGCAGAAATTGACCACTAATTAAAAACAATAATTTCGACATTTTATCAGTTTCAGTTTTCTGATTATTGTAGATAGTTAATATGTGTTTTTAGTGTTACACATACAATATATTTGAAATTATTTATTACAACAACATCATTCATTTTAAAATAAGCCACAAATAATATTGCGGTTTTATCAATAAATAATAACTAAGTATTAATTTAAATATGGTTTCCTATTGCGTTAAGACGCGAAATACACATTCTCTGTATGCTTTACTCTATTCTTCACAATCCTAACTTTCCTATCTACCCCAAATCTAAATTTCAATTTCTCAGCTCCACTCACACTCGGCAGCTTCGCTCTTCCAGCAACTCACTCTTGGCTACTCCTTTACACCATTCGAGCTTCGTCTCCAACTCCTTCTGCGTACAATCCATCAGACTCTGGAACAGACTACCTGAAAATATCCGTAGTGCTCCTAGCAGGGCATCGTTTAAGATTAAGGTTATTAAATATTATCAGCTCCAACTTTCCGCGCGTTAGTGGCTTCTCTTCACATCTCGTCGTCGTCCTATTATTTATTTATTTATGTATTTATATTTATTTATACATTTATATTTATTTATACATATTTATATACCTACTTATATATATATATATTATTTGTATCAGCATAGTAATAGTTATTATGTACGTGTAATTACGTAAGCTATGAATCAACATATAACATTTTTATTCTTTATTAGTTCTTTTATTTTTTTTGTTTTGGGTCTTCCTATAAGTCTCATCATAATTATGTACCTATTAGTTTGTAGCACACTACCTTCTTACTGTTTCTGCTTAGCCCAATGGTTGACTGGTAGAGAATGCCTACGCGGCATTAAGTCCGCCTTTTGTACAAATTGTTATGTGCAATAAAGATTAAATAAATAAATAAATAAATAAATACTTGACATAATCGAATCGACCCATAACATTATTGGACTAAAATAATCCCGTTCGATGACAATCCAATGATTAATAGATACCTCGATGTAAAAAAACCTGTTTACATCCAAAATTACTTCTGTTTATACACTAGACAAATATTTTAAGTCATTGCGTTAAAATGCAATGATTTATTAAGTTATTAATTTTTGAATAATATTACCATTATTCTACGGTCGATTCGTAGTAAATTGTAATTGCAACGGACGGGATCAAAGGAGTGAGAGGCCATTACAATGGTGGATATCCTTGGGCCGGCCCACGCCGTACAGTCGTAAACAATAACACAATACATAATATGTACATACAACTCTAAATATGTATTGTATCGTATCCTTTTATGTCGGTTCCGGCAGCGGCGATCAGGCAACTTGCTTACGTGCAGTGTTTAATCTAGATTCTCATTTTTTACCCGGCTTCGCACGGGTGCAATATTATGTGCATATATTACACATAAACCTTTCTCTTGAATCCCTCTATCTATTGAAAATCGCATCAAAATCCGTTGCGTAGTTTTAAAGATCTAAGCATATATAGGGACAGACCGAAAAACAAAGGCGACTTTGCCTTACTCGTATACCTAGGTAATGTAGTGATATGGCTAATAGTGGCATTAAAAAAAACGGTAGATAGGTATATATTTTAAACTGTCCATACATACTTACCTACTGTTGAAAAACATTAGCTTCTTTTCTTCGAGTACAAATTCTCATAAAGGATTATCTTTCTACACGGGAGAAAACATTTAATTATACGAAAAATTTTACATTTAAATTTAACACTAAATTTAATTATTCGGAGTTTAATTTTGGACAAAAATATACCAGAATTTTACAGTAATTAAAACCTCTGGGACGACCTAATTCACAATAACTTTAGTTTAATTAAACCTTATTATTATTAGCCGAGGAATAATAGGTAGGTATATTGCCAAACTACATATTTAGAAAAAGGCCACGCCAACGAGATAGAACTTATTGAAACAACCCACGCAAGTTTAAATCTTATTGAGTATGTATTATATATTATAACCATTTTGGAGAATCATAATCATAATTATTATATATTCTACTAGATTAAACAATACCTACCTAGCGCCCGCTATTGCGACATACGTCTGTGAATAAAAAATATGTAAAAAATTAAAAGGCAGGTTAATATGATAAGCCGTTTCTAAGTTTAAGACTGTTGAGTCTTTCACAGTTATTCTTGTAATTTTCACTGAGTAACTCATTTAACATAACAAAAAAAATAGGAAATTTCATCCGTAGGCCAAAGTTCGCTCAACTAATCTGAGATGTCAGGATATGGTTATTGCTTCGTAACCTGATACAAGAAGCTTATAAATCGACATCCAGACGAGATTGCTCACTCGACACCACCTGCCATAACTAGTTATTACAACGGATCACTAATGTATGGGCGGCATATCATTAGATGTGTGAGCAGTAGGTATTGTAACCACGCCTATACGTTATGTTCTATACAATGTATTAATTCAAATGATGATATTTATTAGCTAGCGTCAATTCCGATTCAGTTGATAGCTCACCTCACCCATTATTTTTCAACTATCCTCTACCCTAAGGTTGTCTGGAAGACGCCTAAATTGTGCAACAAGTGTCTGTTATACTTAGTTTTAAGTCAATTGTATGGTGCGCAATAAAGAATATCTATCTATGTATGGTCAGAGGTAAAATTGGTATGATCAGTAGTTAAATCAATAAATGCCGATATGTTGTTCTTATTTTAGGTAATGGAAATGGTAGTTTTGGATAGGAATTGAAAGGCTCTTACTTCTGCTCCTCCGCAGTCCGGTGATGATGACAAGGCTACCTTGATTAGCATTTTTTTTATATATAAATACATAGGGCCTACCTGGATGGATATCCATCTATGGTACCTATACCATCTCGACACTTGGCAGTCCACAACTGTGCGCTTCTGTCGCAATTTTCTGCCCAGCACAACTAAACTATGGAATGCTTTGTCGCCAGCGGTATTTCCGGACCGATGCGACCCCCAAATCATCAAGAAAAGAGCGGGCAGCTGTAACTCCTGATATTGCAGATGTACATGGGCGGCGGTTGTCACTTACCATCAGGTAAAACACTTGCTCGTCTGCCCCCTATTCCATAAAAAAAAACCCATGACCCCAACTAGCCCGATTGACGTTAGAACCTGTGGCGCGCGTAGTCAGTTAGAAAAATAATCTGAGGTTAGGGAACCTACCTAACATTACTAATTACCTCAAAATATGTCGTAATATGCTGAAGAAAGAAATAGCAAATATTAAACATTGATATTGATATGAATCTTCCCGGGATTTTTATGAAAAGGCAATCGCAGAATCGAGATGCGTATCAAATTAAAAATTAAAGAATTACCTACATATTAATAAATGGCTGTTTTTAATTACTAAAGAGTTTTAATTACTATCTGCTTTCGCCTACAGCTACACTTGAAACTTATATTTTATTCAAGCTCTTAAGCGACTTTTAGACTTTGAAATGATCCATCATTAATGAATAGGTAGGCTATTACATAATTTATGTGATAAATTGGTTTAAGCTAATTGAGGGAGGCGATTCCAGATCTTGTAAATGTCAGATGATTCAACAATATTATATTATAATAAATTTGCTATAAGCTAAACATAATAAAAATAAGAATATTATGAGTAATATGCACTACGTTGTGTTGAGGTTCATTAATCATTCCACTTAATTACAAGCTCCGGTTATGATGATCCCAGAACACCTGCCAATAGTAAGCACACAATTTTTACAAGTACAAATCCATAGGTAGATTAGCAGCAAATCACAATGTAGTAGCCGCCAGAGGCTGGTAGGAAGGAGCGTCGTGATACGCCCCGCCCGGCGTGTTTACGTGAAAGGTGGGGTTTACACCATACGATGGCTAGATGTAAACGCAAGGGTTGGAGAGCGAGCTCCTTGATGCTTTTGATTCATTTGTTGGCGGATTTCTGTGCAATACAATAAGTATTTCAGGCGACGTAGTGATGGCGTGCTCGATGTGGACGGTGCCAAGCGAGTGAGAGGCCGAAGGGTTTCGCTGAGTGTACGGTAATCGCCTATCAGGCGGGCTGGCAAACGCTGCTGCAAAGAAGCTGAAATCTCAAGAAAGTTATGACACCCAACGGTTTGTCAATCGTATTGACGGTTCGCAAAATTTCCAAGGTCGCTCCCTTACATTACTATCATCTTTTCTCTGCTCCAAGCCACACTCACCTGCCCATGGTGTATCCTGCCGAATAGCAAATAAAGCACTGGCAACCGACAGGTGGCCACATCATATTACCACCACGATTGAAGGCGTAGCTAAAAGGTGGCCGATGACGGGCAGCAGTGTCACTGGAGTGAGAAGCCCTGCGATCGCACACGCCCGGCGAAGTCTCCACATGTTCGGCGAACAACTGGAGAGGTCTATGTCTAGCAGTGGATTACGATAATGCTGATGATGAACGTTTCCAAAAATGGTTCGGTCTAGGACGATCCATGATTCGCGATTCCTTTTCGATCGTCCCCTGTAGACCCGGCTAATAAATACCAGCGCGCGCGCAGGCCCGTAGGCACCGCAGCTGCGTTCCCTTCATCGTTTCAAGATTTATGTCGAATTGTTTCAACTTCGTCCGAGTATCGTAATGTGCAATCGAATTATTAAATTTTATGTTCATTTTGAATGTTATATTTTATAAGAATAATTTGTCTTCTAGATCTCGGCATCCGTTTTCAGAATAAGAAATTTTTATTTATTTATTTAATCTTTATTGCACAGTAAAGTAGTGTACAAAAGGCGGACTTAATGCCACATAGGCATTCTCTACCAGTCAACCATTGGGCTAAGCAGA
Organism: Conogethes punctiferalis; assembly: GCA_031163375.1. NCBI lineage: Eukaryota > Metazoa > Arthropoda > Insecta > Lepidoptera > Crambidae > Conogethes > Conogethes punctiferalis. The sequence continues at coordinate 19,179,545 of CM062081.1, read as the reverse complement.
AACTAATTTTATGGTAGTGTGCGACAAAGAAATTGTTTGGACGTATCTGGTAAACAGTGCTACATTAGATGAAAAACAGGAGACCTATGCGTTGTTGGTAATGCTTTATTCTTTTATATTAAGTTTATACCTCAAATAAAAAAAGTACAAGCTCTAAGATTTAAGTGATTTTAAATCTTAACCCTCGCGAGCTCGGCGTGGCGGACTGGCAGGAGAGCCACCTTCTCCCAATCCGTCACGATAAGCATGACACATCGAGGTTCGGTCTCATTTTGTAGTAATGAAGTACATCTTAACGTTCTAAGTACCTACTTATTTTGGATCACTGTGCTATCATAATAAGTAATGAAGTACCTATATCTTAACGTTGGAAGTACCTACTCTAGATAATACATTAGTTGTCTTTGATTGATAAATTATCCACAAGTACCTTGTTTCAAAACCTAATATTTCCAAAGTGTATCAGTAGATACTTTTGCTTCACAGCTGAAGCCTTTTCGACACTGCTTGCAAACAGACTAGTTGCGAAGGAATTTCAATAACCTCCAAATGAAAAAATGATGGAATGCACCAGATTGAAATCTCAAATTCGTAGAGGAACTTTATTGGGCCGATCACAGGGTGGAATTCTATTGGCTTTTGACCGGTCCTCGAATTCCAGTAACGACAAAAAGTGACGAGTATTGTTCATACATTCATTTGCAAAGGCAAAATAAATGAATTCCAGCCATATTATTTCTTGGAATATTCACAATTAATCAGAGAACTTGGCCGAAATGTTGAAATGAATTCACTTGGATTGAAATAATACCCTTTTTTATCGTTTTATTGCTACGAAAATTACGCCCATTCAAATTACACGGGCGATAGAATAAGAGGACGGTGCCTTTACAAGTATTCTCAATTCACACACATATCCAGTTTTATTGCTTTTTTGACGGGAAAGATACGGTAACATGTCAGATAACTTTACTCGTCATATTTAAATCATCTGATATCGTAAAGTCATCTGGTAGGTTACATTTTCCCTTATATTGTACTAAAAAGTTTAGCAACTCTTACCTGTGCCGTGCAAATTAAAGATTGGAACTTTTTGTCAGCACGTATTACATCGGTAACGTATGAGAGCCATACTAAAGTACCATTCACACAAAAAGTTAAAGAGTTTTTGCACGAAAGAGTTAGAAACATTGATCCAAACAACCTTTCGCAATTCACAATATTAATGAAATTCATTATCATCATCATCATCATCAGCCCACTGCTGGACATGCCTCTCCCAAGGTTCACTACTGTGCTCGATTTTGGGCTTCTCGCAACCAGCTCTTGCGTAAATCGTCACTCCACCTGCCCTGAGGGCGTCCTACATTACGACTGCCAACAAACGGTATCTAGACTTACATCTAGGCATAGTAAACATTTTTTTCATAACTTAGATGTACCTACGATCTTATACATATCTTCGCAACTAAGCAACCTCTTTCAGGCAACCTCCGAAATTGGTTCAGCAAGTGATTAATAAAAAACGCTGACATTAAGTTATTATTATTGAGATATCGTTTCCTCTCCCGTAAGAATGACAATTACACTTTATTATCTACATGCTCAGCTCACTGAGGAGGCTTGACCATAAATTCGGTAAATTATACACATGAGATCGCTTCAATACATCGTGCCCTGTGGCGACATGTTCGATGCTAGGGACATAGTAAAATTGATGACAGTAAATGATGTGTGTTCATCACCTGCAAAAGTCCGCTGCTGACCATAGGATTCCACTATTCTCAACGTCCACAGCCATAACGTTTGGCAGGCGGGTCTTATTTGTACCCTGGTTAACACTGGTTCCTGATATTCCTTTGATAGTTTTCTACGACACCCACCAGATTAGGTGGTGTAGTTCTATTTTAATTCCGGAAAGCGGAAAATATGTGTCGTATTGCTAGAATTAAGTGCCTTTATGGAGCGCTTGAATATTTTCCTACTAATCTCAATAATATTGTGAATTGCGAAAAGTTGTTTGGATCAATATTTCTCTTTCGTGCAAAAGCTCTGAATTGATTTGCGTGAATAGTACTTTAGTATAGGTCTCACATAGTTAAAGGCTATAAAATATGAGGATATTTTCATTTCAAATTCCTTTCAGGCTTTTACAATATTTAACGTAGTTAGAGCCTGTATGTGGGCTGTATGTAATCAATGTATGCTCTGATGTCAACTGCCATACCGCTTAGATACCTATGCTGTGTGCAATGCCTCTACCCAATCTATTCATTAAGTTTTTTATTCATCTCAGTGATGGACGCAGTATCGAGTGAGTCTAAATTGTCCGGAACGATAGTAACCAAGTCGTTTCGACTTGGATCATTTCTGGTAGTTTGGGATAAATTGGTAGGCGTTTAATAAACATTGGCATTTGATTTGTGTCTACGAGGTGTGGCCTGTTTATCAAATGTTGTGATATTTGTTGCTTACCTATTAGCATAAACATCAGTAGTAAGAGTATTTTCCATTGATTTCAGAACTCGGAGATCAGTGTTATTTTTTACACGATTTTTTATTAGTTCTCATACTTTCTTATATTTTTACTTAACTGCCTTATTGCCCTTGGAGTATTAAGTAAAAAGATTGACTGGTTGATTGGTAAATAAGCCTAAAAATTCACTGTTAGTCTTTGATATTTTGTGCTGACAAGATGCTGTAATAACCTAAAAAATCTTTTTTTACCACTTAAAAGCGAAGGTGTTAAAAGTAATTACAGAAAATATTTCCATATTCAAAAACCAATTTGTCAATAATAGAATAATACATTTCGTTGTGGCATATTCTCAACATAACTGCCAGTGTGCTATCTCGTATTTCTCAATGGTCGCCAGTTCTCATAAAATATGAAGCGTTAATATGTGACAATAGTAAAAAAGCGAAGAAAAACGGCTAAATATGATAATTTGTAGGCGCGGAGGCGTGATTCCGAGTGAGTCTCGTGTGGGTGTATCTTTTATAGACCACAAAAACCTCAAGCCGATATATTGGCCCATTTCCATATTTACAGTTTTGTAGAATGTGCGATCAAATACAAAACGGTTATGTGGCTATATTTATTGAACAAATTGTAATGGAAAACGGAGTGAAAACTGGTTAAAATCAGTAATGTTTTAAGATTGGTATGGTTCACTTTTGTATAGATTATATTATTGTTGTTGATTGATAGTAAAATGGGGTGTAGTAATTAAAGTTTGATTAGCTATAAGTAAGAGAAATGTATTAAACTCTGAATGAAAAATCATTCCAAATATATTCATTTGTAATTTTAAGAAAACATTCTTGAATTTATTGATTTCATACCTAGAATACTTAGTTTAAAACAAATTTTGTGGACTTATTTTTTTTTGTCTAGTGACTCACAAGCTCGTACACATAGGTACGAGTAGGTTCATACTAAACTAACCAGGCCGGGAATGGAACCCAGAACCTTCAGAAAACTCTTTTGTAATTACGCCGCGCCGTGGCAGACTTCATTTGATGAAAATACTACATACTTACCAGTAGTTCTAAATTAAACACCGAACGATTTCTATTAATAGTTATCGAACTATCCACATAATGTTATCCTACTGAAAATATGTTTTCTCAAACCTTCCCCGAAATCACTCAGAACCTCGTCTCATCCGACCACTTTAGTATTTTGTGAAGATAAACATATTTAAAACAACTTCAAAAACGCTTCACTGGTTTAATGGATTTTTGAGTGGAAAGACAATATTTTGTCTACTTCGATGCTGTTGTTTACTTATGTTTTTTGGATTTGGAAGGAAAAGTTTTGTGAATGAGTTGCTTCTGTTTGCTGAGAATGTTTGTCAGGACACACATAATGTTTGTGGTTGTTGAGTTAGGCTATCGTACGAGTAAAAATTAGGGAAAGTGTAAGTCCAAGTATTTGCTCTGAAGAAATCCGTCCTATTTGCATACGTCCGGTTTCTTTGATTGGCTCTTCTAATCGGTTCATAATTCTCGGAGATATGACATATCTCCGCGTTGTGGTAACAAACATACCTACAACAAAAAATAAGTCCAATATAGAACCTCCTACTTTTTATTGAAGTCGGTTAAAAATATACCTTAAGCTTAGCTTGCTTGTAGCTTAGTTTGAAACAGATGACTAGCTGTAATACGCATATAATGCCTTCTCATATACTCGTAAATGTTTTGTGCTTTAAATAATGTTTATAAATCTATTTCAGTGGTTAAGTTCCTCTTCCCTACAGCACAATTTTGCGTGTACCTTATTCTTATTCTTGAAGTGCCATCTCCTACCGGTCGGCTATCATTTGGGTAGCCCAAATGATCCTAATTTTTGAGACAGCGGAACAAAGTAGGAACTTTGTGCTCAGATACTTTATAGTTAATAGTTTCAAGTAAATATTGGTCCATTCCCATTGCTATCTAGTTCACTACACCGTTTCGCCGATCTGGCTTTCCACTTAAACATGCACCATGCCATAATTTCCATATTGGAACAAAAAACACAACCGACCAAAACTAAAAAGCGATAAATAACGTAAGTAATTCTATCCTTAATACATATTATATGTATAACTATAATTATTTCAATATTACCATTATCACTTATTTTTGGAGTCGGTGCCAGCCTCTAGGTACCTAACGTAGACTATTGTTGTATGACGCGCGCGGCCGGCAAATCCACACGACAATATACATTTATTTGTTTGGCTGGCACCGACTTCAAAAATAAGTGATAATGGTAATATTGAAATAATTATAGTTATACATATAATATGTATTAAGGATAGAATTACTTACGTTATTTATCGCTTTTTAGTTTTGGTCGGTTGTGTTTTTTTTTGAAGTCGGTTTAATTTTTTTATTAAAAAATAATTTCATTTCTCGATTTTTAGTTGCGTTAATGTGTTGAGAACTTGAATAAAGGCTAATTAATGTAATTAAGAGTTTTTCTTAGGATTGAAAATTTTTGATTTAAGTCAAGTGAAGACTTTGCGATCTAGAATCAAGCAAATCACTTACCAAATCATCTGCCCTATTAGCCCTGCATAAGTACATACTACTACCTAGTTTCTATCAACCAATGGAAGTACTGTTCCCTAACTCCTAACCGTTAAGGAGTTCTGTGGCTTCATCACCAGCACCAGATGTTGACGCCCGGAAGCATATACCTGAGTAAAATATGATTACGTAACAAAAACACCATATGAGCATACAATTTTCGGTTGTTGCCCTCAATTTCTCCAGGATCCCATCATCAGATCCTGATTTGGTGATAATGGGACCACCTCGGAAGTGTTCTCTGTCGAACAAAAGAAAAATTTTTGAAATCCATCCATAATTGACGGAAATATCGGTGAACATACATAAAAAAAAAAAAATATTATACATAGAGACGAATTGAGAACCTCCTCCTTTTTTCGAAGTCGGTTAAAAAGAAATCATTCCCACGCCAGGCAAGTGTGACCATCGGACTCGCGATCACAGAAATGAATATTAATTAGGAAACATTGAATATAATAAGACTTATTGTTGCGGCCATTCGACATTATAAATTCTAAATGGAAATGTGTTCGGCTAACAAGCGCGTTTGTTAAATTTACAAACGCTTGTAGACATTTCTAGATAATTTACAGCCAGCCTCTACACCTGCTGACTGATTTGAGACCCGACGCGGGCTTTGTGAAACTCGGAGAAACGTTTCGCAATTATTTATTAGTCTTCTGACCGGAATCCGGTCTTTGAAGCAGTCTAGGAAGACCACAGGAAGACTAGTCAAGTTCCCTGGATACAACGCATGTTTGTGCGAATACAAGTGCGCTCGTTAATATCGTAGGCCGATGAGCGGTTAGTATACAAATTGATTTTTACGCGAGAAAATATTGAACCGATGTTAGGTAAAATCCACCTACACTCTATCTACGCGCGAATCTCTACATTACGCGCCCGATGGAAAGCTAAATAGAAGTTATTCTCAGACTGAAGAAAATGAATATTACTTAGGTAACTAAAATAAACTTAACACATATTGCCCCGGCAACGAATTCTACATTTTAAGGACGCGGCAAAAATGAGAACTGCCTAACTTTACTTTGTCGGCATATACGCGAAGGAAGGTTTCTACAGTAAAACTTTAAAGCCTATGTACTAAAGAAAATAAAGATCATTTAACTAAAATAAACTTAACGCGTTATTATTAAACAGCGAGCAAAGGGAAGTCGTTATCAACCCGTTCATAGCTTAACGCGGCCATTAGTTCCCGAAGCGTTCACATTCGCTCCACGAATTTCGCAAATCATTGTCTTGATTAAAACTGAATTGAAACCTACAAAGAGGTTGTGATACCATCAATACAATTTGCGGGCTTTGTCTTAAGACCGATGTGGGGCAATAATTAGAATTCTAATGAGTTTCGTGATGAGCCATTGTGGGAATTGTAATGTGTAAAATACTTTCGGAAGTTGCTCTTCTTGGAAACAGCTATAGTATAATGTATGAATGTATTTTTAATGTAGACGATTACAATATCTTACAAATCGAATTATAATGAATTGAAAGATGTTAATAAATTTATATAATAATTATCATTAATTATATAAAATTGATGTTTGCCCTGTGCCGAACAACTGGAGAGGCCTATGTCCAGCAGTGGACTGTGATAGGCTGATGATGATATAAAATTATTCAATTAATAGGAATCATGGTATCTATAAGCTTATGACTGACTCGGTGGCTCAATTAGTAGTGACCCCTGTCTTCTGAACCAAGGGTCGTGGGTTCGATTCCCACCCGGGACAAACATTCGTGTGATGAACACTTGTGTTTGTTCCGTGTCTGGGTGTTTATATTTGTATTTAAGTATTTCTTTGTGGTACCTTCGTTGTTCTGACACCCATAACACAAGTGCTTAAGCTACTTACTTTGAGATCGGAGCAATGTATGTGATGTTGTCTGATATTTATTTATTAAAAAAAAAATATATGGCCCTTACTTATAGGATAGGTAACACAAAGTTGTATAACAAGAAATGTAGATTTAATAAGATTTTAATTATTTTTTATTAAAATAGAAAAGAAGTAACGGATTAATGGAAAGAATGAAGATATAGTTTTTTAAATTAAACATTTTACATTCCAAGCTTATTAATCATTAAAGAACTTAAAATGTAGTTTTATACCCATTATGTAGTTCTATAAAAGCCTCAGTCTGTCTCAAATAAGAATTAAACATCCCAAATATAAAAAATCTATCATAAAACGTTTTGAATGCAAATCTTTCACTCTGCAACAAATATAAAAGCAATACTATTTTCATTAGTGGCGTTGACAGTACGAAGCAGGTGGCTATCAGACTGCAGGAAATGACTAGACCAAAATCACGAGCATTTCAAAGCATCTGATCCTGATTTTACAACCAACCCCTTTATAGCCTTCTATCAGGACATTCAATTTCAAGCCTTAAGCCTTCCACATAAGACTGGAAAAGAATTCAGAGAAGTTCCTTTTGTAGGCTCATAATGAACTTAATGTCTCACTAAGCGTTAATCATTGGGACGGAAAAGATTAATTTATCAACGATCTATTACTGTTAATAGTATCGTTTGTGGTTTAAAGCATAGTGCAATCGTAAAATAAGATTGTTTATGATCGGTAATGGTAATGTAGACATGTATGAAATACTTAAACATATTCAGGTATAAGTACTCGTAGTTAATGACGATTGACAAACTGGTTTTGAAATATACGTATCTAAAGAAACATTAAGCGAATTTAGGGATTGAAGGAGGAAACCTTTGCAATCAAAGTCTTCTCATCTCTTCTCCTCGACACCGCTTAAATAAAAAAAAAAATATTTCAGAACATAGTCCCATATTCATTCATTACAATTACAATTTTCCAATTACAAATATAGCTTAACTATGAACTTTGCAACTTACTTCAAGTAAGTTCCTTAACGTCACTTACCTATTTCCTATAAAAAAGAATACGCCAGGCAATGTAGCACCCTTCGATCGGATTCGGAAACTTTAAATGAACGTGTCAATTTGACATTAGTACTACACTAATGTCAGATTTGAATAGTTGAATGAATAGGCCCGCTGGACTGAAGTATACTTGTCCTTTACGTCATCTATCAGGACACCCAGACAGGGAATCACAATCAATTATCCTCGGATCCTCTGCGCTTTAGGCCAAAGGGAAGGCTAAATCATCATTCATCTAGGGTCGACATAATTATATATTCTTCGTTCATTCCTCTCTATCAGCCGTCACGGTCCCATTAACTCCCTTCTCAGTCATATCATATGACTCATATAATCCTCATTGCAGTCCATTCATATTTCGAGGAAGGCTTATTGATATTATTACTTTGCTGATCATAATAATTTTGACTAACTAAACAAAAACTAAAATATGATTAAAAAATATAAAAATTAACTCTTCATCATCAGCCTGAAAACTTCTACTGCTGGACATAGGCCTCCCTCCAATGAAAATTGTCATTTGGGCAATTGCCCTTGGCAGACAGGTAAATGACCTCAGTTGATTTTCTTTGTAAACGCTGCTGTCCATATCCTGACGTTCCCTTAACTCCTTACACAAAACAAAACAAAAAAATCTAAACTAAGTACACCGGGAATACAGAACAGAATAGCACACATTGTAAATCCAGTTCTACGTGACTAGAATAAGTTAGCCATTAGAAAACTGTTTTATTAAACACAAGAAGATAACTTATTCCGAGTATATGTACAGTACACTGTTTATAACACTGTCTAGACCAGGGGTGGCCTAAATCTTTTGATAAATCTTGCCGCACCTTGATAAATACTAGGTTTTAGAGACCGGCCAAGTGTGAGTTTAAATCGCGTGGAGAGGGTTCCGCATTATTATATTGAGTTTATTAACACTTTATTTGAAATTTGATAGAACCTATTATTATTTATTTCATAGTAATCTAGCAATGAATTATTATTTAGATAGCACACACTATAATTGTATGGTTTGAAATAAAGTCTATAAAGTTTATTGACTTAGAACTAAGTATAATAAAAGACATTTGTTGGAGAATTTAGGCAGTCTTATCTTATCAATATAGTGTTAAATTTTGGCCTCAGTAGTTTCGGAGATCAGACGGGGATGGTAAAGAATGAAAAATTTTTGTCTTCTTTTTGAATAAAATTTCACCTAACCTGGTTCAAAAGATCGGGACCAAATTGGCTTTAATAATCGGAGGTAGAGACGCAAGAGTGATTCTCTCCTCCTCCCTACATATGCGAGTACCTAACAATATTAAATTTTTTGTACGAAACCCTGAAAAGAGAATGTAATTTATCAGGCGCATGTTTTTATAAGCTGGGATTTAAGGTACAAAGCCTTTGAAGTAAAAAAAGGTTTATCCAGGTTTTTCTATGTACCTAGTGTTTACTTTCTCCAGTGGGAACTAAATTTCGACCCCACATGCATGTATCGAAAGGAGAAGATCAAGCGATGGACTTAATATGCTTACATATGCATGGGGTGAATAACTTTCAACTTCATGCCTCTGGGGCTGGTACTAAGTAATTTTTTGACAGACAAACTACTTTCGCTGCTATCAAGGTCTTTACTATCAAGTAATTGCCTCCTACGGACCATGAATCTGGGTTCCAGTCCCGAGTCGGGGTAAAAGTTTTTACTTAGTTTGTCTGTATATACGTAGTATAGTATAGCGATCTATATATACGTAGACCAACGAAGTAGGGAAACTAGCGTTTTCCGCCTAATTAAGAAAAAAATACATACCACCCTGGGCCACACGTCATCTAGTCTCAATCTAAGCCGAAGCTTGTACTATGGGTATTAGACAACTGTTATTATTTACAAAGTGCCACTCCAGTTATCAAATCCTTTGTTGAGTACACCAAACGCAATCAATAAATCTGCGTGCGACCATTTATAGAACCGTTTTCACTATACGGTACAAATGAGCTAGCCCTACGGAGTTCGTAATAAATCTTGTGCTTGGGTAACGCGGCCTTTCGACGGCGAAACATTGTCCTAGCCAGGGATCTAATTAGTATTGTGCTTGAAGTGCCATTTGTGTTGTTGTCCATTGTATTTGTGACTTGATGAATGATTTGGAGTATAGAAGTGAAAGTCTAGAACGGTATATTTACTTTGAAATTTGCTTCATTTCTCATTATTTGCTCCGATATTCATTGATAAGGCATAGCGACTGGACTATATTCGATCACATACATTAAGAGAGGTAGGGCATAGCGAATCTTCGCTCGAATTGAGCCGCCCGTCCGGGGAAGGACTTCCACCCTATAGAATACCGCAGTCAAATGACCTCTGGGTCGTGTTTCTGCCGGTGAGTAGGGTTTCCGGAGCTCGTGGGGGGTTAGGGTTGGGCCGGCATGGCGGTGGCAACTGACAGGTAACTGACCAGTTACTTGCCCGTTGTCACGGCGACTTGGGCTTCTCTTTCGCTTTCCATCAGGTGTAGGGAAGCCAATATGTCGAGCCACTATAAAAAAAAAAAATACAATTTAACTTACAGTGTATCAGTTTAATATATAATTCGTCAGACATCAATGAGACTCATTGACAATGAGGGTGAGAGAGAGAAGATGAGATCAATGACAATGAGTGTTTTCTGAAAACCAGATGACACCACATAATAGGCAGGTCCAGCTATCATGTGATTGGTTAGTTGCTAGTTTAACGTCAGTGCTATGTCATTCATGCCATTTGGCTGATTTTTTTTTAGAAAACTCTGATTGGAATCAATAAAGGTATACAATGTATTATAAATACAATTATATTCACTCAAAGATATAAGAAACAAAAACCTTCGTGTATATGAATGCTTGTTCCTACCGGGGATTGAACCGACAATCCTGGATTCTGAAGTCCAAACACTACCAAACAAGCCACCGGGCCAGTCCACATTACGGGACCTGACGTCGAGTTGACCACACTGAATACAGTTTGGTTAGTATCCGTGCAATATAATTCCCAATCCTGTTTGAAACCATTTAACTAGAACAGTTACAAACATGTTTTAGCACGAAGAGTTAGCCAACTGGGGGCACCACCACGCCTATAGCCGAGCGAGATTAATGAAAACGTGGCGCGACTGACCGCAGGCCAGCGCAATTATGGGGTGCGTACCGAGAGCGGACGCAGTGCAGCGAATACAGTATGTTAAGTCCATACAGAAGTTACTTAATTTGTTTTTCTTTTTATAGAAGCTCGACATGATGGCTTCCCTACGCCTGATGGAAAGCGAAAGAGAAACCCAAGTCATTGTGACAACGGGCAAGTAAGTGGTCAGTTACCTGTCAGTTGCCACCGCCATGCTGACCCAACCCTAACCCCCCACGATGTCCGGAAACCCTACTTACCGGCGGAAACACGACCTGGTCATTTGGCTGCGGTATTCCATAGGGTGGAGGTCCTTCCGCGGACGGGCAGCTCAATTCAAGCGATGATTCGATATGCCCTACCTCTTTTTCATCTTCTTTTAGATTGATATTGATGCATCACATTTGTAGGTACCGCTTCTCGGCTATAGTGGTGTAGGACACGCTCAGGCTAGGTTATTGACGATCTGTCAATATGGCTGGCAAGTGCTGGATGCGAGAAGCCTAGGCGAACAATTGGAGAGCACATATAGGAAATCTAAATAGTGATTTTAATTATAGCCTAACCGATAATATAATCATTTGGAAAACATTATTGAAAAATTAGTGGCTCTGTGTCCAATACATAAGTGTCGATTATTATAGGCAAAACGCTAGGTAACAGCGGAACCGCTATTGATCAATAAATGATCACGAAATCTGCTCCTCCACTTTCTCATATTCTAAACGGAATCATATGGTATTAGATACAACATTTTAGATAATTTATTAACGTGAAAATCTATGTTTCTTAATTTTAAGTGTATCAATGAAATCTTTAATCAGGTTCGCTGCCATAGTTTCTTATGCTGTGCAAGTTCTGACCGCATGCATACCATTGAGTGCTTATTAGTCTCTTATTAGTTTTAGTTTGCTATGTAATCGAACAGGCAAATTAAATAAATATAGGCTAGACTTGCAGGCTAAGTAACATTGCATAGGTATTCGTAGGGGGGTTTTAAAATCGGACTGTAATTATTATGACCTTTTAGACTTAGCTCGTATGAAATTTGCATTTGATCTTCATAATTGCTGGCTCTACTTTGTATTAGGAATTGATTCTGTAGAATACGTTAACTACTTGTGTTACTGTTTACTTAGTAACTATAAAGCGCTTATGTTATGTATCAATTTGTATCATCATCATCAGCCTATTGCAGTCCACTGTTGGACATAGGCCTCTCCAGTTGTGCGCCACTTAGGGCAAACATTTGGAGGATATTCCTGGGCATGCATGCGGGTTGGCGATCGCAGGGCGTAACTTATCGCTCCGGCGACGCTGCTGCCCGTCATCAGCCTGTGATATTTAGCTATGCCTTCAATTATAATGGTTATACCGCCACCAGTCGGCAATTTAATAATATAATCAATGGTCTGATAGTTTTAAAACTTTGTAAATAATAAATACTAACAATGAGTTTGTAAGGAAATATTAATGGTGGGATTTGGCTCCAGTTTTAAAGGATACACAAGGTACCTACTTTTTATGCTTCATGATGTATGTACATATCTGAATTAACATAACGCCAATCATTTATGACCTGTTAGATGTTGTTGCCGAGAGCAAGTACCTACTGCTGTTAAGAAAATGTCTTGATCTATATATCTAAGACTTGACTAAAATAGCGATATAAGTAACATATCCATAAGAATCAAGATAATAGACTTCATTATTAAGCAATAGCTCGTGGCAATCGGTATTTAAATAGTTCGAACGCCCACACCCACGGAGCAATTATTTCACAGTATTTGACACGACCACACTAAATCGTGTGAAAGAGAACTTAATTGCCTATTAGAATCCAAGTAACTTAAAACTAAGCGTCTTTTAAGAATTATAAAATGATGTTTATTCCATTTTCACGCTCATTATGTTGTCATAATTTATGGTGTTACATGGTAAGGTAATTAGACATAAATTAGTAATTGGAGACCTTACGGCTAGAGATGTCGCTGTGGCCGGCTTTAAATAACTGAAGAGTATGGTTTATGGCTATGTTAATTGGATAAATGGCACCCGGAGTCCGTATAGATTTCTTCTAAGTCGGTGTTGCCATAGCCACGAGTATACTCGTAGATAGACAGATAGATTTTTTTTTAATGTACTAAATAAAAAAATAATACAGACAGAGATATTGTGGTGCACTCATGGCAGTCTTATCGCTAGTAAGCTACCTCTTCCAGACAACCTTTAGGTAGAGGAATCTCTAGTTATTTATAGATGACCACTAATTCAAATAGGATATGTATTTTTTTATATCTGTAATAAGTTGTGTTTCTGTATTTGGAAAATACAATAGTCCCGAAATATTCCAGAGTTTATACTCGTAGCATGAATCTGTAGTGTGTCTAAAGTGTGTATAAGTAATTTTATCAAACGATACTTAAGTGAACAATGCTTTTTACTTCAATTATCTTATATTTAAAGCATTTTGTACAGGAATAACCTTTTCACTCACCATTTTTAATTAACCCGAAAATAACACTGTAAGGCTCTAAATTTATTAAGATTAATTATTTAGGCAAACCAGCGAGACGATAATTTTACAATTATTTTCTAAGTAGAAAAGTTTCCACTGGCTTATTTCATAATATACCAAAGGAAAATAAACTGTTTTAAAATGTAAATCCACCTATAATATCGCTTTGAAACCATGTCATGTTAATTTTATAAAAGTGTAAAAAAAAACAATTAAAAAAAGCTATTCGGTAGATGGCAACACAGTACCCCGTGATGCGTTAGTCTGATACAAAACGAGATAGAAGCTTGTAGATGCCAATCAACAGCCGCTTGACACAGCAACTGTCGATGAGAAACTAAACGCTTTCTTAATTATTACATTCCGTTTCGAGATTTGTAGCTGTCTCTTTTTCATTACGTAAAGTAATCAATATAACTTGAAGTAAATTCATATTTTAAAGACATCAAAGAAAATATCGAAAGATATTTGAAAAAATTAAAACGACAAACAATAAATTGAGATTTTTTTTGTATCTTGGGACAATGCAAGCTCATATTGAATGAAAATATATGAATAAGGCCGTGTATTGTATATTTGTAATGGCCTAATCGAGCAGAATGTAATTTTATTAATTAGCTTATGTAGGTACAAAGGCGGAGAAAAAAGATTTCAAGTTTCTCGCGGCTTATTAAATATATTTTCATTAGATTGTGTTAAGACTGCACCTAATAATTATTGTTTTATTAATTAAAGAGTAATGTTTAGGTACAGCCATATAATACATAAATAACATTTTAATAAATGTTTAATATATTTTTTAATGAGACGCTTCCTTGAAATCTTTCTAGTCATGCCTTTGTACAAGCCCACGAAAAGCCATTAGAAACGGAAGGCAATAAATTACTTGCGAAAACCATTAACGAGTTAGTGACAAAACAATAGCTAACAAAAACGAAAGACAATAGTCTTTCAGAGCTAACAATCGACTTGTAATTATCATAAGAAAATCATGCGTTATGACATTCTCTCGCATCACAAAATATGTGTTTTATATTTTCAAGTCAAAATCAATTTGCCAGGCGGGTTGGTGACCGCATTAGGTTTTATTTTTAACCATGTAAACGCTACTGCCTGTTTCCTGAATACCTTTAATTGTTTCCTACGAGATCTACAGGACGAGATTGGGTAACTCGCTTTGCCAGCGGCATTGCACGCGTCAAAAATAACAGACATCCATAAAGTGGCACCTAAATTTTAATTTAGATCTCTAAGCAAAATACTGCCAAAAACCACATTAAATTACATGTAGTTTTTGCGTGATGCGCGTTCAGACACATGATAAAAATTTCTCCCGTTTTCCCAGCACTTCCCTTCACTGCTTTGCTTCTATTATTTGTAGCGCGACAAAAAGCATACTATAAGCTGCCTAGGAATATGAAGAATAATGTACTAAGTTTCGTTAAAATCAGTCTAGTAGTTTTTGTTTCTATAACGAACATACAGATGACAGACAAAAATTTTACTGATTGCATTTTTGGCATCACTAATCACCTCCCTGATAGTTATTTTGATGTATAGAATTGACCTTTCTACAGATTTATTATAAGTATAGATAGATATGGAAACCACAAAGATATTTCTCAATACATTAGAGTATCAGTCTGCTGATGATTATGATTGGGTAACAGTCTAAATTCTGTGTGTTTTCTTTTTCGTATAATCTTGGGTTTTTTAGTCAGCATGCAGTATATCATAGATTACGTTTACAATGTACCTACTGGTGTACGTGCGTTCTACATCGCTTACATTTATTTGACTTCATGGATGATGCAATGTTAAAAAGTTATTTTAAAAAATAGAGAGCCAAACAAAGGCGCCGGTCTAACTCCCTTTTCTTGTTTGTGCATTTTGGGTTGGCCAGGAGAGTATTACTAAGCTGCAAAATAGTAAAGATACCGTCGAGAGAAACCTACAAAGTAAGAATATTATGAAAACGATTTTTATCCGCTAAAGTCCACATAACTACTTTTCAGTAAGCTCTAGTTCATCCTGCTGCGAACAAACCAGGACGGTGTGTAGGAAAAGTTAGTTTATCCTGGAATCGAGTTGGTGAACGTAACGCGGGTATTCTGAGAACAATGTACGTGGATAACGTACGGGATAAGATGTTTTCGTTCCTGTTGATGACTTTAGATATCGAAGGGATATTATGGAATCGAGTTTTTAGTAGGACGGAAGACTCAGTACTCAGGAAATACTGTTGAATCCGTGAACTAAGATAGTGTCTCTTATATTTTGTGTACCTATAGTATTTCGCTGTGAGGGAAGAGCTCTCTTTAAACCACGTTTTAAGAAATACATGTCATTATCGGTGTAGGAACACTGTAGCTGAAAGATTGTTCCTGGTATGTTTTGTCAATTAAAGGAAAAAATTATGGGAGAGGATATCAGATAGGGTACCATCTCTGACAGGTCCATTTAATCCTTTCAACAATAACTTTTCAATTACGTCTATCAGAATTTGTTGTACTGCATAAATAAATCGATTCCAAAATAAATATCAAGCTTTCTGCTACAAATAATTTGTATCTATTTAACTATAATTTTCAATTAGTAAATCTTAATCTTAACTTTAATATTATAAAGCTGAAGAGTTTGTTTGTTTGTTTGTTTGTTTGTTTGTTTGTTTGAACGCGCTAATCTCAGGAACTACTGGTCCGAATTGAAAAATTCTTTTTGTGTTGAATAGACCATTTATCGAGGAAGGCTTTAGGCTATATAACATCACGCTGCAACTATTAGGAGCGAAGAAATAATGGAAAATGTAAAAAAAAACGGGAAAAAATAACTATTCCACGCGGACGAAGTCGCGAGCACAGCTAGTTGAAAATAAAAATAGAAACTCAGGAAGTTCTCCACTTCCGCAATCGTTACCTAGGTCATCAAACTTTATATAGTACCTACTACATTAATATCATACCTTATTTGGCCCCGGTACCATAAAAAAATCATACACATCGCCGCTGGAGCCACATTAGCTTGTATGTTCAAATCATTGTATTCCATTAGTCATTGTTAACGATTCCTGCGCCTTTCACATTACACTTAATGATCTTAATGATGGAACGTACTAATTCGACGCTTTCATCGTCCGTTATCATTACAACCCAGCATGGTCTCTCCTGATTAATTGTCGGCTATTCAGTTTGAAATTAATTATATTTAATAATTCACTATCTGTTGTTGTTGTGTTAAACAAAGGAGTACGTGAAATTAATTCGAATTGAAATGGCGATTGGACTGGTTAAGGAATCGATTTGTTTCTCGTGGAGTACGCGTCGGGGGGAGTCGATCACAATTTTTACTTGATGGAAAGCTTCCGTGTAGTAAGTAACCTAATTTCATAACTATATCAGTATCATCACTTTCATTTATTCTTGTCATATGATCCGTATGGCCCGTACCTTACTCTATGCTAAGTTACTCGTATCTTGAGTAATTTATATATGTTGATCTATTTATAAAACAAATAAGGAATTTGACTGTATAAATTTGGTATTATTTAATGCTTTAAAGTTCAGTGATGGGATAAAATTATAGAATCAATGAAATAAATGGACTTCAGGCGTGCATTGGATGTTGAGCAACTTGTTGCGTGGGCAACTTGCTTCGTACCCTATGACGATTTGGAACCTGCTTACAGAAAGAGTAGTTTTCAAGGAATCCACAAAAGTGATATACCTCGAGACCCGAGTTGTTTGTATGCAAACACATAAACCTCTAAACACTACAAATATTAATTTAAAAGGGCGCAGATCCCGAAGCCATAAATGATCACAAAGTTATGTCTATGTAATGGAATGATACCTAGCAGTTATATTTTTATTTCTCGTAATTAGGGAACCCAGAAGCACCTGATAGTACTGTCAATTCTATGAAGTTAATTATTTAGTAGTCTCATACCGGAACGGATACAAGGTCAGCAGTCCACCAGATCGAAGAGCATTCCACATACGTTGGACCGTTCGAATTGGATCCAGGTAAACCCAATTAAGTGCTACCGTTCCCGTATTGTCTCTAAACTCGGCTAGCATCGAATCGGCATTGGCTTCTCATTAGCAGGCGGTCAGTGAGGGTGTCAGAGCTATAAACTGATTAGGTCAATGAACATCCGTCGGTGAGGTTTCGGCAAATTGTATTTGGTACCTGTGATTTTGTTGACATTAGACAAACTGGGACTTTTAACCGGTGTGTACCTCAGGGTGCATTTTGTACGAACGCGGGGCTACGTGAAGCTGCGATAACAAAAATATACCTACTGAGTGGAGACCGCGTCTCGGCAAACGTTACGTCTACGTTCGTTACGTCTACGTTCGCCCTCAGGCCAGGTGGAGTGACGATTTGCGCAGGACGGCTGGCAAGTGCTGGATGCGATAGGCCTGGGACCGATCGAATTGGCGAGCATTGGAAGAGGCCCTTGTCCAGCAGTGGACTGATGTGGGCTGATGATGATGATGACCTACTATTACTGATTTTGTTTCACTGCAGTGGGGCGGGAATGACATGTGTGATTTGAGCAAAATTAGCCTCAGCTTGGCTTCGCGCAGCCGCGTTTGTGACGAAACACATCCTTACGGTAACCGTCAGCTTTTGAAATGTCGACTTATAATCCACTCGGTCTGTTTCCAATATAAGATTTCCTGGGACACGTCTCCAGTCAATGTTATCATCTGATATTACCTCAATACACAATTCACTGTTTTTGGAATGAACATGATGTTCATGTTGTGAATGCAAGAATTACGGTCAAAGATTCCCCAATACAATAATCATAGGCATACAAATCAATACTACAAACATTTTACGTAACCGAGTTACAACCACAGTCCAGTCATAGACAACCTTTATCTGCTGTATGCAAAGTGGAGTGCACTGCTTTTAAATAAACAGCCAATCTGTTGGGAGGCCCCACACGATGCCTTTTATCGGTCCATGGCAGCCAGTTTTCCATAAGAATTGTGTTTGGAGTTCTTATCTATAGAGGTACTTATTCCATGAGCGACGTCGCATAATATTGATGATAAATCATAGTGCGTGATAAGATTGTTTGAGTTTAATTTATTGTGCTTAATTACAAATATACGGTACTATCGTGAGCTTTTAGAAAGGTCATTTATCCTATTTAGTATGATATGGCTTCATTATGTTTTTGTTGTGTTTGTTTTTTAAACAAGCTTTTGTGCGATGACTACTTAAGTAGTAGCTTCAGCCTTAGTGCTACAATGTATGTAATTCATTGTTATAATAGCGCATTTGGTCTAAAATATTAAGTCGAACATTAACATTCGTTTCTTAAATTAGATTTCTGCTTTTCCCTAAGCGTTATATTTCTTAAAGATTAACTTGTACTCTGAAGCTGTTTCTGCTTAGCCCAATGGTTGACTGGTAGAGAATACCTACGCGGCATTAACTCCGCTTTTAGTACAATGTTTTTATGTACGTTAAAGATTAAAAGAATAAAATAAATATATGAAATAAAAAATTAGGTATAGACATTGACATTATATTTTTAACAGACTTAAAAAAAGGACGAGGTTCTCAATTCGACTGGTTTTTTTTTGTTGTATTATGTTTGTATGTTACTAGATACCTATCTTCGTGAATTGTGAACCGACTAGGATAATTGTTTTTTTAAGGGGTGTACTTATATGATTCCATTTTAATCATATTTACGTTGTTTTTATTTGGAAAATGTTCTTTACAAAATAAAATTTATAAAAAGGTCTCGCTTAAAATTAAATACAAATTTAGGTACTTTAGCTTCGCATAAAGTTAATCCTTCCGTGACATATCGCCTGCTAGATCAAGCCTGGCTAAAATATGATAACGGTATTGCCTTCGATAAACATAACTTTGTTAGATGATTGCCTATATTCCAGACCCTTTTGAGCCGGAAATTAATATGCTAGCTCTCACCCTTGTACTTTATTGAAATAAAGTTTATCCCGCTTATTTCATAGGTATACCTACATACTGTAATCTAAAGGCGCGTCCAGATTAAATGACGTGTTAAATTAAGTAACTAATGTTACTCTGTATTCGTGCAGACTAATAAAACATGTCAAGAAAGAAACTTTGTTTTATAAGATGTTTTGTTATTAATCTGGACTCCCCCTTATTTATTTTGTAGATATATTATTATGCATACCTACCTATTTTTTTGGAATTTGATAATATTATACTTGCTAGACAATAATACTTCTGGAACCAATTACGCTGTATAAGGAATACCTTGACATTGAAAGAAAAACTTAAAAGTTAAGAATTGAAATTTTTTTATACAAAAGTGACCAGTTCAGAGGTATAATTGTATGGTTCGTAGTACAAATAGAATCTACTATAATAAATAGAATCTACTATAATGTAACACCAACGCTGCCATGCGATACATTTCAAATTGGGGACTGGAGGAGACTGGGGACCATGAAGCCAAAATCAAAGTTATATTTCAATGGGATTTAAGTTATTGTTTTAGAATTTTTATGCAATGATGAAACAATGCCGCAAACATAAAAGTAAATCGACGCACAACCAAGGTTAGTGACATTACAGGCATTAAGTAAATTTCAGTAGGATGTTCCCTAACCGCGAAACAAGTCCACAGAATCGTTCCGTAGTCCACTAAAGCACTCGCTTCGGGGCGAAATAGCGAAGTTTTTGAAACCACACCACCTATTAGTGGTTTTTATAGAGAAACTTTCAAAGATGCGGTCGACGATAAAAACTTTAAATGAAAGAGGTTGGAACGGGCAAGTTCTGTGGTTTTCGGATGTCCCACCGCTGGCCCACGGCACGCCTTTAATAAAATAACCATTTCTCGATTGAAATCATTTACGTTAAGCAGAGATGTGCCGAGCTCGATAAAATTAATAGTGGTGAGTTAATGTCTGCGACGGTATAAAAGTGCCTTAAGTTTTTTAATAACACTTGCTTTTTATAACACGACATAATGGCTTCCCTATCATATGCCTGATGGAAAGCGTAAAAAGATTTTGATGTATAGGATTTCGGGAGTTAAAGGATTAAATTACGTTTACTTGTTATTTCACTAGTTTTGATTTCACTATTTATAAGTGCTTGTCCTAAGTCTATGTGTATCATCATCATCATCATCATAAGCCTATTGCAGTCCACTGCTGGACATAGGCCTCTCCAGTTGTTCGCCACTCAGGGCAAACATCTGGAGGATATGCCTACCCATAATCGCCACGCTGGGCAGGCGGGTTGGCGATCGCAGGGCGTAGCTTCTCGCTCCGGTGACGCTGCTGCCCGGTCTGTGGCATTTACTACGCGTTGAGCTGTCATGGTTATACCGTCACCAGTCGGTTGCCAGTCTATGTGTATGAATAAATGCAATTTCTATTGCTGTTTTAATGAGACTTATACCTTACACACATATTATATTACTTACGTATAATTTGATTAATAACTATCGTAGTTTATATTGATATCAATATTACGGTTGAACTTTAATTAAACCATCGATAATACGTTTATGTTCAACCATCACTAAAGTAATACAAGATCGTCGTGATATCGGACTACTATTGTACCGTTTCAATAAGATCCGAAGGTCCACTTTTTGTTCAGCGAACAATGTTAAAAGGTGAATTCTCTCGAGTATTAGACGAAGTCTTTGATTTCATTGCTGTTATATCGTTGAAATGGTTTCTAACGCCATTTATTGAGCTAGTTACGTGTAAATGTCACCGGAAAATAGCAAGAATCGTAAGCAGTTGATCAATTTCCTAGGTAGTTGATTAACTTCCGGAAAATAATAAACGGCAGTTGAAATGTATTATTTAACGTATGTATTTTAGTAAATTGATCATTTTACTGGGTCTTGCCATAAAGTCATTCGACAAAGGTGAGGTGAACGCTGATTGGTTCAATGGCTCACGTGGCGTTATCCCGGCATCCAATCAGGGAACAGTGTATTAATTTACGGGTAATAGTACACCGTTAAATAGTACATTGAGCAACGATTGGCCCATTTGAGGACGATTTTACTTGTGTCAAAATCGTAAATTATTAAATGACTGTCAGACTACCGTAAATTGATCAACTAACTGAAATCCATTGCGTTAAATAATACATTTCAACTACCGTTTGTTATATTCCGAAAGTTAATCAACTACCTAGGAAATTGATCAACTTACGATTCTTGCTATTTTCCGGTGACATAAAGACAAGTTTGATGGTCGACTATTCGTAAACATACTAATAAAAGGAAGGGAAGAAGAGAAAGCACGTGTTGCGATTTGCTTACTTACCTTCTAAATGGGGCATTCAAGATGACCTAAGTCCTAGTAAGCAGTCTTAATAATTGCTATGGGAAGGCGTAAAAGTCAGTGTAAGTTTCAGTGTAGTTAAATTCTATCAGAAAACACTTGGCAACTTAAATTATCTCGAGTATAAAGTGATCGTACGTTATTCGATCAAGCGTGCTTTAATCTTTTGCAGTTTTAAACTACTTAGCCGCGGTTATCTCGCCGGGTAACTTTACCCCGACAAAGAGCCTAAAGTACAGAGAAGTAACTTGTTTTAGGTACATAGTATCACATGGCCTCTGGAAACGACTTACGGGGCCGGCGTTCGAGTAATTTTACTTACACTTGACAGTCATAATCGTTTGATGTTATATGAACAAAGATATTTTTCATTTCAATCAAATTAAAGTTCACTCTCGCTTAAAAGCTTAGCCTCTAGTTCAAACCGCGCTAGTCTGTGGCCCACCGTCGATATGGTAATGGCTGCTCCACGCTGCGGAAATTATTAAGCGCGTTAGTTTTAATGCGACACGAACCACGCGCGCTAAACGCAGACCAATTGGCGCAGGATCGCGGCCGGCTATTTAGAGACAGTCTTAACCGACTTCGAAAAAGGAGGTTCTCAATTCGAATGACTTTATTTGTTGTTTTTTGTTCTTAAGCATTTATTTATTTATTTATTATTAAGAAACCAACGGCGTAACAAACATAATGGTGATGGAATTACATTCATTTAGTAAGGCTAATTATAGGTTTCCTTTAAATTACAACTAGTATAACAATTGCGGAGTGGATATAAATAGATACTACCTTAAACAAAGATTACAGCAAAATATGCAACAAATAGATGGTTAGAACACCCCAATCCACCAATTTATTTTCTAGCTGGTCCCATTGTCACTTCAATATGAAGTCGATGGGCAGTAGAGTCACCGGAGCGAGGACCTACGTCCTGCGATCGCCAACCCGATTGCCCAACGTGGTGATATGGACCATAGACCGTTTTCAGAAGTAACCGCTTTAGCGAAAAGTTGTTGGGTCGCTATTTTCGCTCCCTTACATCCCATCGTTTTATTTCATTATTATAGCAGCTGCCCGCGTGAATTTCCTAATAAATGTATTGTAACCTATGTTTTATCCAATATATAAGCTATATTACTGTACTCAATTGTAGTAGTTTTTGCGTGAAAGAGTAACAAACATTCATACATCTATCCATCCAAACAAACTTTCACATTTTATAATAAGAGTTGGATTTGGTATTGTGTTAACTATTCTACCCTAATCTTAAATAAAACCCGCATGCAATATTAACGTACCTCTACGGGGTATCATATGAAATTAAATAATATTTATGTATTAGTAGGGTTTCGGTTTGGACGTTCAAAAGATCAAATTGCTTGTTTAGGGTCTTAGCAACATTGTGGCAATATACCCGACAAAAGATTTACCGTGAACATGATATTTATCTTCTATCCCTTTAATAATGCCTGGATAACCTCGATTGTACCTAAGTAGGTATATTGCAAAGTTTACGGAATATTGAATCGAGTAAAGTATTCTACGAGTATATTGGCTGTAAGTCTATTCATTGCAAGCTCCAGTTATGCTTATGCATTAAGCCTAGCCTCATGAGCATACAATTTTAGTGTTTTATTTAGTCAAAACAATATAAGAAATATATCTAAGAGAGGTAGGGCATAGCGAATCTTCGCTTGAATTGAGCCGCCCGTCCGGGGAAGGACCTCCACCCTATAGAATACCGCAGCCAAATGACCTCTGGGTCGTGTTTCTGCCGGTGAGTAAGGTTTCCGGAGCTCATGGGGGGTTAGGGCTGGGCCGGCATGGCGGTGGCAACTGACAGGTAACTGACCAGTTACTTGCCAGTTGTCACAGCGGCTTGGGCTTCTCTTTCGCTTTCCATCAGGCGTAGGGAAGCCATTATGTCGAGCCACTATAAAAAAAAATCTAAAATGCTGATTACGAATTTGTCGGTTACAAGCTTTAACAAGTATTTTTGTTTAGAAACCATCCGGTATTTTTTTTATTAGTGCAGCATAGTGGCCCCCTTAGTAACAAAATATAGGTAAAAAAACTTGATTTGAAGAATCTGGTAGTTTTTGTGTATTAGCATTTATAAGTGTACTAAGATTGCTTCAACACGACGCAACGAGTAGATACTGCTACTATATTCAAAGGATAAAATATTTTCCAATGAAATGGAAAAGAAGGTGAGGTGTCTACTTACTTGAAGAGAAGCTTTTTGCATGTAAGCGGATTGTATGAGACTTATAAGAAAGCGCTTTGAATTATTTTTCCTCAAACGCAAGGTATCTTTCTAGTAGGTAGGTTACATGCGAATGTGTTTGGATGGTTGTAACCCTTTCACTTAAAAACTACGGAACCGATTATTATCATTTCACATGTTACCAATATTCATGCGGACAAAGCCGAGGACCGCGACTAGTATTTAATTAGAAGACATGAAGAAAATATCTTTCCCATAGAGGCTTACACACACAAAATATTATTTTAAAACTAACTAGCCTACTACTCGTTTCATTTTAGGTTTCAACGAAACAGTTATTCTATAATTTTAAACTGTAATCACCTTAATAAATAGTGTAAACCAGCAGATTAAGACGAAAAGGATATTGGTTATAATCTTAATTTATAACTCGCCATTATCTCCAAGGCAAGAATAAAATATGCGACTAGTTTGAGCGCAAATTTTCTGATATCATAATAGAATTATCTGTAAACAGGTATTCAAGTTCGGTTCCTTGTAATTTACATACGATTTGTCATGGGCAATTAAATCTATTTATGTTTATGGTTAAAACACGACACTTCTCAGCGGGTTAACAGAAGACGTCGCTAATATGTCCATTATTAATGGTATTATGTAAAATTATTGTTTAAAACGCGATTCGGTACAAGATCGGCTAATTTAACAATATTTATGATACGATGCAAGTCGCCATATAAATCATTATCACATAGTTAAATTTAAATGAAATAAAAGATGACGGTTTTTTGTATTTCTTTATTAAAAATACAATGTTAGTATATTGGAACGTATCTACAATAAATATAAAATCACCGCCAACTTTCTGACTCCGTGGAAGCAACTGCATAATTTTGCATATGTTTTTTTGTCAGAAAAGCAATTTTATCTAACTTTCAATACTGTCGGTATAAGCTTCTATAAATGTTGGTGTCCAATTTGTCGATGAAAAACTATTGAACTTAAAATATGTCAATTCTGACACTTTGTCCGAATAAAAAATATCCCAGTCGTCACTAAGTCTTGTCTTTGACTTGATTAGAAAGTCTAAACGTCAAATGTACTAATCTCCTAAACGTAGGCCACAACGTAGGCAAACAAAATCGCTAGACATTTCGCATAATCACCTAAACGTCTCATAACTTGATTGAGTCAGCCGTCTCCAACTGAGCTTGAGGATGTTATATTGCAGTCTGAGTCAGGTATTGTCAACATTTCGGCCTAATATGCTGAATCGTGATTAGATATACGAGTGAGTAAGTGATGTAGGCTTTAATTCAAAAGGTTGTGACAGTAATAGTTGGCAAATTGGCAATGCAAGTGTTTTTGGTACATGTGTTCCGTATATTAAACTAATTATATAAAATACACGCATTGATCTAAATACAATCCATTGATTGTATCAAATATAATCCAAAGATTGATCTAGATTATCTTCAAAAAATGGTTTCGGTGAATTCTCTTTATTCGGATTTTTCGGATATAACAGTGGATACCTTTTGGAATGAATCCGCCACAAGCATTTCCTGACCCATTTTGAACACTAACAAAGATTGGACAATTTTCCAATTCAACAAACAATTAATTACACAATTAATTTTGCTACCCTCATTTAAGATATTTCCAAATTCATCACATCAACGATGTTAATCTAGTCAGAGCATTTGCAGGACTCAAAAATAACCTTTCATACTTACCTAACGTGCTTATAACTCCTTTTTAACATTAAAAGGAGACCCTTTCATAAAATAATTTCATTCGCGTATGTTAAAAGGTTCAACGTCCCTGGCGGTCGGTTTAGCTGTATTAGCACTTACCCTCGTTCATAATACTAACACTTACCAAGAGAGGGACTATTCAGTGGTATAGTTCATATAGGGAGAGTAAGAAATACAGCTTTTTTGTAAGAGGTTCTTAATGGAGTACTGACGGTTTTCTTTTAAGAGCTGATGCGGTTTTGTTTTTATTGTTTTAACTGTAATTCTTTAACGTTCTTTTGTCCGCAGTTCAGTTAGATGTTTTGATCTAAAGGATACTGATATTTTTGCAGAAATTGGATTCGAACGTCGGGCCATGAATTCTTTTCTTATTCGAAGTAGGCTAGATTTCAATTCATCTGATAACATAGTTTGCTATCAGACGAATTGAAACAATCAGACGAAATGTGAACTTGTTTGTGCTGGGTGGGGGCTCCATCGTTCAGCCAGTAAAATATAGTGTACTCTCGCTTTAAACATCGGAAGATTATATCTCTCGGGTACAAGGAACCCGGCAAAATAGTTCCATAGTTTGTAACAGTTACTATCTAATGTTATATTTATAGTATTTTTTTAAGATTAAAAAGAAAGAAAATGATACTGAAAACACTGCAATTTATTATGATTTCAGTAAGTTAACATCTGTGTAAACTATTTTCTGCCAGCATGTTTTACACTCCACCCGGATAAAATACTACATAACACGAAGTTGTATAGATGTAAGTAGAGCCATTATCATTATAGAATGTGCGGACGGACAGCAAAACAATTTTACGGTTGGATATATTTTAATTTAATACTAGCTGCTATTTTTCATCATCTTACATCTCGTATCAATTCAAGATTTCATCCTTATCATTTTTATAGTTGGAAGTACAACATACCACGGTACGATTTGCGCGCAATTTTCAGCCTTGTGCAACGGTTAAATATTCTTTATTGCACAAAATACAAACATTTACAGAAAAAGGTATTACAGTACAGACAGTTTGTGGTCTTGTGTGGCTATGGCGCAACCTTTGACGTCACGGATTTGGCAAGCCAATGCAATGGACTAATTATATCCTATTTAAATTATAAGTAAATCGTATTTGAAAGATAATATTGAACTGTCGATGTCCCTTAACACAGAACGTATTATTGTTACCCAACCCAAAATAATGTCCCTCAGAACAGTCTTCAAATCCTCTGAAATTTAGTGAATGAATCCCACAATAATTGACACTTTTAATATTATGATACCTATTATTTTATAGTCATTTGACATTCCAAGCTACGGCACGAAAAATAACCAGTTTGTTCGAGCTTCACAGCTTTTTCTAACTTTAAACATCTATGTACATTAAATGATTTTTGCTGACGGTGGTTCTCAAAAGGGATCAGACCGCCGGTAATCGTTCGCCGCGGTTTGCCCAACACCAAATTATCCTTAACATTTTCGCCTCTGCGTACTGCCGGCCGATGGTGAATTATATTATCAGCGAGAGAGTAGATTGCATCGTGTTTGAAGCTAGAGACAGGTGCTCGATTAAACGTATGAGATATTAGTGAAGTGTTTTTTCCATAAGCAACAGTTAGGCTAAGTTCATATGGCCGCGCGGTACCGCGCGGAACTACGAACCGCGCGGCACAAGATCAATATAAACGATAATTATCGTCTACATTACCGCGCGGTACCGCACGCCAACGCGCGGCGCGCTCTGACCCGCGCGCAAGATCTAGAACCGCGCGCTGCCGCGCGGCACAAGTATTTCAAACCTGTATCGACCTGTTCAGTTGATCCGCGCGCCTTGAGACGGAAAGACACATAGATCGATGCAATGAGTACCGAAGATGACATTGTGCCTATCGATTTGCTTATTGACGAAATCGAAAAAAGAGATGCGATTTGGAATCTTGACTCTAAGGATTATTCAAATAAAATATTAAAAAGAAGGTCTTGGGAAGAACTAGTATAAGGTGACAAACAGGCTTGAAGAAAGTCTGTCACTTAATATTGGATGCACCCAGTATCGCCTTTGTCGTCTTCTGCGACGTCTCAGTCTTCTATATAAAATCCACAAGCAAATTGCCTCCTCCACGTCCATTGTATATCAATGTTAATGCCAGACTGGCGCTCGTATATACCCTGTCATGTGAACTTTCACACCGCGCGGCGGCGCGCGGTGCCGCGCGGCCATATGAACTTAGCCTTAATTTGAGTCCCCGCGAAAGAGTTCGAGCCTGCTCTAAAGTAGTAACGCCTTCGTCGACCACACTAGACAAGCCCGGTTTGGTGAACTTCACACATCCTTTGATTCGAGGAGAATCCCTTTGGACCTTCACGGGAAGGCAGATAGTGGTGTACCTTAATTTTTATTAGGTACCTTAAGCTATGTGTTCGTTGTACGTTAGATTTTTAGAGAATAATACAATACAACTTATTCATGAATCTTCCTTTTAATGTGTATGTTTCTTGGTTCAGGTATGAAAAAATCACATCCAGTTTAACGTGCTGCCTTAACCATACGACATTCTCCGAGTTTATTGCGTGCCATCTAACATTAAAGTAGTCAGAAAAGAAGAATAAAACAGCAAGTAGCTTGCTTTAAGAGCTAGAAGGGTTAAGCAAGATTATTACAGCAATAAATAGAATACCGAGATTACCACATAAATAAACAAAAAATTTCATTCAGACTCAAAACAAAACATACATTATTCACTAAAATATTGTTTTTATTTTATAGTAATAAATCATGATACATATGTCATTGCTTGTTAAATTTTCATAAAATACTTATTATACATATCATACAAGGTATTTACTACAGCTATGCGATTATGCACCGATTTCAAAATCGGATCGGTGTTTCTTTATCGAGAGATCGATTAAATTAAACGCACAGGCACGCCATCGAGATAAGTATCGATAATGAGAGTTATGAGGCGTATTACTCAACCGCTAAGTATTGTAAGCTTACTGTTGTATCGATGTATTTTATCGTGTCACTGCAAATGTCGATGTTTACTGGGCAGAATTAGGCTAAGCGTATGTTGCGACGCGAGCAGCGCAGCACAATGAAGCGCAAGGAAGTTCTTCCCTGTGAAGACATGTGTCATGGCGGTTATAGTTTCTGAGGTCCCATGACACCATCCCATACGGCGCTCGATGGAGGACCCGGGGTTTTTAGTGGATATGCCCTGCCTCACGACCTCCTTGAGGCAGGAGAGTCTCACATACCCCGCCGCTTCCCCAAGTGGCAGGGATGCATAATCGCATTTTCCCCGGGAAAAAAAAGAAAAGAGCAGACTTTGTAAAACACGGAACATTCGATACCTACGCTGTGGCAGAGGCACATGTGTCTCCACTCCAGAGATGTGTCCATCCTATTATGTCAGCGTATCCCTTTCCCTGCTCAGCGCTGCGCTATGCATGCGCCTCCTGCTTTTCATCATACACTTAGCCTTAGATGTGTTTATTGGAGTCAGAATGTCCCTTTGTAATACCGACTAAGACCTATCTTTCCTTTATTACTCTAAGGGTTGAAGGTATGCCGTTAGATCGCATGGCTATAACTAAGGACCTATTTATTATTTACCTTTCGTTTGTAATGAATATTAGCCATTTCAGTACTAACTAAGAGTACCTACAAGTTTCGTATTCATTAACATTTCTAATGTTAACTTATTGTAGCGATTTGCTACTAATTGACTATACTCGTAGAAAGATACACATAATTATGAGAATAGAGTTTCCGAATCCCACTTGTGGCAAACATTCATGTGAACGACTTTGCTTTTTTATCGAATCTGTTACCTAATATTTTGTTTATCTGAATTTTATTATTATAAAAATAATAATATTTTACTTATATGCTAGTTATACCTTTGTATTTTCGCAAAAATGGGACAAATAATATTCATAATTGCTAAGTTTATTACAGATATGCATGCAAATAAACGCACCATGTTTGTTCTTGTAGAGAAATAAGCTTATTTTATTTAATTATTACTATATCCGGTACACACAATACGAGAAGTTATATCCCACCAGGTGTATTGTAATACTAGTCTATTTTTATAATTTAATACTTACTTTTATTCGCATTTAATGATCTAGTGATATACAGCGACCACCGTGCACTGTGATCGTAAAATTTTATTAAATATTATAACCAATTTAGGGATGTCGCCTGTTAACCCATTTAGACCCAAATAAAACTCAGCCATGGAAAACTTGAAATTTCTTTATTAATTATTAGAAACTAATGCAATTATTAGGAAAACATAAAAAAAATATAATTTTTTGGAATTTCTATATGAAAAAAATTGCCGTCCTCAAATGAGGCCACTGGGCACAAATAGTGTAAAAATTTCTAAACACTCTTTTTCGAAGCACAGTGTTCTCACACATTTCTTACACTGCCAACGAGCAATTTCTTATGACATAGAGCATATCTCAATTGCTGGTAAAGTTTGCCGGGGTAGTGACCCAAACCATCATGCTGCAGACTTGGCACTACACATGCTACCTGGACACAGAGTTACATAGCTTGTGTGTCTCAAGTAATAACGAGCTACATACCGCCGAAATTGGAGTTGATCCATCTTGCTTTCATTAGTTAGAAGATGCAGCCGCCATGTATATGCCACTGATCCAGCATGTACGTACACAGGACCCACCACAGTTTTTTACCGGTACTCCATCTTTTACTTTTCCCAGAGGAAAAACGCTATCGTAGTTTGACCCCATCGTGCAGAAACTGTTGTCCAGCCAACGGACGAACAAAATCTGATTGACTTGGTCAAAACGGTAGTCAAACTCGACACGGTTTTTCTTCTTCATATTTTTACAGATATTAGAGGACACTTCTTTGTTCTAACCTCGCGAACAGTACCAGTTACACGTTGACCAGCTTCCGGAAGATCACAAAACTTGTAAAAAAATTATCAAAATAATATACTTCAAAACATATCAAGACGGGCCTGTACATTTGTGCCTGTGGAAGGTATAGGGTCATAGGTAGCCTCAGACTTACGCCAACGGGGCTCCTCAAAACCAGTTCTCCCTTTCTTGGTTACAGCTAGTGTTGCGTCATCGCTACTGCCCCAATCCCCTCCATCTGCATTCATAAATACTTCAACTCTCCCTGGTATGTCTCGTGGTATAGTATCGCTTTGTATATCGTCGTCATTACCTTCTTCTTCATCGGTAAGCACACTCGGTTCCGAAGGAATTGCTACTAAATCTATTTCTGCACCGTCATATTCTTCAGCCATCATAGCTTCAAGAGCTTCCTAAAGCCCATGGTATTCGTTACGGCTATTAAATACTCTTCGAGTCATTGTGGATACGAAATTGACCTGTGGAAAAAATACGAATAATTTACCTCCAATGTGCCCACTGGCCCCAATTGAGGACACTGGTATAAAACTACTCCTTACTATGTCAATACTCAAGTTTTTCACAGGAATATAATTTTATTTTAAAGGTTACAGTATATTTAAATCTACTAAATCTAAAAAAATAGTTGTGTATAAGAAAAACTTAGAAAAAAAGTATACTTACTTTGCGTTATCTTTGATGTTCGAAACAGCTTTCGAAAAAGCACCATAAAACACTACTAAATATATTTTTATAGTGTTTATGGTTTAAAAATACTAATATACACCATTGCTTATTAAACTCTCACAATAAAAACTTAAACAAACATGAAAGTCAAAAATGAAGGTACTTTGAAAAGTGTCCTCGTTTGGGCACGGCGGGTCTATATGGGTTAAACAGTAGTCTGTTGCTACTGACTGTTTACTGGTAGTTAAATTACGATTTATGCTCATATTGGGTTACAAACAGAGAACAATAATGTAATCTGTTGATTCATAATGTATCTCCGTCTTTGGAATGATGTTATTTTGTTATTGTTTTCTTTGTTAGTGATGTAAAATGCGTCAATAATTTAAAATGTGTGTGTTTTGTTTAAAAGTTAATAGCCTTTCGTTAGCTTGTGGTGCAGACTTGATTAGATAGATATTACACAAAAATTATAAACATTAACATGAAATTAATGATTATAAGTAAAAGGTATATTGTAGTACAATTAGGTTGTCTTATCGCTAATAAGTGATCTCTTCGTCATGAAAGTGCTTGAAAGTAGGTATGTGTTTTTTTTAATTCGTTTCCTTTTATGAGGTAAAAACAAAACCACGAGGAAAATTTGTCATGAGTGATACTAATGTCACCAGCTACATTAGTTCTCAAAAAAATCGTTTTAAGACTTAATGAAAGATTTAAATCCTAAATGTAAGATCAACATTTCCTAACTATACCAAAAGTTCTACCCTATTATTTACATTTCAGCTCCTTCCAGCAAACCGGCTAAGGTCACCGCTAACTTATTATTAAACAGTGGCATATCGCTTTCAAAACACGTAATAAAATCTACGAAGGGGACAAACTCGTGTCACGCGCACATTTTATACGTCGTTAGTATTCGGAGTTGGGTTGCGCTAGCACAATACTTAGTATTGCCAGGTGTTCTGATTTGCATGGGACGTTCCAGACTCACTGTTCGACAATAGGCTTCTTGTAGGGGTATTATCAGCTGTAATAATAAACTGCTTACCTACTTCATTGGTCAAGTTACAAGCACTATTCAGAGACATGGTCACAAGCACGGTATGATAAGAAACTATGGGCACTTTCATAGTCGAGCTTAACGTCGCGCGCATGTCACCTCCTGGCGTTATCATCATCAGCCTATTGCAGTCCACTGCTGGACATAGGCCTCGCTGGGCCATCCAGATCGCCAGGCTTCCAGATGGCGATCGCCATCTGGCGATTCGCCACGCTGGGCAGGTGATAGTTTTGTCTTGTATGTTGTTGCTAATAGTTCGGCAGACAAATGACTGTAGGAGAACTATCCCGGAATCCCAAAATTTGGTTATTATTGAATTGCTTTTAAATCTGTCACTATTGCTTTAGATTTGACATTTGAAGAAAGTCGTGAACTTCCCACAGCTTCCGACTGTCGTAGAAAGCCATGTTCAAGGCCGTGTGATTTTTGGGAAATGTCAGGCTTAATCTAATAGTGATGGATTAAAAATCTAAATAAGAATCTATTGGCTAGAAATTGGCTGACTGCCACATATCTAGTTTATTGTTTCTGTTTGGTGACGGGAAAAAATATAAATCACCGCCTCATATCCAGGGAGGATATTTTTCCTTTCGTTCGCATTTCGGGATCAGCCGGTGAATAGCTAAAATTATCCTATAGGCCAGTGTGGTAGTGGCAATAAGTAACCAAATCAATCACTTATCAAGTGATTTGGTTACTTTTTTGTTGCCGCAGTAATTTGGGTCTCTCTTTCACTTTACATTAGACGGCTTAAGCTTTAAGGTTAAAGCTCGGACTATCCGTAAGTTCAGGTTCAATTCCCAATCAAGTCAAAACTTTTATAAATTGTCTTGGGTTATTGTGTTGTCATGGAGACATGAGAAAATCTTAGTTTGAAACCTCATATTCTATTATATAAACAATCTAACCATTCCACTACCCACTGTTCTTTAATCCAGATTGACCATGTTAGTTGTTCGAGGAACTCAGATTTTATCTTGACCAAGGATTTCCTGGTTTTCTATCCCGAAAATGTGACACCAAAGTTGGAAACACTACAAACAGTACCTCACAATAAGCAGCTAAAGAGATAATATGACTTAGCGCATGACCGCGTGATCTGACATAAGTGAGCTGACCTCTTAACTGTCATTCGTGACAGAGGTCAGTTGTGTCACAGAGAACGGCTATTGTGCAGTTTTGCTTAGGTTATTTAAGCAATATCTACTTACCACTTGTCGATAAGATAACATTAATCATTTTTTATATGATCTTATATAAATTTAGTGGTCAATTTATTAAGTGGTCAAAATGTACAACATTTTTTTTAATATAGATTTTCGATCTGTGCAATTAAATGTAAAAAGTTCTGCTTGAAAGTGAAAGGATTTAAAAATAAAATTAGATTAGTTATCCGGTATAATTAACACTGACATAACGGTTTAGCATGTAACTACGAGTATACTGGTCGACCAGTTTCGTCCAGTGGTAGAGAGTGCAGCCTCCCAAACTGCGGACGCGTGTTCAATTCCCGTCCCCACTCAGTACAAACATTTGTATGCATCAACATGTATTGGGCTGGGTGCTTGCTCTAAGTATTTAATGTATTTTATTTATTTATAACAATGTATCTAAGTAAGTTTATCAGTTGCTTAGGTATCCATAGTACAATCTACGGCTTAGTTTGGCGTGGCATGTCTATAACACTTAATGATTTAGGTTAACGGTAAAAATATTATACGCAACATGTATCGGCAATGTTAAGCATTAATCGATCATTGTATGACAATATCGGCTTATGAAAGACAAAATACTCAATTTGCATTAGGGCAAAGCCAATTACAACTGATAAATTAGAACGGCGCATAAATAAACTTGTGATCTAAATCATTTGTTTCCTTTCACCGGCACCGGACGAGGCGTGCGCGTGCTCAAGGGTGGAGTCGACAGTGTTGCCAACAGCAATGGTTTTAGTACCAGTGGTATACTCGTGTGTATGGCAGTATAGAAACGACGGATTTAGGGTGATATGGTATGGTTGCAGTCCACTGCTGAATATAGGCCTATAGGAGGATATACCTATTATCGCCACGCTGGGCAGGCGGGTTGGCGATCGCAGGGTGTAGCTTCTCGCTCCGGTGACGCTGCTGACCGTCATTGTATTTAGCTACGTCTGTGGTATTTAGCTACGCCTTCGCTTGTGATTGTTATATCGCCACCAGTCGGTTGCCAGCGCCTGGTTTGTTATTCGGCAGGATACACCACGGGCAGGTGAGGTTGCCTTAGAGGGAAACGATGATAGGCCGCTCCCAGAGATGTGCTATGGTTTGATGCTATGGATGCCTTTAAATCATACTCATTGGTGCTTAGCTCAGCATTGGTAAAAAACAGATTCAACTAAGATATGTTTTTTATATGAAAGGGTGTGTGCTATCGATGCAAGCTCTGGAACGACATTACAGCCGCGGAGTTTCCTGATCGCTACGACATGCTCTTATTTAAGTGTGGTTTAAAGAGAGTTATTTCGGCATTTATGTTCTTTTACCTCTGATATCGGAACAAAAAAAGGAATCGGTATTCCTTTAAATCTGGCTCCCTGGGCTGCTAACATTGCCGGCCTGACCAAACGAGCCCTACCCTAAGACTGCCAGTCCTTCAAATCGGAGCAATATAGAGGAGCGGTGGACGAGGAACAAATATATCAATAGAATTGCGAAGCGAATAAGTGCGGAGATTTTATGCCATTCTTTTGGTCGGTTTTAACTCGCTCTTCTTCTTTCTTCACAGACAATTATTGCTATATTATTGCCGCTAATACATACATAATTTAGTGTAGGAAGTACTTTAAATTTGCATAGGTATAGAAAATATCTTAAATATTTCATCCAGTAGTACAAAATAATCATCTCTTCGCATGGGCATCATGAGACTGGACTTCTTGGAATTGAAGCTTTCAATACCGTATTCCCTAGATATTTCTGTTCGAATCCTTCGTGTTTTTGCCGGTGAGTAGGGTTTCCGGAGATTATGGGGGCTAACGCCATGCCGGCTGACCAGTTACTTGCCCGTTGTCACAGCTACTTGGGCTTCTCTTTCGCTTTCCATCAGGCGCAGGGAAGCCATTATGTCGAGCTACTATAAAAAAAAACTCTTGATCGCCGCTATGAAAATCAGGACCTATTGTTAAATATTGCATTGGTTGTTTTCTCATACAAGTTGGCAACACTCGGCGCCCAGCGCCCGACCACGTAACGTCGTGACCCGCCACACCCGCGCCTGAACTACCGGCTTAGATCGCCAATCTTGCGCAGCCATTTAGCTCTTTGATATGATAATGTAGGGGACAGGATTTCTAAACCATTGACTCATTCTGTTGTTATTGTACAACTTTAATTGAGTAATATTAGGCTCTGGTCTGCATTGATTCAAGTCTGCAATGGTTTCCTTTGAGAGTAATATTTTCTACAACTGTGAAAAGTTCGGTGGCTTTAAATGTATTGTAAACACTATGTTGAAAAGAGCAATTAAAAGTTTCTTGTCGATTTCTCGTCGGTGAAATATTGCTTTTTAAAGCGGTGGTAGGTTGATGATAGGTGCTTTTAAGTGTTTTTAAAAAACCTATACGAATAAAGATTATTTTGACTTTGCTTATTTGGTTGCATTGCAACCAGTTCCTTTTGAAACCGGAAAATTCAAAGACTTTGCCCCTGGAATTAATTAATGTGATAACATAAGTCGCACCAATGGCCACAAGAAAGCAAATAATCCTTACTAATATTATAAATGCGAAAGTAACATTACAACTCTGTCTGTCTGTCTGTCTATTACGCTTTCCCGCTTAAACCTCTCAACCGATTTTGAGGAAATTTGGCACAGACAATCTTTAGACCCTGAGAAAGGACATAGGCTACCTTTTATTTCGAAAAAAGGGGTGAAGAATTACTTCTGTGACACACCTACATGAACGCGGGGCAAAGCCGCGGGCACAGCTAGTATAATATATGTATCTTAAAGCTTCAAAATATAATAAAATTGTAAATATAAAGTAATGAAATCGTTAATTCAACCATGCATCCTGCTCAACTACTTTCCAACGAATTTCGTGTTATTGAAAAGCAGAAAACTTTAACGTTCAATCGTAAAAGTTCTGAAAGCGATTGGCAACATGAAACAATTTATGAATTGTTGCCTTTAAAATTCATTTGTTTTTGCTCTGGGATAATGCTAAGCCGATAAAAACAGGTAAAAGCAGATAAAATTTTATGTAAAGTTTTACTTTTACACAATATTGCAACTGACCTGACTCACTAGGTTCATTTCTGCCAATGTCGAGTCGAGTGTTAATTGACAAAGTTACAATACAACTCTGGTGTTTAGAATGTTATCGCTAACGTGGACTCTTTAGTTTAGAGACCAATCTTCTCATGGCCAGGGAACATTAATTAAATTAAAGGAAATTTGTAAAAATTACATCAGATATCTATCTATTTTTTTATTATACAATGGGGTTTATTATATAATAAAAATAATGTAGATCGACCCTGCTGCCGTTTCGACTACTCTCCAAAGAATCTTCATTTTATGTAAATTTTTAGTAGGTACAAGTTAAAAATCGATATCTGATATAATAAGTATTGACTGTTTCTGTACTTTTAATTTATTTTCTGTACTGACAATTAACAACATTATATTTTATAGGCCCCTATTAAATAAAAAGCCCAAAAGGAAAAATATACATTACAATTTAAAAACTTAATTTTTAAATGAAGATTTACGAGCATGTATGTACCTACTTTTGTATACGTCAAAACTTGTTTCGTTGGAAGCAAAGAGCAGCTGCAAAATTTTATTGTTGTACAAGTACAAGTAGTACAAGTAGTGCGTGTAAAATATTTTTTATGAAGTCAATACTGCAAATACTAATAAATATTAATAGTGAACTTTATTTATTTTCTCTTTATTAAATTAATATTATTATGTTTTATGGTTTATCCGTAATTATCAATTGAGCACTATGCAATTGCGAATCACCATTAAATATTATGTACTCTTAATAGATTCATTCCTTTAGTAGTAAATCTACCTTCGGAAATTCGATTCAAGAATATTAATGCGTATTTCTAAATCGGGTCGATGTACCTTACCAATATTTTCCGACACTTTTTATTTTTGTTTATAGAACAAAACGCTTTCATATCTCCTTGATTTCAATAATTAAGAGTAGTTTGTGAGTTAAAAAAACAAAATACATGGTGACTTTTTGTCCAAGCCACAGTGTAATTAAATTAGCATACCTACAGAGACATCTAATTATACCGTGTGAATTCTTCAAATGGCAACAAATTTGCATTAAATTTATACTTAACATATCTGTTAAGATACTAGATTGTGCCCTGGGAATTCTCTATACCATACCACAACCATACATCGTTTTTGTTACAGAATTTTTGTTTGTACCTACTATTATGCGTTATGGAAAATTGGCGATTATTATTTGCGAATATTTATTATTTATTTATTATTTAGAGCTGTAACCAAATAGGTACTCGCTTATCGAATAAACTCGGAAAGCTGCACAATGCAAAGAATGGCGCCGTTGTTATGAAGTTCGTTATTCACAGTGATGACCACGACAGTAAAATAATACTATAAGCGATAAGATAGCCCTAATCTATCTATATATATAAAAGGAGAAACTGACTGACTGACTGACTGACTGACTGACTGACTGACATATCAACGCACAGCCCAAACGGCTAAACGTAGGCACTTGAAATTTGGAAGGGACGTAGCTTAGGTACCGTAGGGGTGCACTAAGAAAGGAATTCCCGAAATTCCCACGGGAACGGGAATTAGCGGGAAAATCCTTTTGTATGAAAAATCTAAACCGCTTAAGTTAGACGCTTGAAATTTGGCATGCAAGTACCTTAGTAAATATAAAGTTTAGTTATGGCTGTATTTTGAGAAATTCCCACGGGAACGGGAGTTAGCGGGAAAAAACTTTTGTATGTATAAATTTAAACACGCGGACGAAGTCGCGGGCAAAAGCTAGTTGTATTATATAAATGTTCAAATTGTAATGTTTGTTCAATTTGAAATCTATATCAACATTTCAAGGATTGTCTATCGGTAAAATAAACTACATAAATAATGCTCCCTTTGCGTGCATTTTACTTTGTATAACCTGCAATTTACATCTATTCAGTGAAGATAATCTCTAGCCTCGCGAAGTGTCCCTAATAATTAACACCGACTAGCCCACATACCATCTACGGAGCCGGTCCAAACGGAAAACAGATGTCGATCGCCAATAAATATCCCGTGCAGAATAAGTACATGTCTCGGCATGGCGTTCAACATGTCTCATGGTACGGCGGAGCAAATATTGTCAATGTCCAGAGGGCTCGATGCGTTTCGATTGGCTTAATGAAGAATGATAGTACTAAATGAGTCTTAATACTGATAGGGACTATTCTATGATTACTAACACACATAGACATAGAGACATATTGCACACGCTTTTCTAAAATATCTTTTGTATTGAAAATTTTGTACTTCTTATAAAGAATGGAGCTACTGATTTTTCACGCCTGGAGGTAGACACTAAATAATTCTAAATATATTGGCAACAAATCGAATGTAAATCAGAAAGATTTCGATTAACAGTAGACCAACAATCACGCCAAGTCTTGTAGTAAAAGCAAAAAAGTAACATAATTTACATGTAGGTACCTTTATTGCAAGTAATTCTTCTTGCAATTAACCGGTTTTATTGTACCCGGAAAATCGGTGTCAATGTTCGATTAATTGAGATGAATCGAATTTAGTAGCTCCAATCACAACAAAGCAATCTTCTCGATTATGTAATATAGTTAATCGATGTCAGAATCGGATTGCTTGATGTAAACAATCCGATTCTGCCATCAAGCAAGCGCCCACAGACAAACAACAACATTTTAGCAATATTGTCTACCTAATTTATATTTAAATAGTCCAATATACTTCTTTTATTTAAAGGAAAAAGATATTTTTTCTACTTATTTTTGAATTTTTTTTGCTCATGTTAATTTTATTCCAAACACGTAACTGATTCCAGTATCCTGGATATTATTCCGATAAGTTCGGATTTATATTTCACGTATATTATTTATGCACGTAAAGCTTTGTTAATTAAGTCAGCGTCTGGATAAAGAATATTTAGAGCTATTTTCAAGAAAGCAATACCTTGCAACAATAAGCTAGCTTTCATCAGAGGATAATTTTGAGAATTCTCGCAAGCAAATCTTTTTCTATTCCATTCTATTCTATTCAAAGGCAACTTGAAATAAGACAATATTTGGCTTTTTTTGTTATTACTTCATTTCGTAATATTTTTTGAACAACATTAAAAAATATGCAATAGTAGATAGGTATACCGATTCTCGTTTGTAATTTTATGAAGAATAAAAATTAAATTACTGGCGGATTTTATATTGAACTTTATTTTTGTCGCCTTTTTATGCTATTCTCATATTTCGTTGAGAAATTTATGAATACAATAAAATAGTTCCTGGTTGAATTTGGGCCGCAGCAGCCAATCCCCAAGTAGACCAGGACCTAGTACGTAGAAGAAATTTAAGTGTGTGTGCAAATACAGGTTCCCTGGTCCTTCACTCTCAACATCCCACGGGACGATAGTTCGACACGACCGGAGAGAGATCAGAAGTAGCTACAACTTATCATGCTTTCCGATGCACAGGGATATAATATATATATGTATTTTGAGAGTGATATAATACTCGGATATATTGAGTGATATTATAACTGCTAATTTCTTTGCACTACTCAATAGTACACCCTCAATAGGAATTTGTTGACAGAAAAACCCATTTGACAGATTTTGTCCCGTCCTGGGCCTCGAATGCGGACCTCTCGGTTGTCTGGTAGCAAAAGTTGCAAAGTGCTTAAACTGAATAATGGTCTAGAATCACCCTCTGTATTAAATTATTATTTTTCCTTGAGCTGCTGAGGGTAAATTTAATTGAACTCGACTGGCTGGAAACTCTAAAGGAATAAACTGTTATTAAGTTGCCGCGTCGATTATAAGGCTGTTCGGAATAAGCGAATATTTAAAACTAGTGTTGTATGAGTGGGTGTTTCGAGTCTCAAGTTCTATTATTATTAACTAGCTGTGCTCGCGACTTCGTCCGCGTGGAATAGTTATTTTTTTCCCCGTTATTTTTTTACATTTTCCATTATTTCTTCGCTCCTAATAGTTGCAACGTGATGTTTTATAGCCTAAAGCCTTCCTCGATAAATGGTCTATTCAACACAAAAATAATTTTTCAAATCGGACCAGTAGTTCCTGAGATTAGCGCGTTCAAACAAACAAACAAACAAACAAACTCTTCAGCTTTATAATATTAGTTAAGATAACTTGCCTTGAGACCCGTTTAGAAGAGGGTTAGATACAATTTCAGTTTGAGCATTTTATCCAACTTGGATCAGAACTCAAGCTATCATGACTTATTCAGCCTGCTAGGCCTAATTTTTAGTATTTTAATGGAATTTTGCTTTTACAAAGTTATGTAGATTGTAGTTATGTAGATATTTCCAGATAACAGGAAAAAATATCAAGATATTAATTAAAAATAAGCTGTTGAATGCTCAGCAGAATAGGTATTTGTAATTCCTTTCATGCCACTCCGTGCATTGCATTTACATTGAACGATACATGTACCTACCTATTATTTGATCAGTTCTTACACCCTATAGGACTCGATTTGTCGACTCGAAACTTATTTTCTCAACACTAACCTAAAATGCTCGTACTTATTAAAAACAACTCGGCCTTCAGCTACCGACAGTAGCAGAATTTGAAACAGCCTTATCTATACTTATAATAAATCTGTAGAGAGGTCAATTCTGTACATGAAATATATTTTCAAAATAACTATCAGGGGGTGATTAGTGATCGATACTGATGCCAAAAATGCAATCAGTAAAATTTTTGTCTGTCTGTCTGTCTGTCTGTCTGTCTGTCTGTCTGTCTGTATGTTCCTTATAGAAACAAAAACTGCTCGACGGATTTTAACGAAACTTGGTACAATTATTCTTCATACTTCTGGGCAGGTTATAGTATACTTTTCATTACGCTACGATCAATAGGAGCAGAGTAGTGAAGGGAAATGTTGGGAAAACGGGAGAAGTTACTCCATTTTTTAAGCTTCCGTCGCGTGTGCAGCCTTAATGGTTAAAGTTACATAGAAATTATGTATGACAGAAATATTTTACATAAAATTGACTAAAAAATATCCCGCAACAGCATATGTCTATCTTTTATGGTTGACTCACAATAACACGTGTAACTCCTGATAGCTT
Source organism: Conogethes punctiferalis (assembly GCA_031163375.1). Classification (NCBI taxonomy): domain Eukaryota; kingdom Metazoa; phylum Arthropoda; class Insecta; order Lepidoptera; family Crambidae; genus Conogethes; species Conogethes punctiferalis. The sequence continues at coordinate 19,137,565 of CM062081.1, read as the reverse complement.
AGCAGTTCGGAGCATTCTGATTATATTTGTTTACTCTTACGTTTATAATACTCTCATTCATCCCTAATTTAAAAAAGTTATCATTATTACCTATTCAATAAAAAAAGAATCATAGAAATCGGTATAGAAACACCAAACTTATACATGAAATAAGCCATCGCGCCGTCGCACGTGAATACTGAATAATGCTATAAGGATTATTTTTGTGTAACGGTTGCCGCGCTCGACACGGGTCGCGGCGGCGGTAGGGTATAAAAAGGCGGGAGGTCCGAGAGCTAGCTTCATTCAATATTTGGCTGTTGATGCGTTCAGAGCGATCGACCTTATTGACAGACAATAATTGATATTGAGAAACCGTGCTTATCAGCGCGACTTTTAGTGTTTAAATAGTTTTAAATTTGAATTTCTTTTGTTGTTATGTTGTAAAATATTCGTTCAAATTAAAAATTATTAAGCGTAGGTACTTTTATTAATTAAAGTAGTTATAAGTATTTATTTTTAAGTGAAGTAGGTATAGGTAGATAGTTTTGCACAGGCGTTTCAGGTTTAAAAAAATATTTACAAAAAAAGTATCAGGGGGTGATTAGTGATCGATACTGATGCCAAAAATGCAATCAGTAAAATTTTTATCTGACTGTCTGTCTGTCCGTCTGTCTTTCTGTCTGTCTGTATGTTCGTTATAGAAACAAAAATTACCTACTCAACGGGTTTTAACGAAACTTGGTACAATTATTCATCATACTCCTGTGCAGGTTATATGATACGTTTCATCACGCTACAATCAATAGGAGCAGTGAAGGGAAGTGTTGGGAAAACGGGAGAATTTTTTATCTGAATGTTTGATTGAGCATCACGCAAAAAGTACTGCATGGAATTGAATGTGGTTTTCACCAATGTATTGCTAGAGGTCTAACTTAAGATTTGGGCATCATTTTATGGAAGTCCGTTAGTTTTGAAACCCGATATCCACGCGTGCGACGCCGCTGGCACAGCTAGTTTATCATAAAACATTCTAAAAGTATTCTCAGCCTAGGTGTCAATTTTTTAAATGCACACTTTATAGTACCTACAATAAGTCTATTGTTTTAAAGTACCTTATCATGCTATGAATAATATTTTAATTTACGAACTTCTTTGCTTGTTCACGAAGACAATCCGTACTTTTTTCGTGAATTAAGTACTACTTAAATAAAGATATTCCATATTCTTTATAGTACTCCTGCTACCTACCAATTTATGCTTAGTGTTATGCTGATCATGAAGTATGAAAGGATAACGTCTTCTGTTTATCGTCAGTGAGAAAAATATGGTGTGCGATATTTCTTTTATCTCTATTGATAAACCTGAAAAAGAACCAATCTCTTTTCTGAGACTGAATAATTTTTGAGAGTTTCCTTTGCATTTGAATGCATTAGGCACCGTCATGCCACCTCCGGGGGAAGGTAACATGGTATGTGGGACTCACATCTCCCGAAATGGGAGGGTATACCCACTAAACCCCCCTGTGTCGCCAGTGGGCAGCAAGTTGCAGGGACACGGGCAACGCCGAAGCATACCGCCGCATCCCTGCATGCCCTTTTGAGAGTTTCCTTAGCACAACCAAGTAAATTTAATCATGTTTACTGCAAACTGTACGTATCTGAACAGACTTTTTTTTCGGCTTCCCTACGCCTGATAGAAAGCGAAAGATAAGCCCAAGTCGCTGTGACAACGGGAAGAAATAACTGGTAAGTTACCTGAGTGGAGGTCCTTCCCCGAATTCGACCGAAGATTCGCTATGACCTACCTCTCTTTAAATACTAGAATTGTGATATGTTTTACGACAAAATACGAATGAATTTATTATTGAAAGTAAGGCCTGATATCTAATTGCAAACCCGTTCATATCTTGCATGCAAATCATCTAACACTATAAATTAAATTAAATCTTGACACTTTTAATTAAGAAGTCCAATTAAAATAGACAAAACTTGTTTTGAGATGTAATCCCTCTTATCGTGACTTAAAGTCGATTGCTAATAATTATCGTTAATGTGCATAAAATTAATATTAGTTATAATTTTCTAAAATTTTATCCAATGAATGTTTAGATTACAATTTACGCGGTACTCAATTAACAGTTACCTATGCCAATAATGAGGTCCTTCATAAATAAATAACCCAAGTAGAGGATTCGGTCCCGGGATCCCGGTCATATTTTAGTCCCGAAATTTTCGGGATTAAATTTAAAGAGTCCCGGGATTTTCGGGATTGATATATTGTTAATATAAGTTAGTAAAAATGTACGTGAAACGAAACGCCCTTACTTTCATTTAACGTTTTGACGGCCATCTCATTTACACGGCTGATTTCATATATTTTGCTATCGACCGGTATTGGATTATGTGTAAAAATTCCGGAATCAGCGCTGCACCAACCGGAGCCAGAAGGACTGTTGCGGCAAGTGCGCGACTACGTCCCACCACCTTCCCATCGCCATACCAACCCTTAGGTTATACTGGCCGAATCATGGGAGATGCGCGCGGATATTGCGTGTGGCCAGGCACTCTGCACTGCAAGTGCCGGATCAGTGGAGTTCTAGCGGCGGTATTGTGTGGACAGAGTGGGTCAGCCCGCCGGCCAGGGAGACCCGTAGCAACGATGGTGAGGCTGGCCGCCCGCGGCATAGTACAGGAACCCGACGGTGGCTGACCACCTCCGAAGGCTGCCCCACCAGGCCGCGCAAAATTCCGGGATGGCTCGTTGTGCCGGGTGGTGCCCGGGTTGCGTGGGGTCCGGTGACAATTTCCGGTGGGGTGCGGGGGCCCTTCCGTCTGGCGGACTGGCTCCCCCTGTACCACACCGTCCAATACCAATGCGGGACTCCGCGCCTTTTCTAGTTTTTGCCCCGACAACGGTCACTCCTTTCATGCCCTCCCTTCTTCAATTCAATGGCACGACGACGACATTGCAGACGTCCTACAGCGGCTTCCCAATCCTTCCCCACCAACTCACTGTTTGAGGTGGAGTTCACCAACATCCGTGGACTCCATGCAAACCTCAACGCCGTCCACCAACACCTCGAGACGGCGAGGCCTGCGATGCCGTTTCTGACGAAAACTCAGATTGGCTGCACTGCCGATTCGGCATACTTGCACTACCCCGGCTATGTGCTGGAAGAGTCCTTCCACGCCAAGGCCATTTTTAAGTTTTACTGTCTTTTTGTTACCACTTTCTATTACCAATAGAATCCCGGGACCGTCCCGGGATCCCGGGATGAACTGTAGAAAATTCCGAAATCCCGGGATGGGAAAAATCGACCGGGATCGAATCCTCTAAACCCAAGTCATGCCACGCTGGGCCACACCGAAGCTTATACTATGCGTCCCTACTAGACAACTGATAAACTTGCTTAATGAATTTCATCAATATTATAAGCAATAGCATCCATAAATTTATTCGTATATTCATATGCATTTATTCAGTAGCTACATACATATTGGTTGGTATTCAAAAGTCGTAATTTTGATAAATCTTAACTTTTAATGAATACTTTGATGGTTTTTTTTGTGCGTGCCTAATTATGCACACACGTGTCTCTTTTAGGTATCTTAAAAAAGACTCATCTTAAATATTCAAGGTTTTACGACCGTTTTGAAGACGTCATTATTTTCCGGCCGGTAGCAGTCTCCCGAAGTCATAAATACCTTCCTTCTTTCGTATCGGACAAAAACTTTCGAACTGCTCGCTCGGACTAGTTCGAAGCAAAGCGATTAACCTAACTGGTCCACGAATTAATGGTTTCGAATAAACATAATTAAGCTTTCAAAGAAAGCCGATTGATCTTTCGCCCATTAGTTTGGAAATGACACTCAATTAAAGGGCCCCATTTGTTTCGACGTTAGCTTACTTTTCTACTTATATTTTTTCGGCTAGTTTTAGTTGGCTTACTTGTTTTTGATACGCGTTAACTGATTTTGGTCTCCCAAGCGAGTTTTAGATAAGATTTTCTTTTTATTTATTCGCTTTTGATTCTTATCGTCACTCCAGGATCTATTGAAATTCTTTTGTATACTGAATGGAAATCAAAACGAGAAAAATAATTTTATCTTAACCCAATCTGGACCGAAGAAAGGGAAAACTTTTGATTGCTATAAATAAAAACAATCATATAATTTTTTATTGCTATTGGTGGCAATCGAGACGAGCAAGGGGTCTTTCTGGTGATAAACAGTAACCACGGCCTAAGGACATCAGCAAAGTCAGAGGCACAACCATGCCGCTGCCTACCGTGAAGAAAAAGGTCTCTTTAACTCACGGTTAAGTATATGGTAGCGATCAGGAAACACCGCTGGTAGCTGGATTTAAAAAAACGTCATGATGCGATGTTAAAAATGTTAAAATAGTTAATATGCATTATGCATTGCACGAATATAAACTTATAATCGTATATCAAAACGTAGTTGTTGTACCTACAATGTAAGAGCTGTTCGATAACAAAAATACGTAGTATGAAAATAATACAAAACCATCTGCAGTATGCGATCGAATAAGAAAAAACAACTAAAACATACATTTGAACGAAGAAAACCATGACGCTGAGTATTATAACGATCAGGATAATAATTAAGGCGCCCAGCTCGCTGCAAAAAGTAACGAACCTTATATGAATATTCAAAAAACCCCTAATGATATCGTCCATGTAAAAAGGCTTAATCAGTTTAAATTCCTCGCTGTAACGGAGCACAAGTTATTGCGCCAGAACAAATTTGGGCGGAACCCAATTACGTGAAGTGACTCTGCAGTAATAATCGATCAAAAAGAAGACCTGACTGAGGCCAGGTGCTTCCGAATGGAAACTGTCGGGACCCTCCGCTGCGGAACGAATGGAGCATGTCAATCACTTTAATTAATCATTGAAACTGCGTCAAAGAAAATTTTCATCCATAAAAATCGGATAAAACGTTCTCACGACGATCCGTAACACCTTGCCTTCTACAACAACAATGATGCTGTTTAGTGTATTCAGATCATGTCATGTCATGGTGAACTCTGCCCTACAGATGTTGTGTTGTGTTATTTGATATGTAGCGGCCATAATACTGGCGGCTGTCTAGAGACAACATAAACAAACTTGATATACAATATGATAGAAATATTCAGTTTAACATTAGTAATCGCTAGTCAGTAACTAGCGATTGCTAATGACTACTATATTGATTTATCAGAGTTAATATTAGAAACACCTCTTTTATTGCACTAACAATTTTGCACTTACAATGACGGGAGTTCATATCTATATATATAAAAGGAGAAACTGACTGACTGACTGACTGACTGACTGACTGACTGACTGACTGACATATCAACGCACAGCCCAAACGGCTAAACGTAGGCACTTGAAATTTGGAAGGGACGTAGCTTAGGTACCGTAGGGGTGCACTAAGAAAGGAATTCCCGAAATTCCCACGGGAACGGGAATTAGCGGGAAAATCCTTTTGTATGAAAAATCTAAACCGCTTAAGTTAGACGCTTGAAATTTGGCATGCAGGTACCTTAGTAAATATAAAGTTTAGTTATGGCTGTATTTTGAGAAATTCCCACGGGAACGGGAGTTAGCGGGAAAAAACTTTTGTATGTATAAATTTAAACACGCGGACGAAGTCGCGGGCAAAAGCTAGTTATTACTAAGCTAAATACATACAGTTCAAGAAGTCTGTAGTAGGTATTCTTAATTCAATTAGATAAATATAACAAACATCAGTTATCAAATTTATCTTAAAGGATGTTAATTCAAAACATCTTTGTAAGCGCGTATAAACTACAAATATTTCATATTCTTAATTCAATTAGATAAATATAACAAACATCAGGTATCAACTTTATCTTAAAGGGTGTTAATTCAAAACGTCTTTGTAAGCGCGTATAAACTTCAAATATTTCATTCGTTAGTCGTGACATCCGTTTGTCCATTGACTGGGTAAGGGTTAAACAAGTTTTTAGTTTTTAGGGGTTCATTAACGTATTGTGTCTTATGCAAGGCATCGAAACAAGGTTACCACTTGGTAATGTTGTAAAACAATGTTCTTTATAAATTCACTTTTGTAGGTCACAGTAGGTATTAATTTTCCATTATCAATGTGCTGAAAATAATCGTACAAAAGGTAAAATAGTTATAGAAACCAGTTTTGCAGTTGGGCTATCTAAAGGAACGAATAAAACGATTCCTCTTTATTATAATTATTAGCATAATATAGATAATATCACACTTCAATATTTTTATTGCTTTTTATTTGAAACTGAGAAGTTTCTTTTTTCAATCTTCACAGATAAAATTAGCATAATTAAAAATAAGAGTTATTTACATAATTTAACACTACTAGGTAAACTTTTGGAAGGTGAATGGTTGCCTCCAAAAAATGTTAATTGAACATTTTATGAGGTCAAATTGCTATCACCTTCTTTTAAGTAGGTGTGATCTGCTTTACCCAAAAGTCGTCTGGAAGAGATCACTAAAATCGACTTAAATATTGTACCTTGTATACAATTTGAAGTCAAATGTTTGGTGTGCAATAAAGAATATCTGTCTATCTCTTCTACAAAATATACTTTAAAACCCTCGCTATGTAAAGAAAATAAATGTACAATTCTAGCCATTTATTAAGCTACACTAAACGCCTCGTTTGCGCCTTGAATGTCCTCTTAGTTTATATAAATTTCCTCGACCTACTACACAATCTTTCAAGGCCCGAGACCTCTTAGCACCAAATCGGGTAATCCAGTTGATCCACTAAGGTATCTAAAATCGTGCGTTGCTAGGCTAGGTCCTTATAGAGAAAGTCCAAAGTTCGTGCTTGCTGCAACTAATTCTGTTGCAGGTGTTTAACGTCTTACCTACTTTAATGCGCCATTCATACGTCGTTCACAGAGGAATGTAGGATTTCGAATGTCGTCTGGTGTAAATTTATGTAGCATTGAGACTGAATGTGAATTCTATATAGTACAAGTGATACTGGTGCTGTCAAATGAATGAAAAGAAGTATGGCATGTCAGGAGAGGGTGTTGCGCAAATTTGTACCTAATGTTGTGGTGTTGTGGATGAAAATAGATCGCGTGTGTGTGAGGACAATCACCCTGCATTCCATGAATGCGGTATAAGCGGTTACCTTGTAAGGTGACGCCCAGACAGGCGGTGACGATTCGCGACACCCACGGCTGCATCGTTCAGTAGTTCAGGTATGTGTCATGGTCAGATACCTATATGTATTTTTAGATCTATGTTAATACTGTAGTACAGGCTAATTTACACTATGTGTCAATCTAAAGTATGAGCTATATTACTGTAAAGTATCTCAAATCTGTTCGGTAGTTTTTGTGCGAAAGAGTATCAAATATATACCTAGATCATTTAATGGCCATCCATCCAATCATCCATCTATATATCCTTCCAACCAACCAAAAATAAGCATTTATAATATTATTAGGTGTGAAACTACATGTTTCACACAAAAACAGTATAGTATATATGGCGTTGGTATTTAATTGAGTAGAAAACAGGTAATATAGGCAATAGGGTAGTAGACACTTTAGTCGAAACTATAAGAGCTGCTTTCATAAAAACTTGATCCATTAAAATTACTCCCACTACCAACACGAATTGAAATTGAACGCGACGTTTCTTAAGATAATATCTACCAGAGGAAACAGAAATAATAATACTAATAAAACTGGGCAATAAAAACATAATAAAGGTGTGGGTTGTGACCAATTCGTTCCGGCGAGCGTTGCTCAATAATAGACCCCAATTAAAAGTTATAATAATTGTTTATTTCATAAACAACTTAATTTACAAACAATGTCATAACATTTCTGACTTGGAAGATATACAACGTTTTATAGCACATTACTCTTCTATACTTAACTTAATGTTTAATTATCCTAGTATCACAGATAAAATTAATGGATAATAACAAAATATTTACTTCAAATCTAGTCTATTGAATTATTTTGGTAACTTATTTAATTTCTTTTTTCCAAAATAATTCTACAATATAGATTTATACACACTACGTCCATCAGTTTTAAATACAATAATTCCTATTTTAATATATTTAACGTTGCGTTTTCTTTACATAACAAAATTTGTTTTGTTTTTATATACATTTGGATTCTTAAAATAAAAATTAATATCACAATCTAAATTAGAGAAAATATTTTCCTTCCGCAATTTCACAAATGCGACTTTGATTGCAACGAATGAAATTATAACATCGTCGACTTTGAGGCTTTGCAAATGTATGTTGTTTAACAAAAAAACTGGAGAAGTCTTATTGCACTAAATTTTAAAACATTTACATAATTATTGTTATTGTATTTTAGAACTATGTAATATTTTTTTTCAACAAACCTCTGATTAAAGACTAATCTTTCAGCAAAAGATATACATAGAATAATAATGTAACATGACATTTTAATAACAATGAAGGTGAAGCTAGTTTGGAGTTTAAAATAGACATATTAAATAGCTTTTGTTCTTATTGCTTTTTCCTACATCTAGATTTTTTAGCCCCAGGCAATTATACTGTGAAGATATACAGATTTAGAATTTAGATAACAACTATGAGTTAATTATATTCATCGTACCGGGATTGTTGTCGCTATCTCGGACAGAACTCAAAATGTGGGAAGAGAAAACAATGTAGCGATAGGAACCTGCAACAATGAATTGATTGTAGTTTAGTGATAATAAATAGTAGGTACAGTACACGTAATAGATAGAAGTAAAATAACATGGTATTAAAGTAATAGCGGGGCTATTACAAATGCGTTTATTTGCGAAATATTTTCGATCGTTCATTCAAGTTTGACAGTTCTCATCGAGTTCTTTTGCTAAAACTCTAAATCTGGCGAAACTTTGACAATTTTATCGAATATTTAAAGTAACGATCGAGAATGATTTCGAGAGAGATCTTGCCGACCGGATTTGTGAATAGATCTATAAATTTACAGCTTCATATAAAGGTTTAATTAAGCTTTATCACGATTAAGAACTGATCATAAAATAAATGATTATATGATTTATTTTCTCAAGTGCGTTTCTCCTAAAATGCCTAAATACTCTCAAAGATACTGAGTATGTTTATTAATGTAAGTTTCACTTACCGACTAGGATCATACGTGGTGTCGAAGCCAGGAACATTGACAACGTTCCACTCATCCTTCGACTTGGAGTAGCTAAATGAGATCTGGTCCTTGAAGGTTTCTGAAGGTAGAAGCTTCATTTGTTCCAAGTGAGAGTGGAACTCTGGCACTTGTGTCAGGTTGATCTTCATCATATGTTCTAAAACAATAAAACTGTGTTATAAGAGGAACAGTCAAAAACTTGGCAAACAATATTTTTGATAGAGTAGTGGTGTAGAATTAAATATTTCATGGCAAACATTTTTAAAGGCTTTTGCACACAATACAAAATAACCAGAAATCAGGAGATATAAAATTTTAAAATAAACACTTCAAAATCTTGACAACACGCAAGCACCACGTATCGGAAACAATTAACTGGCAATTTTTTAAGCACCAGACCCTTTATGGTACTTATTTGACAACGAAGGACCATTGAATGATGATGAATACGTTGAACTCACCAATTATGAAGCCCATGGAGACGTCATCTGGTAACCGGATCGATTCGCAGATGCTGATGAACCTGCCGCCGCTGCAACCAAAGTGTTCATTAAACAACTTGCCGTGCGGGCTAATATTAACTTTAACCACGTAGTAAGATAACGCAGAAGGGATGTAATGTGCATCCTTCAAGAAATTATATAGTTACTTGTTTGCATCGTGTGTTTAATAAATAACTCTGTAAATTTGTTTCAAGTTTGTTAGTCATTGTAAATATTGGGAAATTAAACACAGATTCTTATTCGGAATTTATTTTATGGCTTGTCCTTTTCATAACTAAAAGTTAGTCACTAACAAACGTTTTCAACGTTACATGAATGAGAAAGCAGGATTTGGTTATCGTTGGGGTCATAAGAAAATATAACCTATATAACAACCTTAGGTTTTTGTATCATGAAAAAAAATGATGCTCTCAGCATCTCTTAAGTATTATTTTAAAAATGAAGTTCTCTTACGAAAGTTTGTTGTCGTCCATATAAGTATCAGTACCATAAAGTAAGTTTCCGAATTTAGAATGAAACCACCCCTTCTCATCCCGTAGGTGTCATTGAAGATGACTAAGGGAATATCAGGAAACGGGTAGCAGCGTTTACCTGAGTACAAATAAAACCTACTGCGGTCACCCGCTTATCTAGTATGGTGATTAAGACAAATCCCCTAATTCACCCCTTGATGATGATGACAAAAGTTTTATTTGCTTGTTCACCCAATAAGAGGAAAAATGCGTTGTCAACTACAGGACATAACGTTAGCGCCTACAATGAATCACAACTGTATTCACTGTATAGGTACAATGTCTCTGATTATATCATCGTAACCGGCTCGTCACGTCCTACCCGTGTCCGCTAATGACGTTGACATGTGTAATATTGCTTGATTAATCTCTGTTGGATCTTCTGTTGTTCTATGATTGGTTCGAATGAACAATGTTACTTGTAGTTAGCTTACCTTGCAACAGGTAACATTTTCAGCGCCAAACTTCTGCTCACGCAAAACCCGGCGCCTCCCGTCGCAAACCAGAACGGGTAAACTACCTGTAATGGAGTAACTGTTTAATATTGGTTTTTGTAGTAGGTACTTATACTCATACTTCGAGTTGACAACATCTACCTAACCGGAGAAAGAGAGATCTGATGCAGGGCTAATTAATTGCTGAATTTGATGATGATGACCTAATGTTGATTTATTTTCAATTTTTTTGCATGTTTTAGTCCTAATCATAACTGTAATCTGAAGCAGTAGTTAGTTTTTAGAATAGATCCCATACCCCATCTCATACTGTACTGATCTCGTAGAAGACAAGCAAGGAAATAAATAAATAAATAACCCAAGACATGCCACGCTGGGCCACACATCGCCATCTAGCCCCAAACTAAGCCGAAGCTTGTACTATGGGTGCTAGATAACTTATTATACCTAGTAAACACCCAGACCAAAACAAACAGATATGTTCGTAAACACAAATGTTTGTACTGTGCGGGAATCGAACCCACAACCCTTGGCTCAGATGGCAGAGGTCACTACCAAATGAGCCATCGAGGCAGTCAGTATCAGGAAACGGCAGCGTTTACCTTGGTACTAATGAAACCTACTTCGGTTAGCAACCTGCCTGACATTTGTCAATTGTCATTGGAGGAGGCCAATGTCCAGCAGTGGACGTTTGCAGGCTGATGATAAAAGTAAATTTTAGCAAGATAGGCGCTCACAAAGAAGTCACTTTCAAAATTTCTCACGTTCAAATTCACAAACTCACAGAACTTATATTGTTGTTAGAACGTCAGTTTGGCGTTCAAGTATTCCGCAAAGTGTTAGGGGCAGCGCAGACGGCACACTTTTTGTGCGATAGAGTCTGCGTCTGAGACATTTAAAAAGAGCGTCTAGGTCTGCCGACAGAATATTCGAAGATGTGCGTCGTGTGCGTTGAGTCTGTGAAATATCCGCGACAGATTTTTGCGCGTCGTGTGCGTATAATTGCAAAAAAGTGCGTTACGGATAGTCTGTCGTCTGCGCTGCCCCTTAATCATACATACTCGTACCTTATTAGTTTGTTTCACATACACGTTGAGTGGTGTACGGACAGATGTCCGACCGAGGTACCACTCCTCTTGATGGTTGTAGTTCTGCAGCGACCTCACAAGTTGGGGTACGTTCACGTAATTATCGTCATCGAAATGACAGAACCACCTGTAGAAGAAAAGGTTTTGTTAGTCAGATCTATTGAAAATAGCAATTGATAAGCAAGTATCAACATTAGTCAAAGTTATCAATCGTTTGATTTGAAGTTGTTTAAAAGTCTAAAGGCTTGTCCCATTATTCGAATTTAGGTTAAACCGTTCGATTCTAAATAAGTTTAAACAATGAGGGCTGACGAAAACGCAATCGCGATTGATAACCTAAGTATCAATAGTTACTAGTAGGTATTATCAATCGCTATTCGACAGTGGCTAAAATCACAAAAATGCACGAAACCAGTTCAAAGCCATAAAATAAACAAAAAAATTGAATCTGTTGTTGTTGTTAAAGTCATCAATAGATTGTTCCATCATTTGAAATGGGAATCAAACGTTCGATTTTAAATTTAAGCAATAACTGGTAGGTAGAATTAATTATATTCCTACAACAAAGTCAATGTTATTCCTACGCTTATGTAGCAATAAGTAATTTGCTTGTTACACAAACAAAATGCCCACGTGCCAATACGATACCGGCGATATCTTAATTGAAATATGATATGCCTTCTTATGTTACAGTATGCGGTACCATTTACTAATCACGTCTTTTTCTGTATAGGTATTGATTTGTACTATGTATATGTTATGGACCAAGTGATAAATGGAGCATTATATATAATGACCGGGCATTCTGATAAATGGCCAATATGAGAAGGCAATGTGATAATCATTATTAAAATAATCAAATTGTTCGGGCATTATAAATATTGTTTATCACCCTTTGGGCAGAGTAATAAAAGCATATTTTATAACTATATCGCAGTGTCCTGGTCCTCTGTAAGGCTTGTGTGGGGGCACAAGCTCACCCACTCCTGAGATAATATAATATGTGTATGTGATACACAGGCCAGACATTACTCTTGATTGCTCCAAGTTGACGCATATAGTAGTTAAGGCAAATGCAGCACCTAAGAGAGGAAGGACATAGCGCAGCTTCGCTCGAATTGAACCGCCCCGTCCGGGGAAGTCAAATGACGTCTGAGTCGTGTTTCTGCCGGTGAGTAGGGCTTCCGGAGCTCGTGGGAGGTTAGGGTTGGGCCGGCATGGCGGTGGCAACTAAAGGTAACTGACCAGTTACTTGCCCGTTGTCACAGCGACTTGGGCTTCTCTTTAGCTTTCCATCAGGCGTAGGGAGGCCATTATGTCGAGCCACTATAAAAAAAAACTATGGCATAATGATGATTATAGGATTATTTAATTGACAGAGGTCCTGTGTACAGGATAACTGGGTTGTTGACGTGAGATAACGGACGTTTGCCATTTCATTTTTATAATGGTTCCGTACTTAAAGGGTGTAAAACGGAACCCTCTATTACTAAGTTTCCAAATTATGTATACCTGTTCGCTTTAATGACATGATAATGTTGCAACGAATACTAAAAATATAATAAACATTTAAAGGGGCAGTAATACAACACATGCGATTTTTTGATCTTATTTTGCTCGACATCAAAGGCTCGGTACGAAACCCTTCGTGCTCGACGCTGACTCATTATTTGGATTTATAAGCAAGGACTTTTATGTTAAGAATCCGCTGGTTAGTTTTTGTATTTAAAACTTCTAGATACCTCTAGAGGGCTACCGCCCTCTAGTAAAGAGTGGATTAAAAAAATGTGTGTATTTACGGCATCACATTCTAATGTGTATTTTTTTTAAACGCAGGCTGAATCCATGTGCTAGATCAAATATCTAGATACTACAGTACTACACTACAGTTATGTACATTAGCACCACGCTAATAAGTCGCTTCGGCAAACATCATCTGTAAAACTAACAAAAACATTAGCGGATGCATCGATCTTCGAATAAGTGATTATTAGTAAGCGTGCGTCCCTCCCCCTTGCTTTATTATCAAATTGCCTATTTGCCAAGTAGCAATACAATAATGACCGGGCAATGTGATAAATAATGAACTTTAAATAGTAATTATCACTTTGCCCAATAGAACTTGACATTATTCATAATGCCCGAGCATTATAAATAATGCCCGCATTAATCACTTGGTCCATAACATATATAATATATGGGATGGTATTTTATTCACGGTGTTAGTTAATTCATTCTCAAAATTGTGAATACTTCGCAAAACTTGTACGACATACTTGACGCAAGAAGGCATTTATTGCGCAGATGTAAGAAGTGAAATTATCGAGGAGAAAATTAACACAACCTCTTGCATCGACAGAGGGCCATTAATTTAAGCTGTCTCGCAAAACGTGTGTATAAAAACTGGAAAAGTTATCAGCTGCCGAGATGGCAACTTGTGTTAAAGAAAATAATTGCAAGTGTGCGATGTTAGGGCTAGCAATTTGTCGGCTGGTATATCAGGATGTTGCAGTGAGTAAAAGCGGTTAATTTTGAACTACGATCAGAGTCCGATCCGAAAACATCATGCCTAGTATCCGTAGAACTATTATTATGGTAATTTACGCACCAGATACAGTAAATTTAAGAAGGTAGGCAAAGGTAGGTAGGAAGGTAAGCCTGCTAAGCGTGGTGGCGGAGGCTAATTGTCAGCGGACAGCGGCTGGTCATGATAATGGTGAAAAAATAATCGATTTAAAATTAAGTTTTGAAGTGAAATTTTGTGTAACTCGTGTTTGATCTACATAAGATGCAATTTACTATGTTTGTGGCGTAATAAATATTATAATAATTAAAGAAAATAAAATGCTGTTTAAAATTAATAAAGTTTTCAAGTGAAATTTTGTGAAACTTGTTATAACTTCGTTCATTATGACAGCCCTACTAAGACTTGTTATAAAACTGTAGTGTTTGAGCTCTGCTTCGGGTGGCAATAATTAGCGTCGCAGTATAATTTAATGGCATTACGTCGGACGCAAATAACAGGAGCTGCGCCCGCGCACTCCGTGACCACATATCGCAATATGGCGCACGACAAATGACTTCCAGATAGGGATGTAACAATTTTTTTTTTCTATTAAACCCTAGGATAAAAAGATTACTTATTCATGTACGAACTTGACCTAAGACGACCCACCTCCTTATAGACGAAAACGTACTTCACGAATCTTATCAATTTAACTAAAAGTATATATGTACATGAGTACAGAACTTTAATGACAACAATTAAATAGTCCGCATGGTTTTAGAATAAGACCAACCCATCGAATCGTCTGGGTATCATAGAAGAAGACTAAGGGAGCATCAAGAAACGGGCAGCAGCGTTTACTTGGGTAGGTACAAATAAAACAAACTGTGGTCTTCAACCCACCTGACAAGAGTTAGGCAAATCCCCCCCAATGAGAATTGTCATTGAGGGATACCTATGTCCAGCAGTAGACTGTGAAAGGTTGATGATTATGATGATTGTATGAGAGGACAAAAACATAATAATGTAAAAAAAATGCTAAACGCTTGTTTTTTCCTTGAAAAGCATTAAACTTAAACCCGTCTTAAAACTATGTTTAACTGATTGAATTTGTATTGCGGAAAAGACTACAAAATAGTTAATCAAAATTGTATATTCGTATTCGCTTAACTACTAATCGCTGGCAGCGAATCGCTGCATCCCTACTTTCAGACGCTAGCCAATACATTGGGTCAGGTTTCCGAGTATCGAGTTTAAATTTGCGACACTCGGCCGTTTGCGTTTAACTGTTTATTCATAACAGTAATGGTCTTTGTTTAGTGTCCATTATATATGCGATAGTAAAGTAGACGTTAACTATTATTTTCTACTTTCAAATTCTGAATTTATTAAGCTGTGCAAGTATAAGTAGGCTTTCGTAAACCTCGTATAGCAAGGTGCGGTAATTCTTGCGAGAATGCGGAAGTTACCTAGATTTAGTGAGAAATAACTAAAATGATAACAGCTTTATAAATATATGCATATAGATTATACAATCTAAAGTGAAACTTAACGTTCAATTGTATTCAAAAATAGATCTTAAAAATATAAACTTAATTTTCCTAGAATAAATTAAACGATAGATAATGTGGTCGGTTTGGTAAAATTGGTTACTGGAAGCTAAGTATTTACCTAGTCATTATAAAGGTAAGGCGATTGGATATACATATAATAAAGATTTAAAAATCGATTGGTACTTTTGTTTCTTTCATTTTTCGATTTTTTATTAGTTTCACGCTACGGCTAATCACATATCCATATAAATGATTGCCCTTCATGCTAAAATGCAAAATCAACGGGAGAAACAAAACGTTTCTGTAAGACCTTCGATATTGCAGTAACAAATTCCAGCAATAGAGGCGATGGCGGTGTTAGGGGAGCAGTTAACGTCATCGTGGTTGTAAATACCTGCGGATTAGCGGCACGCTCCAAGTCCCGGCCGGGCACATCCCGTATAATGTGTTAGACACAAGCATACTAGTACATACGTCATGTGACGCTAGAATGTGCAAGTCAGATTATATTATCTACCACCAAATTAAAAATCCGTGTGGTTTCCGGATTTAGAATAGAACCACCCCGTGTTATTCCGTGTGTCTTGGGGGACGACTAAGGAAATATCAGGAAACGGGGAGCAGCGTTTGCACGGATACAAACAAAAACTACTGCGGTCACCAAACCTCATGTCAAGTATGACGACTATGAAAAATTGAGTCACATTCTGAGCTGTTGATGGTGATGACCGTGATAGCACGTTAGTGATATTACAAGATATTTTTCCAGCAATATGAGACAGCTAGGCGTACTCGTATCGTAATGCGTCCTAATGAATCGCTTCAGTATCTATCTAATACAATCTAGGTACTTCATGGAATAACAACGGAAGCTTTCAATTTAGTTTATTAAATTGAAATGCCCCAGACAATCAAACCCAAGCCTACTTTATACTTGAAAGATAGTAGCGACTATGTAGGTATTAGGTGCATTTTATGTGTATAGAAAGAACTAGCTTTCGCCGCACGCTCTTCGCGCGTGCGTGCTCAAGCTAGGTCTGCGACGCTGGACGCTCCGGGCTTCGCCCTACGCGGAGCTCGGCCTGCGGCCTCGCGATACGCAGCTCGGCCTGCGGCCTCGCGAAATTACTATTCTGGGTTGTACCGTCCGCGTGGGCGGGCGCGGTGGGCTTTTTTGCGACTTGTTGATTTGGTTTTGTGTGGGGGCTCCTTGGGGCGCCAGCCGCTCCGGGCTTCGCCCTCCGCGGCGTTGTTGGGTCGGCTCGCTCGGCCTCCGGCCTCGCAAAGCTTTTTTTTTAATTAGTGGGTGCATGCTCCTTGGGGCGCTGCTCCGGGCTTCGCCCTACGCAGGGCTCGACCTACGGTCTCGCATGTCATAGTAGATACCATAAGAATGTTAGTCACGTTATACTTCACGTTCCCATACAAGTATTCTTACACAGTAACGTAAGTATGTTCGTCACATCAAGTATGGTAGGTATGTTCGTCACATCAAGTATGGTAAGTATGTTCGTCACATCAAGTATCGTAAGTATGTTCGTCACTTGTATGGGAAATCGTGATTTTCGAGTTGCTTTTTTTTTTCTTCCTGGTAGCTTTTTGGGGCTTCTACGTAATCTGTGGACCATTTTTGACAGGACCTCATACTTGGTTTTCAAGATTTCGCGAATTTACGTTTCGGGGTAAATCTCGGAAAATACCCTAAAATTGGGGTAATTTTTTACATCAATTAATAGATAATTAGGAGACCTTCAAAAGAGCCCCTGGACTTTTTCTTCTCAGAGGCACCCTTCTGCCCCAAAAGCCACTTTGAAATTTTCGAAAACCTAACTTTTTTACAAAATGGCCGCCTGTGCATCCGCCATTTTGTTTTTCTAACTTTTGGTTCCCAGAGCTTAGTAACAACTATATTACACACCAAATGGCATTCACAGTTTTTTTTCGCGTTATACAAAGTGAGCGACCAGGGCCCCTCGAAGGGACCCCTTTGAAAAAAGTTTGAGCCACCGTCCATCCCAGTGTTGCCAGATGACGGAGATAAAAATAGTCAAATGTCATTTTAATGGGCCCTTTCTCTATGCTCCCGGGAATAATTTTTGCGAAATGTCTTTATTTCTATTTTCGACTTTTTCGGGGCATTTCTCAAAAACTACCTAAATTGCCAGAATTATTTTTTTCCCTGGCAATACATAATGACCATACACACATTGGCCTAGTACTTTGCACCCCGCTCAAATGTTGCCATCTACCCAAAAATCCAATTTTTAACTTTTGAAAACGCAATTTTTTCACAAAATGGCCTCCAGCGAGGCCGCCATCTTAAAAGTTTGACGTTTCAGATTTTTCCCATATACTACACTATATATGGCGTCGATTGGCATTTTTACTTTTTTTCTGCCAAGCGTCCTGGCGGCCAGACAGCTCGGCGAAAAAGGCATTGCCAAAAAATTTCTTCTCCCCGCCGTGCCGAGTGTTGCCAGGCCACCAAGATAAAAATGGTCAAATGTCATTCTAATGGGCTAAAAGCTTTATTTAGCTTTATTTGACATTATGCAAATAAAAATTTACAAAATAGCATGGATTGATAGTACGGTTTAGTGAAAATTTACTTTCGTTATTTTTTTCATATACCTATGATAGAAATTCATACTTGATTATTGTAACATACATTCTTCCATAAAACATGTTTTCTCTATTTGATTCGTAGCTATCTATCTACATTTATTTTAGAACCAAGGCCGCATCTAGAAAGGCTACAACATCGCAAAGGGACCGTAATCCTATTACAAGTCCAGCAATTCACCTGGGACTGATAAAGTGTTCGACTCTAACTGCCCGACGACTTCCAAGACATTTGAACCGAGGCCAATGTCAATCTGATTGTACTAGTCTTTTGTAGTAAGGTCGCATTTGAAATCGAGACCTGTTCCCCAGTAGCTAAGAGTTATTTTGCAGAAAAGAGCAACTGCAATTTAATCTGCAAGGTTAGAGAGAAATGACAAATAATACTTTTGCTATTGCAATTCACATTCGTATGTGAGTACGTACTAAAATGTTTTGCTATAACTTGAAGATCATGACGATAACTGCAAAGTTAACTAAATTAGAGTGTAATAGTATTCAAGATTGAGCCAACGATCTAAGGTCAATAAAGCCTTTCCTAATGAGCCATCGCATTTACGAGCATTTACTTTATTCTTAAACTGAAGATGGTGTACGCCAAAATTTGAAAGAAGGTGTCAAGCTCAAAACAATATCTTACAAGAAGAATAATTTTCTTTAATTTCTTTTCCAAACAACAACTTCATTCGATAAAAATAAGCCGGTGAAATAACAGAAAGGAAATATTTCAACTTTTTTACCTGGAATACTCGCCCTACCCAGAAACCAAGGAATCGTCAACCAAATCAAAAGCTTTTTAATCCGCAGACACCGAACACTGAAGCAAGCAACAAACGCTAATGGTTTTTGAAGAGCAATCCCAATATTATGTTGGACCAACAATGATTTTCACGCGTTTACACAGTCCCACCGAATGTTTTTGTTGGACCCTACTTGATTTTTTCCCACAGAAATCGTGTTTTGACTCACTTGTACCCCCGGACGTACGTTATACTTTCTGGGATAATCAAATAAAGGTATGCCATTCGTGAACAGGGGGTAGGTCGATCATTAGGTAATTATTTTAGTCCCTGAAATGTGATCTCCGGAAACATGAAAATGGAAGATTTAAATGGCAATAATGATTGGATCATCAACTTTTGATGCTGCAAATATTATAGCCCTGTTGTCTCCAAATAAATCTTACATATTCTATTGATCAGGTTATGGAAATTAGATACCAGTGTAATAAATCAAGACCTAATGACAAAGATTACTTTGCGCAAAATTTCCATAAGATTTTTCTCTCCGCGCCGCGTGTAATGTCTTTATCCATTATAATGACATACATTAAAGTATCTATATAAAGAAGAGGTAAACGATTTCCTCACAATTTGATGTGAGCGAAATAAACGGCTCGAGATAAAA
The DNA here is from genome assembly GCA_031163375.1 of Conogethes punctiferalis. Classification (NCBI taxonomy): domain Eukaryota; kingdom Metazoa; phylum Arthropoda; class Insecta; order Lepidoptera; family Crambidae; genus Conogethes; species Conogethes punctiferalis. Next base: position 19,117,757 of record CM062081.1, on the reverse strand, counting down.
TAGAATTTAGGAATCGTTTCACTGTTCCAAAAAGCGACTTAATAACCTTACAAGCTTCGTGACTCGTAAACGAGCGAACACAAAATCAATTGGCAATTTGGTGCCGCACCGTATTCGGCGTCCAACGAATTGGTATCAACCCTTTGTCAATAAAGGTACAAGCACATTCAAATGTGCTCCTCGGCTCAACTCGTGTCCATTATTTTGTAAAAGCCACGTTGCAATCTGTTCATTAAATGGTCGGGTCGGACGAAAGCCTCTGACGCCTTTTTGAGAGCAGACAATGGACGACGTTTCAGCGTACTTTTTGTTTGTTTAATTATATATTTTAGACAGCGTTAATTTACTTTTTAGGTATGTTTTTGATGTATTTTATGTTATTAATGTTGGTTTTAGTTTATCTTAAGATACTCATATCCATATTTAATATCTCCCGAATGTTCTCCACCGAATACGTATTATAGAAATTATGGATGCTTTTAGTTGTATTTACCAGTGTTATAGTCTATTATTCTGTTTTGGTTTGTAGTGAATTTATTATTCTAGATTTAGAACTTTCTTTTAATAATTTTGACCTTTTAAAATCAATTCAATGATGTTTTATAAAACAATGAGTTTTGTATACCTAAGATTGACAAAGATAGATAAATTCACTAACGCAACGTTTTTTATAAGATGTTGATTGTGTTACTACATACAATACAACTCTATAAATATATGACAAGGATAATTTTAAAGAGCATAAATATTATAAAAAATTCAGTTCACATCGATTAATCCCATGTTTTAATATTTCCCAAATGTTTAATTACTCAAAAAGCTTTTAAAGAAGACACGTATTAAATGGATTAAACATCACGTAATGGAAATATGAGAACCTTTTTTAGGTGAACAAACAGATCTGTGTTCACACAATCGGCGCGACCCATAATGTGATCATTATAACGGTTAAACAAAAACCAGCACATATTTATTCAGCCAAGCTTCTAAAAACAGAAGTTAAGAGCATCTTGTTATGAATAAAAACAAAGACTCCTCGCACGTTTCTGTAAACTTTAAACTAATACGGTCTCTTGGCTTACTAGAAAAATAGGGAGCTTGAAGTTAGAACTAATACATTACTCGACTAAACATGTTTAACCCGGTAGATATATCTCCAAGCCTTTCGATGAAATGGAGCCCGTTGACGGTGGGTTATGTTTCCAGGTTCCTACCATAAAGGTTCTTTAAAACGAATCGTGAAGAAACATCACATAGGCCAGTATGGCAATGACAGCTGACAGCGAACTGTCCTGCCCATCAGACATCTCCATGGTTTGAGTTTCTTTTGCATTTTCCATAAAGAAATTTTGTTTCTTTTATTAATTTCGGAATTGTTTGAAAAATATTTTTGATGATTAGTACGTATGGGATTGTTAAATCTATGCGTATAGAAGTATATATGCGTATTATTTTAAAGTAAAACAAGTAATGCAACTACTTTCTCACCCACCGTCCACAGAAAACGGATTAATAAACAAAAGGATTTTGCTTGAATTTCATATGACGTCTGAGTGGTAGAAGTAGAAATATTATTTTACCTCGGTGCCGGAGATTATTATCCTAGTATTAAATTTCGGTAAGCGGCGCAACGTTTCAGAAACGTGCTTAGAATTTCAACATACTATGAAACAGTACCTACATTTATTTATAGTTAAGGGTAAAATTAGGTACATAATTCATAAAGGTTTAGGACATCTTATGAGTTAATGAAAGAAAGATTGAAGTGAAGATATTTAGCCTAGAAATTTAATTACTGCTTAGTTTCACACATATTCAAATTCATGCATTCAAACAAATTTTCGCATTTAGAATATTAGTAGTTTTTTTTATAAGTTTAAATTTAAAATCAGTTAAAAATAATGAAAACAGTCCTTATTGCTATTGAAAGCAATAAAATTGTTCCTTTTAAATAAATGTATTTTCCCTTGTGTCCGACTCCAACGAAGATGTTATTTGCTAAAACTTTGTCCTTGTTATTGATTTTCTTGCGTGTTCTCCGATACTTCTTCGTAACTGGGGCATGTTAAAATTATGCACCAATATATGGGCCATTACAATTTTAAAAATATACTTAAGTAGTTTAGCGACGTAAAAGGTATTTTAAGAGGTTATTGCAAACATATTGCATTTTTATAATTTTTTTTTATTTTCTATTTTGTTGACTGGTTTACAATGTAGATCAAATCTTTACAAGTTCCATTAAGCTGTACTCTGTGTATGGTAAGCTTATGTAACGAACTTGTAAAGATTACCTCATATAAAATGATAGAAATACCTAATCATATTCTAAACTCGTGAAAATTACTATGCGTAGACGAAACACCTCATGTATTTGTCGTTAAGAGCTATAGATCTATCTATCAAAGCCGACGTCACTATTACGGAAAATCTTTCCTTTCCTTTTTCTTGATTAATAAATTGCTCAGGAGTAATCTCATTAATACATCGGCTGTGTTCATTTTCTCTTATTCCATTATTACTATTGCCGTCTTCTTTGTAATATCGTTAAAGGGAATGTTACTTATGTTTCTACTAATATCTACTTTATACTTTTGCTAATGTAACGAAATCAGCAAAGTCATCATCATTCATCGGCTACAGTGTCTTTACAAAAATTAAACTCTTTTAAAAGCTTTAATTTAACTTCTAATGTAAGAAGGTACGTAAAAATGTTTTACGGATGGAATCTTGCAAGTTAAATTTGACCCACTTCCCTATTTCCAATTGAGCTTAAATTTGCATGATATATTATTATGTATCCTGAGTGATAATGAAATGATAAGATGTTATGGAGCAGATCTAACGCGGGAGTTAGAAGGCCATAGGAACTTTACGATAAGTCGAGTTCGGGGTTCATTCGTTTCGTGCTGATTAGTTATGTGATCCAATTTTATTTAAAACTTGTCCTTGAAATGGTTTCTAATGGAAGTTTTTCCCAAATTTTTGATCTTTATAATGCCAAGTATAGAAATCGAAGTACGGGGCTGACAGTTGCACTAGCTAATCCTGTATATTTTAATGTGTATGCTTCGCACCGAATAAGCTAGTTATCTCACTTTTTTACGAATCATAGAACGAGTCCCAAAAATATATTCCACATTATTTTGAAATGTTCCGTTGCTTTACACCTAGTTATTTTTCATTTCTTGTTTGATCGTAGCCAGTGATTCCCGTCAGTCATAATTACAGGGCTTATTAATAACATCCATCATTTCACGTGTACAAACTTGCTTTGATTGCGTTATAATTGTCGAGATCTGTCACTATGACGGCCACGTAATGCGATCGAGAGTGGTAATTATGAGGTATCAAATGCTCCAAATGTTTTATAAAGTCTTTCACACACTTAGTCGTTTTTTTATCGTCTATCATTAAGAGTGGTGATCAGCGTGATGAATTTGATATTCGGTGATCTATTATTTTAACGTTTTGGCGAAATATGTATAGTTTTATCATGATTTTTCCTTTTCGTCAATTCGTCAAATTTCTTCACCAATTGTATAATATTGTAGAAAACCATAGGTTTTATGTTTTAATTTTATACTCAATTTCTACCAATGGGATAGGGTTAAAACTCTGATCCCACATCTGGTCCGATGAATCTCGAAAATAAAATAATGCTAACATCTCTTATGCAATTTGAATCTGGTCAGATGATGTGGTATAAAAATACTACCCCATCCAAATGAAAGCAAAGAACCCAACATAGCACTAAAATGACTTTGGAGTTACGTCAATAAAGCGAATGTTCTAGTTAGGTACGGAAAATGGTCCTTAAAAACTATCAAGGCTATTTTAGTAGAACACATACAATTTTTAAATAAAATCTATCAGGGCTTATGTTTATCAACATAAAACAAAGAGTTCTGTAGAATTCCCAAATTTAAAAAAGAATCTGTAAAACCGTTCAATAAACGACAAGCACAAACCAGCTGTTACAGTTAAGAGTTTGAAATGAAAAATATTTTCACACATTCTCCCAGATAAATACTCACTTTTTCCCGCTTTCCAGGAAATGGTCGTATTCGACGGACATTTTGCAGCACAGGTGTTTGCGTTGGTGTGACGCCGAGCACAGCGTGTTCACCATGTGCCCATCTGATAAGGAAATAAACTTTGTTTAGCGATAACAAGTCGGCGTACGTATTGGGACTTTTAAAAGATCTGACAATTTGTGGTACACGTTTAAGGAATTGACAGTAGTGGCACTGCGGACTATTCACAAATGCGTTTGGAAAGATGTTCGAATTTGACAGTTTTCTGATAGTGGACGAAAAAACTTTTCCAAAGGCTCTTAGGCTTAACTTTGAGAATTTGATCATCTGACAATTTGTGGTACCTACACTTTTAAGGGATTGACAGTTTGTGGCACTGCAGCCTATTCACAAATGCGTTTGGAAAGATATTTTAATTTGATGGTTCTCATTGAAAACTTTTCCAAACTCTTAGGCTTGCATAAATTTGACAATTTGATCGAATATTTAAATGAACGATCGAGAACCTTTCCGAAAAAGATCTTTCCAAACCAATTTGTGAATAGCCACGCCTAACAAAATAAGAATTGTTAGTCAAATTTAAGCTTTTTTAATTTGATATTAATGTGAAGCAAAAATAAAGTGCCAAGGCCAATAGTTGTTTAAGATTTTGTTAGGCTGCATTATCTTATCTGGAGCATCTACATAATTAGTTATGTAGATACAATACAAGTCTTTTTTTAGAATCAAATGACATGATAAGTCGAAAAACTTACTTGTTTGATTTTGATGCTGGCGATTTTCCGTATCGGTGAAAAACCATGTCTGCAACAAATAAAAATTATTCTGTTATGTACACTGTTTATTTATAAATACTAACAGTTAGATTTATAGATAAATCTGAATAAATCTAAGTGAGTGGACAATCAAATAGTAAAACTTATAGAGCATTTAGAAGATTGTTTACCCAACTATTAGGTGGGTATACTATTCTTCTGCTGGGCCTAAATGTTTATATATATTTTTTTATTTAGAATACAAAACATTTTCGAACTACACCTTTGTGCTTAAAACTTACCTACCAATGAGTAAATGTTTAAACTTTTAATTAACTTATTTATGTAATCTAGCAACAGCTATGCCTATCGGTTTGTCAAGAAGTACGTCATCTCGTTTAATATATCGTCTCTTATTTTATTACATGCACTTTAGTGAAGATAGATCTTGTAAAACCCTACTTAAATATTGATAAAGTATGACAGTTTTCATTAATGTTGAATCAACTAGTAGGCTTATTAATCCTCGAATTGTTGACAAACAATGAATTAATATCGCCTGTTAACACAAGATATACAATTCAAATTAGTTAGTGTCGACTACTAAAACAGCGCTAATGAATTGATCACGAACGTGCGTGCTCCCAACTAAATAACATTAGCAGTATCACGGTATTACCATAGGGTGGGCGCCTCAGTCTTGTCGTCTGTTGACAGAGCACGCCCAAAGACTAATACCTGGTTTTGTAAACACTCAGCGAAATAGAGAATTCGGAAATGTCACCATCATTTTTAATGGGCAAAACTCTGAAGAACTGTTTTGATACTTTTGTGATATTGCCATGCGTTTGACTGCAAAGTTTGGTCTGAATTATTCAGTTAGATAGTTTATGATTTTTTTCGAAATGAAAAAGGGTTTATTATTTTTAAATATATTTTTTTCGGAGAGGACAGAAAACCAAAGAACTGACGGAAATAGCAAACTAAAGTGATAGTAGCTGCCCATATCATTCGCAGAACCGTTAACCGTTGGGGGAAACGAATTCTGGAGTGGATTCTATGTTAATACATCTGTGTTTCAATCATGTCGTCATCAAAATATGTACTTGTACATATTACTTATTTTCTTTTGGCATACATAACTAGGAAGATTTAGTTCAGTTGTTAGAAGAGCCGTAATCATGGTCGTGACATCAGAATTCTGCTAACACCTTACCGTAACGTGATGTGATTTCCTATCACGTAATAGACCTCGTATCTTATTTACTTTAAGCACAACTTAAGTATGTGGGAAGTTCAAAGTTGTACGAAATTAAGTCATTACTTGTGTTTCTCACAAATTTCAACACGGACCTTTAACAGGATATTGTCGTGATTAATTGCATCGATGAATATCTCACAAGCGAATTAGCATTTTTGTGTGAAAAAGTTTTTGAATTTCAAATTGTTTATATTTATTACCATTTTTAAATCACTTAATTGAATTCGTTTTACTTCTACGCGATATGGGTGTCACTCTGGAATTAATTCTTTCAGAATAAATATCATACTAGTAATGTACTCCTGTCGGCTCCAAAATTTACTTTTGTTCTTTGTTTTTGCTATGAGAATATTTAAGTTAATATTTTGAGAAACATTTACTTCTATTACTTATGTATATGTTAATAAAATTAATATACTAACTGTAATACTGTTAAAGCTAATGCACTTAGCTTGAAATTAACTAGTCTATGAGCTACTTTTATTAATATTTATGACCTTAAGATTTATTTATTGTATTTCTACCTACAACATTCAATTTTTCAACAGGAGAAACTAATAGTTTTTTCATACAATCTGAAAACAAGGAGGAATAGTATATCTAGTCAAACTTATTCAGAAACTATACAAGCAAATAGCATTAGACACACCCCGGTTTGCTCGAGACATGTTTAGTTTACGTGTAGGGGTTCTGATGAGTCACAGATTGCTCCACTGCATTTCAATAAGAAACCGATCCTAGAGATACGAAAATGAGCCTTATTTGCAGACCTATACAGAAATTTGGCAAAATTTCTCACAGGAAGACAAGTAAGGCCTACTAATTAATTTCGATTAATGCTTATGCTCTCTTACATTTTTAATTAGTATTAAAAGACGAAAGGTTTTAGTAAAGTGGGTATTTAGAGATCGTTTGTTAAGAAGAACTGGAAAAGAAGAAAAAGAGTTTTTTCTTTACAAACTAAATATTTCTATCGATTACCAAATGAAGTTATAGATCTACATTAAAATCTCAAGAATATGATTTGTTTACAGTTTATGTTTGATCTTCATCGATAATCTGGAATGAAAGATAAATACGCTCGTTCCGCGATTTCACAACAATGTTTGTTAAAAAGCCGTTAACTTCGGTGCAGGTAAAATTTGAACCAGAAATGATAAGCCTACTTTCAAGACATATGATATCCCTAAACAGACTTACCTGGTAAATATAGCGGTCAATCTTAATAGCACAGATGATGGCAGACGTTTTGAAAGATAAATACCTAAGCAAAGAACTCCAATGGCGTAGAAAATAAATTTTGTACATTACAAATTCAAAGCAAAAACGTTCCTGAGAAACCTAAAGCTGCAGATAAGAAAACTGATAACGAGTTAACAGTTATCATAATATTTGAACTTAGCTTTTATGGGTTGGTCAGACTAAATATGCACAGACGTGCGATATGCAACTGTCATTTCCAAAATTCAAGAGGTATGATCTTTGTTACAGAAATAATCTTTAAATAAACTTTATGATGTAAATGAAATCATCATTGAGTAACAGAACAACTTGGTAATTCGATCCAGCCTTGTTACTATTTAGCTTTAATGAGTTTTAATTAAATAACACTAGTGTTCAAAACAGATGAATTCCAGTAGAAATAAACAAACGATAAATTTAATTTCGAACATGTAATAAGTAACATGGCACAACATTTATTCTAGCCAATGAAACACGATCGTAAATCAAAATCGATCGAGCAACAGTTTTGAATACAAAAGGGCTAACGAAACGCAGGCCGGTCACGTGACCGGCGCGCGCTCGAACCGAGGCGCGTGCGCAGGGCCCGCGCACAATAGTTATTTATGCTGGTCCTTGGGCCCGGAGTACGGATTAACGGTTGATTATGCACGCTCCAGATTCAGGAAACTCGAGTTAAACGGGCTCAGCACGACTGAACCCGCTCTCTATTGTTTGCTCTTTAACAATATACGGAATATGTAGGCACCAACGTAACCGACCGCAGAGATACAATCGAAAACTAGTTTGGTGTTTATTCAAATTGGAAGATAAGATTCGCAGAATTTTTGGTAATAACCATGTTGCCATTTTGTTATTGCCATCCGTGAGCGTATTTTGGTATCTTTATTACATTTGTTCGACTATCCGGAATACGATCTTCACAATTGATTTGTAAAGGTGTAAGTTGCTTAAATATGTCAAATGAATATTTTATAACTAAATATTATTTCATTTCAGGTGAAGTGTAACATAAAAAAACAAACCGTTGAAAATGCGATTAAAGCTGCATTGCTATATGAAAGAATAAGAATATGGTTTGGTAGTATCTATTATATCCATTATTGCGTTTGTTCAATATGGGATCCATAAAACGTAAGGATATTTTTTATACATAGCAGGTTAGTAGTAAACAAAACAGAAACCGAATGGTATGGTAGTAAAGTCAGCATTAATCCTGCGTTAGCCAGATGTTCGAATTATATTAGATAGCAACATTAACGACTGTCCAAAGATACATATAAGGTCGTCATTGAGACGTTCTGCTAAACGAATCAGATGTAACTAATAGCTTATTGGCCTTATAAAGAAATGATCCCCGCTGAGAGCATTTCTAGAGCATTTATCAATGGGTATCACAATTGAACTCAGCAGGTTCCATTTATAGCTCTATGTTTTATTGTTATTGCTCGATTTTTAGGAAAATACATGCAGCAGAGGAAAACGAAATTAGAATACAAATGCATGGTGTCGTTAAAATTCCACACCAACGATATGAATGTTAAACAAAAGAAGTTTTACATATTATTATGAACAATAAAGTTGATGTTGAATGGTTGAACAAGGCGATTTTGATAGCCACTTTTGGTATGGCCGATGAAATTGAATTTACTAAAATTAAAATAGATTGTTTTAAAGTTAATAACGATAGTGTCTCAGCTGGAATTCAGTTATTAGAGCATAAATAAGAGAACACATGTTTCTTAATAAATTTGGCTTAGATTAAATGAACGATAATATTATATTTGGTGTGTCATGGATACTAAACAATTTGTATTCTTATTTTTAAGACTTTAATTTTAGACTTTTGATTTCTAGACGTTTTTAAATCTTGCGTTTGTATTAATTAATGATTTTTTTTGCTAAAGAACTATTATGCTAATATAAGATACCAACTCATATTCTTATCTGTCACTTTTGTTATTATCAAACATAACGTAGGTCAGTAATAATTTAATGTTAACACCAATAAAACGGTTGCTGACGTCTAGATAAATCTTAATGGTTTGATCTCATACCTGTTCCTTCGCTAGCTGGAACCATGTCTTCAATATTATCGGTAATCTTGTGTACTGATAATGTTTCGTTGTTTTAACACTAATGAAAATATCATCTAAGGTTATGTTTTTACTTTGTCCACTGTCATATAAACTTGTTTTTGTCACTGGTTCAATTGAATCATCTGACACTTGCACTGTTCTGGGCCTATTATCTTGAAAGTTGAAAGTTACTCCGCCTTGGTATACCAGAAGGCTGCAATACCCAAGAGCAATCAGCCCAGCTGCTGCTTTAACAACTTTGCGCCTTCCCATGCCGAAGCTGGGTGGCGCCAGAGCACCGACTAGCTTGCAAAAGTCTTGGCACTTTATCACTCATCTGTTGTACTTTTGAAAACAAAACACTATTGACAAACAGCGTCGTATGTAAAGACCGGCTCAGCACAGTGCTCCCGCGCTGAGGAACGGTTATAAACTAAATAAAAATGTAGCACAGACAGCAAACATACGCCCGCGCGACCGCTCCTCCACCCCCACCACGTGGTGCGAGTGAGAGATCCGATAATGCCGTCTCTTTTCACCAGTAGGGCCTACCTGCGCGCGCGCCGGTCTGCCGCCTGCACCATCGCCGGCAGCGATACTCATGTCAATGGCTCAGATAATTGTTCCTTACAACAAGTTCGAGAGATACAAAGGCGTATAAAGGTTTTGGTCTCAGTGTATTGATAAAAACATTCGCAATAATGTATGAAAACTTTTTGACAACAATGTCAATAGCTAAAGGGTTTTTTTTGTATTGAAAATTAATTTAGGATTAATACAATCAAACATAAACATTTCTTCAAAACCTTAACGACTGCAGCATCATCATCCGGTTAAAATCGTTAGCTTTCCTTCGGAACTAAGGATCCGCTACACTTAACCATGACCAAAGACACAGCTGGTCACATTCTTATTTATTAGTAGATTTCACTTAGTCATCGTCCTAATTTGTTTCCATTGGTGGACAATACACTTTTGTTACGGCAAATGAACGGCGGCTACATCACTGCAGTCTCCTCGGCTCGCCAGTGGGTGGTAATGAAATTAAGAGCCAGTCATTGTTGCATTAAATTCCACTCAAATTAGATAATAAGAGATGAAATTGCTTACCTGCCGAGATTAATAGCGTTTTTAATGAATTTTATGTGGTCAATAGGACAAGTATATTTTGATAGATAAGAAAATGATTATATTGATAAAACTCAGCAGTAAATGTTTTTGAGAGCCTACAAAATGTCTGCTGGCAAAGATATAAAAGTCGATTTGTATTTTGTTCTTAAGACCCCAGATTGTTATACATTTAATATGGAAGTAAATTTATACATAATTGTAAATTATATAGTAAGACTTTCATGTAATCCGTGTGGTGACGGAAAATAATACAAATCAATGAATGTCCCATTGTTTCTCGTGGGTGTAGTAAAAGTCAACTAGGTAACGGACTTCTTGAGATTCCAGTATCTCTGTTGGAACCCGAATAGTGACACCGGTTTCGTTTCGGGATCGTCGGGTCGGTGAGGCCAGAGCTATCTTACAGTCTAGCATGGCGGTGTGGGAGATTTGATTACATGTCCAATATCCGTTGCCACAGCCACTTTGGCTTCTCTATCTCTTTCCATCAAGCAACGGGAAGCTACTTCGCTGAGACAAATATCCCAAAAATTTAGTTTTTATTACATTGTACTGAACTGTATATATTTTTATTGGTTTCGTTAAAGCTGCTATTAATTTATATTACTTTGAGGCAGATTACACGAAGTACCTTAGCGATCAAAACAATTTAAATCAGGTTAGTACACGGTCGTTTAATTTTTATTTATGAGTTCATAACATCGCAACATCGGCACCTCTTATTAAGTGCTAACTATCAATTATAACGCTTTCATCATACAATACGTCCTGTTGTAAAATTGGACAGGTGTAATAACGTCTCGAATTCGACCACGATCGATTTTTACCAGACCATTATTAATTAGAACGTGTATGAACGCAAGGTGATCAACCGAACCAATCTTAGGCTGGATAACGATTGATCTAAATATTAATTGAAAAATGTTTTTTTCGTTTATCCCGTTCAGATATTAAATGGGATAGTCAACATGATTTGAAGATCTGTTTAAGAAAATCTTTATAGGTAGGATACTATTCGACTACAGACTACTATTAGTATATTCGAGGTACAGAGAATTTTATTTGATACAGGCACTTCGAGGATAAGGCATTTATTAAAATAAGGTTTATCCCCAAAACTATACGTACCTACCTATGAACGATTAATGGGGTCGTCTTCCAGATATCCCAGACGCCAGGAAATTTCAATCGTAAGCAATCAACAGCCCTGGTTTGTCCATTATGACCGTAAACCTCCTTTAATTCGTACTTTATTCTCTATCCGGGGGTTCTCACTTCTTCTTCATTATTTTTCTAAGGTCATCAGCCCAATGTATGTAATGTAGATAATGGGCGAATTACACTACATAACGTGAGCAAATTTTACAAATATCTTATATAAAATTGATCCGGCCAGGAATCGAGGAAAGTTCTATTATTCCGCGCTTTAGGTGAACGTCTCACCGAGGTCGTCAGCATTTCAACACACAAAAGTGAAAAGTGCGTTTTTAATTACATCAGTTACGACCTTTTATGTAAAACGGAAAGTAAACATAGCAAACGATTTCCATTTAAAGACAAGGTGGCTAAGAGCCATGTAGATGGTAGCTAATAAGCGAGCGTGGTAGCGAGAAAGCCAAACCGTATCTATCTCTAATTGCGGAAGCATGAAGTAATGGAGATCGCACACGCTAATACGCAACCGTGGGAACAATGTAAGACTTGATTGTCTAATATGATGTTCCTCATACAAGATTCTATATGAGATTTTGTCTAATTGCTACTGGTTGGAACATTTACCGTAAGGGGTTTTTAAGTGCCCATGTTTTTTTTTTATGCAAGAGGCGGCAGACGAGCAAGTGTGATGCCTGATGGTAAGCAGTCGACACCGACCATGGGGGTGTCCATGGTCGGTGTCGACTGCTTACTGCACTCGATCTGCAACTCAGATCGAGTGCTGGGGTCGCTGCCGGCCTTTTTAATAGGAGTACGCTCGTTTCTTGAAGGTTTCTAAGTTGTAGCTGTTCGGAAAGACTGACGCAGAGAGTTGGTTCCACAAAACCGATGCGCGTGGCAAGAAGTTCCTAACCAACGAGATGATGAGGATATTATCTTAGACTATCCAAAATTAGATAGCAAAGCAAGAGTCGTTTTTAATTTTGAGTATTATGTTTACAATCACTATAAGCCTATCGTAGTCCACTGTTGGGTATAGGAACCTCCAATTGTTCGCCATTTTACTCGATCCTGGGATTCTCGCATCTGATACTCTGCGGCTGATACATATGATAACAAAAGTACTAATTCTAATACGTAAATCGTACGTAGAAGTGAAATTATAATATCGATGTGGAAATCGATGAAGACAATGCACAAAATGAATATTTCTACCTTTTAAATGGAAACGCCGCAATCAAACTCAAAATGTGGGCTCTCAATATTCAAATTGATAAAAAAAACGAAAGTCATCACAACAATTAACACGACAAGATTATTCACACCTGGTGACTCGTTAAACGCTCAACGATTTGCTTCGATTGTACTTATTGCGGAGAAAGTAAACACGACTGACGGGAACGCCACTTGAATTATTGATGTCAACGAGAAATGAAACGGATCTCAACATGACTGGATCTGTTGTTTATGTCACTTCCTGTGTATAAAAACCTCGTGCAAGTGGTTCGTTTGAGTAAGCTTAGAACTACTCTCTAGTCAATTAAATTTTATTTTTCATGACAATTTTAGAGTAGGCATACCTACTAGGGATTAGAACGTACGTATATATATGTTTTATTAATTGAAAGCTTTGATATGGAAACCAATTCTCAATAAATAAAATCTGTCAGAATCTGTCCTCCTGAAGAATACAGTGAACATCCATGTACTTAAAATGTCTTAGAAACTAAATTTTAATTCCAAATCCGTATCCTAAATTCTAAATGTTCAAGAACTGACAACTAAAAGATTAGTATCGCCAAGCATAAATAGCACTATATTACAGAACAAAAAGTTGCTAAAATTGGACCGAACCAGCTTAGTTAGCTAACACTAGCTCTAAACAGGACACTGTACTTGCAACAGATAGCTATAAGCCAGGGATTACGAATAACCATGTGCAGAGCTTGCCTGGAGTTCTGACTCCGAAACTGCTGCACTTATTAATGGAATGCTCAGGTGTAGCGGTCGTCCAAAGTTAAATACCTTGGCCAGCCAAATGCACTCCCGGAGGATTTTGGCAAGCTGAAAAGCCTTGGAAATTCCTGGAGGACCTAACATGGCGGGAATAATTTTACTCTAGGAATATAACGCCCCACACATGTGAAATAGGCGCTCAGACAGCTGCGGTAGATGGTTCGTTTAACTAACTAACCTCACTTTCAACGACAAATTGGACACGGTGTACATTTTCTGAATTATTTCGATGTCTCAGCCAAAAAGTCCAATAAACTACTAAAAATAAATGATAAGTAAGTATTGTCACACATAAAAATTCAGCATTTTTAACCATTTGTAAGTTCTAAAGTTTGACAGGCTCGGTGGCTCATTTGGTAGTGACCTCTGCCCTCTGAGCCAAGGGTCGTGGGTTCGATTCCCGCACAGTACAAACATTTGTGTTCATGAACATGTCTGTTTGTATTGGTGTGTTCTCTATGTATAATTGTATTTATTTACAAAAAAAAATGTATCTAAGTAAGTTTATCAGTTGTCTAGTACCCATAGTACAAGCGTCGGATTAGTTTGGGGCTAGGTGGCGCTGTGTGGCCCAGCGTGGCATGTCTTGGGTTATTTATTTATTTATAAAGTAACTCATCATTATCATGAGACTTTCGAAGTCTACTGCTGTATTACTGCTACTGCTGTTAATAATGCTGTATTGCTTAACATTACTTATTGTTCGCCACTCAATTGCCAAAGCTTAAGAGTATTCATATTCGCAAGTGACATAGAGTCTTGGAAATTTGAAACTAATGTTCAAAAGCATAACCATACTTTAATCTAAACTGTGCTTAACAAAACATATATTTTCTCCTATAACAGGAGGTCAGTATTCGGAACCACGAAATTAAAAATTATATTACTTTGTAACAACTTTTCCTAAAGAGGACTGCAGACTGCTCCTCTCCGCCTCTCGCCAACCTTATTTGGCCGAAGAATTATGGAAACTTGTTTATCCAGATACATAAATGCTACCCGCTTCGGTCTTATGGTACCCGAGTCACCTGGAGATTTGTTCAATTATTAGTCCGTTTATAATTTGGTTTTTAAAAGCCTGTAGTCGCACATTGAACTTTGAAATTAAAAATAGCACACAATATGCCAGTGATCAGGTCAAAGTTGTCTATTTACTGTCATAAAGGTATATTTTGTTTTTGTTTTAGTACTGTAATCACATTATAATGGATGATTTTCTGGATTAGAATCTCAATAAATTTGTGATTACGAGTAGGTATGTTAGTTCATAGAAAGCACCCTATGTATTTCTATTCGGCATCGTAATTTTGAAGGTACTAACATCACATACACTTATGATTAAGAAAAAGAATAAAAAAGATTTGCTGTCTCGTTACACGCTAATCAATTCAGCATAAAATATTTCGTCCAATAGTAAAGACAGGCAAACATGCAAGTTATTACCTTATAAGCAAATTGAACATTTATTAAAACCACACATATTTTTATGGAATTATTTATTTAACTTACACTAAAATCAAGTTACATTCATTAAAAATTCCAAGTTAAAAGAATTATATTAATACTCTTGTTAAAACAATACAGGTTAGAACGTACTACCATTGTTAAAACAATTTATCTAAATTCAACAGCGTCTCAGTGTTCCAAAACCTCACATGTTATCCAGTCAACTTCATTTAATCTTCTTTTAAGTAGCTTATTCTAGTCAAAACTGTATTGTGGCCCATCCGAGCGTGAATCAAGATTGGTGCGTTGTTATCAAACGTCAACATTCATATTTAATTTTTCACCGTACAGCTTTCATATTAAATAATTGAATCATTCAACCAGTACCCCGTCATAACACTCGCTCGTTTCATTGAATTAATTAAATTTGATACCGTTGGCTTCGTATCTGCGTTGGTATGTAGGTACATTGCCGGTACAAAGGAGTCTGACGAGACTTGTTTAATCAAGAGTTACAAATTTCTCTGTATCTATTTAGGAAATCTTAATGATAAAATTTTGATAGGATGTTACCAAAATATATTAAGCTTTAAGTAAGGATGTAGGCTTAAATTTTCCAACACAAATTATACCTACTATGACTGCCTTTTTGGTTTCTCAGGTGCCTTCTGGCAACCAAGAGGTTCCGGTTTCGAATCCCGGGCTGTAAACAAAATTGTCTATGAGTGAAACAGCTCCGGAGTCAGGGATTTGGTGGTGATTTCTTAGGATATCGTGTCGTTTACTATCTCATTCATATTTTGTAGATTTGTTGATGTACCCGAAATCCTGTCTGATAGGAGCTTTTTTTTACAATATATTATAGGTATAAACATTAGACCTACTCTACATTTTCTGTACTTTACACTTTATTATATTTTCTAAAAAAAAATCATAAGTAAATTGGTATGCCGGGTATTTGATATATTTCTTTATTTGATTTATGTAGTTAAGGCAAAATTATTTTAAAATGTCTCCTAACCACTTTTATTTATTTTTTATCCATTACGTAGAGGTAGTAATCGATACACACTTCTTAACACACACACTCATCTTTTTCTTCTTAGCGGTATACAAATTTATCCTCTTCTTTACCTCCCGTGCAAGTCGAAGACCGTTATTGCAACCAAGAGTCTCGTTACCGAAAAGACGGCCTTATATCTACGCCCATAAGTGCTACTTACACGCATAGTAAATCTGCATGTCCTGGTGCGCGAACATCACTTTAATTAACTTTGTTATTATTCGAGGTTCACGTAGATAGTATTAATACTTATGTACACAGTGAGGTTTAATTAAACCTTTGCATCACCTGAAATAATCATCAGTACTTAATTGTTGGCTGCTTGTGACGCAAGCCGAGATTCCGGAATACGGTACCAGCGTTAAATTAACATGAAGCATTTTTGGTCGAACGCCCAGGTTTACGGGAATATGGTGAAACTTAATTAAGAACATCCGTTACTTAACAAAATCTGATATGAATACAATTTATAAGTAACTTTTAAGTATACATTTGTCTTGTAAAAAATATTTTCGTTGGGTAATACCTAATTCAGAACTCTATGTATAAACGAGATGGCAATGCCACCAGTACCGCCTCTTTTAGAATCAAAATTAAATAATAACAATTAACACCAAACTAGTCTCAAACTAAGCCAGAAAGGTAAATGCATGGAATCTTAGTAATGGTCAAGAAAGAGAAAATAAGAGTTAAGAATACGATTTCTTGGTTCATACTCATATATCATCATCATCAGCCTAAACACGTCCACAGCTGGACATAGGCCTCCAATGACACTTACCATTTGCGGGGATATTTCTTAGTCAGCCCTGTGACCGTAGTAAGTTTTATCTGTATCCAGGTAAACGCTGCACCCTGTTTCCTGACATTCCCTTAATCGTCTTTAACGACACCCACCGGATAAGTTGTTGTAGTCCTATTCTAAATTCAGAAACCAAACGGACAGGTTCATGTATAAAAAGAGGAAAAATAAAGGACCCAGAATAGACCCCTGCATAGTCCGCTCTGACGTCAGTCAACGTCGCACAAATTGGATAATAGTGGCGGGTGGCGGAGCGACGCCTGCGCCGGACGCTCCCAATCTGTACATTGTCGCAAGTGCCGATAAGTGGCGGGTGTAATGTACGACTTAACCGGATAATGGATCGCTTCCGAGGGGGAAAACGGTGGCTTTCCACACAAAAAGTCTTGGTAAGTGAAGCTATCGGGAATGTAAAATTTGGACTGGCCCGCTAGCGTATTTGCTGATTCTGGTCTCTGCGCTCTCAGTCTCGGTTCTCTTTTCGTATAGTCAGAATTCATAACTAGATCGTATGCACTGGCAGCCTAAATTCGAATTCGGATTATGTACCATCGTAGGCTCTTTCGGAATTTTTGGCTACTCTTAGTCTAATGTGACTTAGTTCTGTACCATACATTTAACAGTATTACTCCTACAATCGTTCAGACTATTCTCTGTAAAGTTAGTTTTATGTAAACTGAATTAATTGAATTATTGATGAGGCTTTAGAAAGTTAGATTTTATTTATATATTTAATCTTTATTGCACATAACATTTTTACAAAAGGCGAAGTTTATGCCGCATAGGAATTTTCTATCAGTCAACCATTGGGCTAAGCAGAAACAGTAAAGAAGGAAGTGTGCTACAGACAAATACGTACGAGACTAGGATGACCCAAAACAAAATAAAAACTAATAAACAATAAAAATGTTCTAATGTGTTGATTCATAATATTCATAGATACATAGATTTCAGTACTATCCAAAAAAGTCGTAATTACTTGAAAGTCCTCGCAGTTGCGTACTCAGGCATTGCTCTATTTATTGCATTCCGAAATGACTACAATTCGAGATATGGCAGGTCTTGATTATAATAATGGAGCGATTGCCATCTGACCTGCACAACACAATAGGGAAACCAGACCGATAAGATCACGATTATATACCCAGAAGTTAACTTAGTATAGTACATGTTTTCTCACGATATTTTCCCTCCTCAACGAATGAGTGGTAATTCCGAAGTTTACGAAATATCCCAAAGGTACGCCTAAAAGCGTGTCTGGATTGCCTGGAGAGCAACCCAAGTAACTCAATTGACCTTTTCTTAATCGTAACATTAGTATTCTGAACAATATTCGTACCAGAGTATATAAAAAATGGACTATCAAAACCCAATATGTGTAAGTCTAGGTCTAAAATCGTAATTACATTAAATTTACTTAATTTCTATTTACTTGAGCTTGTCTGCAAGATAATGGTAACAAGTTTTGACTTTTAAACAAAACCTTAGATTATTTTTCAGTAGACGGATAAAATTTAACCAACTGATAAAAGATAGGACAATTGATTGTAAAAGTCATGTTATAACCGGTAAGAAGGTACACTATCCTGTCATAACCTTTCAGACATTTTATCACCCTGTTTTATATTATTTGACAGTTAAAAAACAAAGCGTAATCAACTAAAACTGGAAAACGTAGCAATGGCCAATCCCTAAACGCGGCACCTGCTACTAATGAAGACAATACTCTATTCAACCATATTGAAGGGAAAATAACTAACCCAAGTAGAAGAATATCGTCAAATAATGTTCTTATTCAAAATCATCATTTGCCTGCAGACGTTCACTGCTAGACATCCCCAATGCCAATTTTTTTTTTTTTTAGTGGCTCGACATAATGGCTTCCCTACGCCTGATGAAAAGCGAAAGAGAAGCCCAAGTCACTGTGACAACGGGGAAGTAACTGTTCAGTTACCTGTCAGTTGCCACCGCCATGCCGGCAGAAACACGACCCAGAGGTCATTTGACTGCGGTATTCTATAGGGTGGAGGTCCTTCCCCAATTGTTTTAGGAGGAGTGCCTTAGTCTCAACGCTTGGCAAGCGGGTTGGTTACCACAGTAAGTAGATTTTATTTGTACCCAGGTAAACGTTGCTGCCCGTTTCCTGATATTTTCAAAGTCGTGTCTATATCACCCACGGGATGAGATGAGTCCCATTCAAAATCCGGAAATCACACAAACGTTTCGGAAAATAAAGAAAGAAAAAGAAAAAAGTAGAAATAATCGGCAAAGATAATGTTCTTATTTCTAGAGCGTTAACCTCCCATAAAGTTTGAAGAGCGTTATTCATTATTTCTAATCGCATTATTCAAATCCTGTTGCGTACCAATAAGACAATTTTAGTGCTTATCTCAGCGATAATGCGACGTTTGTGTGACAGACGGTGTGACACTATCATTGGGATCAAATTAACTGGACTTAATTCGGTTAATTCGATACGAGGGGATTACTTTACTGATAGTGTGTTTTTTATTTGGGGATACGAGTTAAAAGCTGGCTTAATTATTCCTACCTACATATCTGTGAGTTGAATAAGGTTCCTTAATAAAATAATAAACATTTTTGATAGCTGGTAGGTAGTTTTCCACAGTACTTTCTGCGCGCAATTTTCTGGCACGTGCAACGGTTCTTTGGAATTAGCTTCCGACTTTTCCGAATGGATACGACCTAGAGAACTTTAATGCGAGCCTTTAAAGAGCGGCAAAGCACAGGTAACTTCTCTGGTGTTGCGATGACTATGGGCTGAAGGGATCACTTACCATCAGGTGACTTTCAGATCCGTTTGCCTTCCCTGTCATAAAATAAAATAAATAAAATAAAATAATTTATTTCTGCAAATAGATTTACAAGTAAATTCTTTTGCACGTCAAACTTTTTTTTTTCCCTACTAGCACTTCGACGTGATAAGGATGAGGCCTGATGAGAAGAAGTGCCGCAAGAAACTCATCAATTTTGGCTTTTTTCAAAAATATACATAATCATCATACTGTTGATGTCATACATTAATACAATATTTGTTAAGTGCAGGCGAGCAGCTCATTATGTCCATGTAATATTATCGAAACATGCATGATACATGCATGATACACGCATGATACATAAAAAGATACATGCATAAGTTAGTACCTACTTAGATACGTAAGCTGTTCTAAAGTAAGCCTATTTTAGACAGCTGTAATTCTATTCCTTCATTACACTATGCGAAGTTCTTTTTACTTATTTTTTCTTAGCTAATCCATTGGTCTAAGTAGTACCTCAGCAGTTTCCAACTTCTTATCGGGCAGAATTCTCTAAACTGTAATGGATTAGTCGTATATCAGAAATTCTTTCCAAACTGGACCCATTACTTTTGCTTATCTGATGTCAACTAGAATTCGATTTGAAGATATAACTCTGTACTCTTGGTACCTACGTGAAAAGTTTCAGTATGTTACAGAGAGAGAGAGACATGATGAAACATTATTAATTAAACAACCTACACTTTTCATCCTTCGTTTAATAATGTTCCAAATAAACATTATATAAATTAAACAGCCATTTTTAAATATCAGCTCAATTACCGTCATTACGGACAAACCTTTAAAACTTTATTTATTTGCGGCAATTAATCGCCAATTTGCAATTAACAGCCGTGTCGCTATGCAGGTAACAAGGATCTGAAACAAACCATTCTGATTCTTGCTACATATTAATTGCAGCAACGTTGAGAGGCGACTTAAATAAGGCGTCCCACTGTGCCTTTAAAGGGGAATCAATTAAATAACCACCCACACAGCGGGCCTTTGCTGTCTTATTACCCACATAAATAACAAATATTGTATACAGTCGAATGTATAAGGCAGATACAAATTTCTAACGTCGAATTTCGCCTTTGAGGAAACAATAAACATTGTCTTAATGACCGTTGGAAACGTAATCACATAACGTGTTAAATGGTTTGCATTTGTACGCCATTAATTATTGAGATAATTTGTTAATGGAATTTCGATGAGCTAATTTCACTCAATTTCGCGTTACACATTAATGTTAAATGGTTAGATTAATAATGAACATCGTCAGCCTATAGCAATCTACTGCTGGACATAGGCCTCTTTAACTGTTTGTCATATTGTTCAATCCAAGCTTTGGGCTTCTCGCGTCCGGCATTGCCGGACATCTTGAGCAAATCAGTCACTTCGTCAGGCCTGTGGGCGTCCTACACTAGTTTATATCCACTCTGGAGAGTTCTGGAACTCAAACTCATTTACCCGAACGGTTGTCTGGTTCTGCACCTGATAATTTACGATATTAAAATTTATTCAACTCTTTTATCCCTGTAAGTGCTTTATCAGAGAATGGATGTCTGTTAAAGTTGATCTGAAACAATAGCTTTATTTTTTGGTGAATAAGTTCATAAGCTTAACAATACTGATATCAGGGTTTAAAGTCGAAACTTTATTTCAGTAAATATTTTACCCAAGTAAATTTTCGAAGCTTATTTTAATTAACCCATTAATAAATTTGACAATTTAGAATAACTACTTAAATTAAAGTTCATTACTAATCACATAGTTCAAAGACAGTAAATTGAATGGGTAATTAAAACAGTTGTTCGTGACACCTCATTAGGATCTAAGATATCATTCTACCTATGTACATGCGTAGATTTATCTAAGCTTATACCTACGTACATGTTATTACTAATACTTAAACTAGTTTGATATAAAAATGCTACAATTTGTTCCTTCCTTTCATTCTCTTCAGTCTTAAAGGTGACTTTGTACAGTATATCCGTGTACCCTCCTGACTGAAGTGGCAGCAGTCAATCTCCAAAGAGACTAGCCAAGTAGGTACAGAGGTGATGTTAAAAAGCACAAGTCTGTGCGAAAAGTGTACTCTCTGTTCTTTTACTCTCATAATTCGATGGTACGATAGTTTGACACGACTGAGAGAGAACAGTCGCAGTAATTTCCGATGCAGAGATTGTACCTCTAACTTCCTGGCTTCCTAACTGAGTGATTTCTTTGCATAAACCAAAACCGATCCGAACCGGGATAGTGACTGCTTAGAATAGTGAATATAACCAGTGTCTTAATCTTAACATCTAAATCTAAATATATAAAACTCAAAGGTGACCGACTGACATAGTGATCTATCATCGCACAGCCCAAACTACTGGACCGATCGGGCTGAAATTTGGCATGCTGGTAGATGTTATGACGTAGGCATTCGCTAAGAAAGGATTTTGATGAATTCCACCTCCAAGGGGATGAAAGTCTATTCCACGCGGACGAAGCCGCGGGCACGGCTAGTTGCTATATAGTTCTCATTATTAGTTTTTAGACTCCCGTCTACTTCACCAAAAGCAAAATAGAGTTTGTTTTATTTCATTTTTGTTAACTCAATTATAAGCGGGGGACATCTTTAAGCGGTCAACTGGGCCATCCAGCTTGGTCGCATGTTTCAGATTCTAGGCTTGTCCGCCCACTGGCGTTCCCTAAAATCGTTTTGGCATTTCTCAACCAAACTACTGTCATTGGTTAGTGTTTTTTTGTTCATGTTTTGTTAGATGGTCGGTTCTGTAGGTGGTCTACATAATATGGTACATAACAATATATTATTTTCCTGGAAGACTATTTTTTGATGGCAGTTGTATGTACGATTAAAATTAATAAATTTAAGGTTTTTAGGACGCTTAGCAGCGCTTGACCTAAGCTAGTTTGATGTTGAACGACGTTATGAGTAGTTTTTTGAGAATTAAAAAAAAATGCTATTTTGGTTGCAATACCGTTGCTGTAGGTAGGTACTCTTGTAGGGTTTATGTGACGTCCTTAGCTTTGTACTATACCTTTATATCCACATAAAGAAATAAACGATTATGAATATAAGAGAGGTAGGGCATAGCGAACCTTCGCTCGAATTGAGCCGCCCGTCCGGGGAAGGACCTCCACCAGTTACTTGCCCGTTGTCACAGCGACTTGGGCTTCTCTTTCGCTTTCCATCAGGCGTAGGGAAGCCATTATGTCGAGTCACTATAAAAAAAAAAATATCCGCCATGCAATGCAACCATCATATCAGACAATAAAAAGCCAAAGTCATCATCTGTCTACAAGTTGTCCGTCTCGTAACAAAGACTAACTAAAACGAACTCAAATATCATTGTTCTTATAACATACTAGCCATTGTTAATACAGTTTTGTGATATCTCCATTGTTTAACATGTAACATTTGGATCGAGCCACCAAATAAAGGGCTCTAGAAGCACTCGTCCACATTTATCGTTTGTCTACCTCAGCATTGTTTATGTTAATAGTCTTATGAATAAACAAAACTCGCCGAGGCGCCTCCGACTCTCCGGGTTTTGTTTGAAACCGTTCGGATAAACAATGTTTTGTTAGAACTGCGATAACGTTGTTTGGAATGGACATTGATTTAACTGTTGCGATTTTTGGATGAAAGGATTCGCGGTGGCAGTTGTTTTCCTTTGAAATTGGGAATAGTTTGTCATAACTTTCTGGTTTTGTCGACTGGGATTAATTTAAACATACCTACCGTTTAAATTCAGGGATGTAAGGGAGAGGCTTATAATCTTTTCGCTCCTCGTTTTATGATGCGCGAATGGCATTCTACCTTAAAGGCACTTTATTTTTTTTTCTAAAATAGGTTTGCGCTCACCCAGTAAATCTAGTTAACATTCGCCTTGAACATCGGAAGATTATATCTCTCGTGGAACAAGGAGCCGGCAAAGAGTTGCATAGTTTAACCGTTCATATTATGAAGGTAGAAACAAAACGCGCTGTGCGACTGTGCGAATCTTGGGAACTAGCACCATGTATCGATGCCTATTCACCGTATTCTTGGCCGACCTTACACGCGAGACTAAAATCGATGGCCTACGTTGAGGCCAAAGTCGTTACCTAACTACCTCAACACCGCATCAATGCCACCGCAATATCAAACGGCTGCATTAGGTACATTCGCCTCGACAATCACGTGACTAATGAAGACCACTCGCCGTACACAAACACAAATTAGCGTAATTGGTGCCATAAACCATTGTTGTCATTGTCTTTGATCACATCTGCTAATGCAGCCGCAATTGTATTTGTTATTGACCATTGGCTACTGGGGTACGGTTGTTCGAAGATATGGTGAAGTCAACTATGACTGGCTTGCTTTGGTCTAGTGAAAGAAATTTGGTGGGAATTGACTTACTTGACTTATTGTCCTATGTCCCCTGGATGGGGCAGAGGGCGTCCACAGTACGTCGCCATCCCGAACGGTCTTGAGCTTCGCGCTTCACTTCGCTCCAGGTCATTCCTATCGCCTTCGCTTCTGCAGCGATAGTCCGCCGCGCCAGGATTGCTTAGGGCGACCACGTTTCCGTTTTCCTTGAGACCCAATAAAAATGTACATCCAGGACAAATATTCGCGTGACGAACATTTGTGTTTGTTCCGTGTCTGGTGTTTATATTTGTACTAGCTGTGCCCGCGACTTTGTCCGCGTCGAGTTTCATCCCCTATTTTATCCGTTTTATGATGGATGGAATTGATCAAAATCCTTTCTTAGCGGATGCCTACGTCATAACATCTACCTGCAAGCCAAATTTAAGCCCGATCCGCCCAGTTGTTTCAGCTGTGCGTTCCTATATCACTATGTCAGTCAGTCAGTTATATATACTCGTATTCAGATTTAAGTTACCTATATTTGTGATACCTTTGTCGTTCTGTGCCCATAACACAAGTACTTAAGCTATTTACTTTAAGATCGGAACAATG
The DNA here is from genome assembly GCA_031163375.1 of Conogethes punctiferalis. Classification (NCBI taxonomy): domain Eukaryota; kingdom Metazoa; phylum Arthropoda; class Insecta; order Lepidoptera; family Crambidae; genus Conogethes; species Conogethes punctiferalis. The sequence continues at coordinate 19,092,974 of CM062081.1, read as the reverse complement.
TATGTGATGTCCTGATACTGATTTTATATCCCAATAGTTCACCTACATCTAAGGTTGACGCATCTTTGGCATACAGATGTGACATGATGTTTAAATACGTAGCTCGGTGTCAACTCGTAGTAAGCCTCCGTGCATCGGAACATCGGAAGCCACTGTAAGCCGTCGGTCCTACGCCTAACGCCGTAGGTCGTGTCGAACTTGCATCCCCTTGGATTATGGTAGGGAACGAACGAGCAGGGAGCATGAAGTTTGAAAGATTGTAGACAATAACAATAAATAAACTCGTGGGGGGTTAGGGTTGGGCCGGCATGGCGGTGGCAACTGACAGGTAACTGACCAGTTACTTGCCCGTTGTCACAGTGACTTGGGCTTCTCTTTCACTTTTAATCAGGCGTGGGGATGCCATTATGTCGAGCTATTATAAAAAAAATATTTATTTATAATGAAAGTTAACACAAACTTAATTGTAAAGCAACCCTGACCTAGGTACGAGTATAAATCAAATCACAACACAAAAAAGTATCTAAGTAAGTTTATCAATTGTCTAGTAAGTACAAGCTTCGGCTTAGTTTGGGGTTAGATGGCGATGTGTGGCCCATCGTGGCATATCTCAGATTATTTATGTATTTACTAAAGTTTTTACTAGCATAAATACGAGTGCATCATATAATATGTAAATATATATATGTCACAAAATATTTATAATGAATCATTGTATGGGGTGGAGGGCTAATAACATGAGATACAGGTTTTCCTAATTCAGGTATTTACAGGCCCGCCATAGAGTTACTGGTTCTTTCACTTTACTGTGTCATCGTTGCATTCACTTTGAATGTAATTTACAAAACTACCTACAATTGTTTAATATCCAAAATGTGTGAACTTACCTTGTAAAATGTAATATCCTCTGTGGTGAGAATAAATGAATTTATTATTTATGTATTATTTATTTATTATTATTTATTATAATAAAAAGATCCCTCAAATGTAGCTAAACGACCTGGTACCTAATTTAGACATTTCCCACTCCAGGTCGGTGATAAATCGCGTCGTGCCATAGAAAACGCCCACGTAGGCTTGAAACGAATGACCATTTCAAAGCAACACGACTCTACTACTTGCAGCCATAAATACTTATTAAAAATACTCAACAACAGCATTAAAGTAGCCAAAGCAATATTTTTACCACACGTCGATACCACAATACAGCGCAACGCAATGGCACAAACAATTAAGAAGGCAATTCTGATGTATGAAGCCATTGATTCAGCTTAGATGCTATAAAATTTAATTACTGGTTCGGATACCGCATCGGTGTCGGATAATCCTTATTTATCGACGGGATCGTAGGCTACTGAGGCGCGTCACTATTAAAATATGGGCCTGATCCGCCCTCGTTGCTGACTGGTTGATTTTGTTTTATTTGGGAGTGATTTAGGGTTAACATAATTTGACATTGCATTGACAATCAGGTTTTTCTAGATTGCATATCATATGCATGCATATCAATGCATATGCATATCAACAAATAATGAACTTATCCTATTTTTTTATGCAAGAGGCGGCAGACAAGCAAATGTGATGCCTGATGGTAAGCAGTCGACACCGTCCATGGACACCCGCAACTCAAACCAAGTTCTGGGATCGCTGCTGGCCTTTTAAATAAGAGTACGCTTGTTTCTTGAAGGCTCCCAAGGCGTAGCTGTTCGGAAAGACTGACGCAGAGAGTTGGTTTCACAAAACCGATGCGCGAGGCAAGCAGTTCCTCATAAAGCATACAGTGGAGGATCACCAACCATCGAGATGATGATATTATATTAAAGTAGGTTAATAAATTAATCATCAACTTAGAAATACTTAGACGCACACATGGACGCACAAGAAAAATATGACATTATCAGCATACCGAGTCGAGCGATCGCCAACCCTCCTGCCCAGCGTGGCGATTATGGGTACATTCTCCAGAAGTTTGCCCTAGGTGGCGAACAACTGGAGAGGCCTATGTCCAGCAGTGGACTGCAATAGGCTGATGATGATGATGAGTCGAGACGATAGAAAAAATTAAGTAGCCTTGCTTAGAATAGGACCACTCTATCTTATCTATGGTTGTGGACGTATGGTAGAAGATGACTCCTAGCCATTAAACAAGTCCCTTGAATACGGAAGCAGGAAACGGGCAGCAGCGTAGGTACAACTAAACCTACTACGGTTGCCAAACCGCCTGCCAAGCGTGGTGACTAAGGCATACCCCTCAAAATAAAATTTGTCATTAGGGGAGGCCTATGTATTAGTGGACTTTCGCAGGCTGATGATGATGATGACTAATAAGACCATTGTAACTATTCAAAGGGCAAAGTTAAACGAATACCGAAGGCCACAGAGATCCGCAACCAACCGCAAGTTTTCAATATCAGTAAAACTATTTTTATAGAGGGTCGACCCTTGGTTTAGCCCTTCATACCCGGCTATTTCAATGTGGGGTAATCTTCTAAAAATTATTTATCGGCATCTACCTGAAAATTACTGATAGTAGACAATATTATGTTTCTTAACTGAGAAATAGATCAAAGTACTTAGGTGTTTTTCATTGATTTTAATCTAAAAAAGGTTTAATCTGTAAAGTGACTTCGATCGTGTATGTCACCCACTTCGTGATGTCACCGGAAAATAACAAGACTCGTAAATTGATAAATTTTCATCAAATGGATTTAAAGCAAAAAAGGCCCAAGTCACTGCGGTAACAGACAAGTAACCAAATCAATGGTCAGTTCGGCGACATCTTCTCGAGATGTGTCTTTCATCGTAAGAAATATACATCGTCCAATAATAGTAATATACGGTCCCATTATGAATTTCTAATTTGAAAATAGACCTAGCAGGATTCGAACTGCCTTGCGTAGGTACCTAAATAATAATGAATAACCCAAGACATGCCACGCTGGGCCATGCTGGGCCACACAGCATAAACTAAGCCGAAGTTTGTACTATGGGTACTAGACAACTGATAAACTTACTTAAATACTTATTTTTGTAAATAAATACATATTATACAGAGAAAACACCCAGACCAATACAAACAGCCATGTTAATTCACATAAATGTTTTTACCGTGCGGGGATCGAACCCACGACTATTGGCTCAGAAGGCAGAGGTCACTACCAAATGAGCCATCGGGCCAGTCAAGTAAGGTTAAAGTAACCGCTAAACCACAAACGTCAGCAAACCTGTGTAACAAAGATCCAAATGTTTCTGAAACCAAAATAAATACGAAGGTCGTGTAACGCTCAATTCACATCACAACCCTTCTACCTTCCACCTTCCGGCCCACAACAAATCAAATGGAAATCCTGAAAATGTTGTTTCTGCATGACTTATGGGACGTATGGTGTGGTCATGGGTAATGTACGGGGTTGTATTTCACGAGTTTTGCGGCGATAAGCGATTTTTATTACTTTAGTACCGGACCGTCATAACGCAATACGAGTACTCTACCTACCTCTGATGAATATGAATTCTTAATGAGAGATAAAATTGCGACTTAATTGTTTTCGGACGGATATCAGGCGTGGGCTGGTGTGTCAATGATAATTTTTTGATGAAAGGTTGTATCATAATGGTGAGGTGAAGATGAAAGGGGGCCGGAAAAACGTTCCATTAGGTTCGCCTTTTTTTTCATATTGCTAATCTTTACGCTCGCTGGTACTTTTCAATATGCTCATTGGAATTAGTGGCAGCAAGTGTCGTCTAAGCAGTCACTTTAGAGATCTATCGCCTATTGTGTGGTGGTCGATATTCAGGCGGGTAAAAACACCTTTCGACATCCACGGAAAGAGGTGCCCATTTCAAACATAGATCATCATCAGCTTACTGCAGTTCACTGCTGGATACAAGCCTCTCCTGTTGTTCGCGAATTAGGGCAAACATCTAGAGGATATACCCATTATCGGTACCCAGGCAGGTTGGCGATCGCAGGGCGTAGCGTTTCGCTCCGGCGACGCTGCTGCCCGTCATTGGCCTATTGTGTTTAGTTACGCCTTCAAATGTGATGGTTATACCACCGCCAGTCGGTTGCCAAATACCTAGAGATGTAATGGAGCGACCAATCATCTTTTCGCTCCAAGCCAACCTTACTTGCCCGTGGTGCATCCTGCCGAATAACAATCAAGGCGCTGGCAACCGACTGGTGGCGGTATACCCTTAACAAAAATAGGCAAATTTTAATTAAAATACTATGTCAAACGTTGCACTGCAGTACAGTTAATCCCACCACATTAGATACTGTCTGTGACGTGTAGGTACTTCAAATTAATGACAGCACGTCAAGTCTATTTGTCAATGGAGCAAGCAAACAGATCCACACATTCGATAGTCTGATATACGCTGAGATTAACGAAGAGTAATAGCCACCTTAGAGCCAGTCGCGAGATTGACACTCCCCGATAACATTGAAGGCGAATGCTGCCACAGTAATGGGAATAAACAATAATAAAGTGGCGTTTACGAATGAGGAATTTATGTTTTATGTGCTGCTATGTTTGTTTTACCGGAGCGAGAAGCTGCGCCCTGCGGTCGCCAGCCTGCCTGTCCAGCGCGGCGTGGCGATTAGGTATGGGTAAGTAAATATATCATCCAGATGTTTGCCCTGTGGAGAACAACGTGGTACATACCACAGGTGAGGGTAGCTTAGAGCGAAAAGATGAATTGCTATCTACTTAACCGTCAGTAAAATTTCGAAAAAAAAATATACTAGATACCAACATTATTTTTTTAGATTCATACATAGTTAGTATTAAAGTTGTTTACAAAATACTACTATGAATAAAAATATGTTTCTTAATCAAAAGTGGCCTATAAATAATTAAAGAGCATATTGTTGCGGTCCCATAACTTTGCTTATGTGAATATAGCAGGCGCCTTATATTTTAAAACCTTCCGTAGCGTTCTATAAACGTTACTTAGGGAGGTACAACGTAACGACGTTTTACATTATTATTAGATCTAAATTAATGAGCGTCGCCCTGCGATCGCCAACCCGCCTGCCCAGTGTGGCCATTATGGGTATATCCTCCAGACGTTTGCCCTAAGTGGCGAACAACTGGAGAGGCCTTTGTCTAGCAGTAGACTGCAATAGACTGATGGTGATGATGACTTAATACTATTTATTACTAAGTTTTACGTTACAGATCCTTGTTATTTCTGAATGAACCGTCCTTAACAAACGGAAATACCTACACCTAATCTTCATAAACGCGCACATCATTAGGACAGAAAGGAGAACTCCAGCAAAGTTGGACTATGCAACAGCAATTACAGCCAAGTTTGCTCTCAATGCATCCCCGCTGTATGCAGCTCAACTTTTTGCATAGAAAAACGAGTGACGCGGCCGCGAAGTCTGAGGAACTTGCGCTGTGAGTAGCCTGTGCTGCTTACAGAAGTTCAATAAACTTTATAGTTGGACAATGATTGATGGAGAAAATTGATGCGAGTTATAGTGTGGTGTGGACTAGTTCAGTTGCATACGGACACTGGTTCCAAATTTGTATGTGGACTCCGTGATCCGTGCGCATTTTTCTTTCACCGAAAATAACGGGGTTCACTAATTATATAATAGGTATACGAGTAGGTACATAGTTTAGCCAGTATGACATACAACATTTAAGTTATGAGTATACCTATCCTCCAGATGTTTGTCCTAAGTGGCGAACAACTGGAGAGGCCTATGTCCAGCAGTGGACTGCAAAATAGGCTGATGATGATGTGTTAATTATAAAGCGCAAAACCTCAGACACCCCGCTCATTTTTAACCACCTACCCAAAATGAGGGTTGTGTCTCTCTGTGTGTGGTGTAGTGATTTTAATTTAGTTTTTTTTTTTGTATTTATGAAAGGTTTTTTAATCAAACGTGTTCTTGAGAATGTTTGACCAAAATTGCTTTAGGCGTTTATAAGGTTACCTACCTTATAAACATGCAATGATCACGACGGGGGTTATAATTTTTCTTATAACAAAATAACCATGTCACTTCAATCAATCAATCAACAGCCTTGGTCCGTCCACTGCTGAACGTAGGCCTCCTTTAATTCGCGCCACATTTCTCTATCCCGGGCTTCCCCCAACCATGTCACTTATATAGCTGTAATTATTTCCTAAAGGTTAAGAAGGGAACAAGCCAAATTTTTACGCTTAATTGACGCAATCTTGGAATAGTCAAGAATTAGAAATGAAAAAGAAAAATAAGGAAAAAAATTAATTAAGGAATAAAGAAGACTGGGAATATCCCGCAATAACGTTTAAATATGCTTTTCCTTCTAAGAAAGGGGTTATATTTCCTTTTACCATTCGTTGAACCATTTTCCGTTTATTATCCTTAGAGTTATTTTCTGTGAATCTGTGAACTTACCTACCGATATAATTATAGAAAATAATCAGACCGTATACCTACCGTTATCAGAATGGGAAATTATGAATGAAATATAGAAATTCGAGGTTGAATATTTTCAGGCATAACTTATTATTATTCGTTCACCGTTATATCTTACATAGTCATTCGTTTAAAATTAAAAAGCTTGGTCTTGTCGGTGGAGCAATTTCCTTTCTTCTTTCGACTCATTATTATGTTTATAACTTAAATCTGGTCGTGAACTTGATCTTTAGATATTTTTATGACTACCTACACTTGGTGAGCTAGGGGAGACCGGGTACAAATGTAACGGCGGATCGAAAGTAACAAGTGCTCTCTAGATTTATCCAATGGGCGAAAGGTCGCTTTGCCGCCTTCAGGTGATAGTCACACATAGGACACAGGACTCTGGGCTCACCATTTTGCACATACGCCCACATGATGACCACATGACCGGTACGCGGAGAGGCGGCGCGCGCCGCCGCTGCTGGCGCCGCCGCGCGCGCGCACCAACCTGCAGGCCGAGGCGCCGCGCCTTGCGCACTATCAACGCGGTCGCACAGGCTATAGACATTTTCTCGTGTTCTCTGAGTGAATTCACATGGGTAACATTGTACATAATTAGCTATAAGTAGATAATATTAGGCATACGACCGCATTAGATTAGTCTGTAAGGGTAGTGTATTTTAAGTTTAATAATAAATAAATAAAAAAAAATGATTGAGTATATTGTTTTTATTATACTTTTTTTTGTACATAAGTAATATTTGTGCATGAATTTGCTAATAAATTCTTTATCTATCTATCCATTTTAAAAACTCAACCACCTAGTGGCCAATTTAACAAACAGCTTAGAAGCTCGGTTAAATTTACGACGCTTAGCGTTTATTATTTAAAAGGTAGGTCTGTTCAAAGCACCAAAAACCCGAATTAAGCAACTCGTTAAACTTTCTGACTACATTTGCATCGGATTAGGAGACCTATCGTAAATATTAATACTGAAGACCGCTTTTGTTTCTGCACCTCCCGTATATGAGAGGGAATTCACAGTTAACCATACCCTAAGTGGACTTTATCTTTATCCTACAGACTTTAACAGCTGCTAAAAGTCGCTGAGCGAGCTATGGACAGGGCTATGCTCGGCGTCTCTCTGCGGGATCGAATCTGAAATGAGGTGATCCGGCAGAGAACCAAAGTCACCGACATAGCTCACCGGATTAGTAGGCTGAAGTGGCAGTGGGCTGGCCACATCAGCCGCAGAACCGATAACCGTTGGGGTAAACGAGTTCTGGAGTGGAGACCGCGTTTCGGCAAACGTAATGTAGGACGCCCTTAGGCCAGGTGGGGTGACGATTTGCGCAGGACGGCTGGCAAGTGCTGGATGCGAGAAGCCAAAGCGCCTAAGTGGCGAACATTAGGAGGGGCCTATGTCCAGCAGTGGACTGACACGGGCTGATGATGATGATGATCCACTGCTGGACATAGGCCTCTCCTAATAACGATCGTCATTAGGGGAATGTGCCCCACGCTTAACAGGCGGGTTGGTGACTGCAGAGCGCAGCTTCTCGCTCCGGTGACGTTGCTGCCCGTTATCCGCCTGAGGTATATCTATATACGCCTTGAGACTATCGCTTTTAATCGTGATGATTATTCCGCTAGTGCCTCGTCTGTTATTCGGCAGGATGCACCACGGGCAGGTGAGGGTGGCTTAGAGCGAAAAGGTGATAGGTCGCTCCTTTACATCCCAAACAGAATTATGCAATAGTTAACCAATCTCCTAAGATCTCGTACAGAAAAGTGGGTATGCGGAAAATAATAAAAGAGTTCACAACTGACTTTCTATACCTTCTATGATAGTCCAAAGGGACGAAACACTACAACAAGACGAACTTCAACAATGTATGCGAATTCCATTGAAAAAGAGTGCATTAGCAAACTTCCTGTACTGAAAAATTTGTACATGGAAATACCCGATAACACTTTTTGGTCCAACACGGGATTCGAATTCGGAAATTCTTGGTTATGTTTCCTGACGCTTGCAACTACCTACTACTGGTACTAGACAACTGATACTTAAACTTACTTTACTTAGATATATATATTTTTTCTAAATACATTCTTGTCTTAGAAGGCAGAGTACACTATCAAATAAGCCATCGGCCCTGTGTCAACAGAAGGGGGGCTACGCAAAGCTTACGAATATTATTGAGAAATGATTATTACTTACTCGGATAACACATTTCCGTAGAACAACGTCATTGGTAATTTTTTGCTAGCTTCGTGCAACCCCGCGTCCATGGAAACGCACCCTAAATCGTAGCTAAGCATCGCATAAAATATTAGCATATTCAAATCTCGGCGTGTAAGCGCTTAAAATGGCCCGAGCGTACTCATCGCGTATTAAACTGAAAACGAACTCGTGGAGCACCCAACCACAGTACACGTTTCAACGCCGTCTTAATCTTAATATCAAAAACACCTCCCTTTATCCCCAGGGCGCCGTTTATATGAAACAAAAGAATGGCAGTGAAATTCCTTGCAAGAGCGAAAATTCAAACTGCGAGCGGCCTACGTCGGACGAACATTCAAAACAATCTCTCTACCTCCTCCGGGATTAAGAAAAGAGATTTGTATTTTTTGCCTGGCAAGAATAATGGAAACGGAAGGAGAGAAAGATAAGAGCACGCAGATAAGGGCAATCCAATAATTCACTTTCTCACCACCACCATTAATTGCAGCGGCTTCAATGTCAACAGCCCAACTTCCAAGATTGGCTTACTCGTACCGGGTCTCTTATTAGTTTCGCGACTTGTTTTTGTTTCGTTCGATTAACCCATATATTTGTGTACAAGCGTGACGTCACGTTACGTCCTCGATTTTTCTATCAGGCGAGGGGCGTCGGGTCAGATCGAGTCCCGCCGGATCGCAAATGCACCGCGCATGCGTTGAAATTGCGCCAATTTCGCGAGCGGCGGCCTCTGCCGGCAGTTCCAGTCGATTGGAGCTCGGGAGGGGATGTTGCATCGCGCGGGCCCTCACCTCGCGAACGGGACGTCAAAAATTTGAAAATGGAATAGTTTGAAAGTGGTGAATGAGGGTGGACTCGTCGCCCGCGCCTGTGTGTCCGCGGCACGACGTCAGCGTATAGTGTTGTGTGTTAGGTTAGGATCGACATTCGGATTTTAAAATACCAATTTAATTGTAAATATTACGATTGGAATAGCGTGTAAATCGTGTTTAATAGTTTCTGGTATGACTAGTGCGGGCTGAATGCGGTGTTCGAAGCGGCGTCATTCAAGTGCCAGCTTTGGCAACCTTGACACGATTTCCCGCGCTGCCGTTTCCACCTTGCTTTACGTTGCACTCTCTCTTGACATTTACCGCACAAGGGTGTTCTTATACTAATTAGCGGTACTTTGAAATTAGTGTAATCTCTAGTGAAAAACTCTGTAGATTTAACCATTTTCTCCATGTAAATAAGACGTTGTAGTCTTGAAAATGGGATGTCTAACTGTTTTTGAATGTTTCCGTTATCGTAATGAGTGAAAATAGTTGGTTTTCTATTAACACTGTTGTTATAATAAGCTGTAAGAAATAAAAATCAGTTAAAAATGACTTTGTGACCGGTTCTGTGATAGAGGGAACTGCAAACATGAAAGTTTTAAAAGGTAAGTTTTGTCAATGTTAATATTTAGTTATACTTTCAGATTTTCAGTAAAGAAATCAGTTTGTTATAATGTTATTGAAAGCAAAATGATTAAACCTAACCTTCCTAATAGCAGTGTTGATTATAGGTCTCATTAAAACATAGCAATTTAGTCTCAAACGGAATGAAGGTAAAAGTGTAGGTTTTTAGGTCAAGGTTACGTTTTAACAGCAATTACTCGTGTTTCTCGTATAATTATTATAGAGATCGTGAGTTCTAGGGGAGGGGGAAAGGGTAAATTCTCATTTATAACAACCTCGCCTTAATTATTCTATCAATAGATGGAAATAATTGAAGACACAATTTAAATTGGATCGGGTTTCCACGTACAACATCTAAATTTAAATTGTGAACGATGGGTTTATATTGTTTCAGGCATTTGATTGCATAATATAGGTACAACCTTCATTGGAGCAAATATATCTACAAGTAGATAGGTATATCTTCTAGATAGGAGCGTATAATATGAAGTACCGTTTTAGACTACATAAGTAAGTAGTTTTTCAGGATATCCGATCTACTTTTGTCAACTAAGACATCTCAATAGCCTTGAGTAGTTTCTTTTTTTTTATATAAGTAGTGGCATAGCATAGTAGATTTTCATCGGCTTGTTGAAAACGAAGAGGATGCCCAAGTCGATGCGACACCGGACAAGTAACCAAATGTCTTTTCAGTTGCCACCGCCATGTCGCCGACCTGAAAGATCTCTGGTTATCCCCCGACTGATCCGATTTATACCAATATAACGTATCCGTATAAGTATTTTTATGTGTTTGTCTAGTCACCATGCTTTGCTTCAAACCCAATAACAGTTGGATTAAGGCATTTCTCTATAAGTATGATACATAAAACAAGTACTTAAATCGTTCTTTCAATAAAATGTAGGTCTGTATCTACATACCGACATAATAGGTTTTTTATAAGAGACTAGTTGGCATGGCTGACCTTATAGGTACCACCCGTTATCCCTGTACTTCCACAAACAATTCAAGACCAAAGTCCGCCAAATTATTCCAGCCATTCTCGTGTTTTAGCGAGACTTACAAACAGGAATTAATTTTTATATAAGATATTTATTATACGAGTAGTAGGCTCGTATATCCCTTACCAAATGTTGTTTGGAACCGATCGCCATTAGCGATAATACAGCTTCGATTCCACCACACTTACATTAATTCTGTTAGGCATATCTATTCGTAGATTTTGTAAGCAGTGAAGCAATTTTTATTATCGGGGTTTTACCATGTGGGAACCTACCTAATTTTAGTTATTTTTTTCTAAAATACTTACAATATTATCTATTAATAATTCTATTTATCGTATATAAAATCTATCGATCCGATCTAAGACAGGTTGAAACTAAGATATCAGTCAAAGATCACAGGCCTTTCACTTAATTATCAGGAAAACACATCCCAATGTCAACACTTTATCCATTCATTCGTCTAACGTAGCTAGGCCTACATCTTGACAAAGTGTAAGTTATAAGCAGTAAAGAATCTTCACAACACTCCAAACACAAACTATAATATAAAAAAGAGTAGAGGGCTATTTGAGTAAATAGTGGTTGGGTATACTTGTTTATATCGATGTCTGGCTCGATGACTCATTTGGTAGTGACATCTGCCTGGTAAGCCAGGGGTCGTGGATTCGATTCCCGCACGGTACAAACATTTGTGTTCATGAAAATGTCTGTTTGTATTGTATTTCTGGCTGGATGTTTACTATGTTTATTATGTATTTATTTCCAAAAAAAAGTATTTATGTAAGTTTATCAGTTTTCTAGTACCCATAGTATAAGTTTCGGCTTAGTTTGGGACTAGACGGCGCTGTGTGGACCAGTGTGGCATGTCTTGGTTATTTATTTATATTATGACGTCGTATTGATTTATGCATTATATCCCAGTGCGCTCGGTTACCTTTCCCCACGCGTACACTTACTGTACAGTTGTTTCCCGCCGCGCATTCCGACCACACACTTCACAAGTAAATTTGTATCAGTCTATTGTAATGGTGCACCAATTTCTCACACTGCACAGACGAACTTCCACATACCACATACTAACACCCATCATCATCATCATCATCAGCCTATTGCAGTCCACTGCTGGACATAGGCCTCTCCAATTGTTCGCCATCTAGGGCAAGCTTCTGGAGGATATACCCATAATCGCCACGCTGGACAGGCGGGCTGGCGATCGCAGGGCGTAGCTTCTTGCTCCGGTGACGCTGCTGCCCGTCATCGGCCTGTCGCATTTAGCTACGCCTTCTATCGTGATGGTTAACGCCACCAGTCGGTTTGCCAGAGCCTCGTTTGTTGTTCGGCAGGATGCGCCACGGGCAGGTGAGGATGGCTTGGAGCGAAAAGGTGATAGGTCGCTCCCTTACATCCCTTAACACCCAATACATGGACATTATGTAAAATCTTCTATGATGGTTTATATATTCTCACTGTTAAATTTGTATACTGTGACCTTGCTGTTTCTGCCCCTTACTCGAATGAGATGAAGTAATTGTCTAATAAGGTCAAACGCTCGCCCGCCTGAAGCCATTCCAATATTGGGAAAATTAGGGTACAACATCTTTCTCGGTGCTTTCTGATAAATAACTGATTGGAAATACAGCGATTCTATAGAGAGCTTGTATAATGGTACCCTATTTCTATATACTATTAAGTAGATGGTCCTCTTTTTAGTGAATTATTTTTATTAAAACCTTTGATAAACCACACAAAAATGTACGTAGTTATCTGATGTTAAAAATACAGACGGGTAGATACCTCCTACTCCTTTCTGTCAAATTTTAACTACCTGAATGCGCGAGGCACCCTGTATATAGATACAGGGTTGGTAAGAGTATAGATAAATGTATATGTATAATAATATGATGTATAGGTAATGTTCTCTATAATCATTATTAATTGTTATTTTGACATTTTAAGTGTAGGTTGATGTGGCGGTAATGAAAAACAGTATGAGAAACCTTGCATATAATTAGCTTCAAAGGTTTGTAATAAGAATTAGAATTTAAGAATTAACCAACCTTTTTCGAGCATGTTCTTATATATAACCCAAGACATGCCACGCTGGGCCACACAGCGCCACCTAGCCCCAAACTAAGCCGAAGCTTGTACTATGGGTACTAGACAACTGATAAATATACTTAGATACTTTTTTTTTTGTAAATAAATACATATTATACATAGAAAACACCCAGACCAATACAAACAGACATGTTCATGCACACAAATGTTTGTACTGTGCGGGGATCGAACCCACAACCCTTGGCTCAGAAGGCAGAGGGCACTACCAAATGAGCCACCGAGCCTGTCAACTTGGATTTCCCCCTTCACGGTGATGTCCATGGGGATTCCCTTTTCAGAATTAATTTGGAAGAAGGACAAATTGGTTTCTATCAACGCAAATACTCTGACAAAAACTCTAAAGTTAGATAGGATGAAAGCTTAGGGGATTCAACTTGCTCTAAGCCAACTGAAATCCGTTAAGTTCATTACCAAAGTTTGACGAAGGTAAGTTACTTCATTTATCGGTGAACATTGCTTTATTGAGTTTCTTAGATCGACTCTTATTGGTTGGCTTAAGTGGTATATACTTGCCCATGTTAAAGTTTTAGAAATGTTGTCTATAATAGCTTGAAACTTTTGGGAAATGGTCTTGGTCAGAACAATTTACTTAATACCGAAGCCCTGTTACAAGCCAATGCTAGCATTCAGGCCTCACTATTATACTGCATGCCGTGGCGATGGAGAGAGTAGGGAAGTGGCAAGCTTTAAATGAAAATATAGGGGAAAATATAGCGAATGCAACATAGCGTCACCTCAAGGGGAGCGTTTGCCGGCAAAATGGTCATAGAATATAGAATAGACGCACGATGGTCCGTGAATCCGTGAGGTTTCCGGGTTTAGAATAGGACCATCCGATCCCATTCCCTTCTTTTATGACAACCAAGACTAAGGGAATATCAGAAAACCGGCAGCATCGTACACCTGGTTACAAATAAAACCGATCACCAACCCGCCTGTCCCCTAAATGACGATTGTAGGCAAACTCCACAAGTGACAATAGGCCTGTTGCCGTAAAAAATGTAATAGTCCGTCTTTTAGATTGTTCAAAAATAAAAGACACGTATTTTTTCATTTGTAATGACAAAGATATAGCCCGTTAAAATTACGCGTGACGTCAAAGAGTGGGAGTTTTGTCGCCACTGAATGACGTCAAAACCCCCACTCCTACATTTGATGCCTTGGTTTAAATGAAAAAAGGAAAAATGCGTGTCCAAGATATTTTTATGAACTAAAATACGGACTAAATATAAAGTAATTATTTTGACCCTGGAAACATCTCTATTGTAGGACTATGTCTAGTAGTGGACGTTTTAAGGCTGATGATAATGATGTGATTATGTGGAACACCAGTTTCTTATCCAATTAGGCTTGCCAGGTGTCCAGGACATGTTTGGCATTGTCACCCCGGTGATAACCGGGATGTCAATTCCCAGCTGTTACCTCGGGGGACAAGGCTAGAGGGGACAACTGGGAATAATAGGTCGCGTCAATCCAGTCAAATGTGCACGTGTTTGGCCTGTCCGCCTTTTGTCAGGCTTTTTGTCAGAGTGGCTGTTCGTTCGACGATGGGCGGATGAGCGTCCGAGCGGACAAGAGAACAAACTGTTGGCGCGCGGCGCGTCTGGCATGTCACTTTACATCACGTATAAATACTTTTTTCAACAGCCCAGCTGTAAAAACATTATGTTAGTCAATAAAAAAATATGTCCGCCTTATAGGGCAAAATGTCCGGCCTTATACAGTGCGCAGTCCGGCCTTTGCATTTTATGGACACCTCTGTAACAACAGACATAGACTACTAAAATACAAGGTGCATTAGTTTCGTATCAAAAGGGTGCTACTTTTATCGATTAGTGTTGTAACCCCGCTCGGGGCATGCAAAAGGTTAGATTAAGGTGATGCTGGGGTCGAGGACCCAGACGTGTAGTCGGCACGACCCTTTGTTTGCAATGCTTGGATAATTTCATTTACTCAACTTTGGGTGGGAATGATATATATTTTGCTGAGAAGTTTTTCTAGTAGGTACATATTAAGGTACTTTCATACGATTAAGGTAAAATGTAATTACGATGGATTTTCGAAAATGTACACATTGCTTTGACCATTTACATTTTTTACACTTTTCCACTACTATCTTTGGTCTAGATCCTACCTTAAATCCTGCCGACTTGCATTCCCTCTCACCTGCGTTCCAATATAAGTAATTCGTACTTTAATCCACTTTTAAATAAATTATGACGCTCTTCATGATTTCACGCTTCATACGAACGGTGAGGTGTAATTCTCTTAAAATCTTATGAATGACATGAATTTTATTATGAAATTATTCTGAAAGTATTCCATATTCATGAGAATGACGGTGCCCGAACTTTAATGTTTATAAGTGGAAGGTTGACGGATGAGAAATGCCTATTGCTTTGCATGGTAAAATCAAAACACATTTCTGTTGTTATGT
The DNA here is from genome assembly GCA_031163375.1 of Conogethes punctiferalis. Taxonomy (NCBI): domain Eukaryota; kingdom Metazoa; phylum Arthropoda; class Insecta; order Lepidoptera; family Crambidae; genus Conogethes; species Conogethes punctiferalis. The sequence goes on along the minus strand of CM062081.1, from coordinate 19,077,328 downwards.
TTGTAGAATGTGATAGAGTACTTTGCCTACTTAGTAGGCTTTTGAACTGATTGTTTCAGAAATATAGACTTTGCAATAAGTTTGTTACTATGCTAAGATACGTCTATTTGGTAAGTTAGGTTTAGTATCCCTAGTACTACGAGTATAATAACTACACTGTACACTGGGTGCTTCCTAGACGATAATATCACATGGACATAATGAGCTGCTCGCCTGCACATTTAACAAATATTGTATTAATGTATGACATCAAAAGTATGATAATATTTTTGAAAAACCGACTTCAAAAAAAACACAAACGACCAAAACTAAAAAGCGATAAATAACGTAAGTAATTCTATCCTTAATACATAATTATTTAAATATTACAATTATCACTTATTTTTGAAGTCGGTGCCAGCCTCTAGGTACCTAACGAAGACTGTTGTTGTATGACGCGCGCGGCCGGCAAATCCACACGACAATATATATTTATTTGTTTATCTGGCACCGACTTCAAAAATAAGTGATAATTGTAATATTTAAATAATTATGTATTAAGGATAGAATTACTTACGTTATTTATCGCTTTTTAGTTTTGGTCGTTTGTGTTTTTTTTGAAGTCGGTTTAATTTTTTTTTTAAAATAATTTTATTTCTCTATTTTTAGTTGCGTTGATGTGCTGTGACCTTGAATAAAGGCTAATTAATGTCCTTAAGAGTTTTACTTGGGAATGAAAAGTTTTGCTTTAAGTCAAGTGAAGACTTTGCGATCTAGAATCAAGCATATCACTTACCAAATCACCTGCCCTATTAGCCCTGCATAAGTACATACTACTACCTAGTTTAATATCGACTAATGTCAGTACTGTCCCGTAACTCCTAACCGTTAAGGAGTTCTGTAGCTTCATCATCATCACCAGATGTTGACGCCCGAAAGCATATACCTGAGTAAAATATGATTACGTAACAAAAACACCATATGAGCATACAATTTTCGGTTGTTGCCCTCAATTTCTCCAGGATCCCATCATCAGATCCTGACTTGGTGATAATGGGACCACCTCGGAAGTGTCTTCTGTCGAACTGTCGAAAAATTTTTGAAATCCATCCATAATTGACGGAAATATCGGTGAACATACATAAAAAAAAAAAAAAAAATTATACATACAGACGAATTGAGAACCTCCTCCTTTTTTCGAAGTCGGTTAAAAAAAGGAAAACTGGTGAGTTTCTTGCGGCACTTCTTCTCATCAGGCCTCATCCATATCACGTCGATGATAGTCATGTTATGTAGGCTAATGATGATGATAATGAAATGTTGCAGTAACCGCTTAACATCATGCGGGCCGTAGGCTTGTTGTCCCTGAGTGGTATAAGAAAACCCTTTGAAATACTTTATTTTTTACAAACCCTTACTTTTGCAACAAAAACTTTTTCGCATCAGAGAAAAGTAACGAAAACTGGCCTAGCAATAGGTGTTTGTGATTTTTATTGAAGACCCGTGTTAGCTGAGGACTGTACCGCTAAAGGGATGCTCTACCTATCTCTGTTTACACAACCTGTGCCCTTTAAACTTGGGCTATATTTTAAATGTATGCAGATGGCTATGTCTTCGCAGCAATGTACCTCTGTTGCCGAATAGACAGGTGAGCACAGGAATCTATCAAGGATAGAACGGACTTGTGTGCGCTAAAAGCGTGACTAATTCTTGCACTATTGTTGTACGTCAGTTCGGCATCTCGTTAGTCAAAGAATATAATCAGAGTGATTTACCTACAATATGCGTACTGAATGAAAATGAAAAGTCTTTAATGAGTATCATTCTGTAGGTTTATTATTACCAAAGGCTGGAATATTTTTTTTTTTTTTTTTTATAGTAGCTCGACATAATGGCTTCCCCTCGGAGTCTTCTTTTAAGTGTTACACCTGTGTTAGAAGACTCCGAAGAAAATATGTACTTTCTATGAGTCAGAATGTGCAAATTATACGTTTCGATCGTAACATAAAGCTGTTTATAATGCTTGAAAAGAGTGTGAGAATTATTCTGATAAGTCTTACAGAAGACTTTAAAGTTAATATATTAATAGTATGACTATCTATACGAATTCCGAAAATGAAAAAGTAGAGTAGTGCATTCTATGCCAATGTGTTAAAGGATTAAAAATTATAACCTATGGAAATGAAAATTATTTGAGTTGGAGAGTTTTGCTTGTTTGTAAATGAGACGTGAAGGCAGTTATATCCTTGATACATTTCAATGCAGACGAGTTTTGATATAACGCCCATTCTGGCGTGATTAGGCGTTTAATTGCAAATGCTTCGCAGATTAATTGCGTCTGTGTCGGCTAGGAATGGCTTTATGTCGACTTGTGTAATGGCCTGTTCTGCGTACCATGGCAAATGTTTGATCAAAGTGTATGGCCTACAGCTGAAATTGTATTGATAATGAACTTTACTATGTTCACTTAAGAATGCATCACACATACCACAGCCATACACACCCATCATCGTCATCATCAGCCTATCGCAGTCCACTGCTGGACACCTCTCCAGTTGTTCGCCACTCTCGGCAAGCACCTAAAGGCTATACCCATAATCGCCACGTTGGGCAGGTGGGTTGGCGATCGCAGGGCGTAGCTTATCGCTTTGGTGCCGCTGTTGTCCGACATAGGCCTGTGGTATTTAGCTACGCCTTCAATCGTGATGGTTATAACGCCACCAGTCTGTTGCCAGAGACTCGTCTTTTTTTTTATAGTAGCTCGACATAATGGCTTCCCTTCGCCTGATGGAAAGCGAAAGAAAAGCCCAAGTCGCTGTGACAACTGGCAAGTAACTGGTCAGTTACCTGTTAGTTGCCACCGCCATGCCAGCCCAACCCTAACCCCCCACGAGCTCCGGGAACCCTACTCACCAGCAGAAACACGACCCGGAGGTCGTTTGGCTGCGGTATTGTATAGGGTGGAGGTCCTTCCCCGGACGGGCAGCTCAGCTCGATTCGCTATGCCCTACCTCTCTTGTCTGTTATTCATCAGGATGCACCACGGGCAGGTGAGGGTAGCTTGGTGCAAAAATATAATAGGTCGCTCCCTTGCATCTCTATACATCATATTCAGGTCTTAACAGGTCCATTGTAGGACATAGGCCTCCTCCAGACTTCCACAACTGCCGGTTACAGGTTTCTTCTTTCAGCTCCGCCCCGCAACAAAGTTAATACTCTCTTGCATTCAAATCCTAAGAACCTATTGTGTACATGAAGCTCAAAACCGGCTTATTGCGAAGGTTATTGGAGTAGGCTTATGCCCAGTAGTAAACATCTTCAGGCTGATGATGATGGCTACTGGGCATGCGCCCCACCAGTGGGGCAAAGTAGATAGCTTAAAAATTCTGTGTGTAATCTGACCTACTACTACGATTTAGTGGGGCACTGTACACAGATTTTTATTCATGAGTGTAACTAGGTAAAAAAATTTAAACAACTTATTCAATAAAATAACATGGGTATATAATTGCTAAATCATATCAAACATGATGACATATAAAATTACAGTTGGTTGAGCAAGTCTATTTGTGAAATATCAAATAAATAAACAAATAAATTGTAGTAACAGAACATTTTCATAATCGAAATATTTAATTAAACCCATCTGCCAACAAAATTTGTACGTTAAGCAAACAAATTACCGCTGACGCGGTGACCTCATTGACAGAAATGACGTCATCGCTAGGAATCTAGTACCTACCTAGAATACCTAGGCAACTATGTTAAAGGTCTACCTTTGATAGCCTCGAAGTGAATATTTTGCGATTTATATGGAACGCCTTTGTCCTGGAACGATGGTTCTCATCAACTCTCCCGGTTTTCAAGGCAAGAGTGAATCGGTATTTGAAAGGAGCTTCCATTCCAACGTAGGTTTAAATTATTAAAACCAAACTAAATAAATAACGTAACATCATTATCATCAGCCCACATCAGTCCACTGCTGGACATTGGCCTCTAAATAAATAACGTATAATAATTAATAATAGCTAATTTCGTAATGAACTGTTTTTAATCACCTGGCTTTGCTAGTCTAGCCATCATGTATTTTAAAAATAAAATTGGTTATCTTCGTTGTTCTGATGCTCATAATACAGGATTGCAGCAGTAATGTTGTTTAATATTTTATTTATTGGTCGTAGCAAACTCTGAACGGATACTCAGAACGCAACCGACGCATAGCTCGGTTGATGATGAATCATACCATGGCTTCATATAATATATTGCGTTAAATTATACTGACTAAACGGTTGGAAGTGCCACTGACAGCTCTCGAGTTAACCTTATTAATGCGTTTCACATGGCAGAGCTTTTGTACGGGAGTGTTCATATCGCGTATAACTCACGGAGGTTGGGTACGTTTCATTTAACCTAAAATGGGTAAAATTGAATGTAATGTTTGAGGTGTTAAAAATGCTCAACTTTGGCGGAAGGAATGCCATCTGGAGGACTGAGGGCTTTTGCGGGTTATAATTTAGGGAGACATTTTTGGTGTGGTTTATCTTGACTTTGAGTTATTGCCGGCGCAAAAGGAGGTATAATGTTTGCGGGGGATTTTACCATTGGTAATTTTTTTTTTATATATATAGTAGCTCGACATAATGGCTTCCCTACGCCTGATGGAAAGCGAAAGAGAAGCCCAAGTTGCTGTGACAACGAGCAAGTAACTGGTCAGTTACCTGTCAGATGCCACAGCCATGCCGGCCCAACCCTAACCCCCCACGAGCTCCGGAAACCCTACTCACCGGCAGAAACACGACTCGGAGGTCATTTGGCCGCGGTATTCTATATGGTGGAGGTCCTTCCCCGGACGGGCGGCTCAATTCAAGCGAAGATTCGCTATGCCCTACCTCTTTTAAAAATTGTCTTTGGTAAGTTAGCAGTTACATCAAATTGTGATTTTTTTTTTGGAATTTTTTAATTGTTAGTAGGTTTAAATGTTAGCTTGTACATTATATATTACATTCGTTATGACCAAGTTTTTTTTACTTCTTCCAATGTAACAATAATAAGACTCTTCTGATCTAATTTTACCTTACCTACAGCTACTATTAGGTAATTTTTTTTCGCGAATTCCCTACCGTATAAAGGCGGTTAGGGGTTTAAGCCGTGCTAAGGGTTCGGGAACCCCACTTTGAGAAACCCTGCCATAAAACAGTTGCAAAACCCACGGCATAAAATACTTACCGTGCACTTAGGATCAAATCATCACAATCGATTTGTAAAGTAGCAAACTAAATACGTATCTACCTGATTAAGCAATAGTTACAGAGTCCAAAAGCATGTCCGCATTTAGTAGTAGCAAATCAGTGAGTAGAAAATTTTGGACAAAGTCCACACACGCAAATATTCAACACTCACGCCACGATTGTACCAGTAAACCCAAACTGCTATCTGTGAAACCAAAAGCGCGTGTCACAGTACCCCGAACAATTAGCTATACAAAATCACTAGACGATAAAGCGGATATCTACATATACATCTACGACTAGCATGACATCTAAGGAGTGAACTTCCGACCCCGGTCGTGTCCCCCAGAGCATACAATCTGCTTCTATTCAAACCAGCACTGAATAGACAGTTTCAACAAACGCGTCTGGTCCCAAATAATTTACTACGGAGCTGGATGACGTCAAATTTAACCCTTTTTACCTGGCAGCGTTTTAACGCGACGTCTCGAGTGTGAACAACCACAAGTTTGTTAAAATTACACAGTTAAATCTCCGAGTGCACGCTAAGTTCTCAAAGGTTCAACCGCAAATGTAACAACAACTGTGGGGTAATTTCAGTGTGTTTTTGAATAATAAACAATGGAACATGATCTTGTTTGTGCAAAGTTCACGAGATTATGTGAGCCGCTGTTGTTTTGACTTACAGAAGACTTATATTTATTTGTGTGACGAGCACTTTTCATAGGATTGCTTACTTATTCTGCACAATGAAACTCTGGATTATCATTTAGACAGTACCTAATATAGAGAAAACATATAGTATATGTTTTCATAGCTCGTGGGGTGAGTGCATTATCAATTTTAGGGTGGGCAACGCGCGTGCTGTATAGCGGTATACCCTTGGTGTTGGCTATAGGAACCTCTTAACAACGGGCCGTAGGCTGTTTTGCCACCTATGTGCATGCAACATAGAAAAGTGTTTGAAAAATACTCATAGTCCTTTTGACATTTACATATTCCGTGCGGGACTTAAAATATCATTTCCATTTCTATTAATCTAGCGGTTTTGATTGTTATGTGGACTAGGTTTTGGGAACACACAGGCCACAAGAATTGGCCAATCTCAGATTAAAACAAGGCATTAATTCTATTCCACACGTGGGTTGAGTATAATTATATCTCACGTAAATATACCTACCTACATACATGTAATATGTTAACATAATGACTCACCGGCTATCAACGACCCGATCTCAGGGAATACGGCTGAAACTTAAAAGTTTCGCCCACCCTCGCAAGAAGAAAACGTGTGGGAATTTAAATTTATGATGAAAAATGATTAAGAGGCGTCATTAGGTAGATAGAGCTTGCATAAATGCAAGTGATAATAATAATGTCTTAGCTATTTTTGTGTCCGTGTGGTTTTCGGGTTAATAATAACACCACCCCGTTTCATCCCGTGGGTATCGTAAAAGAGTAATAATAGAATACTAATATACAAAAATTCTATTCTAATAGAATATGTGTAATGTCCCTGCCCACTTGCTGCCCACTGGCGACACAGCCCTCCCATTTCGGAAGATGTGAGTCCCACACACCATGTCACCTCCCCCCGGAGGTGGCATGACGGTGCCTAATGCATTCCCCTCTAAAAAAAGGCCTTGGTTAAGCTGCACATGACGTGCATTTGAAGTCCACACAATAATTTCTTTAGATACACAAACGTTCAGAACTATTCATAAGTTGTATTAAATAGTGTAACATGAGACAGTGATCCCGCAGAAGGAGGCGGCGGAAAGAGAGCGTGAGGCTGCGGTAGACGCGCCCGCTCTACGCCGCCCCCGGCCCGGGCGTCGGAGGGCATACAACGCATCGTATGCCCTCTGAGCCTCTCCTTCGTGCCCCGAGTGGTGAGTGCGGGGGCGCGATCCACTCATAGGGGCGTAACGGTGTGGTGGGTGCAGCCACACCGTTGCACGAGGTCCGCCCGGGGAGCACTCTATTGCTCCCCGGATCCGGGGGCAGGGGTATTTGCCCTCCCCGGACCAGGAGTGCCGGCCGCTTATCATCTGCGGCTGGCCAGGGCAGGCAGGGATATGGCCGTATGCTTCGGTGCTACCCGTGTCCCTGCAACTTTGCTGCCCACTGGCGACACAGGGGGGTTTAGTGGGTATGCCCTCCCTTTTGGGAGGTGTGAGTCCCACACACCATGCTGCCTCCCCCCGGAGACAGCATGAAGGTGCCCAATGCATTCCCCTCTTAAAAAAAAAAATAGTATAACATAGTATGTCGATCTATTTAAATTTAAAACAAACATCCATCAGATTTTGTGCATGATTTTGGTTGGATTATAAAACAGCTTTTATGAATATAAATAAGATTATCGCAAAAGTTTCAGCCGCCCGCACGACCGCAAACGATGCGCATTGTAATATTAACTGCGGATGTGGTCAACGAAATCGTCCAATATTTTAATGTATAACTTTAAACGCTTTGTAGACTAATTAAAAATGTTTGGGTTGTTTGAGCTGGGTCATCGTCAGCCTATCACAGTCCACTGCTGGACATAGGCCTTTTCACTTGTTCGCTACTTTGGGCAAACACCTGGAGGGTCTAGCCATAATCTCCACCCTAGGCAGGCAGGTCCGCAGGTCGTAGCTTCTCGGTCCAGTGACGCAGCTCCCGTTAGCGGCCTGTGGTATTTAGCTACGCCTTCAATCGTGATGGTTAAACCGCCACCAGTCGGTTGTGAGCGCCTTGTTTTTTATTCGGCTGGATGCGCCACGGGCAGGTGAGAGTGGCTTGGAGCGATCTCTCTTGCATCCCCGGCCGCCATTCTGGGCTAGCTTTAAATTACGGGTAAGGTTTGAGTAGCAAAACGACCAAGAACGAAACTTTTTAGAAAAATCTCGATTTATTTGATAAAGTTATAAACGGCCAAGCACAAATGAAATTACTCTACCGCTGGATTCGGAAGGAAGGGAAACGGAATTCCGCTTCTACCGGGAAAAACCGGTAACAACTCGTTCCTGTAGAGCATTTAGGTATTTCTTAGTCTATAGCCTACTCTATATCGCAGGATCGTTTGGCGGATACTAACTTTCATGATAGGTACATACTATGAAAACTGACAGCAATATGCGAAGTAAGGCCGAACGCCATTCAACTTTTATATGAATACCTAGGTTAAAACATTTGGTTCAAACACTAACACAGTTTAAAATTAAATACAAAGACTTTAACGCTAAAAAAGTATGTCTGATTAGATAGTTCAGTAAGTAATCTTCTACTTTAAAAAACCTTATCATAACTTCTAAAGATTTCATAACAACTTTTAACATAAATGATACTTATATTTATTTATTTATTAGGACAACCAATAAGATCACCTGTATTATTAAAGCAACCAGAGACAACACGAACATAAAATTAGATTTAGTATAAACAATAAATAAATAATAATACCAGCACCTTGCTGAGAAATCTTAAAAGAACAAAAATAATAATAATAAATAACTCAACACATGCCACGCTAGGCCACACAGCGCCATCTAGCCCCAAACTAAGCCGAAGCTTGTACTATGGGTACTAGACAACTGATAAACTTACTTAGATACATTTTTTTTTGTAAATAAATACATATTATACATAGAAAACACCCAGACCAATACAAACAGACATGTTCATGCACACAAATGTTTGTAATGTGGGTCGAACCCACGACCCTTGGCTCAGAAGGCAGAGGTCACTACCAATTGAGCCACCGAGCCAGTCAATCAAATGTAGCATAGAAGCCTCCGAAGATTTTATGATGACAGCCTCGTGAAGCTCTATGTCTGACCTTAGTCTGGCAATAGTCAATCATCCGTTAGCTTTGATAGCACTCAAATTAGTTATAGATAAGACTTTATCAACAAAGTCAGCAAAAACAAATTATCTGAAATCCCGTTGAAATTTAATCTTGTAACGTCAGCAATGCTAGCTGCGTCCAGATAGCTTTGAGGCAGATTTTTTTTTTCTCGGAAAATCGTCTCTGATGAAAACATTTCAATTATGTCTACTACATGTATATTCAACTCATATTTGAAACCGAAAACTTACTTTCACAATAAGAGATTCAAATATTTAATGGAAATATACGAGTCTGGAACTGGGCACCGATGCGTTTCTTCATAGAACTGCCAGCCGAAAAAACACTTCGTATATCGCCGCTTCGCCAACAGAACATTTCACCGGCGTACGATTCGTCGATAGCACAGGTTGTCATTAGACCTTTCGCCTACGAACGATTCACTAACTGATACTTCGTCAATTAATTAACTAAGGTCCTATATTAGAAAACTCAGAACTGAGACCAATTATAAAAGTAATTTCCTTAATAGACGCTCCCGAAAATCGCACCCGAAACCTTCAGATCCTTTACCTAGGCTTTAGGCGTAACGCTATAATAATAATTGCACCACAGAAGCAGTCAATATAATATATTTGCCAAATAGATGACTTTTATCGATTATTATATTCCCACCATGACAGCGAGTTGTTGATAGCTTCCATCAGTATTGTTCGCTATTGACAGATCCATTCCACTTATCCCAACTCTCCCTAGAGAATTTTCTCATAGTAAATTGATTCTCAAGTAACAGAGAAATACTCCAGGGCTGCCGTGCCTACGTCATTTAAAGTGGGCACCATTATTTGTTGTAATAAAGATAAATAAAGTTGTAGATAAAATAATTATTAATAGGTACTACATTATTTCACGACATGATATACGTTCATCATCATCATCAGCACGTATCAGTGCACTGCTGGACATAGGTCTCTCCCAATGTTCGCCACTTTGATCGATCCTGGCAACCAACATGCCAGGCGTCCTGCGCAAATTGTCACTCCACCAGGCCTGAGGGCGTCCTACATTAAGTTTGCCGTGACGCGGTCCCCATTCCAGAATTCATTTACCCCAATGGTTATCGGTTCTGCGTCCAGCCCACTTCCACTTCAGCTTACAAATCCAGTGAGCTATGTCGGTGACTTTGGTTCTCTGCCGGATCACCTCATTTCGCATCCGATCCCACAGAGAGACGCCGAGCACTGTCCACTCCATAGCTCCTAGACCTTTAACTTGTGTACCTACTAGCCGTACTGTTAGTATCTGTCGTGGTGGACATATTTTTAGGACCCACAGCACACCATTTTTGGGGCACTTTAAGGAAGGGACCGGAGGTTTTAGTGGGTATTTCCCGCCTCATTTCCACCATTCCGAGGCGGCGATGAGTCCCATCCACATAACCCGCTGCTCCCCCGAGAGACGCGGTAAGCGTAAATGCATTCTCTCCGGTTAAAAAAGCGGTATACTATAGTCATACATTCGCTGCTGTACACACGATCGCTTCTAAGTTCACTGTGCGGTCGCGGGTTTGAGTAGTCGGTCTCAACTGCATAAGTCTGTGTACGACCGCTCTTACAGTTACAGGCCACGCAGCAGTGGCAACCACGGAGCAATTCGTGGTGGCAACTGACGAGTGATTGATTTGATTACTTGTCCGTAGGACAATGCGGACCGAAGTGACTTGAGCATCTCTTTCGCTTTCCTTAACCGATTCGTTGCGGATGACGCCCGTGGGGCGTCATGAAATTCTTTTGTGTATGGCGGGTGACGCTTAAGAGGCGTCTTTTTTCAATTTGTTAAAACTCTGTGTAAATGTCGTTTTTAAGGGTTACTGCTAAACAAGACTACAATTATTATTTTCTGTAGTTTATCCCTGTAGTGTATTCGTTTCAGGATATAGAATGAATTTCAAAACTTCGGAGGTTGACAACCTTCGATTGACAGATACGAATTAGTTCTCGAATTTCAAAAAAATTGTTTGCCGCCACGGGCAAAAGTCTCCAAAAAGTACCGTCGCAATAAATCGGTTAAGCGAGTTCATCTCGCCTCTGTTCTATACTAGTAAAAAAAAATTACACAAATTAAAAAAACAACAACCTAAATGGGATGAAGAGACACAGCTATGCAAAGATAAGGCATGCTAGTCGATAAATCATGCGACGTACCTACCCACTCCTGACAGTTGGGAAGTTCTTTTAGCTCCCAAACCAGTTCGGATCACAAGGAAAATTATATTCAGCTACCTTCAGTACTCGTGACAGGAAGTAACAGGCTCGTTTTATATTCGCAAGGCGTCTGAGACAACGTAAAATATCACATTCCCGAATGTGAGACTGACTGTAACAAATGTGTGTTTTAGCTCGTGATAAATGACAATAATAATGCCTAGGCTGACTTTGTTAGATTGGTCGGATAAATGGTGGTTACTATACACTCGGGAAATCGTTGATGAATCTTAGGAAAAAGGTTGCAATCCGTCATACATTTTTATTTCTCATCATTAGAATGGAAACTTGTCTTGGTTAAATTAAATTAAATTTGTCCGGTTCCCCTTTCTGAGGGTTACGAAGGTCAGATGGCAGTCGCTTCAATGTAATAACCAGACTCGCTAAATCATGGTCAAAGCGGACCCTGGGCCTAGAGGCACAAACCGGGACAACGCTAAGAGGATGATGATCAGAATGGAAACATCCACTGGCCTGCCCATAGCCTTATAAAACTAGCTGTGCCCGCGACATCGCCTGCGTGGAATAGAACCCTTTGGGGTAGAACTGATCAAAATCCTTTCTTAGCAGAGGCCTACGTCATAACATTTACCCGCATGCCAATTTTCAGCCCGATCCGTCCAGTGATTTGGGCTGTGCGTTGTTAGATCACTATGTCAGTCAGCCACCTTTGAGTTATATATTTAGATACATACATACACGCCTTTCTCCCAGAGGGAGAAGATGAGGAGATATTTAGATGGAAGATGATATTACAATCTGTCTTGCTATTGTATACTTACGAACATACAGACAGACAGACAAAAATTTTACTGATTGCATTTTTGGCATCAGTATCGATCACTAAATATGTAGTTAGTTTGAAAATATATTTAATGTACAGAATTGTATGTGTGTTACCTTACACTAAACCACGCAGGGGTCACCACCCTTGAGCCAAACATTCATTCACCCATTAGTTCCTAAGATTAACGTAAGCAACTTACCTTGTACTTACATAACTGTGTGTGACGTCCGATACTTATTAATGTCTACATCCTTAGCGTGAGCCCTCGTCACACATCGGCACAGACGCCGGTAAACATCAGCGTAATCCAAACAAACGGGTGTGCCATTGATATTAATGGCATGGACCAAAACATTGTCCCGAATTTTCCTACCGCGACGCCGGCTGAATAATTCCTGCCCGTTTGTCTTGAATACACGTATCTTTTACAAGGTAAATGCGAGAGAATGTGGAATGTCGTTGCTTATTCAGCAGGATGTGGACGATATTATGATTAAAAATGTTATGTGAATTTATTTAATTGCATTTTTTAAATAAGAGTTTCAAAATTGCTTCCACAAGCCAACAAAAAGCGAGTGAGAAGTTAAAGTGACTGTGACGACTTATGTGACCATGAGAGGTTAAAACAATATATCTACTTTTATTACAGAGAACATGTATGTTATTGGTGTGGTTTCCGGAATTATAACATAAGACCATCCCATCTGCGTCACCGGAGCTCTCGCTTATGGCTCTACGCCCTGCGATCGCCAACCTGGCTGCCCAGTGTGGCGATTATGGGTATATCCTCCATATGTTTACCACTTAGGGCAAAAAACTAGAGTTATGTCCAGGGACCAATGAGGTGAAAGAAAGGAGCCTGCCCGCGGCGCACCCTAGAAACATTTAGACCCGTTTACGCAGGGTCTAGGCTGGCCAATCCTGTCAACACAATGGCTGATGATGATGATGACAGAGAACATTACTTTTGAATTGTTGTTTTGTAACACGCAAAAACGCTTACTTCGCTGTACTTGATAAATTTTCCAGTTTGTATTACAAGCGTAACTCATAATATTCTATTGCAACAAAAATAATTTCCTTCTATCATTTTTCACGGGGCTTATTTGAATTAATGATTCATTTCCTCTCAACGATTTGAAACGACGGAGTCTGATTACTCCGGGATTTCTGTGTACTTATTTCAATGTTTGCAAAAATAAATATCTGTGTTAGCTAAGGGAAGAAATTAGCAATCGGGAAAATGATTCCTTATTTTTAAAACTCCCTTGTTTGCTGTTCTTGGCCTATCCTAAAAAAATAGAATAAGTATTAAGAGTAACTTTTTCTCAATCTACGAGCAAATTTACGTATTTCGAATGATTCTTTAATATAATCGGAAAGGTTTGTTTAATATATAGGTTACCGGAAAGCATTGGACGTGGTTGACTAGCAGAGTGTGGATGTGGCCTGAAAGGATGATAAATCAGATATTTTCTTTTAGAACACACTGTCTATGTGACTGGTTACCGGCGACTTAAAGAGGTAGGGCTTAGAAATCTTCGCTCAAATTTAGCCGTTCGGGGAAGGACCTCCTAAATGAACCTTATAAAATGAACTCGTGGGAGTTTGGGTTTGGTCCGGCATAGCAGTGGCAACTGGCAGGTTACTTGCCCAGCGTCACAGCGACTTGGGTTTCTCTTTTGCTCTCCATCATGCGTAGGGAAGCTGTCGAGCTACAATAAAAAAATACTTCTCCAATGACCGCAACATTCCTACTAAGGCAGCCAGGCCAAGAAGACTGAGCGACTACGTACGTAGAAACCTATTTAACCGCTGATAGTGCATATTAAGGCTTAGGCACAAAAAATACGAATTAGCCACAAGCTACTGCTTCAATTACGTTACTCGACTCCACTTTACATTGGATGTAGATAGATATAGTAAACAAATCCACCCCGAATTTACATGGAAACGTGCTCCCATTAAAAGCAAATAAGATACTCAAATTTCCCCTGATTCCTTAAAGGCGAATTTGCGTAACTTTTGCATTTAAATGCTCCCAATGTTGGCAGAGACGGCGCACTACACACGACGCGACAATACGGGAACGCCACAAATGAACTCGGGTCACGTATGCGAAACAATAAAGAAACATTCGCACGGACGACTCGGAATATTTGTATTATATGAGCGGATTTATTTAGATTAGTGTCTTGTAGTGACGTGACGGAACTTTATACTCGTAGGTATTTGGTTCATTGGGTATATTTGACTTCTATCTGATATGGTATAAATAAATAAAATAAATATCAGACAACATCATATACATTGCTCCGACCCCAAAGTAAGTAGCTTAAGCACTTGTATTATGGGTATCAGAATAACGAAGGTACCACATATATATACATATACTTAAGTAGGTGCTAATATAAACACCCAGAGACGGAATAAACACACCGTTCATCACACGAATGTTTGTCTAGGGTGGGGATCGAACCCACGACCCTTGGTTCAGAAGGCAGGAGTCACTACCAATGTAGGTAGGCGTTCAGGTTACAAATCTGGTGGTTAGGACAGTTGCCTTCCATACAGAGGGCGGTTTAAGCCTGGAAGCTAGCAACATTTTCAAATTTGAAATTCATTCATATTTACATACAATTCGAGGCTCTTTTTAAATGTCATATTATGTAGTTATTTGTTAAGCTCCGTTTTTCTATTTAACCCTTATTGTCCTACTTCTTAAAGACCTCCCCTAAGGCCGCAAACTGGACGGCCGCGGGAGCGGGGGCGGGCGTGACCGTGGTTCATCGATATCGGTGCGATTAGATATTTATGCATATTCTTCTTCTTATTCGGGCACTCTTGGCAGAGTGGTCGTGGCTACAGATGGGCAGAGCTGCGGCTCAGCGTTACTGGTCACTGTCATGGATGCGGCACGTTTTGCTATAAGTCTCCATCTCTGCCGGTTTTCTGCATACGTACACACTGCACGGTACTCGATCCGGTAGTTGCCTTGATAAGGTCGGTCCAACGGGTTGGGGATCGAACACGACTTCTTGCTCCCTCCATTCGACCCTGCACCACCAGTTCGAGTCGAGCCTTCATTCCTCGAGATGTGTCCAAGGAACTTCAAATGCATAAGTTTGTATTAACCGTTCTTTTAGGCCATTGCCTGCCTCGCAGCCCGAGCCAGGCATTTGTGGTTTCACCCCCCAAGCCATGGCTCACCTTACATCCTGCCCGGCATGCCCTTTCTCCTGCACACGCAGCGAGCTTATGTTGGTCACAGGAGATGCGGTTCGTGTGGCTGAACACTGGTCAGACATTATTTAGATTGCCATCGACACCCTAAGAAGAAGAGCCCGAGCCGCAGTCGCCCCCGCTCCCGCTCCCTCGGCCGTCCAGTTTGCGGCCTAAGTCTCTCCAGCGCCCGATTGTCAAATTTCTTTAACATCTAAAAAATACTCACACCCTAGTTACTAAGATTTAATAAGTAGGTAGTTAATTACAGTTAATGTAACTATATATGAACACTAATGTTTTTATTATCTGAGTCTACGTAGGCAGTCATTGACGGCTCATCAACTCTTTTAGTAACTAGATATAACTTTGAGTTTCCAACTCGAATACGCGCACAATTATCTGAGTTTGAGTAATTACCAAAGAATAATTATCCTTTCCCTTTAATGGGGGAGAGTGGGGGTAACGCCCACACACGAGTTAAGACACATGTTTCGCATTATCGAGTAGCTGAATATATACTCGTACATTCTTAGAGGAATTATGGACTTTACCTTTGAGCGCCGGAGCTTATATCAAAGCTTTGTAACTATGTATATCAAATGAACACTGGTTAAGTTTGAATTAATAGTTTAAAGATACCAGCATTACCTACTAGATACCTACCTAATATTCTAGTAGATATAATGTCATGTATTCATAATGGATAAGGTTTCACAGACTGATAAAAGTTAAAACGGCTGATTAAAAAAGTCAAGATGTCTTCGCTAGGACAATACTAAATAACTTCTTGCCTTATCTGTTTTGCATTTACCAGTCTATTAAATATCTGGCGATTCAAAATCCGAACGTGAGTCTATATAATTTGATCTTTAGCCCACCGTGCATCGATGCAGTATCCCTGTTTCTTAGAGTCATTTGCTGGTTATGTTCCTTTATTTTCTTAAGCGAAGAAAGTAAAAAAGTAAACAAGTTTATTTGGCGAAAAGCAAGGAAAGAATTCGCATTATGAATGTCAGTTAAATATCACTACATAATATAAAACAAAGTCGCTTTTTTTCTGTCTGTCCGAATTTATGTTAAATCTTTAAAACTACGCAATAGATTTTGATGCGTTTTTTTTAATACAGAGAGATTCAAGAGGATGTATTATACATATAAACCTTCCTCTTGAACCGAAGCGAAAGCAGGTCACTAGTTAGGTACTTTTATAAAAATACATCAAGCTGTAACAGTTTTTTTTTAATAATTCGTCAGTATTCTAAAGAGTTAGGTATTAGAATCAAACGTTTCAAAAACCTCAGCCGGTACTTTGAAGCAAGCATCGATTTCACTAAAATCACTGGCTTAAAACAAAGTTAACCCTAGATTACGATAAGTGGAACTAGAATGTAAGGTGAGACCCTGAGGAGGCGGACTTAGTGACGGTGACAAGAAATTAGGTCAGACTTAAAGTCGGGAGCGAGTTAATACGATGGCACCCGCGGGACCGGCGTCGTCAGCAGGATAAGCGATCAGGGTTGTAGTTACGGAAAGAAGTTGCCGTGAATTACGCGTATCACGGAACTTTTCTGTTTGTATTGGTAAAGGTGTTTGCTGTATAATAAATTACCCAAAACATGCCACGCTGGGCCACACATCGCCATCTAGCCTTAAAATAAGCCGAATCTTGCACGTAATATTTATAAAGTGCCTAAATCTGTCAAAATAGCACAATTGGAAATTGAGTCTATACTTTAGACATTTTAGTCCTAAGACTGCTATATACCTCTAATGTTAAACAAAACAATACAGTGTTATGGTGTAATTACACATACATTAGTAATAGTGTACAAATATTAGTAGTCATTAAGAGCAATTTAACTGCTCTTTTGTACCGTTTTGTTTACAACTACATAATAAAATTCTGATTGTGACATTTTTATTAATGTTGCTTGTTCGAAGATGTCCACGATTTAGTACTACAAAAGATATTTAACGTGAGTAAATAAAGCAGTGACTGGTTTTATGCCGAGTGGTTATGACCTCTTCATAATTCAACCTTGTTACGATTTTTATCAACAATTTTTATTACTTATGGATGTCCTGTTTCAGTTAGATAAACTGTCCTTATTTAGTTACATCATGAACACAGTTACCTACATAGTTCGGTACTTATTCCATTGTTCGGTGGCAGGCATTTCTTATTGGCTGTTTTTGCCATGCAGTGAGATCGCAAAGCCATGCAAGACTAGCTAGTGACCGCATTCTGCTCAATGCGGGTCAGTTTAAATGACGTTCAAACGTTTGACGTGGTTTCACGTTTTAATGGATTCATTGACATGAGATGCGCTATTGAAATCTCAAATCAGTAGATTTCTGTCGGCTCGATATTTAATCCGATCGCCAACCTGTCTGCCCACCGTGGCGATTATTGGTATATCCTCCAGATGTTTGCCCTAAGTGGCGAACAACTGGAGAGGCCTGTGTCCAGCAGTGGACTGCAATAGGCTGATGATGATGACTACAAATAGGTAATACTACATAGCTGATTAGCATTACAGCCAGTTTACGATCATGAACAAAATTGCATAGCTAGTAAGGGATAAGGGGAATCCCTTATTCCATTGTTCGGTGGCAGGCATTTCTTATTGGCTGTTTTTGCCATGCAGTGAGATCGCAAAGCCATGCAATACTAGCTAGTGACCGCATTCTGATCAATGCGGGTCAGTTTAATCGACGTTCACACGTTTGCCGCGGATCCACTTTTCAGGGGCCGTTTTTAACCGACATGAAAAAAAGAAGGATGTTCTCAATTAGACTGTTATTTTTTTATTTTACGATGTTACCAGACACGTGTGACCAAGAATTATGAACCGATTTGGATAATTCTTTTTTGTTTGAACGGGTGTAAGTACTTCCTAGTTGATCCAATTGTTATCATTTTGAAATCGCTCTTTTGTATACAGGTGTTGTTTTATTAACGGAGCCACTGATACGACATACACTATCTAATTGTAAAATCAGATGATTTCTATCTATCTTTTTAGATTCGAATCAACACACAATAATCATGATGATTTTAAATAAAAAAATACACAGCGTATGAACAGGGCATAATATCCACCACAATCCAGGCTCTCAACTTAACCGACCGTAGCAGGAACAGTTAACGCATAACTTAACGACCTATTAAGCATCTCGGCCATTACAATAGATAGCTTACAGTAGTGGCTTCGAATGGTCGCTCTGTTTATGTAATAAAATGGTTGTATGAACGCTGTGTAAAGTGGAGAAGAATCATTTTGTTTTATGTGTTTTGTATTTTATTTACTGTATTGTTAGAACTGCATTTGCTACTGAATTTGTCAAGCACACTGTATTTTGGCCTGATTTCTCTCCGGTCTTCTCGAATTACACTATACGTTCTCCAATATGTCTTCATCATCATCAGCCTATTGCAGTCCACTGCTGGACATATACCTCTCTAGTTGTTCGCCACTTAGGGCAAATATCTGGAGGATATACCCATGATCGCCACGCCGGGCAGGCGGGCTGGCGATCGCAGGGCGTAGCTTTTCGCTCCGGCGACGCTGCTGCCTGTCATCGATGTGTGGGCTATGCCCTCCAATATGTACTTGACAAGAAAAGTAAGTCTTCATCTTATAGTAAGGTAGTAAGCTGCTTAATTTAGCTTGGCTGGTCTTACCGAGATTGACCTCTATGGACCAAATTCAGTTGCACAGTATTATTATTTCATTTAAAGTTAACACGTTTGCAAAAGGTTCTTTTGCAAGAAAAGTAGTTCGAACAGCAAGATCTTAGCGCAAACAACCTTGATAACTTTGTTTATGCTGGCCTCAGCTTCACAAAATTCAAACTGAAATACCCGCCGCTATACGAGTATAGCACCTCCCGATTCGTAAAGTTTTATTTTATCGGGCTCCTAGATTTCGGATACGCAAACAAACAAAATTACACTGAACGCTTGTTATCGACTTTCGGCTTAATTAAATTTTAGGGTCAGTCAGAGTTGTTATTAGTTGCAATTTGAAAAGTAATCTGGACTTAAAATATATTGTATTGTCATTTAAGATGTGTTTTGAGTAATGTGACGACGTCGAGACGTTAAATAAAACATTAATAAGACGTTTAAATGGTGCAAGTTCTAAGACTCGCACAGCGCTATGGAACTCATTGCAGGGCTACTTGTTCTCCAAAAGATACCATCTTCCGATCTTATTTATGACAAACTGATATTATGCCGATATCGTCGAAATCGATAAGCAAGCAGCTAAGACATTTCAGACATATTTAGAACATAGAAAGTTATGTAAGCTGTTCTCCCGATTAAATTAGAACAGTCCAGAGTTACGAATTATTTATAAAAGTCCCTAGAAATACACAGCATTTCCTTATTTATACAAATGGAACATTCATTTTCCTTAAGAAATCCCGGGACCTCCTGTAATATTAATGGAGTTTAAATATTAACGTTCATGGGTTTCCGAGGCATCAGCTCATCGAGAGCTGTCGTTAACGGATCCCTGCCATTAATAGGGCCATCCTTAACTTCGGGAAGCAAACGGTAAAAGTTTCGTGCGTGTAATGTGGCAATAATATTTCAGTTCGTAGGACACATATTTACACACTTTACAATATTTGGAAAAGTCTTATTTTAAATGAAACATGTATTTAATCAACTAAGAATCTCTCATGTGACAGAAAAACATAGCTTTTATCGCAGTTACTTAGGTTAAATAAAGGGGTGACGCTTAGGTATAAGAATTTTTCGGCATTCAAAAAACTAAAATTCAGATCAATTTAATGCTTTATAATGTTGATATCATTTTGAAATTTTCGATGTTTAGATATTTTCAGCTGTAAGATTAGATCTATTTAAATACCATATGTGCTCACATAGCTGCTCTGATGCTGACTGTATAGTCATTTGTATACAGCTGTACATAGAATAAAATTTCACGTTAGCAAAAAGTTTCAAAGATATTGTCTAAAGCATTTTCTTTTCCAAACACAGCGGTCGTATCACTGATTCAGACTTGATTCATTAATCACGGAAAAGCAATTAAAACGAGATATGCGCGAGTTATCATTAATTGTGCACCCGTCACAAATGACAGCTGAAAAATCCCAATGCAAATTGATTAATGAACCTCTATCCTACAATGCACAGACGACGTGGTCACCACAATACCGCCTGACACATTAGATTACAGTCGAGCGAACTGAACTGGATTTATGGGGTCACTACACATTGGTAGCCAATCTAACACTGCCTCAACAAATGGTTCTTTTTGTTCTCACACCATGTATACAACTATTATATGAACTGATAACTAGCGGAGCTTTTAATTTACTTGAAGTTCTATCGAGTAGTAAGCCAGTAGACTTACTTGAAATTCTATTGAGTAGAGATTGAACTGTCAATAAAAATGTATCTAAGTAAGTTTATCAGTTGTCTAGTACCCATAGTACAAGATTCGGCTTAGTTTGGGGCTAGATGGCGCTGTGTGGCCCAGCATGGCATGTCTTGGGTTATTTATTTATTTTTTTGGCTTCTATTTCGGTTCCATCATCATAATTTTATCAGTAGGGAGGGAGGCCAGAGCACAGCAGTGGCCATTCGCAGGCTGATGATGATAAATCCGAAAATCATCTACTTTATTTGTAAATTATTAAAAAAAAACTTTGATAAAATTTCATTCATAATTGGAACTCAACCTCACTATCACAAACCGTATGAAAACTTGCGGCAGCCATCTCAAATTTCACTCCTTTGTCTTTCATATTAATAAGCTCACATTCCACTATTATAGATATACTTACCACACGACACCCGTATATGTAACTGGTAACACGCATTATTGCACAGAGTGCGGGAACAGGAAAATTGTGTAGGGACTAAAATATACGCGCTCCCCTCTGTTTTACGTCCTCGTATAAATAGATGCACAGTGACGGGTGATAAATTCCTGGACTGAGAGGCTAAAGGCTTTTGTTTGATGCGTGTATTTGTAGTAGCGTATATATTTTAGGAATTTAAAAACATGTTTCCGATTGTAATGACGGTTTTAGCGAAATAGCTAGAGCGTTAAGCTTAAAGCATACGATTGATCCAAGTCGGGCCAATATCGGACTTTTCTAAATTGTCTCGGGTATGAATGTTCTGGGAGACGTCCCCAATCTTATGATAGGTACTCAAAGTAGAAGAGACATCCTAAGTCTGAGACCCCTTGGGTCGATGTGAATTTTCTATCGAGCTTCGCTTGTTTATTGTTCAAATGTATGCTTCTTTCTGCAAATAAGTAATAGCTTATAAATAATCAAGTCTAATCGTTATTCGAAATCATTATTGCCCAAGGTTAGCCGACTGCGTATCGTATGTAGGCGAAGGCTTAGATACTTGACTTTTTTTCTTTGCAAATGTAA
This sequence comes from Conogethes punctiferalis, assembly GCA_031163375.1. NCBI lineage: Eukaryota > Metazoa > Arthropoda > Insecta > Lepidoptera > Crambidae > Conogethes > Conogethes punctiferalis. The sequence continues at coordinate 19,055,587 of CM062081.1, read as the reverse complement.
AAAGCTTTTAAGCAACAACCTATCGAAGGGTTAAAATTTTCACTCTTACTCCGTTTTTAAGGATTAGGGTGAAAAATGCGTAACCTACATTTTGCTACAGACAATATACAGTCAATAGCAAAATACAAAATTGATTTCGTTCTTATGACAGTTTAAGAAGGCCTATAATTGAATACGTCACTTTTGCGGTAGATACAGTAGGTCAGTCAAATCGATAGAAGGGAGATGATCTCAGAATATGGTTCAGTTTAGCCAACAAGCCTGAGGCGTTTTTAGATTGAAGCATCAGGCGAGGTGGCGTTATTAAGGTGCTCCCTAAAAGTCTTTTAAAAAAAACTGCTACAGCTAGAGAGATTTAAAGATCACCTTATATTAAATTATTATTTTTATTTAATTTATTGTATTTATATGCTAGTAGAGAGGTAGGGCATAGCGAATCTTCGCTCGAATCGGACCTCCGCCCTGTAGAATACCGCAGCCAAATGACCTCCAGGCCGTGTTTCTACCGGTTGTATATTGCGCTCGTTCAGGGTTGGGGTTGGGCTGGCATGGCGGTGGCAACTGACCAGTTACTTGCCTGTTGTCACAGCGTCTTGGGCTTTTCTTTCTCTTAACATCATGCGTAGGTAAGCCATTATGTCGAGCTACTAAAAAAAGCCAAGTTACTACATAAACGTTGACGAATTTTCAGAAACCACTGTGTAAAACCAACGTTTCGTATCGACCTACTAAATAGGTTGACGTGTGTCCGAAGCTTTATTTATTTTGGCCGCGTAATATATTTTGCCGTTCTTGCGCCCGGTCGCGCTTGGAAATTATTCAAATGTCATGCCACACGGTTTTCCGACATAGAAAATGCCCGCACAGTTTCAAATCAGGACGTAGCCTTCTTGTATCACGTATATTAACATTTTCGTAATATAAAATGTGAAAGATATGTGGCGCTATGGTTATATTGTTGAGTCTGAAACGGACGATACAATGGTTATCGGTTCGATTTCTGGTTTTTTTTTTTTTTTTTATAGTGGCTCGACATAGTGGCTTCCCTACGCCTGATGGAAAGCGAAAAAGTCGCTGTGACAACGGGCAAGTAACTGGTTAGTTACCTGTCAGTTGCCACCGCCATGCCGGCCCAACCCTAACCCCCCACGAGCTCCGGAAACCCTACTCACCGGCAGAAACACGACCCAGAGGTCATTTGACTGCGGTATTCTATAGGGTGGAGGTCCTTCCCCGGACGGGCGGCTCAATTCGAGCGAAGATTCGCTATGCCCTACCTCTCTTAAAAGAGTCGGTTGAGTTAACTTAGAGAATGAACTTTTCTAAATAATCAATCCGTTGACATCTGGCCCTCGTGCAAGGGAATATCTTAGTTCGAAATTAGGTGGTTAATGAGTTGTCCATCGCATTCATTTGTTTAATGTTAAAATGTATGGGCAAATTATTGAAACTAGTGTTTGTTTAACTAGTAATATCCATACTAATATTATAAATGGGAAAGTATGTCTGTCTGTATGTTTGTCTTTCTTTCACGGCAAAACGGAGCGACGAATTGACGTGATTTTTTAAGTGAAGATAGTTGAAGGGATGGAGAGTAACATAGGCTACTTTTTGCCCCTTTCTAACCCCCCCACTTCCATAAAAAGGGGGCAACGGGGACGAAGCCGCGGGCACAGCTAGCTGAGAAAAGATACTGTTTCTAAATACTTCACGAAAGCGAAATGTAACTCTGAACATTCGAGTTTCATTGTTGAAATCGAATAGAGTTCCGAGTTTTAAAGACTGTACCTCATCCATTTTTTCAACATATTTTAATTTCGTACGTCTAGGTCCTTCGAGTTTGCGACGCGTTACCGAAGTCCATAATGAATAAAACAATACCAACTAGATAATTTCATTATAGTGTAACGGTACTACTATTGACGGTGCCCTACACGACAATCGTTTTAATATCAAGACCAATCTCAGCAAGGAGGCCATCGGCTCATCGACAGCGACAGATGTCTCGGCGACATTTCCCGACCCGCTGACAGGGCCCCAATAAGGACACGATCTCGAGCCGCCGATAACTTTGAGAAATATTCCACTGAGCGGATTTACCAGCACTTGACAGTTTGACGACGGTCCCATTATGGCGGATTACGCATATTACATAGATTATTTAATGACCATTGTAATGTATTGTCGGTAATATCTTTGAGTTTGGAACGGCACAGATTAGATTGAGAAATTGGTATAACACATTATATTAAGAGAGGTAGGGCATTCGCTCGATTTGAGCTGCCCGTCCGGGGAAGGACCTCCACCCTATAGAATACCGAAGCCAAATGACCTCCGGGTCGTGTTTCTGCTGTTGAGTAGGGTTTCCGGAGCTCGTGGGGCATGGCAGTGGACTGACAGGTAACTAACCAGTTACTTACCAGTTGTCACAGCGATTAGGGCTTCTCTTTCGCTTTCCATCAGGCGAAGGGAAGCCATTATGTCGAGCTACAATAAAAAAAAACTATCTTTACTGTAATGCATCAGTACTGTTTACGTTAATGTTTTATTGAAGTGTAAATTTGCGTTGTTTTTGTTAATCTGATTTCGTTGTTAATCGCTTGTAATATATTAATTTACTATTGGCCTACGCATTTGTTAAATTATTATATTATTCCTGACATAATATGATATATTTTTATTATCTGTACTGTTAACTTCTTTATTTTGTTCAATTCTTTATTGTGCATTGTTTATGTGTTAACTGTCTGTGTATCATTTGAAGGCTAATATTTTTTTTCTCTCTTTCTTTATTTCTATAAAAATTTACAGAAACTCACACAAATATAATCCACACTCCACACGGTAAGTTTCACGCAATTTCACTGTACTCCACTTAAATTAGCATCCAATTTGGTTAATGGGCGCTAATGCGGCCTGCGTTACATTCACTCGTTACACGAGTGGCTCTACAATTTTTAAGGACCACACGAATGGATGTAGTTTAGTTTAGCGGTTTTAATTTACAAGGAAATACGAATCGGAAGGCGTGTTTTTCTACGTCCGTACTAATTTTATCCCGGTGGAATAGAACCCATCTTATTCCGCGTGTGTTGTAGAAGACACCACAGAACCTCCTGCCTGTCAAGCGTGGTACAAAAATGTGTAATTTAGTTCAGCGGGTTTTTTTTATAGTATCTCGACATAATGGCTTCCCTGTGCTTACGCCCGATGGAAAGCGAAAGAGAAGCCCAAATCGCTGTGACAACAGGCAAGTAACTGATCAGTACCTATCAGTTGCCACCGCCCTGCAGGCCCAACCTTCACCCCCACGAGCTCCGGAAACCCTACTCACCGGCAGAAACATGACCCGGAGGTCATTTGGCTGCGGTATTTTATAGGGTGGAGGTCCTTCCCCGGACGGGCGGCTCAATTCGAGCGAAGATTCGCTATGCCCTACGTCTCTTAAGTTCGCCCTGCCCCACCTCTCAAACTAAGTTTTAATTTACAAGGAAATATGAATCGGTAGGTGTTCTTCTATGTCTGTACAAGTTTTATGAAGACGGAATTGTTTTTTTTTTGGTTCATCGTCTGATAAGTCGCAGGAGTTTACTGCTACAGCTTCCCCAATACGTACTTTTTAGTCTAAATTGTCCTCTACAGCGGTTAATCCTTAAAGAAATTAGCTAACTACTCAGGATATATTACAGTTTTAAAGTCTGTGCTCAAATACATGCATTTTGTGCTGCGTTCGGAGCAATCCGTCGGGACTACGAGTATAGTCCGACATAACCAGAAAGAAATCAGGAGTTTAAATAACGTTTGTACGTTATTTCCAATGCACGAAAGTGTAGATATATTTCGTAAATCTTCACATAACTATGTAGTGTCTTGCAGGGAATTCCGCGACAAAATACCTAACTATTTTTGAACGAAAGACGCCCAAGACACCTTGATATGTTTTAATTTTCATTACTTTATCTTGAGTATCGAATGCTTTAGGGGAGCGTGGGTCACAGTGGATCCATTTCCTTTCAATGACTTGTAACTTTACTTTTTTTACCTCAAATTTTCTATCATGTTGACTGAGTCCTAGAAAATATATTTAAATTTGAACCTGTATTATAAAAATTAAACCGACTTCAAAAAAAACACAAACGACCAAAACTAAAAAGCGATAAATAACGTAAGTAATTCTATCCTTAATACATAATTAAATAATAAATAAATAACCCAAGACATGCCACGCTGGGCCACACAGCGCCACCTAGCCCCAAACTAAGCCGAAGCTTGTACTATGGGTACTAGACAACTGATAAACTTACTTAGATACTTTTTTTTTTTTTTTTTTTTTTTCTAAATAAATACATATTATACATAGAAAACACCCAGACCAATACAAACAGACATGTTCATGAACACAAATGTTTGTACTGTGCGGGAATCGAACCCACGACCCTTGGCTCAGAGGGCAGAGGTCACTACCAAATGAGCCACCGAGCCTGTCATTAATTGCCTGTCATGTAATTATTTAAATATTACAATTATCACTTATTTTTGAAGTCGGTGCCAGCCTCCCGGTACCTAACGTAGACTGTTGTTGTATGACGCGCGCGGCCGGCAAATCCACACGACAATATACATTTATTTGTTTGGCTGGCACCGACTTCAAAAATAAGTGATAATTGTAACATTTAAATAATTATGTATTAAGGATAGAATTACTTACGTTATTTATCGCTTTTTAGTTTTGGTCGTTTGTGTTTTTTTTGAAGTCGGTTTAATTTTTTTTTTAAAAAAAATTTTATTTCACTATTTTTAGTTGCGTTAATGTGCTGTGACCTTGAATAAAGGCTAATTAATGTCCTTAAGAGTTTTACTTAGGAATGAAAATTTTTGCTTTAAGTCAAGTGAAGACTTTGCGATCTAGAATCAATCATATCACTTACCAAATCACCTGCCCTATTAGCCCTGCATAAGTACATACTACTACCTAGTTTAATATCGACCAATGTCAGTACTGTCCCCTAACTCCTAACCGTTAAGGAGTTTTGTGGCTTCATCATCAGCACCAGATGTTGACGCCCGGAAGCATATACCTGAGTAAAATATGATTACGTAACAAAAACACCATATGAGCATACAATTTTCGGTTGTTGCCCTCAATTTCTCCAGGATCCCATCATCAGATCCTGACTTGGTGATAATGGGACCACCTCGGAAGTGTCCTCTGTCGAACTGTCGAAAAATTTTTGAAATCCATCCATAATTGACGGAAATATCGGTGAACATACATAAAAAAAAAAAAAAAAAAAAATATTATACATACAGACGAATTGAGAACCTCCTCCTTTTTTCGAAGTCGGTTAAAAACAGACCTAAAAGCACTCAGTATTTTTTTATTATTATTTTTATTTCAAGTGATAAATTATCCACTGTGCCCCTGTTATGGGGCACAGTGGATAATTTATCACTATACTGATTTGGGTTACACTGGATCCTGTGAGCCACACTGGATAATGATTAATTTATATTCATTATAAAAACGTGTATTTAAATTAAGTGGTTTATTTTTTATCATTAAACATGCGTTTAATTATAAACATAGCATAAATCTTTATTTAAGGTAATTTAGACGTGGACTTTGTATTTGGCCCTCCGATATTTTATACAAAGCTGCCCGCATCTGCTCTTCAGCGTGCTGACCAATATTGGTCTTTCTTTTCCTGTTTCGTGGCATTATCCCTGAAAACAAAATAATTTTACGATAAATATTTTGACTTGGGGTACAGTGAATGCAAGATCCACTGTACCCCAATTCAAAACGATCCACTGTGCCCCAGTTGGAGAAGTCTTAATTAAAAAATCCTACCAAATTAGTTATTTGTCAAATAAACTTATTAGAGTAACAAAAATTCTTTACAGTAACTTTAGATCATATCACATTATCAACACTTGTAAAATTCTAATATACGGAAAGGCAAAACGTTTCACAAAAACACGTAAAATAAAAGTTTGTGGCTTACTTGTCGACGGATGCTCCGTACCGCGTGCGTCCACTCCGATACTTAGATGGCAACTAGCTCGGTTGCGGGGGGAGTGTAAGAACGGCAACGTCGCGAACGCGTACGCGCCTGTTTGCTTTAAATACACACCTACAATGATTTATCCACTGTGACCCAGGATCCACTGTGACCCACGCTCCCCTACTTATAAATAGGGATATACTAAATAGTATAACTGAAATATGTCAGCATTTACTCCTTTAAACACTCTCTTTTTGATAAGTAAATGGGTAGCACTTGACTCCAACCTACGATGGACCGCGCCCAACAAAGAACCAAATCACTCTCGTTTTGAAACTTAGATATATCTATGAACATGAAATCTGGCAAAGAGTACAACGAAAAACAATGAATAAAGAAAAAAATATACACAAATAGTTATTTACACTTATCCATTAATTTTCCGAGTCGGTGAACGGTGATATAATTAATTAAACAGCATAAATATCTGTTAAATTGTGGTCGGCGCTTGATTGAAAATTAATCTTTTGTTATCAAAAGATTAAAATATGGTACCTACCTACTCTGTGGCTAGTTAATTTATTTGAGTTCAATAGGTAGATAAATCACCGGACGGATTGGGCAGAAATTTGGCATACAGGTAGGTGTTATGACGTAGGTATACGCTAAGAAAGGATTTTGATCAATTCTATTCCCAAAGGGATAAAATAGGGGATGAATCTATTCCACGCGGACGAAGCCGCGGGAGCAGCTAGTTGTATAATAATATTTCTCATTATTGATGGTGGCTGGTCCGCTGACTCATTTGACAGTGATCCCTAACTTCTGCATTAAGGGTCATAGTTAGATTACCTCTCGGTAAACATTGATTGAACATTTGTGTTTGTTCCGTGTCTGGGTGTTTGTGTTTGTATTTAAGTACTTATTAAATACTTTCAGTACCTTCGTAGCTCAGATACCTAAAATACAAGTTCTCTAGCTACTTTGGGATCTATCCCATCTATGCCTCTATGCAATGTGTGTGATCTAAATCTTATAAGATCAGTTAGGTACCTACGTAAAGTTTCTTCTTCTAGATATCTTCTCTCATAAAAACATAGGCGGCGAAAATGTAAAAATGACACATACATTATCAAATTTCTATCATCAACAACAATTTTTCGCAATTCACTGCTGGACATAGTCCTCTCCCAATTTCTATTGGTATCTCAAAATTATTCCGCTTTAATAGGTTCCAATGTAAAATGCCATCCCATGTTATCGCATGTGCATGAAAATCTGCAAACCAATTTGTGAAAACACTACAACTATTTGCTGGTACACAATGGTGTATGAACCTTTGTAAAGGTTACAAGTAGATAAGCAAACTTGTATGCGGGCGCTTGTATGCATTGGCCAAAACAGTCCAGCGGAAGTAATTCTGTGACGGCACTGTGGTTGTGTAGTTATTCCTGACTGTTTTTTTTATTTGTTATTTAAGCATGCATCTATGTTTGCCCTAAGTGGCGAACAACTGGAGAGGCCTATGTCCAGCAGTGGACTGCAATAGGCTGATGATGATGATGATGAAGCATGCATCTTGCTTCGTGAAGCAGATCCTGCAAAGTTTATTTGAACAAACTTTCTGAAGGCTCAAGTTCGTAAATCTGCTATTTTTTTTTACTTCTTGGGTTACGTTATTAACGTTTTAGTGAGATCCCTAACTTTTTTGTAAATTTAATATAGCCTATAGTCACAGATAGGGTAGATTTCCAACAGCGATAGAATTATTCAAATATAATCTTTCCTTTTATTATATCAGTGTAGATAAAACTATATAAGAGCCTGTCCAGATGAGGCGTTGGCACTCCCGTTCTACCCAAGATACTAGAGCTACCTAGATCCCGTCCAGATGTCTACTCGCGTATCTCCAATCGCGCGTAAAAAGCGTGCAATGAGCGGGACTTTCGATAAACTTCGACTTTAATCGAGAAGTATAAAACGATCCTTACGGGAAGTTACGTACTAACAGCCACACCATTATTGCGGCTGCCACCTCATCTGTAAAATCGTAAAGTCCACTTGCTTTCCATAATTTGGCTCACGGATGCACAGCGAACGTAAAATATCGCAAGCACCGCGGTAGTGTGCTTGCGATATTTTTACGAGTCGAGAGTCACAATTTTGCGCCACTTTTAGTAATAATAAAGAGAGACAATGTTATTTGAGCGGTCAAACGTCGCTACTATAAAAAGAGGTCCATTCAACGTAACGAGGACAGTGCCAATATTGAACAGTTGCTATACAAATATTAAACTCGTTATGAATTTCATTACCTTTGTTCTCACTAGTTCATTAATATTGTCATTAAAACGACGTTGGCTAAGTGGTAATTAGCTAATTTGCTTGAAGTTGGTGGATTTTAAAAAATCATTGGTACGACTGGGTTTTGCTAAGTACAAACACAATTAGCTATTCCGTGAGAGAAAACATAGCGAATAAACTCTTTCGTCGTCTTCATGTCTTTAGCACTTCGAACAATTTGAAATCATCATCAGCCTCCAAACGTCCTCTGCTGGACATAGGCATTCCCCTAAAATTGTCATTAAGTGGGATTTGTTAATCATAACGCTTGACAGGCGGCTTGATTACGGCAGTGAGTTTTATCTGTACCCAGGTAAACGTAGCTGCCCGTTTTCTGATAATACCTTAGTCACCTTCTACAACACCTACGGAAAAAGATGGGGTAGGTAGTCCTTTTCTAAGTTCGGAAACCGAACGGACAAATCGATATCGAGGTCATTCAATAGGTCTACTTACATCTATTGAATCGAGTATCAAACCAGATACTTTACCAAATAACCCAAAGAAAATTCAGCAGAAAATTATAAAACATACAATCCTTTTTGAAATATGTATGGAAACAAATATGATAAAATATAAAATGTTAGTTTGTATCTAACGAGTACTATACGCCTAAAGGGTAACGCAGCCGAATGTTAAAAACATCCTTTAAATTTTCTAACAGAATTTGAAATGTAATATATCAAACCAGAATTGTATAATAAACCTAACGCAGCATACAATTTTAAAAACACGTTGTTATTGAAATAAAGTAACAGATTTCGTGACAAATTTCATTGTGAATTTGAAATTCTCTCGGCATTCGCGTAACATTATCACAAAGGGCGGACAAAGAGCCGGGCTGCGGTCGTGATTTTTGCGGTGGCTCGTTTGTTGCAAGTTTGGGGCATGCGGCAAAAACGCCCCCCCACACAGATACCCACATTCATCAGTAGTGTATCTGTTAGTGTAAAAGCTCGAACTTACTTTTCCGAATGGACATGACTGCAAAAATGAGCCTAAAATTTCTCAAGGACCGGCAACGCACCTGTGAATCTTCTGGTGTCACGGTGTCTATAGGTTGAAGTAGTAAGTCTATAGTTGTAAGTAGGGAAGCCATTATGTCGAGCTACTTTAAAAAAAAACATCAGATCGCTTGTTCGTCTGCCATCCTCAGTAATAAAAAATTAAAAAAAGTTATTCCAAGCGTGAATCAAAACCAGCCCTTCGTTTAATTCCACGTACTCGTATTGGAGTATCACACAATCATTTCAATGAAAAGACTGGACAGTTCCGTCCAATACAAAAATCAGATGTCCCGCTCGGTTCGATTTTTGTTGTGGTTCGTTTGTTGGAAGTTTCAAACTTACGACAAGAGTGCCGCCCCGTGCAACAGTACCTAAGTACAAAGGTACTTCTATCAGTGTTTGTTGTATATCGAAAACTATCAAAGCGCACGGAGTTTGTTCGAATAAAAGTTCTTTGGGGAAAATGTTTCGTCGCTTGAAATTTTATTAAGACTGCCCGCCGACAATAGCTCGAAGTGCTCTTTCAATTTATTTTATATGGTGGTATATATGGTGGTTTATTTGATGTTGTGGTGTTGTTTATGTAATTAATAAATCTGGGCGACATTATAGTAGATACGGATGAAGTCACTAGTTTGTCTACACTATCTGTACTTCTACACTAATTTATAAAGCTCAAAAACTACCCTGCCGATTCCAAAAACTCTTTCACAATTATAAGGGTGCGTCCACATAATGTGACGAATGTGTGGCTTGTGAGCTCCAAGCAGTCCGCTAGCTCCGCGCGTGCATTTTTGGTTCGTCTGCTACTCCTGGCCTGCGCGCCGTTCGCGCGCATGTTACGAGCCGCTTACGAGCAGCTCACGAGCCGCGCATTCGCGGCGCATTCGTCAGATGTGGACGCACCCTTAGGCTAAATTCATCTTGAGTATATCATAGACTATACTTATCTATAGCTAGAAAAGATTAGTAATTCTCACTAAAAATCTAATAATGTAACCCAATAAACTGTTAATCTGAAATACCCGAAGCGAAGCGAGGACGGGTCGCTAGTTTAAAATAGCTTTTATTTATTACGTTGTACGTTGATTTTACAGTTACATAACCGAAATTTCGTCCCTTTTCAAATTCTAAAAAAATGTCTCCCAAATGAATTTCTCGTGGAATTCCATATGTGTGTAATATCACAAAGGGAACGGTTGGGCGATTATTGCGGTGGCTCGCTGCAAGCGAATGTACACGGCAAGAATGCCGCTCACACAATAGCACATAGGTACTTTTATCAGTCCCTGTTTGGTTTCGATACAACCTATGAAAGCGCCGAGTTGCCGCGAATAAAAGTTTTCTGAGGAAAATGTGGCATGTGAAATTTTATGAGTAACGTCTTAGTAACAATGGTTAGGGATGTCATGTGAACTTCAGGTCTTCACAAGTATTATCAATGTGTAGCTAACTATTATATCACAGTCTGTCTTATAATAATTTACACGATAATATTTGGCTCTTCCTTTCATACTAGTACGTACATACTTTTCTTACTGGTTCATCATCATCATCAGACTAGAGCAGTCCACTGCTGGACATAAACCTCTTCACTTCAGTTGTTCGCCACTTTGGGCAAACACCTGGAGGATTTATCCAGCTTGGCAGGCGGGTTGGCGATCGCAGGGCGTAGCTCCTCGCTCCGGTGACGCTGCTGCCCGTTATCGGCCTGTGGTATTCAGCTACGCGTTCAATTGTGTTAGTTGTAGCGCCACCAGTCGGTTGTCAGAGCCTCGTCTATTATTCAGCAGAAAGCACCACGGGCAAGTTAGAGTACAACTTTCATGCTATCGGATTAAAAACGTTCCCAGAGATATGTACCTAATTGTAGGATAATTACTTGCTTACCATACTATTTCAAGTAGAGAGGAACAGGGCAAAGGAACATCTCTAACTTCCCGGCTGCCAACAGAACTCTGTTAAATATAAATCAACTGATTTAGATTTCCAAATTTAGAAGTTAAAAACAAAGACCTGAACTTTAGCAACAAAATATAATATAATTACAATGTATTTATAACTGTTATTCAATACTGTTAACGTCAACGCTTCCTAACTTGACGAAATATTATAATCAAGCTAATATTAGGAACCGTACAATGGAGTTACTTCGACTAGGATTTTCACAATGAACGTACTAATGGCGACTCCGAACAGCGCCTTTTGAAACGAAACTTGGAGGCGTTTGTAACAGTTTTATTGAATACGAAGTTGAAAGCGGCTTGAATTTTTTTTCCCGTTCTGACCGCAAAACTGCGAACCACTTCAAACTGTTTGCGTGCAGAAAATAATTATAAAGGCCTTATTGTGCTAACCTACATTTCGCAAGTACCACCACTTGCGTTCCCGTGAAATGTGACTAATGAATCATGCTGAACAGACTTTTTGCTGGATGTGAAGTGGAAAGGGTGGAGTGTATCGGTGAACCGAACAACACTTTCTAGGAATATTGGTGGTTTATTTGCTACGTTCTCCAAAAATGTTGTCGGTTGCACGCTATTTCTAGGTATATATTTCTAGCTAGGTACCTACATTTTCAACAACAATGTAGCAGGAATACTTATTTGGGTCAATTTTCATTTTGCAACGTATAGATATCAATATCCGTACTGTTTAAAATATTAATCTTCCTGATTTACAACTTTTAGAAACTATGTTGGCAATAAAATATTTAGTTATAATGTCTGTAATTATTTTCGAACATTCTGTATTTACCTAATATTACCTAATAATAGGTATTGACCTATATTAATAGAAGCAATATTCTAATCATAACGAAATCAACCAGAGTTTCATCCAAGACATAGCCCATTTTAGCGACTACTCGAAGATGTTACCTATTATTTTAATGTTTCTAAAATTAAATATTGTATTGCTTGCAATGTGTAATTACTAGATACTATCTATAGCCTTGCCTTTGAAATAAAAAAATGTGTAAAAAACCCGACTTAACCCGTATTTTGTTCAATACTACATGTAAAGAAAAACTAAAACCGCCTCTGTAACATATTTTGTTATCAATTTGAAGCCACGGAATACATGAAACCTAAACCATTCCCCGTCGTTTCATCCGTATACCTAGGCACACTGAGCTCGCAGTGGGCCGCGCTCATCCTACCAGCACAATCAACACTTCGGCTCCATTGATCTGTTTGTGTTGCCTTTGACACCACTGGCTTGTGTCCAGAGTGCTTCTCGTCCGTCTTTGTTGCCGATACAGCCCGCAGTCCTCAAAACAATATGCTGCACGTTTTTTTATCGTAAATGACATCTGAATGGCGGTGTTCGAGTTTAGCCGGACGCTTTGTACGTTAGTTTGCTAGCTCGGTTATTGCGTAGTCTGGAATAGGCTTGGCGACAATTTCTTTTTATGGGTTGATATTGACGCACCAATCATAGAAACATTGGTGAAACATTTCCATTTGACAGGCTCGGTGGCTCAATTGGTAGTGACCCCTGCCTTCTGAACCAAGGGTCGTGGGTTCGATTCCCACCCGGGACAAACATTCGTGTAATGAATACTTGTGTTTGTTCCGTGTCTGGGTGTTTAAATTTGTATTTAAGTATTTATTTGTGGTACCTTCGTTGTTCTGATACCCATAACACAAGTGCTTAAGCTACTTACATTGGGATCGGAGCAATGTATGTGATGTTGTCTGATATTTATTTATTTATTTCCGTGATTGAAATGATTCCGTTAGCATGAAAACTAAACAAACTGCTACATAAAATAGTTGTTCCCAGCTATATTTAGGTAATATTGCTTTTATGTAAAATTGGTTACATACAATAATACTTATGTACTTGATCATGTATTCTAAAGAACATCGTAAGTAATGCTTTTTTGTTCATTTTACACAAATGGGATAAATTCTTTTTTAACTGGCTTCATCCTGGATACTAATTAATGAGGTCATAACAAGGTAAACTTGTTAAAATCAACAGTACGACATATATGTATATCTATAGATACCTAATGTCCCTTTTTATTGTATTTGTTATGTAGACTATAGTTGGTTGTTAGGGGCCATCTCGTCCCAGTAGAAAACTGGGACCAGGGACCAGTTGGCCTTTTTCTAATTTGATAATGGTAAACTGGTCCTTGATTAATTTGCTAGGTGTAAATAAATAAATAAATAACCCAAGACATGCCACGCTGGGCCACACATCGCCATCTAGTCCCAAACTAAGCCGAAGCTTGTACTATGGGTACTAGACAACTGATAAACATACTTAGACACTTTTTTTTGTAAATAAATACATACTAGAGAAATGTGGCGCGAATTAAAGGAGGCCTACGTTCAGCAGTGGACGGACCAAGGCTGTTGATTGATTGATTGAAATACATACTATACATATTAAAAACCCAGACCAATACAAACAGACATGTTTATGAACACAACTGTTTGTACTGTGCGGGAATCGAACCCACGACCCTCGGCTCAGAAGGCAGAGGTAAATACCAATTGAGCCACCGAGCCAGTCCTATCTGAGTAAATAGATCGGATCTGAGCCAAATTTAGAAATAAAATCTCATATCACTTAGAAATAAGATATGCGAAACAAATCTAGTTCTATTCTTTCTATTTCTCTAATAAACAGAAATAGTGTAGGTAGTGAAAACCAGTTTTACAAGATACAGGGGATGAATTAACTTGATTCAAAACTCTACCAAAAAGCTTCAAAGCACATATCGGTGGAACTTTCCGATGTCGGGCCGCTATTGATAAAATCCTTAACAAAAAAACCCACTTATAACTTATTGGCGCGATCCACCGCTGCAGGTTACATTATTATTTTGATAAGCAGCTATCCCCGTCTGAATAGATTTCCCTTAGGGTGACATTGATCGCTTACACTTCGTACTATATTGGGTCGAGATTAGGCTGTGACGAGGGTTCATAAATATGCCTTATTTGACAATTTATATCAGCTGAAACAGGGTTGACGCCGATATACGCATACCAAACTATAGTCGACATTGTTAGATTAAATATTTTTCTCATATTTACTCCGGATGTCAAAGGTTGGGTGGACCGTTTACTCGCGAACCCTATGAATAAAAATATTTCTTACATTTTCGAACGTAATAAGGCCCAAACGGAAAGAATTCGAGTGGAAGTGACTTATTATTTGGATAATTATAGTCTTCACTATGAATGAGACGAATAGTTCGTTCGTAGCCTGCAAACGTCCACTGCTGGACACTGGGATTTCCCCTAGTCACTATGCTTGACAGGCGGGTCGGTGACAACAGTAGCTTTTTAGGTGCAGCGCAGATGGTACACTTTTGTGCGATAGAGTCTGCGTCTGAGACATTTAAGAAGAGCGTCTAGGTCTGCCGACAAAATATTCGAAGATGTGCGTCGTGTGCGTAGAGTCTGTGAAATATCCGCGACAGATTTTTGCGCGTCGTGTGCATTACTGCATATAATTGCAAAAATGTGCGTCACGGATAGTCTGTTGTCTGCGATGCGCCTTATTGTACCCATGGAAGCGCTGGGTACAATCCATATATTCAATTTTCATAGTTTAATACAAAATATTCGAACCAAACACATATTCCGCAATATTTTCTCAACCTCTCCAGACGTTTTTGTTTCGTTAACATTTTGTAAGTCACATTGTTTGGCCAAGAAGCAATAAAAGCAACAGCAAACATCTGAGGTAGCCCGGTTGTTACGTTGATTAGATACAATGGCAAACACTCCGCTCTCTATCGTGTTTGGTTTTAATTTCGTTTTGTTTAGCGAAGCTGTTTGATCGCCGTGTGTGTTCAGAGCTAGGTTTCAGCCTTTTCGACTGTTCTCGAGTTGTGGTAACGCAGATATGTAAAGCTAGATTACTTTACTATATTTAAATCATTCTTGATTTACTCGTACATTTTTCTGAGGCCTCCTTGGTTGTAAGGCCAAAATCTGCCGTGATACTATTAATTACTTGTGTTTGAAATGCTCTTATTAGAAGTAATGAAAGGTAGGTAGGCATTTTGATAATCTTATAGACATAATATTGACAGTCAACAGTTTTTTTATAATCAAACAAATGTATCAGTGTATCAGTGCTGTCAAACTTTCCTTTTAAAGTTCGATTAATACACTAGTTTGAATGATTGATACTCGACAACAGCAAAAGCTAATACATTGAACCAATAATATCTTATCTTAAATTGACCGCATACGACAAATAACCTTTATTTTTGAAAGATTTTGCAACTATTGTCATAATATTTCTAGAAAGTCTCTTAACGATTGCGAGTTATTAGTAGGTAGCTAATGCAACAGATTTTAAGGTAAAATTGCACTGCTAAAATAACGTACAGATACAGAATGAATGTTCCCGTTAACAATACTCTCCAGGAAACTTTATGCTAATGACTACGTACAAAGCGATTATTCCACCTTTGCTTATCTTTCATAGCTCGTGCTTCCTCAGTAACGAAACCTTAACTAGCTGAACTCGAACAAGCGAACCAGCTCATACAAGCTGTCAGCGACTAGGGAACTTTTTATTCCCCCCCTTTTAACTGAATAGAGTGGGGAACTGTCATCAATCTTGCTCGGCCCTGTCTCCGGGACGCTTTTCATGCTTTCCATCTCGTTGTATTGAACTCACTTGAATGGGGCTACTAATGAATTTATAAAGAAAAATCCTGCGGCCCGCTGAAAATGCGCATACAATACCTATTACGCGACACTTCGAGTTTTATGATGAAGATGCCCTTGGGTCTTTTGAAATGTTGACACTTTCTTTTGGATAGGACTGGGATCCCAACTGATAGTAGACGATCCGCTAAGGTATGTTTTGTGTGTGCTACGCGTAAAGGTTCATTGGTATCGGATTTCAGACCCGGTGTTTTTCAATGAGCGGGCCTTTAAATATTGCTAGGGACACACTGTCTAACATAAGGAGAGAGGTCTCTTTAAACCACATTTACTGACTCGGTGGTGACTGGCTCGGTGGCTCAATTGATAGTGACCCCTGCCTTCTGGGCCGTGGGTTCGATTCCCACCCGGGACAAAGATTCGTGTGATGAATACTTGTATTTGTTCCGTGTCTGGGTGTTTATCATTTGTATTTAAGTAATTATTTGTGGTACCTTCGTTGTTCTGATACCCATAACACAAGTGCTAAAGCTACTTACTTTGGGATTAGAGCAATGTATGTGATGTTGTCTAATATGTATTTATTTATTTAAAGAAGGACATGCCATAGCGATCAGGAAACGCCGCGGCTGAATGGTCGTTTCTGAGTTTAAAGTCCATTTTTTAAGAAAAAAAGAAAATACATATTTCATATTCCTAAATTGTTATTGCTAAGCTAATTTTGAACACCTGATTATTTTTTCCGCAACATTAAAAGTAGAACTCGGTTCGGGTACACGTGTCCCTCCTACCTACAATACGATATCCTTTAAACGAAGCGTGAAAAAGCATTTTACGGGAAACCATGGCGGTAGCAAATAACGGGAAATTAAATTTATTTCTATGAAACAAAGGGGAGTATTGTATGTACGAAATATAGTTTTATGCTCAGTTAGTTCCAATTGTGATCTTACTTGTCCTGTCAATTTGTAAAATGTCAGAATTTTGAACAAAAAGTGTGGGTGTCTCATCTCAATCATCGTTATTTGGGCAGCAGATGTTCCTTTAAGTTTAATGTAATCAATATTGTTCGTAATTGCTTAAAATGTCAGTAATAATATCAGTAACTATGTTAGTAAGTTAGTATAGTGTAATCACCAGTTACGAGTTTAATTCAATAAATATTAGTTAAGAAAAATTTATGTGTACCATTCCCATCCGGGGCAAACATTCGTGTGATGAACACTTGTGTTTTGTTCCGTGTCTGGGTGTTTATATTTGTATTTAAGTATTTATTTCTGGTACCTTCGTTGTTCTGATACCCATAACACAAGTGCTTAGGCTACTTACTTTGGGATCGGAGCAATATATGTAATGTTGTCTGATATTTATTTATTTATTATCCTGAAGAAAACCCTAAATGAAAGACGACTTTCAAAGATAATATCGCTAATACATCGATATCTTTTAAGAATTTGAATCAGTTGTGAAGTCTTTGGACTATTTCATGTATTGTACGTAAACCACTGATATAACTCAATTTTGCTAAACTTATCCTTTGTTACAGATTCCGGCAACGTTCTGGCAAGCATCGGACTGATCACCTTCGCATTACTCCATCTGACCGACTGCGACATCGTCACAGACACTCCGAAATCTCTCTATCAAAAGGAACGTTCAATTTCGAACGACATACCTGAACCGGAGCTGCTACCCGTCCTACATGGTAACGACACACGGTGTCGTATCTCCGAATACCTGTGCGCAAATAAAAAATGTATACCGATAAACAGATTCTGTGACGGAACGAACGACTGCGGGGACTCCTCAGACGAGCCGAGGCATTGCACACGTGAGTATATTTTGTCGTCTGAGAAATTCATAGCGTTGAAGTCGATATGAATGGTGTATGTTGGCGCACTTTGGAATCGTTCGATCTGTTTGTTTGCGTTGAGATTTGAATTCGGAAAATGCTGATACGTTTTTGAAAGGTGTTTGTGGTAGCAAGTTGTGTGAGACGCGATTTCAAACGCGCAAGCTGCAGTATGTGGACTTTGAATATTCCATTATTATGTGACTAGTTTAAGATTATTATCTTTTGAAATGTAAACCGTATATTATAAGGACTACTTAAGATTAAGTATTCCTTATGATAGGTCCTTATGGAAGGTAGGTGCCTACGTTTAATATATAGGGATGTTAAATGTCTGTGATTATGTCTTATACAGGAAAATTTAACCCGAATTGGAGCAATTGTACTTTAGCGTTCAGGTATTGTTTTTTGATAGAGATAAACAAGAATGGGTAAGTTGTATTTTTCACCAATTATAATGACTCTTTTAATGAGGGTAGGTAGAATGTTAGTAGTGGGCCGTGGCCTTATAATGTTCTTGATAGAGACTTAATCATATCGGTAGGATTGTTCCTTGATTTGTCTTTATTCACACTTCATTATATTCTTTTTGCATACACTTATAAAACCATTGAAAACTAACAATCTCTTTACTTTAGGTATTATTCAAATCGAGGCTTCATAGAATAAACCCATATTTAAAAAACGCCAAACCACAAAAATATATTGTCAACGTGTAATAATACCATATTTTTGTTCACAAACTTTATAGGTCACGTAAAAACACTCGCTACCGTAAAAAAAAGTAAGCGACCATTTTTATACATTTCTTTTTTTCATTGAAAGGTGGAGCATAACTCTCCCAGTTTCATAATCTTTTTCTCGTATAAAATCCTATATCAGGTGGCAACAGCTGCGGGCAAGGAAAGGTATTCCATTTCAGTGAGGGCACATAACTCGTAGTACTCTTTAGGCCGCTCGCATACGATACGACACACTTGTGTACTAATGTCGAAACTTACTTTGAAAGTTGCACATTAATTTGTCTTAAGACCGTAGATTGTAATAGCTTTTTCATATACTTTTGAAATGTTCGTATAGAATAAATATGTCCTTTTTTTCGATATCCGGAGAAAAGTATCATTATTTTTAAATTCAGCATATCCACCTATTTGTTGGGCATGTAGGCTAAATAAAGCTTTTGGACTTTGATAACTTTTTTGACGCAAGTATCAAAAGATGTTAAGCTTCAATATTATGATTTATTTAAGGACCTCAAATTGCATTTATTGGCACATGCTACACACTCGACTCATATAAGG
This sequence comes from Conogethes punctiferalis, assembly GCA_031163375.1. NCBI lineage: Eukaryota > Metazoa > Arthropoda > Insecta > Lepidoptera > Crambidae > Conogethes > Conogethes punctiferalis. The sequence continues at coordinate 19,036,432 of CM062081.1, read as the reverse complement.
TTTGCATTCTGCATCTGCCATGAGTAGGTAATACATTTTCAGATAAAGATTACTTCATGTGCAAAAAATTTCAAAGAGAGATGGACGCGCTTGCTTTTTTTCTAAATGAATACAATGAAATCCAAGGCGGCCTTGTCATAATCCATTGGCTGATGAGGGAAACGAAGGTTTATACTTCTAGGGAAGTTGGTGGTGACACTCGTAGCTTACACGAAACAGGCGTGTATCGTCTGCATTCAGCGTAACCCCTCTTACTCCTTACATACATATTTAAGAGAGGTAGGGCATAGCGAATCTTCGCTCGAATTGAGCCGCCCGTCCGGGGAAGGACCTCCACCCTATAGAATACCGCAGTCAAATGACCTCTGGGTCGTGTTTCTGCCGGTGAGTAGGGTTTCCGGAGCTCGTGGGGGGTTAGGGTTGGGCCGGCATGGCGGTGGCAACTGACAGGTAACTGACCAGTTACTTGCCCGTTGTCACAGCGACTTGGGCTTCTCTTTCGCTTTCCATCAGGTGTAGGGAAGCCATTATGTCGAGCCACTATAAAAAAAAAAAAAAAAAAAAAAAACAACTATGTTACTTTGAAACCAGATTGTCTGATTTGTAGGTCTTCGGTAAAACCGTTACGGTAATTTTCTGCTAAAGTAAGCAATTCCTTCATGAAACGGAACTAATTCGTATGGATATTATTTATAAATTTATAACTGCCTGAAAGTTTTCGTGTTTCTCGTATAACAAAAGGTTTCATGCTAATACGATACGATTACCCGTGTGCATAATAATTTGCTTATTCTGTTTTCGAAAATTGGTGGTTTGTTATTAAAAGCTTGTACACTCTGTTGGTGTATGTAATAGTTATTACAGGATTTCGTGTTTTACATTAATTTTGGTTAAATTAATGCAAAACTGGAACCGCGTGATGCATTGTACCTATGCTGAGTTCTGCCTAAAGAGGGTTTTATGACCCAGTCATTACTAGAGATGTCTCCAAAGAACTTTAATATTTGCAACTGGTGGTAGGGTGATTTTTGTTTTGTTGCAATTCATAAGGACTGAAGTCTATTATTTTCAATTCAATTTAATTTTTAAATCAATATACAATTAAGTTTAATTTTAACTCAATCTTGCATACAACAAGAATGTTTTGGCACATTGTCGAAATCGGAACTAACGCCCGCCATCAAGCAAGATGTCATTTATGACGTTGATTTTTGACATTTATGTTTCACAGTAACTCCCTCATGTCAATGTTATCCACGTGCCAATCTTCTCGGTCTGTATGATTTATAAAACGTCAATTTGGCATCTCTCGTGTCAGATTTAGATGCGTTGGGACAGTTAACATCCAATACGCGTTCTGTATGTAGTTTCTAGCACACGCTATGACTGTTTGAAAATATGACATGATGGTTTCCGGATTTAGAATAGGACCGCCCCATCTCATCCTGTGGGTAATATCATGAAGCGGGCAGTAGTGTTTCATCATCATTACCATCAGCTTATTCCACTGCTGGACCAGTTATTCGACACTTTGGAAAAACAACTAAAGGGGCTTTACCCATAATCGCATTGCTGGGCAGGAGGGTTGGCGATCACAGGGAGCAGCTCCTCGCTCCGAAGTCGCTCCACCGTTTAATTTGGTACATATAACACCTACTGCGGTCACCAACCTGCCACCAAGCGTGGGAACGAAGGTATTTCCTTTCGAATGACAATTGTCATCATCATATCCAGCAGTGGACGTTTGCAGGCTGAGAATGATGACTGTTCTCTTTTCTTGATCAGTTTCTAAGAAATATTATTGGTTTACTTCATTTAAGCAACTCCAACGCTCAGTCAATCAATCAAAGGCTGTATCGCGAGCGTGTGGGGCGCTGTTAGCTATAAAAATAGTCACGTTTTATGTCAGTCACGTGATTAATTTCTTTTTTGTATAATATTTATAGTATACACCTGATGGATTACGAGAAAAGGGGTTAAGTAGTCGTCACGACGAACAGTCGTTTTCAATCCCACTAATATTAAATGCGATATTACTCTGTATGAATGGATGGATGTTTGTAACTTATTCACGCAGCAACTACTACCCCTGAGGCTTTGCCCGCGTTTAACGACTATTTTAACCTTTTAGCGGGTAAATTTCGAAAAATCCCTTCTTAGCGGGCGCCTACGTCATAAATGTACCCTACATGCAAAATTTCGTTGCATTTTCTTCGGCGGTTTCGGCTCTGGGTTGCTCGTTCAGTCAGGACATGTTCTTATATATATATAGATTAATTAAAGGTATAAGTTCACATTTTAAGGCGTTATCATTCATTGATAAAAGCATAATATGTACAACGCAGTGGCATTCCTTGCGTAAGTAATTTATATAGTACTAACAGGTAGGTAATAATGAATAAAAGAACTGATGAATAAAATAGGAAAAGAGAGGTTAGTTTTTACACCACTCTTAAAGGTTGGGCGATGGTTTTTGTCGGTAGGAAGACACCCGCATTTGGGGCGGAAACTCCGACGAACTCGTAATGTAAATTTATTACACTTTTCGATTTAAGCTTCACGTTCTTGGTTAGTGATTTATGTATTCAAATGCTAATGCATTGAGATAATTCTCAAAGGATTTTTTGGATCCTACTACTGCAGCTAATTGCAATATAGAAATATGCATTAATACAGCTTGTTTACTTCCAGAGTTGTAGTCGAACGTCAAGTCAAAAATCAAAAATATCTTTATTCATATAGACTTAGGCAAGCACTTATAAATCGACAAAACTGTAAATTAAAATAAATAACACCATTACCGGATTCTGAATGTTGAGCTTCTATCGAGAAAAACCGGCAAGAAACTGGATAGTTACTCTTTTCAGTTCCTTACAATGTTTATCATGTTACGTAATTCATTTCATTAAAATTATTTGACTTTATATAACTGAATACAAAGAAATATTGACGAACAAGTTAGGCGGTCTAATAACTTTAAGCGATCTCTTCCAAACAACCTTTGTGTAGAGGTTATCTAACCAAAAGAATTATTAGCTTAGAGTATATTTATAGAAGGTATACAATGCAAAAAGTGTAGGAGTTTTCATTTTTAAACCCTACTATTTCTCTTGTTAGAGTTTCTTCAAAACATAACCATTTCAAAGTTAGCTATAAAAAGGTACTAAGGTTTGAGAGAAACCTAGAATCATATTTTTTTTTTCTCGAACCGGAACACCGTCTTCTATTCTGTTCCCACTTATAAGAACCAGCTTTTCAATCAAATATGCTAACTTTATTGAGCCCGTCGCAAGGATCGCTAAGTATTACACCTGACTGAGCCAATCTGACCTCCGTTCGTTCGATCCAGCCATTTTGCCTCAAAGAGTAATGGTCCTCTCGGCTCTAGAGTTTTATTGAAAATGCTCTCGCCTAATGTCATTCGCCAGATTTGTGTCCGCGCTTTGTGCTTCTTTCAAATGTAAGAGGCGATGCTAAGTAATTGAATAGGACATCTTTAAAGTAAGGAAATAAAGAATCTTAAAGCGCCTAAGAGTTTTGAACATTGATAAAGAAACTAGTAGGTACAAAAGTGCGTAAAGTTTTTGTTTGTAGTTCAATAGTCCAAGATTGGCAAAGCATAGAAAAAGAATTAACGATTAAATGTATAGAAGAAAAAACCCGACTGCACACTAAAAAGAGGAAAACAGGCCCCACGAGAATATTGTTTAATCAAATGCTTAAACTAAGCAGCGAAATAATGCATGCGGGGACCAACAGAGGGTTACTTTGGTTCTTAAGTTCACCGTAAATGTTACTTTGTTAGGTATTTTCATTGGTAGCTGTCAGGTTGATAATTTTTTATTAAGTTACAATGGGTTCGCGCTTGGCTATAACTTTATTCACCTGGTATTAAGTGATATTGAAGCCTACGATAAAGCACGCTTACCTTGAAAATATGGACTCACTCTCACCTTGAACACCTAAAGATTATATGCCTGCAAGGAGATCCATAGTTCCAGTTTCCACCGTCAAATATGAATTTTAACCAATGGAAGCGTTTTATTTTAAAAACGAAACGTTCAAACAGAACGAATATCCTATACGAAACATATATAGAATCAATTGCGACCGTTCGCAATCGTAGTTCAGACCCCTGGAGCGCAATAATCTTAACTCACGCCCCAGGGGAACCTTAAAAATACGACACCACAAGATTTTCTACTCTCTTGGAGTAAGGTGCCATGCTTTCGTCTGACGACAGCTAGATTTAGTAAGCAGTCGATCTGTTACGAGTAGATCCTTTAGCCACTTCTCAGTTAGTCGTTCGTACAAGTTAGTTTCGTAAGTAGAGTCTACACATCAGCCTAACGACGGGACAAAAGCTCGATATAATGGTTTCCCTACGCTTGATGGAAAGTGAAAGAGAATTCCAAGTCTCTGTGACAACGGGCAAGTAACTGGTGAGTTACCTGTCATTTGCCACCGCCATACCGGCCCAACCCTAGCCCCCCACGAGCTCCCGAAACCCTACTCACCGGCAGAAACACGACCCGGTCATTTGGCTGCGGTATTCTATAGAGTGGAGGTCCTTTCCCGGTCGGGCGGCTCAATTCGAACGAAGATTCGCTATGCCCTACCTCTCTTAAAAGTACTTGCTTCATTTTCTTATCATCAATTTTTAAGATTTTAAACAGGTAGGTATATAATCATTTATAGGTAGGTAATATTAATGGCGTGCAATCTTCAAAATTCGAATGCTTGCAAATTAAGGTGGACTCAGGCGCTTAGATTCAACTCAAAGGGTGCCACAGCGATGCGGTTACCAAATAAATACACTACATTTACAAGCTTAGAATTGATATAATTTCTAGTAACAGCCCAACCTCATAGGCTTTTAGTGGTAAAAATGCATTTTGTTGTTTTGACCACTGAAAAGTGCCAGCGTGGCCAGGCTTAAGGAGCAATTTAAACATAATCTAAAATTATATGAATAGCCTATGTAAATAACAATAATAATAGCCAAGTGGGCCCGAGTCGCCACAACAGTGCGACAGGCCGCTCCCCACACGAGCGATCCACGCACGGTCAATTGAGTTTTGGAAGTGTGCTACCAATACCAGTTTCGAAAAACCGCACGCTTGCCACAATTTCACACGTGAACGTTGCAAGCTATGCACAAATGCAAAACGACAACCGTTCGACCGCTTGCTTTCGCTAAACGTGTGTAAATAACAGTCGGAATCGCCTAAGCCCGGGCCGCCACACTAATGCGACAGGCCGCTCCCAACGCGGGCGGCGCACGTATAATTGAGTTTGGGAATGCGACGACACGAACTCGCCCCAATTCGATTCCGCGCCCATTTCTGGGGAGTAGATTTGTTCTGAGATCGCTTTGGTGTAGCAAGCAATGTCGTTATTGTTGCTACAGCACGCATGGGGATTGTAATCACTTTTTGCTGCGTTGTTTTTGAACTCTTTTTAAGTTAAGAATGGTTTGATTTTACGTTTGCGTTTTTTATTTGGAATGTTACACTAAATGATGGAGCCGTATTAATAGGGCACTTTAAGTCTTAAGTAAGGTCAAAGGTACGGCAAAGCGCATGCGATGCCTCTGGTGTTGTAAGCATCTATAGGTATACCTTCTATAGCTATAAAATAGTCGTCGTTGATTGAATTTTCTCTATAGAAGTGATTCTATTCGTTTGATTTCTACGAGTAAGTTATACAAAAACTATACAAAGGTATCGCACACGACTTATCAGTCCCCTTGTATTAAATTGATATGGTGCCTGTAATGGTGATTCAGCTTTGTTCTCCTAACGATTCCCGTGTTTGCTTGACCATGACCTGGAAACATAATGGGGCGTCAAACTGATACATTTGGCCTCCGCCCCAGACAACTACATAATACCCTGCTTGGTTGTATTGTATGTTATGTCTAGATAGTGTTGTGTGCTAGTTTGTTATTGTATATCTACTCGTGTTTTGTTATTAGTGGCAAATGGCTTGATGGCTCATTTGGTAGTGACCTCTGTCTTCTGAGCCAAGGGTTGTGGGTTCGATTCCCGTACATTTGTGTTCATAAACATGTCTGTTTGTATTGGTCTGGGTGTTTACTACTGTCTTATACGCTACTATCCGTTTAAGCTTGACAGTTAAAAATACAGTTAAAGAACCTCCTCCTTTTTCGAAGTCGGTTAAAAATGATTTATCCTCCGAAATCGGAATGCAACGTTTACGTTTTTATAATGTACAATATATGACCTTACTTATCCCGTGACATACTATCTCTAAAAGTCATATTATTCGATTAGAAACACCGTTGTGAGCAGCCTCTTAAGATATTGCTCGTAAAATTCACTATTGCATAAAGATGATCGAGGCATATTCCCTCATTCCTGCCGCAATGCAGCCATAAATATCGCTTACACATTTCATAATAAACGATTGTCCGCAAGGAAACAAGTTTCAGTGAAGCCTGCTTTTCTGAAATTGCATCGCTGTCAATAAAGAGAACTAATTCCAACTTTGCCCATCAGTTACGTGCTTGCGTACAAACTTTGCAACTTTTTACTTTTTGAAACGATGGTTTTTTTCTTTGCATCCATTATTAATAGTTCGAGTACCCGCCTCGCAGTTGAGAGACAAAAGAAGATGTCTTGTTTCGCGGCCGAATTTGGCTAATAGGAGATTGATAGGATACATTTGGATTTGGCATATTTTGTTTATAACTGTAGAACACATTAGAGGAATTAACTGGCTGGATACAGACGAGGGGTATTAATGGTTGTCCAGCAGTGGACTGATAAAGGCTGATTATGATCATGATAATGATGATGATAAAAAGCATCCCGAGGGTGTTGTCATCATCATCAGCCTATTGCAGTTCACTGCTGGATATAGGCCTCTCCAGTTGTTCACCACCTAGGTCAAACTTCTGGAGGATATACCCATAATCGCCACGCTGGGCAGGCGGGTTGGCGATCGCAGGGCGTAGCTCCTTGCTCCGCTGCCCGTCATCGGCCTGTGGTATTTAGCTACGCCTTCTATCGTGATGGTTTTACCGCCACCAGTCGGTTTGCCAGAGCCTCGTTTGTTGTTCGGCAGGATGCACCACGGACAGGTGTGGATGGCTTGGAACGAAAAGACGATAGGTCGCTCCTTTACATCCCCGGGTCCCCGAGGGTGTTGTAGACGACTAAGAGAAAATCAGGAAACGGGCTGCAAAGTTTACCCTCTGTGGTCACCAACCTGCCTGCCAAGCGTTGTGACTTAGGCACATCTCCCCAGTCATTGAGGGCTATGTCCAGTAGTGAATGTCTGTAGACTGATGAAGATGATTTGGGAGACAAAAGATATTATTTCGTGGCCGAATCGTGTGTCTTACGATCGAGCATTTTACTGGCAATTTGAGTTTTTTAAAACTAAGGCAAGTCTAACACAACATTTCTAGAGTAATCAACCCGACAGAGAACGAGGAGTGTCGCTGAAATAACTTCACTTTTAGTAAAGCGTGGCCGCCGTTGAATCTATTTCACTAAGATACAAAGGATTTTAGCGGGAACGACATAAACTACAAGGTTTATTTTCAGCTCGACTCATAAAGTGGTTTGGCTGAGTTTTATGATCAAAAACCGTTATTGCTGCAAAAAAAAATGAAAAAGAAAACTATTCATAACTTCGTTAAAGAATAAAGACGCAAGATTGTTTTCATGTGCTTTGTAAGTCAGGTTTTCCCATAAATTATGAGCGTCAATTAACAAGTGACTTCATACGTGTAATAATAAGCAAGTAGAAAGTAACAAAGTTAAGAAAGTTCAAGTACCTATGTACTTAATTAAATTGTACCCCTAAACGAAATGATTTATTTATAGAATCGCGCTGTCATCGTATCACTTTTGAGAACTTTGTATTCCGTACCAATAACTTTATATCTCATATCTTTCATCATTGTCATCATCATCAAACTAAGGTTGAAAAATGCCTTTACGCATCTCCGCCGTTTGCGAAAACGACTTGGCATGTGGGATTTGCGATTCAAGGCATGCCTCGTGATTGTAAGAAAGCAGAGAACACTCTAGTCCATCCCTCAAGCGTCAATAGAGCGATTACATAGAGCCCTATGTTCTAAGAACGGTCATAACACCGCAGTAGGTTTTATTTGTACCTAGGTAAACGCTACTGCCCGATTCCTGACATTCCCTTAGTCTTCTACCACACACACGGGATCAGATGAGGTGGTCCTATTCTAAATTCAAGAGCCCCACTGAAACAAGGTTGATTCATCATCATCAGCCAATCTCAGTCCACTGCTGGACATAGGCCTCTCCAGTTGTTCGCCACTTAGGGCAAACACCTGGAGGATATACCCATAATCGCCACGCTAGGCAGGCGGATTGGCGATCGCTTTTCGCTCCGGTGACGCTGCTGCCCGTCATCGATCTGTGGTATTTAGGTACGCCTTCAAATATGATGGTTATACCGCCACCAGTCGGTTGCCATCGCCTCGTTTGCTATTCGGCAGGATGCACCACGGGCAGGTGAAGTTGGCTAGAAGCGAAATGATGATAGACCGCTCCCTTACATCCCAACAAGGTTGATGACCCCTGACATAATAAGGAGTAAATGCAGCCTGAGCCATCGTCGTATTACTAATCCGTATCTTTGTTTAGTTAGCTTACATCTGCATCTCCAATTCCTTTCAACTACATTCATATTTAATCCACCGCCTCCAGATTACGTTCCAGATTGCCAGCGCGGTTATTTATCTTATTACGAGGGACATAGCGGCCATTATCCATTGTTTATGGCCCCGGGCTGGGGGCTGTGGTGGCCGTCATTAAAACTTAATAATGGTGGATTCAATCCGCCGTGGGGTGCGTTTCGCTCAGCCCATGTGTTTGTTGTGCCAACTGGGATTCTTTAGGGTGCTGACTGCGCTGTTACTAGGTCGGGAGTACGGACCGAGTTTTGTTGGATATTCACGATTTGAGTTTTTTTTTGTCTCGTTATTATGTAATGTAAGGCTCGAATTTAGCCGCCCGTCCGGGGAAAAACCTCCACCCTTTAAAATACCGCAGCAAAATTACCTCTAGGTCGTGTTTCCGGAACTCATGGGGGACTAGGGTTGGACCGGCATGGCGGTAGCAACTGACAGGTAACTGACCAGTTACTTGCCCGTTATCACAGCGACTTGGACTTTTCTTTCGCTTTCCGTCAGGCGTAGGGAAGCCATTATGTCAAGCTACTATAAATAAAAAAAAATGTTTAATCTCATTGGTTGCTATGGACGAAATTCGGTTAGTAATACATCCTGTACTGGTAGCGATGGAAAAATAATTTGTCCTAGGAAACGTTAATGGACAAAATTAATGGCGCTTTGGAACGGCAAAGAAAAGAAGGAACTGTTACAGTTGGCTGGATTTGAAATGGTTTTTATTAAAAGGCAGTATTTAAGAACTGTTTGAATGGTATTTCAGAATTATTAAACGTATTGAATTTAGATTGAGTTTTTAGTATTGAATTTAGATTGAGTAATTCAGATTGAGTTTCGCTTCTTAGCGTGAGTATGTCTAAACTGTGATCTGAATTCATGGTAACTCTAGTCATTTGTGGTATCAGGCATTATAAGACAAACCCACTGAGATGCTGTTTCACGCCCCGCCTAAAGAACCCAGGATTGTAAGAAGAAGGAAGCACATATACACACACAGCTTATAAGCTGAAAGGGCATTCCATGACTTAACGGCACGGAGCAGGAACGAGGAACTGAACCTCTTGGTGCTCGCCACTATCTTCAGAATAGTATGCGGATGACAAAGCTGTCCAGCACGTTTTGTTCGGAAGAGGAAAGGAGAGGATGAGATTAGCTGGAGTAACTCTTCGGAGCATTCCCCATTGTAGAGACGGTAGAGAACACTAAGACTGGTAATGTCTCTACGTAGCTGAAGAGATTCTAGAGTCTGTCACCTCTTGATCCCCAACAATATGGATGGCATACTGCAACCTATCAACATCTGACAGCTTTTAATTAATAGTCTGGTGATAAACGTCCCAACGAACATAATTCCCTTTTTATTTTTAGTCTGGTACCTAGTTTTTAATGGTGTGTACTGTGGCAAACGAGATTGTATTGTCTGTCGCTCGCACTGCGCAATTAAAGGGAAGTGAGTTAATTGTACTGGGCGATTGTAATTGACATTTTTAATTTGGATGGAAGGAGCTAAATTGTTTTTATTCGCTGTTCTATGATTAAAACAGTGTAAGCTATGTTGAAGCTTGGTGAAATCCATAATAACAGTGTGTGTGAATAGAGATTAATATTTTTTGAAATTATCCCTATTACAAATTCACGGATCGTTTTAACATTTGTTTTAAAACTACTACTAATATTGATAACGAATTCCAGGTTAGGCTTTCGGTCCACAAATGACGCGGTAATGAAAATAATTAAGCGGATTTTATGATTTTTGGTACACTGAAGCTGCATAGTCGTCATTCAGTCACAGTTTTGTGTAAGTTGTATCTTTACTTTTACTTCAGAAGGTAGTATAGTTGTACCCACTTTTCTCCGTGGGTCTACCAAATAAACCACCGCTCGGGCCTGTTCACATAGCAACAGTACATTTCTCCGAAATCCAGAATGTGTGTTGTTAGAAGCTAAGGCTGCTAACTAATTAATTAAGACCGCTCTAATGGGAGCTAATTAGTATTAAGCGTAATTAGACTTAACGCTATCTTAATATGAACTTTTAATTATAGTTTCAATTCCCTTCAACTTTATGTCCCTATTTTAACGTTATTAAAAATTTACAATTTATCCATAATCTATCCTTCTTATTAGTATTGGTTCTTTTGGGCCAGAAGCAGAAAACAGATGACGTCACACACGCAGCAGATACAAGTATCACATTTAATTTTAACTTGGCACTGACGTTTACATAGCAATTAACCAATCACATGATAGCTGAACCGCAAGCTACATAAAACCATCAGGCATTTCATTTTAATGTACACTCATTAAGTATAATGAGTACAAGCTTCGGCTTAGTTTGGGGCTAGATGGCGATGTGTGGCCCAGCGTAGCATGTCTTGAGTTATTTATTTATTTATTAAGCAGATGGCTTACATTTTTTGGAGATTATCGTCTGCTTAATATTAGAAAATGCAGTTATTTTGACGTGCATATACAGAAATAATAATAACAAGCTACATAAAGCCATCTATCAAGCACTTCATTTTGATACACGCTCAATAAGAAGATGGCTAACATTTTTTGGATATCATCGTCTGCTTATTAGGTACAATACAGTTATTTTGACGTGCATATATAAAAATAATATTAATATTTACAAAAGTTATTTCACTTACAAGCGATGCTGTCTGATACAGCAAAATCCTATATAGCTTCTCAAGACCATTAAAATTACGACTTCCTATAATTTAAGCGAACTTCTATACGGAATCAGCGAAAGGACTTAAAAGTTTATGATTTCATTTAAAGTTCGGCTCACCTTTTGGTAAATTAGTGGGGCGAGTGGGGCAAATTAACGAACCACGTGATCTTATTAGGCACCTCACTCGAGCCATTAGGAGTCTCCCGCGCCCCCGCATTGTACCTTAGCCGTTTAAATTTAATAACACCAGGCATAAAGGGAACATAGCTTTAATGGAACCGTCTGGAGTGGCTTTCGAATTTCGTCGTGTATTAAGACGACGTCGTTTGCGCGGGGGATCGAATAATATTCGATATTATGGTTCTGGCGATATTTCGGAGTAGTCGTAGCTCGTAGCGCAGAGAATGTACGTAGATAATGTAGCTTCGTAACACGTAGCGTTTTTGGCTTGCTACGAAAGACTGTGCAACTTAGTACATTTTTTTTTATTATTTCGTTAAATACAAATATTTGATATACCCATAGTTCCATACTTACTGGGTAACTTATAGAAGTTACCCAGTAAGTTGTTTAATTAAAGTTAACTATTACAGTTAAATTACACCGCTAACAGGTGACTAATAAGTTACTTGCTCATTGTTGCAGCGACGTAGGATTCTCTTTCGCTTACCATCAAGCGTAGGGAAGCCATTACGCCATGCTATTACAAAAAAAAATCGAATGGCTTATACGCCGCTCAAACATACGCTGACATGAAAATCGAATCCGCCAAGGGAAAAAAAGCCTTGTTCCGAATCCGATTGGTCAGTGAACAACGCAAACGAGGTAACAACAAAATAACAACGTTTCCTGTTTCTTCACGCTCTTTAACTCAAAATATATTCGGAACGGTGAGCGAGTTCAAAGACGCAATTTTTCAACATTTTTACTTCATTGTCCTCGTTTTATCTGCTCTGCGACTGTCCCGTTTAGGATTTCAAAGTATCTGCCGCACTGCAGCCGGGGAGATGCGGCATTCTTACAACATAAAATTGTTATTTCACTGTAACGTACAAAGCCTGATTCCATGAGTAATATTGTGTTCTTTACTGTTCCTTCAAGATATATTTGGTTTTAGGTATTTTGCTTTGTTGCAGTATATAGATTGTAGTTTTAAACATTCAACATTACAATTTAAACTTTAACGATAATAATAAAAATCAATGATTCAACGATCAGATAGATAGATATTCTTTATTGCACGAAACACAAACGTTACATAAAGTACATTAAACTATCGTACAATTTATGCAATCTTATCGCTACTAGCGATCTCTTCCAGACTACCTTTAGGTAGAGGAAATAAATGTCATAGAAGAGATGGGCAAAGTCGTGCAAAACTGTTGCGTACTTAGTAACAACATGTTTTAAGTAAATATTTTTTTGTAATTTTTATAATTACACAAACCCTGTCCTAACAATGACGAAGATATACAACCAAGAATCATCCAATTTGGTGCAGTCCTTCGAAAGTTATGGAACATTACATACATTATATATAATAATAATAAGATTTATTTGTTCCATAAGTATAGCACAAACTTAATGATAAAAAAGAACTATGAGCTATGTTAAATTACATACAATGACGCTGCCGGTACTTAAATTAGGAAAACCTGTGCTATAAGTACCAGCTACTTCCTTTGACACTATTTATTATGATTGAGCTGTAATTATTGCAATCGTTATCTTACATTTTTTAAGACATTTTACATTTGTTTAAGACATTAAACTTACATCATATTTCTATGTATAACTAATTGTAGTATTAAACTATTGTGTATGTTTGTGTGTGTGTGTGTATGTGCATGCGTGTTAGTGTTCATGTGTGTGTGTGTGTGTGTGTGTGTGTATGTGTGTTTGTGTGTGTGTGTATGTGTGTGTGTGTGTGGTTAAGAATGTTTAGAATAAATTATTGTACTTAAAACTTCATTTACTCACTTTAATTAAATTTTCAGTTTCGTCATACGTCAATTTTAAAAGCCAATCCGTCAGAATCTTTTTACATTCGTGTTTGTTTCTTGGATGTATATTAATCATTTCATTTATTTTATTGTACAAATAGCCTCCAAGGAAATAGTAGAATCTCTGGCTAAAAGAATTCTTGGTAACATTACTACGGGGCACTCTGTACTTTCGAATTGAGCGGGTTCTAGACGTAGTAGTCACGGGGCCATCGTTAAAACTGTTGGAGTGTTGCCTCAAGACAATTTGGAGGACGAAGAGCTGCCGAACAGTAAGGACTTGACAATATTCATAAAGATCTTTTGTAGGGAAACGGAAAGCCTTTCCCGTTGCCACCTTCAGAACCGCTCTCTGCGCACGTTCAAGCATTATCAATTTACTTTTATGTGCTCCCCCCCACGAAGATATACAATAACAGAGAAGGGACTGACATAGGGCAAAATAGGCTGTTTTTAAGATATGTGGATCAGCGACATTCCTTAATTGTTTGAATATATAAATAAGCTTACGAATTTTGCCTGATAATATTTTTATATGGGGCTCGAAAGTAAGCTTTTCATCCAGAGTAGTCCCCAAGTATTTAATGACGGACTCTCTTTGTATTATTGGGCAATTGCAATTGTCAAGGTGCATAGAGTGATTATGGGCAGCTATATGGAATTTTGGTGAATCGAACTTGGGAGGGGTTCTTATGCTAAAGGTTAAAAGTTTTGTTTTATCTACATTCAAAGACAACGCGTTTTCTGTCAGCCAATTCGTAACCTTTGCGAAGCCTGATTGAGCGAACTGGAACGCCTGTTCCCACGTATTGCCCGTAAATACTAACGCCGTATCATCAGCAAAAGCCACAAGTCTGCCGTTTTTTAGCTGCATGTTACATAAGTCGTTGACATACGTTATGAAGAGAGTCGGCCCGAGAATGCTGCCTTGCGGAACCCCATGCTCTATCAAAAGGTCATCGCTAAGCAATTCTCCAATTTTCACACGCTGCGTACGGTCTGTTAAGTAGCTATGAAATAACTTTAATTCCGTATCTCGGATTCCAAGATTCTCCAGCTTAGAACACAGTTTAGGGACAGAGACCGTGTCAAATGCTTTCGCTAAATCCAGAAATACTGCAATACATTTTTTGTTCTTATTTAAGGCATCTACAATGTGATCAGTGAGATCGTGAACAGCATCATTAGTTGATTTACCATTTCGGAAACCGAATTGCCTAGAAGATAATAGATTGTTCTTATCTAGAAAGTTTTTCAGACGGTTATTCATAATCTTTTCAAATACCTTAGATAGTGCTGGAAGAACGGAAATAGGATAACGGAACGGATATACATTTCGATAATTTGAAACGTTGTAACCTCTCGCGATATTCCCTTGTACGTACTGTAATGGGCCCGAGTGCTACGAACCTCCGATTAATTTCCGCAGCGCAAACTTTATCGCTCATAATAGCGCGAACTACTTCGACGCTTTGGCACAATCAGTACGATTGTTTGAAATTCTTATTACTGATCAAAATGGAAATAGCAAACTTGTACATTTAGATAACTATCGGTTTATGAAAGTGCAACGGCATTGGTTTCATTTTACAATAATAATTAGAACCTTTTATTTAAAACTAGCTGCTGCCCGCGGCTCTGCCCTCGTGAATATTTGTATAAAACATAGCTAATGTGTTAATCCAACGTATAAACCATATTAATGAAAAGTTTCATTAAAATCTGTTCAGTAATCAATGCGTGAAAGACAACATCCATCCATCCAAACAAACTTTCGCATCTATATACTTATAATAAATCTGTAGAAAAGTCAATTCTGTACATTGGATAAATTTTCAAATAACTATCAGGGGATGATTAGTGATTGATACTGATGCCAAAAATACAATCAGTAAAATTAAAAGGAAGGAAGTAGGATAAAATATACTGTATTGACAGTATCTTCAAAAAGTAAAACCGTAAGACATTTATACGTGGCTATTCGGGAGTGACATTCATGCCCAATACCGCAAAACGTATCATTTTGCGGCATTTTTGGGTGGAGATATTTTTTATCTAGTATCTTATTTAATCCGGTCTAAAATTAACACATTATTGTGTAGGTTTCATCTAAGTGTGCCTAGTGAAAAAGATTCGTAATTAAGTAGTGTGTCCACACATTTCCTCGATCATATAACTCAGGCGCATTTTATTTTATACATGTTAAAAGCACAAACGCCCCGTATCCCGCCATTGTACCAACTAAAGGTTAACAGTGAACTTTAATTGTTCCATAACTAAATAGACGCGTGCAAACTCTACACGACACTCGTAAATGCAACATTTTATGCAAATTCCGCCGTACTGTTACAGTTTAAATACATTAATGTAAAGGGATCAACTATAATTAATTTAAGTTTAGATTAAATGTATTTAAGTAATACAAGTGCTATCGTGTGCTGGGAATGAAATGAGTTTATGCAAACATGCGTACTTTGAAAGAGTGTAACTGTTTTGCCAGTATTTATTATACCTACCTTCATAATATTATTATAATTGGTATTAACTTTTTTCAAATGACTGACTAAAAATGTAAATACAAAGAAAAAAAATCATTTTAAGCCGGACAAAGAGATCGTTATGTCCAATTTATAAAGGCCTCATTCAACATAAAATATTATAAGCCGCGGTTTCAGCAGTAGCGCTAGTTTCAGTGAGTCCTGCTGAGTGGTCTCACTCAGAAGCTAGCGCAAAGAGTCTTCTCTGGCGAATGTGTCGCTAATGAAAAGTTTATTAATAAAATGGAGATTTAGATAAAAATGTCATAAGGAAACAAGGAATTTCCGTTTAAATCAATTGAGAAAATAAGCACCATTTAACTATTTCCACGGGTCGAGTTTCAAATGAAAATTAGTTTAATAGTTTGTCCGTAACTCGCTACTACGAATCGCGAAATGAACGGCGTCCAACTCGCTAGGGATGTCGGGACCCACTTACAGGCGCCTTGGAAATTTGTATTTCATATTGTTAGTCTTCTAACTGGTTGTTATCGATGAACTTTGCTGTGTAATCCAATTTAACTTTGTATAGGTACGATGGAACAAATAAAGGGCTACCCGATATCTGGTTGGACGGCACAATCTGAGAGTGATTGGTAAAGAAAAGTAATTTACTCTTCGAATCGACCGCCTGTCCGACTCGTAAAATACTTTTAGATTACCAAACGTTTATCGTTTAGCGTTTAGGATTAGCAGACATTTAGTAAAACTCGGTATTTATATGGTCTTCAGAAATTAAGACCATCACTATAATGTATAAATATCCAAACACAAATAAAAATTAGGCATAGGCCGAAATTGAGGTTAAGGCTAAACCGCCGCGGGTTTTACCCGCCAGACTTTGTACCTAAGTAAAGGAAACTAATGGAAGCTGCCGCACTGACGGTTTTTTATCGCGACTGATATTAAAACAGCGCTTTTCCGAATGCCTAGTGGAAAAAAACAGCGCACAAATTTGTACTACATAGAACTTATATTCGCGGTTTTAAACCGTAGTGCAGCATAAGCCTTACTCCGGATTCGGAAGGTAATAATTTCTATAGAAAAGAATTTAATTTTTTTCTATAGAAACTGTCTGTGTTCGCGTAATTTTATAATTTAGATTAAATTCACCCAATTTCATCACATGGGTGTCTTAGACCATAACTAAGGAAACAGACAGGAGCGTTTAACTGGGTACAAATGTAGCAGTAGGTTGCGCAGTAGCTTTTGGTGACCGCAGTAGGTATTTTGGTACTATTGTTATTAGCGATAATTTTAAATTTTTTTCTACATTTTTGCTAGTTTTAAGTGTTTATTTGTACCTATTTTCCAATTATGTTTTAAGTACCAAATAAAAATTATTCTATTCTATTCTAATTGTACCCGCTGCTGCCCATTTCCTGATATTCCCTTAGTCCTCTTCTACGTCACCCATGGAACGAGATGGGGTGGTCATAATAGTAGTAGAGAAATCTTCACACCCTTTGATAATAATTTATAATTTGAACAATCGTATTTTGTATTTCATAGCACAAACATACACTCCTTTACTGTCTAGACGTATTAGTTTATTTTCAAATTGTGAAAATGAATACCTAATACGTTTATTCAAATCTAAATCCGATGGGGATTAAAAGCCGTAAATTTATTAAGACTTATCGACTATTTGCAAACGGGTTTTAGAGAATATAATTTATTATGACAGAGTAAGGCATCCTAATTTAGCTGACGAGACCCACCCTTCCTCCCTTAGAGGGGGCTTACTATAAAACCCTTCTCATTTATAATAACTTGAGCGAATTGAAAATGAAACTTGATTATGATAATACTTTAAAATTGAATCAATGCCAATTCTTTCCCAATAAGTAACAGGGAGATGCTGCCAAGACCGCATTTAAATAAAATATCCCGGGTCAGTTTTTCTTTCTGTGCAATAAACGTAAACAAAAACGTTTGAAGTAAAAGAAAAAAATTAGGTCATTTTGTTTTTGGTGTAATAACAAAACGTCTACTCAGAACCAGACGAACAGTTTGATTCAATGATATGTAACTACCAAAATCCAATAGTAAAAGCTTTGGGATTAATTTGGGACTAGTTAGAGCTGTGTAGCGTTGCATGTCTGGGATCATTTATTTATTATTTAAAATAAACCTTAGGAGTCTAGATGTACCCTCTTTTAATTCAGACATTTTTTAATTTTTATATCGCTCGAACCCCATAATAAGAAGTAAGTACTTTGAGTTATGGGTACAGTACAGAACAACAGTGGTGCCACAAATATAATTTACTAGCTGTGCTCGCGACTTCGTCCGCGTGGAATAGTTATTTTTTCCCCGTTTTTTTTTTACATTTTCCATTATTTTTTCGCTCCTAATAGTTGCAGCGTGATGTTATATAGCCTAAAGCCTTCCTCGATAAATGGTCTATTCAACACAAAAAGAATTTTTCAATTCGGACCAGTAGTTCCTGAGATTAGCGCGTTCATACAAACAAACAAACAAACTCTTCAGCTTTATAATATTAGTTAAGAGTTAAGATACGAGGTAAATAGAAATTAACACACGGAACAAACACAAATGTTTGTCCCGGGTTCGAACCTACGACCGAGAAATTTAAACAAGACCGTCAGAGATTTAAAAAGAACATAACTCACAGGTTCGTTCGTAATTGCTTCCAGGTATTCTTACGAATCTCATTCAATCGAGTATTTTATATGCGAAGTAAGCTGCTATGTTTCTTCCTAGAAAGCCATTAGTGTAAAAAGGCTTGGGAAGCGCTTTTATGGTAAATTCTACAATTTTGATTAAAACCAAACCTGAGAGTTTTCGGTAGACTGCCAATATTTTCGCCAACTGACTGGCCCGGTGGCTTCTGAACCATCGGTTCGATCCCCAACCGGGACTAGCATTCGTGTGATATTTGTGTTCGTTTCGTGTCTGAAATAAACTCTCAGACACGAAACATATATGTATTAAATTATATATTTGTGGTATCTTCATTGTTCCGATACTCATAACACAAGTGCTACTTACTTTAGAATTGAAATGGGAGCAAAGTATGTGTTTTCTGATAAAAAAATTAACTAGACGAACTAGCAAAGTCTCTAAACAAGAATGACTAATAACTTGTGGAATGTAAATGCTCAATAAAGGCATCGCAATTTCTTTCAACCGCTTATAAAAATAGAATCTCCCGCAAACTACTCAAGAATTTCCCTAAGAATTCCGATCAAAATAGCCAACCGAAGTTTGTTTAAAATAAAATTCCAATTCGGTTAAAATGTTAACGTCAGGTATTTTAATTTCGCATCCGTTGGTGCGGATGGGTGAGCTAGGCACGCGCCATCCTAGGGGACAGGCCGTGAGATAATTTTATTACGTTTAATGTTATTAAAAATAGCGAACCTCTAAGCGGTGATACCGTTTTTGCAAGAGTAAATAGTTTAATTTACCTGTCGGAACTGTGAACGCTACAGGTTGTAAACGTGGAAATATACAAAATATTTCTAGCAAGACGCACGAATAAGTGATGTTTTTATGTTTGAATTAACAGTCATTTATATAGTTTTAAACGTTATCACTTATTCGGGCTGCGTCTTCTACGTAAGTACATGTGTTATGTGTACTTATACTTTAGTAGATCGAGTATTATGAGTTCCTTTATAGATTAACTAGCTGTGCCCGCGCCCGCGACTTCGTCCGCGTGGAATAGAGTTTCATCCCCTATTTTATGCCTTTGGGAGTAAAATTGATCAAAATCCTTTCTTAGCGGATGCCTATACCATGACATCTGCCTGCATGCTAAATTTCAGCCCGATCTGTCCAGTGGTTTGATCTGTGCGCTGATAGATCACTATGTCAGTCAGTCAGTCACCTTTAAGTTATATATATTTAAGATCGGTGCCTAAAGTTAAGTAACAGTTTGGAAATCTAATATATCCTATTCATAGATCTTATCTACTAATATATGTTGAATACTGTGCAATGTGCCAAATATCACCAAAACGAAGCTATAAAATAACATGGAAGATTAATTGCACTCCAAAAGTAAACTTCGGTCGTTCATATATAAATCTCATAATTTGCCCCATAAGTAACTATCAAATAGCAATCAAATACGTATCAAATCTAATAAGTCCTTATGAACGAGCGCTTCCAAAGTTTAATTGAATTGCATTTCAATTATTTTGAGCACCCGATATTACCCGAGGCTCTAATTATGATCGTTTTGAGCTTCGAGACTATTATTGAATTATATTTAATAATTGCTATTGGTAAACTTTTTTCTATTTAAGATAGTATGTTTTATTATGTTTAATGGGGATGTTTCCAGGGTCAAAATAATTACATTTTATTTACTCCGTATTTTAGATTAAAAAAATATATTGGACGCGTATTTTTTCTTTTTAAATTTATTTCCCGCTTTTACGGCCGTTTTATTTTAATTTTCTGTGGCCAAGTATAATCCGCGTCATACATATTTGATATTAACGCCACATGTAGGAATAAACTTACCATAAATAATTGCGCCCGACAATTCACACCAACCACTGGTGTGAAACGAAGGCTTTCCTTTTGAGTACACGATGATTACTGCGGGTCTCTTACAGAGCAACCAGACCCGCGACAATTTTGAAAAGTCCATTCCCTAAATTGATCCGCCCGAGAATCGATCCTAGAACCTTCGGATTGCCGCGCTATTCTCAAGAACGCTTAGCCATTGCGACACAGAGGCAAAACATGTTATAAATTTGCCTTGTACAGCTGTTACATAGTACATACATTAGATAACATTATTCCCTTAAACCCATTCACCGTGCATCTTACAGATATAGGTCGTTACGACTATTAGCCTATTTGAGTGCCATGGATCCATTACAGTGATTGAATTGTGTATCAGTTAGCACGTATTGTATCAAGATGCCAAGCTATAGGCACGATACGTATACAAATAGGAACTGTCAATGTCAACACAGTGGTTACTACAAAATCAACGGAGACGCGGACTGTGTATTGATGTTTAGTGTTGAAATTAAGCCGCTATGTGGTGACCTAAATCAAAGGCAGAGTTGAGTTACGGGATGTAAGGGAGCGGCCTATCATCTTTTCGCTCCAAGCCAACCTCACCTGCCCGTGGTGCATCCTGCCGATGTATATCCTCCAGATGTTTGCCCTAAGTGGCTAACAACTCCACTGCTGGACATAAGAGACCTATGTCCAGCAGTGGACTGCAATAGGCTAATGATGATGATGATAAATTAATTGTTTTATCATAAGTTTATTGTAAAACGTTTACATTATGTCTTTGCGGTTATATGCTAATTAATTTATACAATGGTGGAATATTATCTACCCACATGTGTTTTTTTATTTTTAAACACGAATTACCTATTTTGTTCAGGCATTTACTTACTCGTAAATATAAAATTATGCCTCCTTGTGATATTTAGTTACATAATTAACCGTGTCTTGTACAAAATCGATACCTAATCGGATCGCTGGCAAGCGTGTATCATAAACTTCTTAACTAGTTAACAATTCAAGCAGTGTTGATAAGCCACTTAGTGGCATACTAAGCGTTATGTCTGCTTGATTGGGTTTCCAACTAATCGCAGCGGGCTAGATTATGTTTGTTGTAGGTAAATTTAAATGTAGAAGATTAGCTGAGCGATTATTGAACGATTGATTCAATGATTTTCCTAACGTAAGTTCTTGAATTACTTATTTATGATTGTGTCCGTGAGTGTTCGGTTGTCCGGTGTTCGTATTTTTAGGTTTATCACATAAATACAATGATAGTACAGTGTATGTCACCGTGAAATTGTAAATACCGTTAGATTATAATCCACCTTGCGAGATGTAATCTGGCGAAATATTGTGAACTGTAACATAATTCTTACATTTTAACTATCATTAATTCGGTAGATTTTGGTAGCTAACTGTTAATAATTCAACGCGTGACAAATTTTAATTTATGAATTCTCATAGATCGATTACAGCCTGTGACCAAATAATAGTTAAAATGCAAGCAAAAAAAAAGCATTATTTTACAGTTTACAATATTTCGACATATTACAATCTCGCGAGATAAATCATATTCTAACGGTATTTACAATTTTACGGTGACACACACATATATATACAAATTCAGGAGTGATCAGGTGTAGATGGCAATCCTTTGACCACCGAGAAACGAGACACCAGAGAAAATTGATTAGGTACCTACTATAGACACTAATCGATCCAACCCGAGTTTTAACCTGGGACCTCTGGGTCTTATGTGGCACTTACTACCAGCACAGTCATGCAATACGATGAATATCCCCTGAGCAAGATTAAGTGACTGGCTCGGTGGCTCATTTGGTAGTAGCCTCTGCCTTCTGAGCCGAGGGTCGTGGGTTCGATTCCCGCACAGTACCTATAGACATTAGTGTTCATAAACATGTCTGTGTGTATTGGTCTGGGTGTATTTATTTACAAAAAAAAGTATCTATAGTTCATTCGCGTTAAGAAAATAGTGACTCATCACCGACTGCCGGCCGCCTAGCCAATTAAAACGCTAGAAATTATAATTCTAGCGTTTTAATTGGCGGCCGGCAGTCGGTGATGAGTCACTATTTTCTTAACGCGAATGAACTATAAGTAAGTTTATCAGTTGTCTAGTACACCTATAGTACAAGCTTCGGCCTCGGCTTGAGTTTGGGACTAGATGGCGGCGTGTGGCCCAGCGTGGCATGTCTTAGGTTATTAAGTCCCGCGAAAGTTGCAAGCTTAACTACCAAAGTCGCTAAACGGGCCAATCAGAACTAGTTAACGGGTACCTCGACCTAGTTTTACGAATGTTCGAAACACTGAGTGGAACAATCTATACACCCTAGGACGGAGCGATGGGTTCGATTAGATAATGTCTGCGGAACTTTGTCCGCTGTTCGGGAACGATATCTTGAGGCGCTAAACTGTTGCGGTTTCGCTCTACTTATTCTGTTTCAGATCGATAGTGTTGGCTACAATTAAGTCAATAGGGTACGATGGGAATAAGATTGCCGTTTGTACTATGAATTGACTACTTGAGGTACCTTCGTTGTTCTGATACACACGTGCTTAGGCTACTTACGGATTCGGTGCAATGTATGTGATGTTATCTGATATTTATAATTATGTATTTACTTATATTTATTTTAATTGCATGTTTATCATTGACTAGCTGTGCTCGCGACTTCGTCCGCGTGGAATAGTTATTTTTTCCCCGTTTTTTTTTTTACATTTTCCATTATTTCTTCGCTCCTAATAGTTGCAACGTGAAGTTATATAGCCTAAAGCCTTTCTCGATAAATGGTCTATTCAACACAAAAAGAATTTTTCAATTCGGACCAGTAGTTCCTAAGATTAGCGCGTTCAAACAAACAAACAAACAAACAAACTCTTAAGCTTTATAATATTAGTTAAGATGTGGTCGCATCGCAGGTGCCACCTGAAAACCGAGAGGTTTCGGGTTCAGACACACTTTTGAATGGATTTTTCTGTCAAGAAATTACTACGCAGTGACATTCCCTGCTGCATTGTGCAAACAAGTTAGGCCGTTAGTTCGGTGCGTGTTCTTATCTGTGCCGGTCGTGTCAATATATCGTCCCATCATACTTCACCCAAACACAAAAAAAACACAAAAGTTCGTCACACGAATGTTTGTCCTGGGTGAGAGTAACCACCAATCCTCCGTTTAGAAGGTAGGTTCACTACAAAATAATAACATCTACTCAGAAATAACTACATAATATTTATTTTTGTACTTATCTGTAAATATCACGAGAAATAAATATTACTCAAGGCAAATAAAGGGTTTTTGTACAACTAAGGTTAATGTGAACTGATTTCAACTGAAACAAATCGCCACAAAAATAGTAAACTTTAACCGAGACCCATTTCATACAATGCCGTCCTATTCAGGACAGAAATATTAACCCCTTACCGCATACAACGCCATATATGGTTTCTGGTTTTGTTAATTTTTTTCAACATATAATTTTTTTTATTTTTTATAATCCAACTAAGAAAAAATATTACAGAATTCTTCGTGTAACGGAACGCATTTTTTGTTGTCTATGGTAAGGTCTATCTGTCAAGTTATTAGAGGTTATGTTCAGCAACTCCGACCGGTGAAGTGAATTTATTTAGTGCTGATTTAATAATTGGAAAAAAAGCAATAATTTGGTAAGTAAAAAATGCTGGATTTTTAAAATGAATTCATTGTACATTCATAAACATAATATAACTCGGATTTCAGTGTTTTTGTGCATGTAGTTTTAGCAATTTTTGAATTGCCATATTTGGCTTAGTATGCGTTCAAGACATATTCACTGTCTGTCATATATGGCTTTATATGCATTCAAAGCTTGCTTTCTTTTCTTTGCAGCAATGAATCCCTCACGCTTTTATGGTACATCGAAGCATGTGAATCCCATTCCTGGTGACGGCTGTCAGAGTGATGATGATCTAGTTTCTGACTCTGATCCTGAATATGAACCTGCATCCGTCCCCTCACGACGTACCCGTAAAAAAAAAATTGTCATATCTGAATCGGATAGTTCCGATGATGATGAAATCACCACACAAAGCTTGCATGCTCCATCCTCATCCACAGCTAAGGGCAAAAAAAACAAAAAAGTCCCGGTAATTTGGAAAAAACAGAAAATGGAAGCTTATGATGCAGAAAACTTCAAATTTTTAGGGAACTCCGATCTGCCTGCAGAAATCATAAAGTTGGATTCACCTCAAGAAATTTTCAATTTCTTGTTCACGGATGAGTTGATTGATATGATTGTTGAGCAGTCCAACCTAAAATCTATTCAGAACAACGCTAATAAACCAGCAAACATAACCAAAGAAGAGATTGAGCAATTCATTGGCATGGTAATTTTCATGTCTTGTGTAAAGTTACCGTCAACGAGACTGTATTGGTCAAAACATGTAGGCCAGCAGCAAGTTTATGAAACAATGACCTGTAACAGATTTGATGCGATTAAGAAGAATTTGCATTTCAATAATAACGAAAACTTTAAGCCCCGTGGCACAGATGGTTACGACAAACTCTTCAAAGTTAGACCATTGTTGGATAAGATTCGTGAACGTTTGCTGCTGGTTCCAAAAGAGGAGTACTTAGCCGTAGATGAGCAAATTATTCCCACCAAATGTCGTCATGAAATAAAGCAATACAATCCAGCAAAACCTCATAAATGGGGATATAAAAATCAGGTTTTAAGTGGTGTGTCAGGATTCAGCTACGACTTTGACATATTTGCTGGAGACCAAAGTAATACTTTTCCGTCAGATGCACCTGATCTTGGGGTGAGTTCGAATGTTGTGACCAGACTTGCTTCCACAGTACCAAAGCATCAAAACCATAAACTCTCTTTCGATAACTGGTTCAATAGCCCTAACCTGCAAGTTTATTTGTTTAAAAATGGTATACTGCCACTGGGAACTGTCAGGCTTAACCGCGTGCCGAACTCGAATATGCCTACTGAAAAGGAACTAAAAAAGAAGGGACGAGGAAGTATGGAAGAGAAGACAGCTGAAATAGACGGCGTGAAGCTGAGTTTAGTGTCCTGGTTTGATAATAAAATCGTAAATATGCTCTCGGCTTACGTAGGCAGTGAACCGACAACAACAAAGCAGCGGTATGTTCGAAAAGAAAAACAGTACAAGGATATAACGTCGCCCCAAGCAGTTGATGTTTATAACCAACACATGGGTGGCGTCGATTTACTCGACTCCATGCTCGGTTATTACAGAATTCAACTGCGATCTCGGAATTGGTACAAAAGAATCTTCTTCCACATGATTGATATGACATTAGTTAATGCCTGGTTGTTATGGCGCCGAATTCATGGACTTGAATACCTGCCGCTGTTTGATTTCAAACTTGCAGTGTCGGAGCATATGCGCAAAGCTGGAAAGGTTATGGTGGCCAAAAAACGTGGTCGTCCAGCTAGCCTTCTTGGAACACCAACCTCAAGTCGAGCCATTACTCCAACTAGCGATGTCGGTAGTCCAGCAAGTGCAGTGCCCAAAAATCGTGGTCGTACAGCTAGTCTCCTTGGAACACCGACCTCAAGTGGAGCCGTTACTCCCACTAGCGAAGTCGGAAGTCCATCAAGCGCGGTGGCAAAAAAACGCGGACGTCCATCTTGCCTCAGGAGTCTCAACTTGCCTGAGACTTCAAGCCAAGGCAACAATGACACTGGTTTGCCTGAGTCACCATTGCCTTCCAAAAAGGCACGAAAAGCTCCAGCTAGACACCAAGAGTTACCTTTGAATTCTGTTCGAACAGATAACGTGGCCCATTACCCAGAATGGATAAAGTCAACACGACAAATATGTCAAAATTGTTTAAAATATCGTTCTTTCACAAAATGTGGAAAATGTAATGTTTTTTTATGTTTTAATGACAAACGCAACTGTTTTCTGGAATTTCATAAAGTTTAATTGTTAATGCATACGAAGCCATATATGGCATCATATCGTTTTACTATAATGCATACGAAGCCATATATGGCTTCGTTGGCTATTTTCTTAATTATTATTACTAATTTTTTTTTCTCATGTCAAGTTATTAGATTAGGTATAATAAAAGACATATCCAGTAAAAAAAATTTTTTTTTCTGCCTCCTTCATAATTCATGCAATAAGGGGTTAAATGATCGCTCAAGTCCAGTGGTAAGTCAGCGTATACCCGGCCGCGGGAACTTGGCATAGAGCCAGCTAGCCAACTATGAGCCATTATTCTTTAATACCTTTATCGCCAGGCTTAATACGCGAAATGACCTGATCTTCAACATCAGCTGAAGTTTATGACTTCATTTGCTATGAAGCCGGCTAACGTTTAAGCACTAGGTGATACTTCCGTATGGAGAAACGAGGATGCCATTAAAAATTTTATCGCGTGAAATGTAGCAGTTTTAGAGGCGACGCGATATAATAAAATGTCAATTTGAGTCTTTTTAAGTTTATGACGGAGCGTTTTTAATGTGGGAACGCATGCGTTAATATGCGAAGCAGCTAGCAAAACTATGTAACTCTATACTCTAAAGCCTTCTTCTTATATAATGAAAAATGTAAATCATTTTTGTGAACAGTTTCACACAACCTTTTTAATTACACATTAAGGGAGGTAGGGCATAGCGAATTTTCGCTCGAATTGAGCTGCCCGTCCGGGATAAGACCACCCTATAGAATACCGCAGTGAAATGACCTACGGTCGTGCCGGTGAATAGGATTTCCGGAGCTCGTGGAGTAGGCCGGCATGGTGGTGGCAACAGACAAGTAACTGACCAGTTACTAGCCCGTTGTCACAGTGACTTGAGCTTCTCTTTCGCTTTCCATCAGATCAGGCGTAGGGAAGCCAATAGGGAATATACATGACATTTTTTATGGATTTATTGAGATCTTTTATCTTCCAGATACATAAATATCGAAGAATTTTTAAACTATCTTTTCTATTAAGCGAGTTATAAAGCGTTAAAATTATTGCTTAGACAGAGAGATCCGACGCGGCGGATGACGTCACGTACCGTGAGTGCCGTACTAACTCCATAGAAAAATCTGTTTCGCGAGAGAGAGCCGGATATACTTACTTTGAACGACTGTATCTCGCCCATTTTTCAACCAATTTTGATTTTGTTTTCACTGTTCGTAGCAGATCTTAATCTATTTTACGATAAATTAGTAAATACCTGAAACTATTTTTCATGCATATTCCCTATTAATAGGTCAAGCTACTATAAAAAACTTTTATAAACATTATCCTTTTTTTTCATATCATTACAACAAAAATGTCTTTAACCAATAAAATTAAACAAAATTTTGTATCATAATCCAAACTTTATTGTTTTTGACTTTAAAACAGGGGTGAATGTAGAGGTATGCCATAGGTATTACAAGTTACTCATATACTCAGATCAGATATAAAGAGAAAAAACGATGTTCTAAGTTTTATATAAACAAATGTGTTCCCTATAATTCATTCCACACTATTGATCACATGCTCATTCCTTAGATCGTAAAGTACTTAATAGAAACGTACCTCGGTCCATAACATAACATCGTATTTCTATAAACGAATATTATCGTATAGCTTTTAGTCTTATTAGTAGACGTTATCGTAAACAATATCTATGATTAAGTTGCTCGACTTTCGCTATTGTTTTTTGTAACAAAAATATTGAACATCATTCTTATTTCAAGACGCTTAAAGCTCAAAATGATTCGATTATAATAAGTGGTGCGGGTCTGACGGCTGGTAGTAAAGCTTCGGTTTGAAAACGGAAATGTACAAAGGGCAACTTTACACTTTACGAGCGTTCAGTCTATTAAAAGGTCCTCCGAAAGTGTTTTTTACGATTCAAGGTTATTTTTGTTGCTCTATTATTTTCTCTGGGTGAATCCGTCGGTTCGCGAAATTACTTCGGCGTGAACACAAATTCGACAATAATTTGAGTGAAGTTCTAAGTGGTTGAATAAATTAAGCGTAAGCGGTGGGCTTTGAATCTCATTGGGGTCTTGAATGACTGTCATGGTAAATGTATCGTGATTTGAATTTTCTAACGCCGAAACTCGCGTACATAAAATGAAAGATAGTTTTATTTAAAAAAAATTGCTTGTCACTTCTACCCAAATTCATTATAGATGGGAACAATGCACCAAATGATGAACTGAAGCTACTTGCCACTCTTGAAAACCTTGAGTATCTAAAGAGGCAAGTAGTTCGTATGACAAAGATGAGGCGAAAACATCGTACGAGTTGTTGGAACCTGCACTATTTAAATAAATAAATAACCCAACATATGCCACGCTGGACTACACATTGCCATCTAGCCGAAGCTTGTACTGGTACTAGATAACTGAGTTAATACGAAGGTGAAACAAGTGTAGGTACATTATTTACAATTGAGGTTGTTTCAGTTTTTATACGCGCATAAGCGCGAAATATACTCTCGACCATTTTCCTCACGCGCGTAAGCGTTAACACGCTTAAAAGCTCACGTATGACAGCCCAACCACACTGGAGCTATTGAGTAAAAAACGCGCGTATTGGTAGCCGTAACAGACGCTGAACAGATGCCAAAAGGGGACCGGGCCTGAGAGCTATCTGATGGTAAATGATCGACCCATAGATAATACCGAGCGTCACAGGGGCATTCCTGGCTCTTGAGAATTTTTATCTTTTTTTTATAGTAGCTCGACAAAATGGCTTCCCTACGCCTGATGGAAAGCCAAAGAGAAGCCCAAGTCGCTGTGACAACTGGCAAGTTACCTGTCAGTTGCTACTGCCATGCCGGCCCAACCCTAACCCCCTACGAGCTCCGGGGACCCTACTCACCAACAGAAACACGACCCGGAGGTCATTTGGCTGCGGTATTCTATAGGGTGGAGGTCCTTCCCCGGACGGGCAGCTCAATACGAGCGAAGATTCGCCCTTACCTCTCTATCTTCGCTTTTTGAAGCTCCCTAAGTTGTATCTATTGAGAAAAGTCACTGCTGAGGAAGCTGATTTCAAAGGAAAAAGAAGGTAGGAAGTAGATATTTATTAATACCATCACTATACTCGAACATGCTGTAACACAAACGCCTTGCGTGTAAAAAAGACTCATAAAACGTTTCACACGCCCTCGTATTCAGGTCATAGGTTCAAATCCGCGAGAGTAATCGGATTGCGAAGGATCTGAAGAACGCTTTGTGGCGAACCGGTCGCACTAATTCAATTACTATAGCTAATGTGACCTAATGGGCCGTTACACGTACGCTAATAAGTGTGAACTTGCATCCAGTCAGCCGAGCTTGTTATGGTTAAACTGTCCTTTGGCTAATTGATGCCACACGTTAGTACGGGGTTTTATAGCGTAGTAAGCTGATTATTGATTAGGGCTGTCACTGGCAGGTGAATCACCTTAGACTTAAGACCCAAACTTCCAGACGCAATAGATAGAACAATGGGATTTGGATATACGATGAGGTTAAAATAACCATAATATTCCAATTAACAATTATAATAAAAGTAGATACATAACTTTTTTAAAGAAAAGGCTTCACATATATTTTTAAATTGTTGTGCAATTTAGGCAGCCAAATTGCTAGTACAATAGTGACTAAGCGAAACTCACCAACAATAAAACGTTAAGCTTCGATCCCAGTTCTTTGAACGTGTGTCCGTTTTATATGACATTAAGTTTGTAGGTACTGCAATATACGAAATGCAGACGCTAAGCGCAGAACGAGCTACCCTGAGCTACCACTTGCTCTTTTGTTATCCGTCTGTCAAACTAAGACACTAACGTTTACGAGAGGTAGGGCATAGCGAATCTTCGCTCGAATTGAGCTGCCCGCCCGATGAAGTACCTCCACCCTATAGAATATCACAGCTAGGATCCGGGCGGGAGTGTAGGGTATCCAGAGCTCGTAGGGTGAATGCTGCATGAGCATCCAGGAGTTAGGGTGGGAAACGCGCGTGTGATACCCCTAGTGTTGCAGGCGTCCATAAACTACCGAACCGCTTAATATCAGGCGGACCGTAGGCTTGTTGACACCTTACTTGTATAAAAAACGTAGTGTGAATATCAGGTACAATTATTATTACTTTCGCAGTATTATAATATCGCTATCTGTATAGTTTGCACATTAAACGTTACCAAACTGATGAATACACGCCAAATATCCCGTTAGGGCTGAAATCAATGATCGGTTTTCACTCAATAACCCGCATTGTGGATCGCGTAAGCAGATAACGAATAATATCACGTCGAAACGCCCGCGTAGCTATCTATTAATTAATCGGGCCAATTGTGCTACTGGAATTCATTTCGAAGGGACAAACAGAATGTTTACCTGTTTGTTAATAAAATATGATCATTAATATCAAGTTTGCCTTCACTGAGGGGGTCGAGCCTACCTAAGACAAGACCGATAAGGCCTTTTTGTAACCCTGAAATGCTTTTACGGATCCCTTCCGGTGTGGAACTCACACCACCATCAAGACCGTGAGGAGGCAGGGAATACCCATTAAAAATCTGGGGCCTCCGACAAGCGCTCTGCAGTTGGTGTCCGGTACTTTATGCCCAGTTCTGCCATGGCAACACGGGCACGGCCCGGCCTACTGGGTAGGCACTACCCCTACACCCCAGACCCCTTTTTAAGGGAGAGCGACAGGAGCGGCCCGAAGGCCAGACCCACTCCTATCAGACGATGACAGGGACCTGTGCAGAGCCGGTATGGCCTTAATCGACCACACTGGCCAAGTGCGGGTTGGCTGACTTTACACAATCCTACATTGTTTTGCATACAGATCTTCTCATGCTTTCCTTCACTGTAAGAGCGTCGGATAAACGTACTTGTGAATTGTAACTTGGCTATCTCATTGGTTCATGGCGGGGCTTATCTACATAAAGATGAAGTCATCGGTCTTAATCATATATTAGACCAACGCGACGCTCTAATAAATAATTTTAGGTTTTTAATAACACTTAACCTGCAATGGGTGTCACCCACCAGTGACCGCCAAACGATAGTTTTGCTAGTAGTCTTGTTTTAGGGCAGGCTGGGAGGATTAACCCTAGATAGCTAACCTCCGTCGATTCGACGGGCAACGAATAAAAATATCGCTGTTTTTTTTTAACGGTGCGTCCGATTGTTTTGTCTCACCTAGTCAACATAGTTGCTGTCGAGTTCTCTGCAGTGGTGCTGGTATCGCATAGGTAAGTTTTATTATTATTGAGATACTAAAGATTTGCCCGTCGTTTCGACGGATGGTTAGCTTTATTTAACATTGGTTTGTTTTGCTTCATAGGGCATTTATTAGTGATGTAGGATTGTTTTTGTTGAAAATTTGTACGATTTCAGTGTTAATTGAAGATGATATATCTAATCTTATAAACCAGGAGTTTAGTAATGACTTGGACGATGTTTCTGCCAGTGAGACCGAAGATATTATTCGAGAATGACAATCTTCATAGTGACGAAAATTACGAACCCTGCGATTCCAAAAAAAAATTATGTGAGTGTGTACTCACACTCAAGATCTGCCTCCATCCCAACAACAAGTTCCTGAATCAAACTCCAGAACCGTGACTCCTGAAACCGTACCATCAGTACCATTCAACTGTCTCAGGTAAAAACCGACATGTTTGGACTACCACTAAAGGGAATCAACCAGAACTTCTACATCTAATATCGTGCGTTCTTTGAGGGGACCTACATTGACTAAAACCACGATGCCAGACAAGGTTAAAATCTGGAATGTCCTTTTTACGCAACCGGCCACTAGTCAAGGCCAACAGGCATCTGGTCCACCAGATAATGCTCCACTTCAAAGACCAGAACATGGAGAAGAACCTTCGACATCTTTTGGTAGAGAAAGCCGCAAAAAGAAGACGTACAAGAAGTGCCATTACTAGAAAAAGCTCATGACAAATGTGTTTTTTGCAAATTGTAAGGTAGCGATATGTGGTGAACATAAAATTGGTTTTTTTGTTATACGCGCCGACGAAATATAATTATTTTGTTGTTTTTATAATAGTTTATAATGCCTTTAAGTGCCACAAAAGCCAAAAAGTTAAATAATTTAAAAAATACTAGTTGTTTTTCTATGTCAAAGTTGATAGTAGTAAAATTTCCTTCTTTTTTAAGATCTCACTGGCATTTAAGTTATAGTACCTACTTAAGTAAAATTTATATAAAAATTAATATTTTTCAATTTATAACAATGCATTTTAATTTAATTTTACAAAAATAATACGTTTACATAAATATTCACGCGAAAAAAAATTATTTAAAAATGACCGTCGTTTCGACGGATGGTTAGCTTAAACGGGGTATACCGGAACGTTAGCTATCTAGGGTTAATAAAAATGGTTACTTTTAACTTCACACATTTTAGGTATCTGCAAATGACTATTAGAGTTTCAGGTTCCCATTCCAAACATTCTTCAAAACAAATGCAAATCAACCATATCATTACGGCCACGATACATTTTTAATCATAAAAAACACCAACAAAAACTGGCCACCGAAAAGTCCACACAACAATTCGCCGCGAAAAGAAAAGAGCATAGGTAGGACGGCCGAGATATCCAAGGGTGTTGAAAGCCGTAGAGTGGGAATTTAAATGGAAAATTCCAAATAGAGGAACGGAAAAACAAAGGGCGGGCGTGCGGCCTGACACAGTTCCACAAGCGGACAGGGATACAAATAAAACCCGACCTACATTTAAACTCATTCGGGAATTAGCTACCCCGGTAACGGTCAAATCTGAATCATACTTGTATCTATAAGTAGGTATTTTACGTCGTAGCCAACTGGTTAAAATAGCTGTTATAAATGTTCGTTGCAGGCATCAATGTCATGATTAGGTCGTTGCATAAAATAGCGTCGTGTTGTGTTT
Organism: Conogethes punctiferalis; assembly: GCA_031163375.1. NCBI lineage: Eukaryota > Metazoa > Arthropoda > Insecta > Lepidoptera > Crambidae > Conogethes > Conogethes punctiferalis. The sequence continues at coordinate 19,003,104 of CM062081.1, read as the reverse complement.
GAATTCGACCTACCTAGTTGAACCTTGGCCTTCTGTGCTTGCAGTAAGGTCGCTTAAATGCTTAATGAGCTAGCGGTAGTAAATAGTCAGAGAATTATAACAAACTCGACACTATATCTACACATTATATAAAAAAAACATTTGATTTTTGGCAGCACATAATAGTGACCTCTCGTCATCTGATGGAAAGCAAAAGAGAGTAGCCAGTCCAGTCCAGAGAGAAACCAGTCGCTGCGACAACGGACAAGTAACCAAATCAATCATTTTGTCAGTTGCCGCTGGTTGCCACCGCCTTGCGGGCCTTTGAAACCACTCTGGTTAAAAAGATATTCAAGTTTCTGTGAACTTTGATTTTTTTTAACTTCATTCAGATATAGCGAACTATTAGAGAGGCCTATTATGTCAAGCAGAGGACTGCGAAAAGGCTATTGATTATGCTGATGATTCAGTTATCACTGCCATGAAGGATGCTTCTCCGTACTGCGTTTGACCATCCATACTAATATTATAAATGGGAAAGTGTGTCTGTCTGTATGTTTGTCTTTCTTTCACGGCAAAACGGAGCGACGAATTGGCGTGATTTTATTTAGATGCAGATAGTTGAAGGGATGGAGAGTAACAAAGGCTACTTTTTACCTCTTTCTGACGCTACACTTCTCTAAAATGGGGGGGGGGGGAGGTGGAAGTTTGTATGGAGCATTCACTCTGAATTTAACGTGAGCGAAGCCGCGGGCGAAAGCTAGTACTGTACAGAAGGAAGAAAACACATGACCGACAATGAACAGTAAATAAAACTTACAAGAAAGTTATCATCCCAATCGTATGTTTTCCCCAAAAGGCCAAGTTGTGTCCGCAACTTGCTTCCCACATGCTTTATTTACTAACTTGCACTTCGAGACTGTATCCTGTGGGAGTGCGGAGTTTATTCCCAACTAGGATTGCTTTTACTTCATCACTGAGAAGCTTCCATTTACTCGTAACTTTGTAATCCATACCATCTGGACGGCTGTTCATGATTTCTTGGCAATGGATATTATAGTAGTATAGAATGCGTCCATGTTCTTTATGGATTCAGAATAGGATCACCCCATCTTATTCCGTGTTTGTCGTAGAAGACAACTAAAGGAACTTAAGGAAGCGGGCAGTACACTATCACTTAACATCAGGTGTGATTGTTGTTAAGTGCTTTCTTACAACTAATAAAAAAGAAAGTAACGTTTACCTGGATACTAATAAAAACCTACTGCAGTCAGCAAACCGCCTGCCAAGCTTGATACAAATCCCCCCAAATGACTATGTCGGGGGTAGGCGTAGCTATGTCCAGCAGTGGACATTTGCAGGCTGATGATGATGATAGAATCCAGTTCCTTCACCGAGCCAAAATATTGCTTTATTAATAGCTTCTTTTGACTTTGGCAATAATGAACGTAATTTCAATTACCGTAAGTTAAGTGTTAAAAAAATCTAATGAAACTTAACCTTACTGCGACCCAAGCTGAGTCTTGGCCTCCGACATGAGATAGTAGGTAAATATAATTAAAAAACCGCATCAAAATCGGATCATCCGTTTGGGAGTTACGATGCCACATACATTTTGATGATCCTTAGTTATTTTATACGCACACAGACACGTTAAACTTATAACACCCCGTCGTTTTTGCGTCGGGGGTTAAAAACTAAACTAACAATAAAAATATACCTACAATAAACTGATACAAAATAAACCAACCATGATCTACTTAGAACAAAGAAATGGCTTTTCAAGCACGCCTCAACCGATGTGCGATCAATTTGCTCGCCCCTAATACCGTTTTTATGATGGAAGAAAAGTATTAAAATCTTCATTCAGGTAGACACACAAAACGAAATCTTTTTTAATCTTCCAATCCTTTTCGTCTCTGCAAATTTACTCGAAAGTCGATAGGCTACAGCGGAGCCGCGGCATGGAGAGTAAACCCATACAACTCAGAAAATAAGATATTAGAGCGGGAATCATAAAATTCGCAATGAAAAATGGAACGACACTTATTCTAGTTACAATGGTGGCAGCTGTTCGGAATGTAGATTTGACTTTTCCTTTTCTCCTCCTATTAAATAGATTTTCAATCTGGCAAAACAAATTAGTGAAATGAAATTCTACTTTTTCAATTCTTGCTTCATTTATTCTAGCTTCAACGTTTAATACAGAGTATATGCGAACAATTAGCTAGGTTTTGAAATTAATTAAAACTGTTTGTAGATTCGTTCGACATTGTTATTATATTAGTACTTGAAATTTGCTTTTCTTTAATATTTGAGGATAGGAGCAGATGAAGCGAGTAGCTTTCTGAGGTTAGAAGAAGCAATGCAAAGCAATGAAAAAAGTACTGATAAACTTAATTAAGTTCGTGCTGATGAAAGTCACGGGCTCAGCTAGTATGTAATATGAATAAAACATACTTTCAAATGAGAAAAATTCTCTAGTAAGTAGGCTCGCACACCTACGCTTTCGCTAACTTAAAGTTCATTTTCCCTGTACCCAAATGATTGGCATAAAAGCTTATCCCAGATAGCAATAACACAGCCGAGTTTAGACGGGCCTGAAGCAAAGATTTCATAAAAACGGATTAGCAAACAAACTTACTTAGAAGAGAAATTTTCGTTTTAATCTGAAATATTTGGAACAAAATTGTCTAGAGCGTTCACTCAATGCCGTAGTCTTGTTAACTAGAGCATTAAAGAAGTATGTTAGGATACAAACTTAGATGTTCAGCATAAAAATGCTACGATTGCCAACCTCTAGATGTTTGCACAAAGTGGCGAATAACTCAATAGGCCTATGTCCAGCAGTAGACTGCTATAGGCTGATGATGATGATCACTGCTACAAATCTGAATAAGTGAAGCCTTTTTTGTATAGGTGAAAATTAGAGGAAACAGGCTCCAAAGGAAAACGAGGTAAGCTCTCGCCATTAAAGCCAAAAAGGAAGACAATAACTTGGAAATACGAAAATCAATAATACCGCCGGATAAAATAGTCGTTACCTAGTCGTTCAACTAAAGCTAGTATCTGGTATCGAAAACATTTGCTATTGTCCAGATATGTTTTTAAACACTTGGAAATGCGGTTCGCTCTCCAATATAGTTAGAACGTGCTCTGTAAAAGATATCAAAAGGAATACTTGCATAGGAGGTGGAACGTGACTGTGGGCACCAAGCCAATGCTAAACGTAATATGTGGACTTTTGACGTATGTTATGTGTTTACGTGGCACAAAATGATACTCTAGATTACTGTCTGGAAAGTTCTTTTTAAATTACCGGCTATTCGCAGCGCAATATTTCATGTATACTCGTTGTTTTTGTTAACTATGAGATTAAGTTTGCAAGCTTATTACTAACGTCTAACTTTAATCAAGTTATTACTTTAGAACTTTACAAAGGAGTTTGGGCAAACACTCACCAACCTAAGTTCATATGAAAGAATGTATTGTTCAGATTTTTATTATCGGGCACATAATAGCCAAACTACAGGTATCGCATACATATGCGGTATTATAATTTTCATTTTCATTACCAATTACGATTCATTTTCAAGAATATTAAGAAAAACGTTCACACATTTTGCACAACAGCACTGCTGGGCTATACAAATGTTTGTTTACACAGTCATTTCGACACGATCGTCAAACCGATACACTGCCCAATATTAAAAAAAAATCACATACATATTAGCAGTAGACAGATTTAGAGCGTTCTGAGTGACTAAGGAGGTGACCAGCCCCTATTGAAAACACCATAGTCATACATCTAGGACCACTAGGACCGAAACGTTAATAATAAGGCTGTCGCGAATGTTTTAAAACTTTTAAGAGAGCTCTTTCCTCGTGGTAGGCAGCGGCATGGCTGTGCCCCTGGCATTGCTGATGTCCATGGGTGGGCGGTTACTGTTTAACATCAGACCGGCCGATTGCTCGTCTACCACCAATATCAATAAAAATAGAACAAAGAATTGATACAACCCAACAGTAGCGTTAGATAACGTTGGTTTTCCAAGCAAAACATTTCTACAGACCGATACTATCACACTGCCCAACGTTTTCCACTCTTCGTTAATATTCACCCAAGCCTCGCTGGTAATGTACGTGAGGTTTTTCGGAATAAAATTAACGTGCAGTTACTACGTAGCCGATTGTGGTCCCGTTTGAACGTCCGTAGCGAAATTAACTGGAGTTGGTGAGCTGTGTTTGTGTGGCGCCACCGGTCCGTGTTGGAGTTTCAGCTTGGAACTGAGTTCTGATTGTGGTTTCTAGTGGGTGTAGTACTTTAGTAGGGGGAACGTTTTCGGTAAATTGTGTTTTTGATATGTTTGTACGAGTATTTGCTTTGGGTTCAGATTAGCTCGTTACCAATTTTCTCAGTTTTATTACCAAAATTACATTTTACTATCTATCTACAAAGATTATGTTATTAAATTACATATAAATATTTCTTCTTTGTCTAGATAATATTATGTAAGTAAGTTGATCTGTTGCTTAGTATCCATAGTACGAGCTTCGGTTTAGTTTGAGTCTAGGTGGCCCGTCATGTGTAATTTTTTTTATCCGAAATGGGTTTACGCTTAACTGCGATTCGCCTGATGGTAAGAGATTTTGTATTATTTATAATGTTAACAGTATAAACATAGTGCACCTAATAAGTCTCGTGTGTCAATGGTAATTTCGGTTTTTTCGTAGGTTAATTCATATAGTTACCTCCTCGGGACACAGTAGTCGGTCAATAAGGAACAAATGAAGGAATTTCTTTGTACACGTAGGTACCTACATTGTAATTCTAACAAAATCGCTTTATTCGGTAAGCGGAACAGGCTTTTAATAAATTCTAATTCTTTTCATCTCCGTCTTTCGTATATATTTGTTTGCTTCCCACTCCGCAGTGGTTGTAAACCACGAAACGGCGTTTGCTCATGAAAAATGAGCACTTTCTGGTAAAAACTAAATGTGCAGTTTGATTTTTCAAACAAATATTTTCGTGTTTACGTTACTGCGGTACCGCTTTGAAAATAAAAGACTTTTCATTTTGCCCTAAAATGCGGGTGGTGGTTTTAGCCATTCTAAAATATATTTTTTTAATAAAATATAGTTCAGATGTTAATTAATTAGTTGATGTGTTTGTTATTTTAGGTTCAGTTTGCGTAAGAATATTTAAACTGACAAACAAACTCGTAAGCATTTTCGTATTATGAACGTTATATAATATTTTGAAATTAAAAGTCTAAAACGTTAATAGGATTCTGCATATGACCAGTATTCATAGACTAAACACATCTACTACACTACTTTCATAGAGAGTACTAAGAGAACTGAGAGAAACTTGACTTGATCCGCAGTACAAAAGTTCTCTTTCAAAATGACATCGACCGGAAATCGAACTTACCCAATTTGCCACTGAAGTCGTTTACGTGAAAACAACAAGGTATAGAACCAGCGGGTAACAAATGTGCTTTCTTTACACTTTTTAATTTTATTTTCCAAATACTGCATAACTTGCTGAGTAGGTATAGCTACAAGTTAATTTCGACAACTTGCTCAACTTATTACAAGTTAAATTGAAATTCTGAAAGGCCTGCCTATCCAGTTCTGTGTAATTTAAAAAGTAAAATGCTTAATATTTTGGCCGGGAGATGCAGGTTCTGCGACTGTAGGCACTTTCGGAACAAAATGCTTTTGTGTTTTTGTTTTATTTGTTTGTTTATAACAAAATTTACTTTTGAAATTAGATATCTTTATCACATTAGGACGTTATAATGTTGCAATAATAATTAGACGTGTATCTACCTACATTCCACCTACTTATACACACTAAACTTACACTAAACTTCTAAAAACAAAGAATATGAAAAACAAGCATTTAACAAATTACCGCCTCATCATTAACTCGAAGACGCTTCGGAATTTCCATCCAGTACAGTTGCTCACTCTTTATCAAACACAGGTTCAGTCATTCATGGAATACTGTTCGACTAAGGCAAATCCCTCCCAAATGTGTTTGCAGGCTTTTGATGATGACGAGGGATGTAAGGGAGCGGCCCATCATCTTTTCGCTTCAAGCCCACTTCACCTGCCCGTGGTACATCCTGGCGAATAAGAAACGAGGCGCTGACAACCGACTGATGGCGGTATAACCATCACAATTGAAGGCGTGGCTAAATAGCACAGACTGATGACGGGCAGCAGCGTCACCGGAGCGAGAAGCTACGCCCTGCGATTGCCAACCTGCCTGCCCAGCGTGGCGATTATGGGTATATCCTCCAGATGTTTGCCCTAACTTGCGAACAACTGGAGAGGCCTATGTCCAGCAGTGGACTGCAATAGGCTGATGATGATGACGACGATGAATGACTAACTTTGAATCCTGCGGTTGATTATGATGATGATGATATATAATCATTTCAATCGCCTAACATAAAGAGTAAGGCACATAGTGTGCCACCTTCATCAAACCCCACTCCGATATTTCACGGATTAAACACTTCACAAGTCACGCAAGTCTAAAACCGCTAATAATCTATCAAACTTTCATTATTGTTTCACGCAAGTTACCAAAAGTTCGTATTATACCAATTTAGGTAATCACCAAACAAAGTAATAACACCATAAATACGTCATATATCTGGATAGAACAACCGTCCGTGTGGTTAATGGTTTTAGAATAAGACCACCCCATCCCCCGTGAGTGTCGTCAAAGAAGACAAAGGGAATATGAGGAAACAGTATAAAACCTAGTATAAAATCAGCTATAAAACCTTCTGCTGTCACCAACCCGCTTGCCAAGCTTGGTGACTAAGGCAAATATACTCACATAACAATTGCCGTTTGGGGGAGGTCTAATAAACGCTCATTCATTCACAACGCGTACTGGATGCGAAGTAATGTAAGGCAGCGACTTATCATTTTTTCGCGCTCTAAGATACCCTAACCTGTCCATGGTGCATCCTGCCGAATAACAAACGAGGCTCTGGCAACCGACTGGTGGCAGTTTATCCGTTACAATTGAAGGTGTAGGTAAATACCACAGGCCGATGACGAGCAGTAGCGTCATCGGAGCGAGAAGCTACGATCACCAACGGTGGGCAGGCACCGTGGTTTGGGTCAATCCTCCAAATGTTTGACTAAAATGGCGGATAAATGTAGAGGCCTATATCCAGCAGTGGCCTGCGATAGGCTGATGATGAAGTATGTTATGCAACGATAATAAGAGTATGTATATTAGTGCAAGACTGAGCCCCGTGTTTCGCGCACACATACACTATTTATCCTTGATACATTTCCGTGAATAACCCCTTCTATATACCGCATGACCCGTTAGCCCTCGTTAATTATTCCGTGACAATACATTACCAGTAGATTTGCGGAAATAGCAAACTCATCAATAACCTTGGTCAAACTTGTGAAGCGCAAACTGACCGCTAAGTCAGCGTTTGTTGGTAATAACGGACGGTATGTACACTTTATTTGCATATTACAAGCTGGCCGGGTCACTTATACTAAATAATTACTGTTATTTTAAGCAGTTTAAGGACTTCGACTTTCCGTTTAGTTGGAGTAAGCTTAGGTAGTCAATAAACACATTGGCGTAGTTCTATTGGTATTTGCATATAATTGACAGTCTTAACAAAATGAATGTAGAAATAAAAATAAATAAATAACCCAAGACGGTCAGCGTAGCATGTCATACAGTTTGAGACTTACGACTTTAAAATTACCTCTCCTAATTTATTCTCGAATTCTCCCGGAACCTCAAATGAAACGGATACAACAACAAGCGCATTTAAATCACCCCTAATCGATTGGGACCACTGATTCCCGAATTAAAATACGACATAATTGTGCCCGGGTGGGGTAGGAATAAATAAATGAGTCCGAAATAGACCGTTTTTATCCCAAACGGTATCAAATAAAAGTGTCGCAGGCCAGTGAAGGGTGTCCAAAATCATTACGAACGTTTTTTGTTGGTACTGGGACCAGTGACATATAGCGAAAACGGTAGGAAGTGATTTTGGCAATTTCATAGCTAAATTCGTTTACCTATGTAGCTTAACAAGGTACCTGAATAAATTATAATTAAAATGTCATTGTTTTATAAGGTATTAATCATAAAAATTACCAGAAATATCTGGTCTGCAACTTCCTATAGCGATTACTGTCATAAGCAGAAGATATAGATCTACTTTTAGTTAGAGTTACTACCATGATTCGAAATCATTTAAATAAGGTGCCAAGAAGCATCTTACGGATCGACCATGGCTTTACACCAAAGTTACCACAAAAACGTGCTTATAAGGCCACTATTTTTTGACATTTGTAGATGCACTATCTTTCCGAACCACACAAATTTGATGTAAAGTACATGATACCATGTAAACTTCAGGCTCAAGTCCCAGTTAGGAGCGCCTCTATCAGTGTTGCTAAACTTTTTCCTTAGAGTGATCCTTCCACTCCCCTATAGACTGGTGATGGCAAAAAGGGCGCCTAGGGAGCCCTGACGTCGTATTTATTTAGGAAAGAAATGAAAGCTCTTTAAATACCTATACCAACAACTACAATTACAATTGTTTGTTTACTTAAGAGTCCTGTCTACAGCAATTAAAGTGTGTCATCCCTACCTACAACACAGCGGGATTAAATAAACACCCGGTTGCGTATAATGAAGATACTTTACAAATAAATAAATAAAAAAATTCGCCCTCCTGAGCCGGTGGATAACGGTCTTCCTCCTTTTGTAAACACCATCACTACCCTCCCCTCCCCCCTTTTCCCTCCCATAAACCCGCCAAGATAAGATGAATAGGGACCATGACCGTAAAAATGGATATTGAGTGTTTTCTACGTTTCTCTGTAAAAAACATATGACTCGCCTGTTTTGGTCTCATTTCGGTGTCCTTCGCGTTATTCTCTTGTTTGTGAACTTATGAAACGGGCTAAATGTTTACGTTGAGATACGTCCATGTTTTGTTTAAGCTGACATTTCACTACATTTACGTACCTACGTAACGTACGAAAACTTAATGTAGGACGTCCTTAGGCCAGGTGTAGCTGTGCGTTTAGATACTAGCATATGTAGTTTTATGCCTTAGCAGACATAGCTACTACACTTACTTACGTAACGCACTAAAACGTAGTGTAGGACGCCCTCAGGCTATATGGAGCGATGACTAGCGCAAGATGGTTGGCAAGTGCTGGTGCTGAAAAGCCAGCTCAGTACAGTGACAAACAAGAACAAGAACCTAGAGCCACAAACCCTAGAAACTAAGTGGTCCTGTAAGTACGGTTTGTTTCAATAGAAACTTCTTGCTACGCACACTATTGCCTGCTATGCAATGAGACTACAGTATAGGGTCCTTGAAAAAGGTTGTGAAGAGGTTTTTAAAAAGTTAGCAATGCACTTGCGGTACCCCTAATGTTGCAAGAATCTATAGGCTGCGGTAACCGCTTAATATCAGGCGGGCCATAGACCAGTTTTTCATCGTAGTGGCATAAATAATAATAAGAAAAATTCCTAAATCAAGGTCAATGGAAATCTGAGGCATTGTTTAAAAGTCGCGTCTCTATAAATGATGTTTCCCATACCCATATGTAGGTACTATAATACGCCACCGACTTTGTCCATAATACAACTTTGTATAGAATAAAAAATATATGTTTGTTTAATATATTCTAAGTTATCCTCTACCTTCTAATAGAAAGTCGTAACATCTTGTCACTTTTTAACCGACTTCGAAAAAAGGAGGAGGTTCTCAATTCGTCTCTATGTATAATATTTTTTTTTTTTTATGTATGTTCACCGATATCTCCGTCAATTATGAATGGATTTCAAAAATTTTTCGACAGTTCGATAGAGGACACTTCCGAGGTGGTCCCATTATCACCAAGTCAGGATCTGATGATGGGATCCTGGAGAAATTGAGGGCATCAACCGAAAATTGTATGCTCATATGGTGTTTTTGTTACGTAATCATATTTTACTCAGGTATATGCTTCCGGGCGTCAACATCTGGTGCTGATGATGAAGCCACAGAACTCCTTAACGGTTAGGAGTTAGGGGACAGTACTGACTTTGGTCGATATTAAACTAGGTAGTAGTATGTACTTATGCAAGGCTAATAGGGCAGGTGATTTGGTAAGTGATATGCTTGATTCTAGATCGCAAAGTCTTCACTTGACTTAAAGCAAAATATTTTCATTCCTAAGTAAAACTCTTAAGGACATTAATTAACCTTTATTCAAGGTCACAGCACATTAACGCAACTAAAAATAGAGAAATAAAATTATTTTTTTAAAAAAAATTAAACCGACTTCAAAAAAAAAAACACTAACGACCAAAACTAAAAAGCGATAAATAACGTAAGTAATTCTATCCTTAATACATAATTATTTAAATATAACAATTATCACTTATTTTTGAAGTCGGTGCCAGCCTCTCGGTACCTAACGTAGACTGTTGTTGTATGACGCGCGCGGCTGGCAAATCCACACGACAATATACAGTTATTTGTTTGGCTGGCACCGACTTCAAAAATAAGTGATAATTGTTATATTTAAATAATTATGTATTAAGGATAGAATTACTTACGTTATTTATCGCTTTTTAGTTTTGGTCGTTAGTGTTTTTTTTTTTGAAGTCGGTTTAATTTTTTTTACTACCACCGTTCTAAGTTTTATTACAAAGTTTGCGACCATTTTATTGCTAGTCCTAGATTTAAGATTAAAGCCGCTTTTTACGATCACCTATTACTCGCAGAGTTTACAAAATGTTAACTACTTTACTAGTCTGCGACCCATTTTAGTTATAGTCCATTATTTTATTAACACAATTAGTTTTTCCATGAAAATCGCTTTTTTTTGGAAGCAAATATTTACATCAAATTTTGTTTATTAAATGCTAACAGATAGCTTTTTTAGATGCTATTATTTAATTTTATGGACTGTCTATTTTACGAAATATGTAAATGTCCTTCCTCACCGGGAGTATTTTTATAGTTTTTTATTCATAATGAACTTTAACTTGCCTGATCTTAGGTTACATAGATGCTACGATTGCGATATACCTTCTTGGACCAGAAGGTAGAGACTGCCTCCTGATTGAAGATGCTACCGACAATTTTGGTAGATTTTTTGAAAGTCCATGTACAATCTTCATCATCATCATTAGCACATTGCAGTCCACTACTGGACATAGGCCTTTCCAGTTGTATGCCACTTATGGCAACGTCTGGAGGATATACCCATAATCGCCACCCCGGGCAGGCGGGTTGACGATCGCAAGACTAAGTTTTTCACTCCGGTGACGCTGCTGCCCGTCATGGGCCTGTGGTATTTAGCTACGCCTTCAATTGTGATGGTTATAACGCCACCAGTCGGTTGCCAGCGCGTCGTTTGTTATTCGGCAGGATGCACCACGGCAGATGAGGTTAGGCTGGAGCGAAAAGTCGATAGGCTCCCTTACATCCCATGTACATAGTGCACCAATAATGGTGATGTTCAAAAGAGATTTGGCAAATCATATACACACACAGCAAGTCGTACTGGTATACTGGAAGTTCGGCGTTACAGTTAATAATAAAATGTAGGGTCTTTCGTACATCATCATCAGCCTGCAAAAGTCCACTGCTAGACCTCCCCCTTATGATAATTGTCACTTGGGAGCATTTGCCTTCTTCACCACGCTTGGCTTTGTATTGTTATGAAAAACTACACTCATTACGCTAATAACTGCAGTTACATACATCATTATGCTACTTTTCTTTAAATAATATGGCTTGGGTAGTTATAAAGGATGCAAAGATAGTGAATAGAAGCAAAGCTCAAACGCTTTTACGGCTTGCATTAAAAATCTGAAACATCGTGCATTTACCTCGTTACTTTGTGTCTATGCTCTTTGATAATATTACTTACTGTGCTAACTCAGTGACCCCAAGTGGATTTTGACAACCGAGACATGATTTCGCTACTCTACTCATTCAGCTGTCGTTAGTCTCACTGTTAAAGGTGACTAAGACTTTACAACCTGCTATATCCATATACCTGGTGCGTTCCACTGTTGTTTTCAAGACACGAGAAAAATACTTTCTTAAAAAGCTACTTTCCTAATTACACCCGGCCGGGAATTGAATTCTGAACCATTGGCTTTTCATGATTAAAGGCTAAATCTAACCTAAATCAGCTAGAAGGCCATCTGAGCTCTTTTTCTTTTTTTTTCTTCCTATTCTTTTTATTCTTAAGTAGCACTTCCAAAAAAAATCGACTGATTTTGTTTCTTTTTCTGTTGTATATTTGTTACCACAATGTCTTCGAGAATTGTGAATCGTCTTTTTTTTTGTTCGAACGGGTTATACTTACTCCTAGTTGGTCCCATTGTCACGTGGGTGTAAAAAATGCTTTTAATGTATTATTTATTTTATTTAGTAAAGAATTGGTCCATGATAATAAGTTTTCCAATACAAATATCTGCCTCTCCTGAGCAGTCTGACGCCAATAGTTCTCTATTTCATTACATATAGCATTTTTGCTTTAAAATCTTATATAGGCATAGAGTTGAACCCACCTAATATCCTTTGAAGCTACCTGTGCAACTATTCTTTATCCAAACAGCCTGTTTCTCGCAATTTCGACTTTATTGTCTACAAATTGCTTCGTTCGCGATACCGCTGCCCCATAAAGGTGCCGTCAAACATATTGCACTGATGCTATTGTGTTTGATCTGGGCCTGTTGACTGAACACGGCATTCCGATTCAATACTCGGTCCCAGATGGAGCCTTTATCGAATGCATACTGAGCGGTTGCGTTGAAGGAGATCGGTCTACATAACTTTGTTCGGATAGGATTATAGATCATTTCTGCGGTTGGGCTCGTGTAAATTAGCTTCTGTCAATATTGTTGCTGACTTGAGAGACGCTGCCCTAAATCACTAAATTATATTCAATCATCATCAGCCTATATCAGTCCACTGCTGGACATAGGCCTCTCCCAATGTTCGCCACTTTGATCGATCCTGGGCTTCTCGCATCCAGTACTTATCACCAGAAAATAGCAAGGATTTAGAATAGGACAACCCCATCACATTCATATGGGTGGCATAGAAGATTAATAAAGGAGGGTATTGAAAAGGGAAAGGAAATATTAAAGGAAACCGGCAACAGCGTTTACCTGGGTACAAATAAAACCTACTGCGGTTGCCAATCCGCTTGCCAAACGTGGTGTCTAAACCTATGTCCAGCAGTGGACGTTTGCTAGCTAGCTAAAGAGTGACTTGTTGCGTGGATAACGTGTTTTGTAATTGATAATGACTAAAAATCAGCACATAAATAAACTCCGAGAAACGCAGCGAGCTATGGAACGGGCGATGCTAGGAATTTCTCTCCGCGATCGAATCAAAACCACTATCATCCGGAGTAGAACAAAACTTAAAGATATGGCCATCATCATAGTTCAGCGGAAATGGAAGTGGGCGGGCCAAATATATAATGGAGACCTCGTACTGGACGCCGAAATGTGGGCAGGCAACCAATGCGTTGGGAGAGGCCTATGTCCAGCAGTGGACTGATGTGGGCTGATGATGATGATGATGAATCAATGCGTTGGATCGATGACTTGATCGGGATTGCCGGGAGAGGCTGGATGAGGAAGACTCAAGACCGCAAGGGATGGAGTGCGCTTGAAGAGGCCTACACTCAGCATTGGGTGGCTACATGCTGAAGAAGAAGAAGAAATCTGCTTACGGGAATTAGTTTCCAAGGACTTCACAATAGCAGCAATACAATACTGTTATCCGAGCGGTATTGTTGTAACTTTCAGTAAAAACTTATCGATTTTTACTTGATTACCTCTTGTAAAAACGCCGATTGCCATCACACAAGTCGTTTATTTTTTTTTATAGTAGCTCGACATAATTGCTTCTCTACGCCTGATTGAGACAACAGGCAAGTAACTGGTCAGTTACCTGTCAGTTGCCACCGCCATGCCGGCCCAACTCCAACCCCCCACGAGCTCCGGAAACCCTACTCACCGACAGGAACATGACCCGGAGGTCATTTGGCTGCGGTATTCTATAAAACACAATATATTCTAAAAGTAACACAATGCTTTTTCGTAATAGACTGACTTTATTTTCCATAGACACAATGACAGTACATACATATAACATCCGTAGATGGCGCCACTAAAATACAGACCATAGATATTAAAAAACTTATTTTGTTATCTACATTTTAACACCCCTACTTAACAAAATAAATGTAATTCTAAACAGAATATAAAGTTATTTTTATTTAGCCTTAATTCCTAACATGTGCATGAACTTATAATGTTTAGTTGACATAAGGCCTTTGGTTAACAAGTCTGCAGGCATATCTTGAGTTGAAACATATTCAATACTAATTAATTTATTTTCAACTGCATCTCTAATAAAATCATAATGAAAGCGAACATCAATATGTTTCGATCGGGTATGTGACTGATGACTTGTTGCCAATTTTAGTGCACTTTGATTATCACACTTTAATTTAATTGCACATTTTTTACCAGTAAGCTCATACATTAAATTTCCTAAATAAACAGCTTCCCTGGACGCTTCTGAAAGGGCAACATATTCTGCCTCAGTGCTGGATAATGAGACAGTCTTTTGTTTTTTACTTTGCCAGGAAATTACAGATCCACTCATTATGAAACAAAAACCAGTATACGACTTACGGTCTAAACTGTCACTATCCCAGTCAGCATCAACAAAACCAGTCAGCTCTATATTATCCTTATGATATGTTAGACAATAATGCTTTGTTTTTTGCAAATATTTCAGTATTCGTTTTGCATAATTGAAATGAGTTTCATTATAACAGTTATTGAACTGGCTGAGATAACTGAGAGAATATGACAAGTCTGGTCTAGTTAAAACTGCCAGGTACATAAGGCTTCCAATAAGCTTTTGATATGGAATGTTTGCTACACTATTTTCAGCCTTTTCTAAATTTAACTTACTCTCTATCGGTGTATCTACAGTCTTACAATTTGACATATTAAACTTTGACAACAATTGCTCTATATATTCCTGTTGATCTACAGTTATAGTTTTACATTCTTTGTTTACACGAATTCTCATGCCTAAGTAACGCTTAACAGGACCTAAATCTTTCAGTTAAAATTCAGAACTCAATACTTTTTTTAATTTTTCAGTTTCTGACATACTATTCGAAAATATCAAAAAATCATCAACATATATGGTCACAATAACTTTTACATTATCATTAAAAAATGTAAACAAGCAGGGTTCGAATTTACTTATTTTAAAACCAAATTTAAGCAAACAATCTTTTACCTTTTCATACCATATTAAAGAGGATTGTTTCAGCCCATATATGGCTCTCTTTAATTTCAAGACCTTTCCATCCTGCTTATTTACAAAACCTTCTGGAATAGCCATGTAAATATTTTCTTTTAAATGTCCATTTAAAAAAGCTGTAGTCACATCTAGATGTGATATATCCATATCCCACTGAACACTCAAGGCAAATAGCATTCTCAGTGTAGAATGTTTTACAACAGGGGAAAAAGTATTATCATAATCGATACCTTGTCGCTGAGTGAAACCTTTAGCCACGAGTCTTGCACGATACCGCACTTTATTGTTCACATCTAGTTTTTTATTTAGCACCCACTTATTTTGCACTATTGAACCACTGCTTGGCACATCAACAATTTCCCACGCACTGTTGTCCTCGAACGACTGCAGCTCCTGCCGCATGGCCAGTCTCCACAGCTCAGCTTCTGGTCCATTCAGCGCTTCAGAGAAGTCTACTTGTTCGACATCTGGACTTGAGTTGGAAATACAGATATTACCAAATCCGTAACGGTCTGGTGGTCTTCGTGCTCTCTTTTCATGTCCCAATTCTGGAGTGGGTTGCAACTCACTATTTGTGATATCTGTCTCCATGCTTGTGGTGGTTGTATCATCATCATTTACACTAGGTGGATCAGTGTACACGGATGTATCTGAATCTGAGTCCCTACTGAATCTCTGCCATCTTCATTTGTTGTCGGAGATTCCTGCTCTTCAACCACATCCTGAATCCATTCTCCTAAGTCTTTAGAGATTTCTGATGATACCGATTTATCTTCCATCACAATTATGTCTCTCTTTATAGTTACAATATTTTTCATGGGATCATATACACGATATCCTTTTACTGTCTCTGAGAAACCTACCAAAATGTGCATGGTAGCCTTCTTATCCCATTTCAGTCTTCTTTCCTTGGGAATGTGTACCATTACAGGGCTCCCAAACAGACGTATATGACTGAGATCTGGTTTTTTATGATACCATGCTTCAAAGGGTGTTTTGTTTCCCAGTGTTGACGTCACAGATCTATTTTTCAAATATACCGCTGTATGAGCTGCTTCGGCCCAAAACTTTTTTTCTAAATTTGCATCGGAAAGTAAACACCGAGCTTTCTCTACGATGGTTCGGTTAGCCCGTTCACAAACTCCATTTTGTTCTGGCGTGTATGCATTTGTCTTTTGGTGGATAATGCCTTCATTCAGTAAGTAATTCTCCATCTCACCACTACAAAACTCGCCACCATTGTCTGTGCGCAATATCTTTATCTTTTTCTTCTGCTGATTTTCAACCATTGCTTTAAAATTCTTAAATATCTTGAAAACTTCATTCTTATGCTTGTGGAAATATATGAAAGTCATACGACTGTGATCGTCTATGAATAAGACAAAATACTGAGCACCGCCTATGGATTTTGTCTCCATTGGACCACATACATCTGCATGTATTATCTGTAGTGTTTCTGTACTTCTTTGTCCAACATGAGGAAATGGTAACCTTCTCTGTTTACCTTCGCAACAGGTCACACATTTAGACATTGTCACATCACTAGTATCCGGGTAAGACAATCCATCCACAATTCCATGTTTCATTTTATTTAAATCACTGCGGTTAATATGTGCTAACCGCCTGTGCCAAAGTTCTGCACTTGCTACATTAGGTACTGCTACTGCTGCCAGCATACAATCAGCTACTGTAATATCTAGCTTGTACACACCATTTGTTGACATTGCTGTAGCCACCAATGCATCTTTATTGTTGCGAATGTAGCACTTGTCTTCTTCAAAAACAACCTTGTTTCCGTTTTTGTTTAATTCACTCACTGATAACAGGTTTGTTGTGAGGTTTGGCACGCATAGCACATCTTTCACTATGATGTCGTAATTATAATTAGTTGTTATCTGTACGTCTCCTGAACACAATACTGGCACTTTCATATTGTTCGCAACGGTTATCTCAGATAAATGCGGCGTAAAATTCGCATTTTTTATCCACTCCTTGTTGGCCGTCATATGAGCACTAGCGCCGCTGTCCACGTACCATTCATTCGAACTATATTCTCCATTCAAAAATACAACACTAAATGCATTCGATTGCTTGTGTTTTTGCAATAATGGACACTGGTTTCTGTAATGACCTGTTTGTTTACATTTATAACAAGTGATGGTCTTGTCACCTGTCACTGTCATTTTAGTCGATGACGTCGCGCCATTTTTTTGTTTATGATACTTTTTGTAACTGCTTGCAGCGAATGCAGCGCCACTGATATCCACGTCATTCTTAAATACCTCCATATCAATCAATTTTGATTTTATTGCATCTGTAGTTACCTGCATTCCAGAATGCTCGATGGCCATTATCATCGGCGAGAATTTTTCAGGCAAACCGGCTAGTAATAATGATCCAACCCATTCTTCGGTGATTGTAAAACCTGTGCCCTTTAATCTCTGCGCAGTTTCGACTACTTGCGTCACGTATGATGTCATGGACTCGCAATTATCTAATCGTAACGAGATTAAATGTCTTAGCAGGGATATTTTACGGGAAAAACCAGAGTCATCGAACATAGTCCTCAGTTTCGTCCATAGCTCCAATGATGTTCTCGTTTCCTTAATGTGCACGTACAATCCTGGGTCAATTGTTAACACTAACTTCGCCTTTGCTTTTGCGTCATCTGATGCTTTACACTCAAAACCGGCATCTGGCTTCGATTTGATGTAATTCACGAGATTGTCAAGCACCAACAGATTTTCGACGGCAAAACACCACTCGTCGTAATTTTCGCGACCTTTCAGCTTCGGAATGCTTTGAATATAGTTCACAGCCATATTTCAACGAAAAATCAACCACTTTCGTCTGTTTTATACTAAAACACAGTAAAAACCGAAAATCTTAACTTCTTAACTAATATTATAAAGCTGAAGAGTTTGTTTGTTTGTTTGTTTGTTTGTTTGTTTGAACGCGCTAATCTCAGGAACTACTGGTCCGAATTGAAAAATTCTTTTTGTGTTGAATAGACCATTTAACGAGGAAGGCTTTAGGCTATATAACATCATGTTGCAACTATTAGGAGCGAAGAAATAATGGAAAATGTAAAAAAAAACGGGGAAAAAATTACTATTCCACGCGGACGAAGTCGCGAGCACAGCTAGTTATGGATAAATGCCCATAACCTCTAAAAGTAACACAATGCTTTTTCGTAATAGACTGACTTTATTTTCCATAGACACAATGACAGTACATACATATAACATCCGTAGATGGCGCCACTAAAATACAGACCATAGATATTAAAAAACTTATTTTGTTATCTACATTTTAACAGGGTGGAGGTCCTTCCCCGGACGGGCAGCTCAATTCGAGCGAAGAAGAAGAGCGTTAATGCAGACTGAAGAAAAATAAGGAAAGATATCATATTCTAAAACCAATAGAAGTCGATAATGTTTCGTGCCAAGCAAGCAGTTAAGCCTTTCATTTTCATGCCGCGGCCTCACTCCAATAGCAAAACAATACGCACACCCAATAAATACCCCTGAAAGCCAGGGTATGTTCGCGTATTGTCGCATTTATCGCGAAATCGCTTTGTTCGAATATCGGTGAGTCTAATAAAGGTGCTACGTCACACGTATTCCGCCGACGTCATTGTTTGAGATGAACGGATTTGTTGACTGTAAGCGTTGGCATTTTAATAAAATTGTGATGGAATTTCTGCACGGATTGCTAGTTTAGCGATTTTTCGAATGGAAATATTATTGTAAATAGACGTATTTTTGCCATGTACAACGGTTATTTAGAATCAGCTTCCAACTGTGGTATTTCAGATTGGATACGATTTAGGAACCCCCAAGAAGCGAGCGATCGTTTTTCATACCAATTTCTTAGGAACCAGCCATTCCTGTTATTCTCCTGGTTTCGAGACGTGTCCGGGCTGAAGTGATCATTTACCATCAGGTGACTTTCAAGCACGTTTCCAACCAATCTAAGTACAAAAAATTTCAACTGTTTATATATTATATTAATTATACCGTTTCAACACACATTTATGCGCGCCGCGCACCGAGTGGCTGAATTCGGCCGTACGGTGTTCGTCTAGTTAAAAATATTTATTGAAATATATTATGTAGCACAGCATACTTAGTATATAATAATATAATACGTAATTTCTCCATCACATAAGCAATCACATGTGATATACTATCTTTCTGCTCTCTCTATGTCCTTTAAGTTGACTGGTAGAGAATGCTCCTTGCATTAACTTCGCCGGTGTACCATTTTGTGTCATTTTCTTTCATTATTCGGCTGAGTATACTTGACTGGATGATACCAAAATCCCACTGACCTAAAAGCCGTCTAGTTTCGAAACCACTCAATTTGGGACACATCAGTTCTGGATAGAGACGGGTAGATACTTTTGTCTCCGTTGTAACTCCTTGGAACAAAGGCGCACTAACTTTCAGAACCCGTCGTTGAAAGCTCTCAGTTTGATTGCAGCGATGTGGTACTTGGTGTGACGGAGTCGCTTTGGTGTCCGTGTGCGTGCCGTTTCTAATCATAGTGTTATGAAATGCAGTACGGAAGAAAGAAGAATTAGCATATGTTCGTTTTTGTCTTTTTTTTATAGTGGCTCGACATAATGGCTTCCCTACGCCTGATGGAAAGCGAAAGACAGGCCCAAGTCGCTGTGACAACTGCCAAGTAACTGGTCAGTTACCTGTCAGTTGCCACTGCCATGCCGGCCCAACCCTAACACCCCACGAGCTCCGGACACCCTACTCACCAGCAGAAACACGACCCGAAGGTCATTTGGCTGCGGTATTTTATAGGGTGGAGGTCCTTCCCCGGACGGGCAGCTCAATTTGAGCGAAGATTCGCTATGCTCTACCTTTCTTAAAACGAGTCGACGCTGGACATCGTCATCATCACCAGTCTAGTTTAGTTAGTTATAACGGGCCGGTCTCCACAACTCGACGTCGGAGCACCTATTTCACCAGCCTATCGCAGACTACTGCTAGACATAGACCTCTCCAGTTGTTCGCCACTTTGGGTAAACACCTGAAGGCCTTACCTAAATTGCCACGCTGGGCATGCTGGTTGGCAACAAAGCTGTCTGTCGTTACGTTTCTTATCGGATAGTGCCAACTATTCTCCATGTTGCCCTGCCCATTGCAGCTGTTCCAGTCAGCAGCTGCAGCTAATCCTTTGAGCGATTCCGATTGCCTTGGTTAGAGAAATGCCGTGCCTATTCATAGCTTAGGTCATCAGTCCACTTTGTGGCGAGGGACATCTGGTACCTACTACGTCCGTTCGTACCTACTACGTCCATTCATATCATTGTGACCACTCGAGAACCTTCCGTAACCATTGATATCAAACCTTCGAGCAATGTTGCCTTGAACTAGCTACTATCCTCTCTAGGGGAGTTAAACCCCGACCATTACTTTCTAAACAGCTTGTATAGAAATATCCTATTTCCATTTAGAGCTGCCTTACTGGTGTTGCCCTAACGTGTCCTAGTGTTAGTAGGACGCGTCACTTACAGCCGTGGGACTGACGTTGATGCATTTTGGTGCTTGACAATAGCTCATGTCATATTAGTTTCTGTAATTATGACTCGACAATAATGCCGATTATTAAATGGCTGAATAAGTCTTTATACTATTATACATACGTAAAAACTGCATATACTAGTCGATAAGGGCATTAATTTAGACCAATTGAATTTAATCAATAAGGTATTTGATGAATTTTTCTGCGTCCAACACTGTGTTTCAATGTTTTTAATAGATGCTACTACTCGATGTGGTAATTAAAACTGCACATTTTGTTTGGTAATATGACGAATTGATATAATAAGAACTAAATTAAACTTTGGTTTAGTATTATAGTTCACAAGAGTGATAAATCCATTTGCACAAAATGGCCAAAATCCAATACGTGCGTCATCGACTTTATGATAAAATATTTGCAGTAAGCGTATTTAATTTGAGCCAGATAAAACTCGCTTGTCATGCAGGAAAATTACGTGCGAAAATGGCTTTAAATGTATAAAAATTAAACCTCCCGACACTTTCCGAATCAGATGTCAGCGTGCGAGGGCAATTTCGCATATAATGATCCCGCCGAGTTCGCTGCGACACGGTGGAATTACTCAATTTGTTTGTCACCGATGGAAATTATTTGCAGTGTTGCTGATCAACGAATACCGCAGCGATGTCAAGGAACGTCTGTTTATAGGAAAATGTGTTAATTGGCTTTAAAGTGTGCAGCGGCTGTGGTCGACATCGGCCACAAAAATGTATTAAAGCTTTATCTGCGCTAAAAATGGTATTTATTTGATTTTAAAGCTTTTAAACAGTGAGCACTCATATCACGTTTCAAAGAGAACGCGCAATTTACGAAGTTGAATGATACGTTGCTTTACGGTCGTTGTTACAAAGGAACGTAGTTCGAACGTTTCAAACGTTTCGAACAATCAGGCTGTGATTTAAAGAAATTAAACTAATTCAAAGATAAGTATCACCACTCTATCTGATCGCAAATTTTTTGGAATCAGTCCTTTTAAAAAACGTGATTTGATGTTCAGAACAACATGAAACTAAAATCGTTAAACTGTTGGGAATAAAACTTCTATAAAATTTCGAAGACTCTTATAACTTCTATAAAAAGAGGCAAACGAAAATTGAGACGGGCTAAGAAGACAAGTAAATAAATATTAAAAAAAATAAAATAAAAATTATTTATTCAGACAGAGTCCATAATGTTAGTAACAATTAATCTTAAAACTATGTTAGTAGGCAGAATAATAATTTATTTTATTGTCTTTGGCGAGCTGAACGTAGGTCCAGTGCTGCATAATAGCACTGTCCACGTCCAGCCTCGCCACGACCGTCTTCAGGAGGCTGTTGGCGCTGCCGCGTACCCGCCGCGTCAGAGACGCAATGCGCTTCCTAATTATGGCCGAGAGGCTGTCCACTTCAGCTGCAGCTAGCATCCCCGACGCGCTGCAGTGACGCGGCAGCCCCATCAGCCCCCTGAACGCATTATTATACTGGGTACGTAGGGCCCTGTATGCGCTTTGGGTGTACTTATATTACCTTAATATTACCTACTATGTAGTATTTATTTGTATTTCTATATAAAAATACTTTATATGATATACATGTATGTAGAGACGATGATTATTAAGGAGATATCCTGAACAACAGCTCGTGTGGTTATTTCAGCAGAAAAAGGAGATGACTCATTCCATTCTTAAACCGACGTGGTTACGTTTATGATTGAACGATACTGATCTTTCACTTGCAATGATTTGCTTGTTCCTATTCCAAACAAACCCGCAGTGATTAATACCGAACTTTACAAATGGTTCCGCGCACACTCCAACGGGAGTGATGAATAAATCGCCCGTTTTTAACACCGCACTCCTCGCAGATTGATTGCCTATCGATATAGTTAAAGTGTAAAAATGTTTTTATTTTGTTGGTTGTTGATAACGGAACGATCAAATCTAGCAAGCTTTAAAGTTGACAATATCGTTGTGCGTAGTATTTGAGTTGCATGAAACAATAATTTTGGTAGCATTACAAAGAATATGACTCCTCCTTTGTATAAGTCTCGACTGATGTTAGCCGTCGTTACGCCCTATAATGGAGCGCGCTCGTCTGACTAAAACTGATTCCAATGTTAATAAACATTGTTGTTTGATTTAAATTGTCTTGACAGAAAAACCCAAGTTAGGGGCGGTTCTTTGGAATCAGCTTCCAACTGCGACTTTTCCGTAGGCTTAGGGTCCTTAAAAAAGCAAGGCTGCAAATTTTTCAAGAGCCGGTACGTACCTATGACTTTTCTGGTGTTGCGGTATCTATGGGCTGAAGTATGCTTTCACCATCAGGTGACTTTTAGGCCCTTATGCCCCATCTGTCTGTAAAAAAAAAACATTTATTTCGAAATCCATTTTTATTTTTACATATAAATTATGAGTTCCTACCTATCCTTGTCACAACTAGCCCCTGCCTCCTCTACCTAAGCCGCCACCATGTGTTTGTTTCAGTACAAGATGTAATGTAATACTCGTTCTCTCATGATAATATTTCTATGTACGTTCCGCTCTTCGAAATAAGTTAAAAAGCGTTAACACCTACTGAAACTAACCTACATACCTAACTTTGAAAACCGTTGCAAACGTTAAAAATAAAACTAATCCTAACTCGCTGAAACTGCACTAAATAGTGGAGTGTTAACACCGACCTGTAATTTAGACAAAGCGAAGTTGTAAGCGCAACTTGCTACGCAAAGTTCTAGACGAGGCGGAGAGCTTTCAAGCTGATTGCCCAAACAATAAATACGTGTCTATGAGACTTGAACGGCGCATCTTGCTTTATGGGAAGTGTGAATGTTGGTTTTTATTAAGATTTGCTTTATAAAATGTTTTTACTATACCAATTTGCGAAGGCGTAAAAAGAAATGGATATAACCACAAAAATATAGGTGCAGTTACACTCATTCTCTTATGACTGAATTTAAGCCATATACGTTCACGACTGTTGGCGGTATAACCATAACATTTGAAGGCGTAGCTAAATATCACAGGCCGATGACGGGCAGCAGCGTCACCGGAGCGAGAAGCTATGCCCTTCGATCACGAACCCGTCTGTCCCTTGATTATAGGTAGGTATAGCCTCCAGATATTTTACCAAAGTGGTGAACAACTGGAGAGGCCTATGTCCATCAGTGGACTGCCATAGGCTGATGATGATGAAGTTCAGAAGTGTGAGCTCAAACATAGGTGCACTGTCTGTTCACTTCATTCTTATAATACGATGTGACGTATTATAAGTTAGGCATGCTTTTCCGATGCACAAGGATGTATAAAATAAAGTATTCATTACTTTATTTTTTCAAATAGAATCACTAGTAATACTTTTCTTTTCCTACCAGCACTTCAACGAGAGGTCTGATGAAAAGAAATATCACAACACGATAAATAAGCGAATATTAAATTCACCTTTCATAAACGCACAGTTTATTCATGCATTCGTCACGTGATAAAACATTAATAACGCAATAAATCAAAGCAGCATAACGCCCCCATAACATTTCACAGACGTAATAAAATGCATAAAATAATTCACTGTCCGTTCCGACGCAGGCCGAATGTAAATTCTGGATGCATAATGAGCAATACGGCTGTAATGCTGCAAATGTGAACAGCCGGGTCCACACTGGACGATCCCAAATGGATCGACGATCCTGCGATATCTTGCAAACTCTGGAACGACCACCCAGCCCCGACCCTGCGGTGTTTCTTGATTGCTACGACTTGTCCTTCTTTAAACGTTGTTTAAAGAGCTCTTGTCTCGCGGTGGGCAGCTGCATGGATGTGGTCCTATTATAGATCAGACAGACCGCTTGCTCCCACCAACAGCAGTTTAAAAAAAATTAAAGGATCGCATGTTAGTAAATCGTGTCAGCTCCGCCCCCGACTTTGCAGCTTTGCTCCTGCCTGGCACGACCATAGCACGATACATCGTCTGGTGTAGACGCAGCTTAATAAGCAATACGGTCGTAGTGCCGCAAGTGAACGCTCGACGTATTCATCACAGTCCTATTTTGCTCGCTTACAGCCATTTTGAAACGCTTGTAACCTGTCACCCGTATACATTGCTGATAATGTCGAATTGGGCAATAACCCAATTGGTAATATTCTCTTTGGTTTGTGGTGTTGTGATTTGTGGACATGATTCCACATAATAGGCAACACGGCTATCTGGCTCTATGAGCCAAGGGTCGTGGGTTCGATTCCCGCACAGTACGAACATTTGTGTTCATGAACATGTCTGTTTGTATTGGTCTGGGTGTTTTTTATGTATAGTATGTATTCATTTACAAGTACAAGCTTTGGCTTAGTTTGGGACTAGGTGGCGCAGTGTGGAATGTCTTGGGTTATTTATTTTTTATTTTATCTGGTGCTAAATATATTATCTTACGTCCTTTATCCTTTAGTAATATAAAATATATACTAAATTAATGTGACTTTTATCGAAACTTTGTGAGGTGTCACCGAATTTATGAGGGCAATTTCTAAGGAGATTAGCCAGCTCCATAGGAGTATTAGTATAGTTCACAATTAGTGTGTCGATGCCCAAGCGGAATCACAGCTGCATTCTCTTAACTATAATTCTAAGCGCAAGATCTTTTATGACCATAGCACTTGCAATAAATTCTTATTCTTATTATAATGCTGAAATATCTGAACCGGCCGAAGTAGAAAGAAAACAGGTATATAGGTCACAATTCGTTCGATGATTTTTGCGCTCATTAAACCGATACCTTTTAATATGTATGTATAAAAACATCCAAATCCTATTCTTTGCAAAAAAAAAAAGTATTGATTGACGCAAATGCCGATTTTCTTGCTCGAACAGTTTTTCTAAGACGTTCACGTTTCATGGACACGAATTTATTGTTTGGGCAATCAACTCGAAAGCTCTCAGTCGAGTCTGAAACTTTACGTCGAGGCAAGTTGTAGCGTACAAGTTGCTCGCTACTGGCGTAAACAGAACTTTGCTTTGTCTGAATTACATAGTGTTGTTGCAAATAAGCTCTTTTTGTTTGGTGGATTAGATCGTAGTTATAGATTAGGGTAGAAGTTCCGCTTACCATTAGATGGAGTGAGGTCGTCTTCTATGCTAATATTTTAAACAAGTAAGGTTTGTGTGTTTGTATATTATTTGTTAAATTGTAAGGAGTAATTTCGGGATCTACTGAACCGATTTTAAAAATTCTTTCACCAATAGAAAGCCACATTATTGCTGAGTGCCATAGGTTATATAAAATACCGAATAAAAAGGCTATTAATATTATGCCCAACGAAGTGGGTAGTGGG
Source organism: Conogethes punctiferalis (assembly GCA_031163375.1). Classification (NCBI taxonomy): domain Eukaryota; kingdom Metazoa; phylum Arthropoda; class Insecta; order Lepidoptera; family Crambidae; genus Conogethes; species Conogethes punctiferalis. The sequence goes on along the minus strand of CM062081.1, from coordinate 18,976,854 downwards.
TTGGCTAGTCTTATACATATAAAAATGACTTTGATAACGACGAATATGTCAATTAGGTGGTTTGTCCTTGAAACGCACGTTAGAAAAAAGCTCATCATTTTATTCTTGATACATTTCTGCAATTTCGACTCTAACTCAATGTTATAACCAAAACACAAAACCGCTAAATGGACAGGAACTGTGTTTAAAGTAATCCACCTGTTATTCAAACACGGAACTGGCTGTGCGCAGCGCAAATAACAGTAGCCCCACAAACATGACTGAGCTTTTAGGATTCCGTATCTGAAAATAATAAAACAACCTAAAATGACGTCACGTGCACTAGTCTGATTCTGGAGTAACTGTTTAAGTCATAAAAAATGATACGACGTACACAAGACCGTCATATGTTGTAATGTAAAATATATCGGCTATGTGTATGGCAAACGTGGATCAAGCTTGCATCAACGATTGGAAAATGTCATTTCAGACACGGTCCGATTTCAGAGGAATTTCCTCCCGAGGACGTTGCGTTTGTAGAATGAGCTGCCCGCCGAGGTTCTCTCAGGGGATACAGATGGAGTACTTCAAGTCAAAAGTAAATGGGTTCTTAAACGCATGCGATGCCCCTGTGTTGCTAACGTCCATTGGCTGCGGTAACTGCTTACCATCAGGAGGGCCGGTAGCCATTTGCCAATTGCCAATAGTGGTAAAAAAAATCGTCAGAAAAGCCCAATCCCTGCTCCGGCCAAGTAACTAACCTTTTTATTTTTAATTACCACCGTCATTCTGACCCATAATGATGGCTGTTACTACAGATATGTATAGTCTGTAGATAGACTACTACTACTATATACTGCACCCGAAACACAGCCGAAGTTACTTCACGGATGTTTTGTCGAGTGTCTGGCCAGCCTGGGCAGAACTATATAGGGTGTTCCACCGGCTGAGATGCTGAAACCATAACAAGTTGATTGGTCGAATTTTATACTCACCCCATATTTTATTATTGTAAAACAACATGTACAGCTACAGCTATAAAATTACATAGATTACCATAAAGACCTTTTCCTATAACTCAAAATCCCTAAATAGATCTATGAAATTGCTTATTAAAGGGTTATGTATCTACCTACTTATAACAATATTTCGTTTTTAATTTCAAAGTTATACGGAACCGTTCCGTGAGTCACAGATGTTTTTCCAAAATAATGTTACCCATTGTTTGTAATTGTCGCAAATATTTCACCCGTGTTGTGTAAATGCAGAGAAATATTTATCGTGGTTGTAATCATAAGAGCGCGTTTGGGTAAAATGAGTTCCGTCTGAAGATATATCGCGTGTATATACCCAAGCGGGTATGTAAACTTTGTGGGAAGTTTGAGGAATTTGTTCTATGTATGTTTGAAATTCGTCTCTTACTTCTGTAGCATACATAGAAATTAATTACAGTGTGTAGCTTAGTTTAAGTTTGCGTCACATTAAAAGGTTTTTAGCATTAAAAAGGAAATGTTTCCAAATGTATGGAGCCTAAGCTATCTAGGTATTTATACATTTGGAAACATGTTATTCGAATTGTATCTATAACGTATCATAGGCAAAATCATGGTAACCAGTTTTCAATGATTAAATTCCTGGCCTCTTACGTTGCAACACTTTAGATTTCCAATATGGCTGTATAGATTCAATTCCATAGTCTAGGAACAATATTTTGACAATTTAGTATGGGCGGACTTTCAAATGAGCAAACGCGCTAATAAGTGAACTGTGCACCGCGGAGGTTGTTTCATCATAATTAAGCTAAGATATTTGTAATTAGTAAACCGACTTGACTATTTTACAAAGTAAACCGCTGCGCCGGCCCATCGTATGATTGTTGAATTTTATCTGCCCCTCATCATAACGTTTTAAATTTTGATTTTTATAAAAAGATTCATTAAAATCGGTTCAAACTTATATTTCACTTAATTTATTTACTATTAGGTTCATTCATTAAACTGTATAAAGGTTTATCAATAACACTTTTTATTAAGATAGGTTAGCATGCTTATAGTGCAGTCAATGAAGCGAAAAATACGGCCTAACCTCCGAATTTTTTTACTGTGATCCGATTTGCATGAAATTTTGGAATTAGGCTTATCTTACCCTTAACTTTAAAAGTGAAAATGATCTGAACTCCGCCAATTATTTTTAATGACCCCTTAATGGAAAAATTGAGTTTAAGCCATTTATATCGCTAGAAACCAGTCTAATAGTAAGTGGTGAAATTGTAAAGTGTTTTTTAATACAATTACCTCATATAAAAATCATTTTCAACCCCTTGAAAATCTTACAACCCAAGCATGTTTGCTTACCCCTAAATTGAAAAAAATCACAAAAAATACTTTGGTATGACATAAAAAGATGTAAATATGGAGTAAGTAATATTTTCATCATCATCATCATCAGCCCGTATCAGTCCACTGCTGGTCATAGGCCTCTCCGAATGTTCACCGCTTAGATCGATTCTGTGCCTCTCGCATCCAGCACTTGCCAGCCGCCCTGCGCAAATCGTCACTCCACCTGGCTAGGCTTTTTTTTTTTTTTTTTGATTTATTTATCAACATAACTAGTAGGCTTACGGTTCATGTCCACGTTTCGGCTCCGTATGTCATAACTGGGAAGGCACTGATCGAAGATTTTCATCTTTAGGCACTGTGGGATCGACGATGTGAAGACTCGACGTAGTTTCCTAAACGCTGCCCAGCCTACTGAATTATCCTATTCACCTCGTCCTCAAAGTTGTTTCCACCTAACTGCAATGTCTGCCCTACATATTTTTGAACAACTTCGAGGATTGCGCCGTGTACTACAATCGGGTCCGGTAGAACATGTTCATTGAACATAACCTTGGTTTTGTCCAAGTTCATCCATAGGCCGATACGCATAGAGGAGTCAGCCAGTTCATTCAGCATTTGTGTTTTTAGGTCCTGCAGTGATTCTGCCATTATAACGATGTCGTCTGCTAATCGCAAGTGAGAGATGTATTCGCCATTTATGTTGACGCCACGTCCTTTCCAGTTCAGCGTCTTGAACATATCCTCCATTGCATTAGTTAATAGTTTCGGGGAAACGACATCCCCCTGTCTCACACCTCGATGCAACGGTTTAGGCCTTGTTTGCTGATTCTGTATTTGGACGGACATAGTGGCAGCTTCATAGAGACATCTCATCACTTGGATATATCGCCGATCATTTCACATTGCTCCAAATATTCACTCCGAAACTTTCAGTTACTAAGTAGAAAAAAATATGATAATTTTTTATGGCCATAACTCCTTAAATTTTCATCCTATCACAATTTATAAAATACCATTGTAAAGATAATTAAGAGAGCTACAACATCCTTTATTACAATATATAGTAAAAACCCTTTTTTTAAAACGGTGAAGGGTGAAAGGGCTTGAGAGAGGCTGTGATTGCGCTGCCACGCGCTCCTTAAACAATCATATCTCCGTCAATTTTTATTTCACAGAAAAAATAAAAAGACTAAATTGTTGGTCAGAAAAATACCTAAATTTTTAATTCCTACACTTTTATACGTATCTATCGTCATTTTTGAGATATTATGAAAAAAAGGTGGGTTTTTTAAAAATTTGAAATTTTCGATTTTTCTTCAATCACGACTTTTTTGAAAACTATGTGTCTTAAAGCAGCCAAACTAATACAATCTATCAAACTCTTTATAATTAAGTTAATTCTAGGCGGAATATGATTAATTTTAGTTTTGGTGGAAATGGCACTTATTTAAACCCACTGATTCAAAAGAAAAAACAGTCGATGCTCCTCTTATTTGCAATACAGCTCACTTATTTTACATGTAAAAGACTTTTAATAGTGCTCATTTTAAAGCTTATTTCAAGCACTACAAAACCCTTTTTGATTAGAAAGCATAAAATGCATTTGCTCGCTGATATATGGTATTGACTACATCGATGAAATTTCAGATAAACTAAAAAACGGCTTTGATCTTTAATATCTAGCTCAATATTGCACTTAGAATACTTTATAAAAAACCAAATTGTTAATTTTTTTACCTGCTTCAATTTTGTTCCTTATAAAATTTTCGATAAAACTTATATTTTTGGAGATATTTGAAAAAAACCGATGAAAAAAGTGAAAATTTTTCAAGTTTTCAATTGCCAATAACATGAAAAGTATTACATTTTTCGAAAAACTTTACAGAAGATTTTTTACTTAAATTTGGACCTTCAATCGATATCCGAGGTTATTTTGAAAAAAAAACCATTGACTTCCGAGAAGGGGTGGCAACCACCCCCAGGGTGGTGGCGGAGTTCAAATCATTTTCACTTTTGAAGTTAATGGTAAGATGAACCTAATTCCAAAATTTCATGCAAATCGAATCACAGTAAAAAAATTCGGACCTATAATGCTTCATTGACTGCACTATTAATAAAATGTATGAAACATTATCAACAAGGTTGCATTAAAATATAAAATAACTGGCCAGTAATACGCGCTTCGCGTAAGCGCGGGAATAAAAAATAAAACACAGTAATTTAATTTTGCAAGATAGTGTTTTGTTTATTGATGAACATGTAACTAAGTTTTCAATGGATATGTAAAACTGAAACTATTACGAGTACATATTTATTTTACAATAAGGTAATATAATTACTTTTATTTACTTATATTAAATGTAGAGTATTTAAAAGTTATTACCACTGACTGTTACCACGCTGTAATGGTGTCAATGTAAGTAATTATGATTCGTAAATGTGTTGTTACTTTCTGTTCTATTCTGTGAATTTTTGCTAACTAACGTTAAAGTTAACGCAAAACGGTAGAATTTAGTTACGAGCAAATAATTTTGTGAACATGAATCGCCAGCCAGGCGTGTAACGAATTAGAATTCGAGTAATTCTTTATTCGACTTTCTGTCACCGCGCTGTATAAATAGCAATAATATTGAAGAGTTTTTAAACTGTAAGTAGAAACATACATCAGATCCTGATGTTAAAATGATTTTCTTTTGTCGACAGGGTGCAACAGAACATACTACGGTGACATCGGCCGTACCTACGAATTGGAATTGCACCGACCTCGGGAAGACCTCGTACCATACGTCTGCCTCATCACGATCACCGCTGCTGGAGGGATACACGGAGACTTGGTGCAGGTTAGTACTATATAACAAGCGCTCCGTTTTTTGTCACTGGCGTAAAGGACCTCGACCTCGAGCGATACTCCCATTTTGCGAGGCAGTGATCTCGCAGAAGGAGGCGGCGGAAAGAGAGTGTGAGACCACTGTAGACGGGCCCGCTCTACGCCGTCCCCAGCCCGGGCGTCGGCGGAGGGACAGATACATACAACGAGTCGTATGCTGGGCCTCTCCTTAGTGCCCCAAGTGGTAAGAGCAGGGGCGCAATACACTCAATGGGGCGTGACGGTGTGTTAGGACAACTATAGGCTCGAGGTCCGCCCGGGTGAAGTCCATCGCTCCCTGGAAGCCAGGGGTTTTCCCACTCCGGGCCACTAGTGCATGCCGCTTGTTATCTACGACTGGCCAGAGCAGGCAGGGATGCGGCCGTACTAGGCTTCTGCTACCAGAGTCCATGTAATTTGCTGCCATGCTTAGTAGATAGGCCCTCCAAACATGGGAGGTGATAGGCCCCACACAATATAAACAAAATTCGTCCAAAAGCTCTTTCCGAACCACGGGTTATATTAAATGCCTACCTCTGATTTCCTCACTTCGAATTAAATTTTTTACGTGATTCAGCATTCGTACTCGGGACCTATTCGATTTAGGCAATGCCTGTAACCAACGAGACAGTCATCTGTCTATCAATACATCACTAGAATTATAAATAGTTAAACTTAATTTACATCTTCTCCACGTTCTATAATATTCTGTTACATTGTTGTAAGGTCACTTTGAAATGGGATCACGTCACTACCTACCTACGAGCTGCCACTTTCCCCCTTCTTACATATTTGGCAATAAATAAAATCACTGGCTACATTATTCAAAGGGAAGAAAATAAATCTGTCGACGCAGGCGTTCTGCAGTTTAGTGCCTCTTAGCTAAATGTTCGGAGCGCGTACGAATTACGCGCGGTGGAATGATAAACATCGTACGTGGGTACCTTGGTCCACTCTAGCTAAGCGCTTTTATTTACCTTGACTGTACACGGATGCTTAGGGTTATAAGTTCTAAGAATCTTAAGGTTATAAATTAGGGTTATAAGAATCTGAATCATAGTGAAGCTTTGAACCAAATTGACACTCATTGAGTTCCAAATTGAGTTTTCGAACTCAAACTTGGCGATACGCTACTGATAAAGCCAACTTTGAGTTTGAAAACCCTCGTATTTTTGCTCACCCGTTCCATTACAAAGTTCATTTTCGAATTAATTCATTGAAAACCTATGAAATGACGCATGAAATTCATACAATCAGATATAATGATAATTCTACCGATCTCAACTACCAGTGACCTTTCAATTATGAGGAAAATGTGATTTAAATATTGTTTACTTACTATGTATTAGAGCAATTTTTCTAACTATGTTTCTATTTGGTGCGATTTTTTTTCTATTACCCATCAAACAGTCTTTAAACCTTGAACGGGTTAGGTACCCGTTAAAAATTTTGACTTTCATTGGTTACATCAAATGCATTTTGTCGTTCATATTCAAAAGCGCCTACGCGTGCAAGGTACGAACTAACAGGTCAAAGGACGAACGACTTCTCTGACAGAGCATTTTTCATATCCCTACCATTTCCACCCCCGGAAAAGGCTCGACTATATTTTCCCTCGCGTTTTGGCACTCGCCAACGACATGAAATGGAATAATTTTCAAAAGAGTGCGGAAAATCTTTGTAAGTTGGGTAGGGACTTCTTTGAAAGATGTCCCTGACTGCATTTGACAAAGTTATGACTTTGGAGATACCCCGAAATATTAAAATCGCACGACCACGTTATTTTGTCTTTTCAACCAATGTTATGGAACCATTATCTGTAATTCGAATAAGCACTTACATAGGTACATACTTCAATAATAGCTTTTTCTGTCCCTATGTGCGCTTAAATCATTAAACCTACGCAACGGATTTTGATGACTTTTTTTTTAATAGATAGAGTGATTCAAGAGGAAGGTTTATGTTAATAATGAAATACCCGAAGCGTAGCGAGGGCGGGTCGCTAGTAGGTATTCAATAAAATATATTCCAATGCTAAATAGGGATCAGTTGTATAGGATAATCCAAGTCATGTTAAAGTGTAAAAGTAGAACGATGAACGATGATGATGATAATATTTATTTGTTCAGACGACTGCTCTTTTGAATATTTATGTAATAACAAAACAATCTTGATCATCTGGCTTCTCTTTCGCTTTCCATCAGATGTAGGTAAGCCATCCGAGCTACAATAAAAATAAAATCCGTATCTGTAGAACATCAGTTCCTAATACTTTACCTATAAAGTGGAATTATTCTATTTAGGGAATGATTCTCTACCAATATCGATAATACAAATTTATTAATTGGCTCATTAGTTACTCGATAAAACGGTGGTTAAATACAAAAGTGAACGCAAACGTTATCTAACACTTCAAAAATATCTGTCACCACCTCGCAGGGTATTGTACAGCATTGTTGCATCGCATTCCGTGTTTGTAATCTGTGCCTGGCTCAAGGCTGTCTGCAAGTACACTTCTGTTTGGCAAAGCAAGAGACGTTGGTTGAACGCACTAGCGCGCCAAGTTTGCACCGCACAAGACGTACAACCCCTGAGGGCTTCAGACAAGGGGTGAGAGCTTGTGGCTGCCGGAGACGATTCCTTGCATGGCGGAACACGAGTTTAGACACTTAGAACTAAAGCTAAGTAGATGTATCAAAAATTGAATACCAGACCAGTTTAGTTCAATGGTAGTGAATGCCTCTGATGTAGTGGTCGTGGGTTTGATCCTTGCACTGTTGTATTGGTATGTGTTTGCTATGTATGTATAAATGCATTGTATATCATGGGCTATTATTTATTTATTGTATTTATGTAACTTTAAGTTTTATTGCTTTGAGGAAATTTTACGACCACGATTATTTGTCGGCCGATTCGGTTAGGAATGAGCAATTTATTAGATTTCTATGCACGCTATTTTTTTTACTAGCCGCATACGACTCCAAATCTGATAGAATCCGATTTGAATCATACATAGGTACCGATGAAGAAGACTTTGGTAACATAAACGACGACCTTGCACTACCATGTACTGTATTTTGAAATTATCAAGCTTTCGAGTCTTACGCTAATATTTCTTGTGAACCTTATAGTTTAAATTACCAAATCCAAAAATAAATAAAAGATTTAATTTAATACTTACACATTTTCAATATGGATGCGTTGCTCTAACTTGTATTGAATACGATACATTTTATGCGTCACGGGAAACATGCCAGAATTTTTACGCAAATAATTTAGCGGTATCATAACTCTTCGCGGTTGTTGCACGTACGAGTTAACAGCGCCATAGTTCTTGCGACCACATACATCGTTTAACACGCTCAACATTATACAAGCATATTTTAGTGCAGTCAGTAGCCCACAATTAGGTATTTCACGGGTGAGTTTTCACGTGCAACGCTCTGCGGTTGAGCTTCATAGTCGATTTGAGTCTGAATGCACAATACCGTATCGTCTGATTTATTTTCAGTCTATAAATTATATTTTGAATTTTAATATTCTTAAATAAGCATGTTGTAATTTGCAAACATATTTTGCGGCAAAGTAGCAAATTATAAAAAGAGGATTGCTTTAAACCTTCACTAAGCCTCATAGTAGATAATTTAAGTTATGTTTGATTTGTAAATGGTATTCATTACCCAAAATAAATTTGGTATCGTACAGTAAATCCTAACAACTTTCTATAATGAGTTTCCATAAATTACTCGTGTCTTATTGATTTGGAATGCATTTGCATAAAAATACAATCCTAATCTTAACTAATAATCATTTTCATCTTGTTTCATCCAAACAAGCTTTCGCATTTCGCAATGGTGAGACAATTTAAAATACCTACCTTTTGGGTCCAGGCACGCGGGCTAAATAGGTGTTCCGATTAACCTGCATTCCAGCATTGTACTGCGTGGCAAATCTGCAACGCCAAAATTGTTTTATTTCATTAATATTTCTACTCAATTCAACATTTTTATATAGCAATTTATTAATTATCACTGTGACATTACTTACCTACTCTGACGCGAAGGCTATGCTACTTCATTTTCCATAATTTGACATTGCTCACTGACATTCCGAATATTTAGTATGTATTATTATTTTTTATTCTTTTTTTTAATTCGTTTCCGTAATTTTAATATTAGGTATTTATTACGTAGTGCACTATGTCGCTCAGAGCGCGCGTAGTGACTGATCGAGCCGCCAGACGTATTGCCTGAGTGACAAACCTAGGTGTATGGTATCGGTTAGCGTGCGTACCTGTGCCTATACCTATGTGGCCGTCGGCGGGCGCGCGGGCCGGCGATACCTGCCCACCGCGAGCCAACTCAGTGCTCGTGCAGCTGTGTTACACATACACATTCACGTACACTATTTTATATGTAATATCTTATTATATTTAAGTATGAGTATGTAAGTAAGTATATTTTAGGATTGGAAAGTGAAAAGGTATTCTGTGTAATTAGTATTTATTTGTGATTAGTAGATATTTATTTATTATATATATCCATAACTCAATAGTAATATATGAATAGTACCTATATGTATGTATCTATCTATTGCCAATATATATTTATACCTATTTATGTTATGTCATATTATGAGAGCAGGTACAATCGTCCGTGGGCTTCACTCAGCAGGACTCACTGAAAACCAGCGCCGTGGCTTCTACGGGGGCCACGGCATAATGCTGAGTGAGGCCCTTTTATTTTGGACGTCGCAACGGCCGTGTCCGGTATAATTGATTGTTATGTGTATTATGTTTGTATGTTTATCTTTGTTTGTGCTTAAGTGTAATTTGTGTGTTCTGTATATTGTGTTGTGATGTCCAAAAATAATAAACATTTCTTATTTCTTATTTCTTATTTCTTATAATATTATAAAGCCGAATAGTTTGTTTGTTTGAACGCGCTAATCTCAGGAACTACTGGTCCGAAATCCGAATTGAAAAATTCTTTTTGTGTTGAATAGACCATTTATCGAGGAAGGCTTTAGGCTATATAACATCACGTTGAAACTATTAGGAGCGAAGAAATAATGGAAAATGTAAAAAAAAAACGGGGAAAAAATAACTATTCCACGCGGACGAAGTCGCGAGCACAACTAGTATTTTGATAAAATGTGAGAAGGTTGTTGGTGAAATTCTCTCTCACTCTAAGTATTCGTTTAACTGTAGAGACGATTCGCATATAACTTTTAAATAGAGTACCGAAACTGCGAAATGTGTGCGGAAAAAGTATAATTCGTAGCAAAAAGTGACATAGAACGCATTTGGTTCCAAACGTACCCGTATTTCTCTAGGGAAATTATTTTCCTGTTTCCATCGGTTCAGAATTTCAGATACTATTCAAACTTATACGTAGGTATTATTTTTATACCTACTTACTTTAATGAAATGGCATATTAATGGTAGGTATAGGTTGTCTAAGTATTGTTAGCCAATGTATCAGGCAATCAATGGTCTGTCCTCTTATTCAGAAAACATCGGAAATGGATTCGACTTCGTAAACCATATTTTGCCTTTTTCTTACCTAAACTATTGGACAATAACAAATTGTAGGCTTTTCGTGAAACGGTCGAGGATAATGACCTGTCTTACTAAACATTTTTTGCTTTTCTACTTTATGTAATAAGTACTAGCTGCTGCCCGCAGCTCTGCCCGCGTAAATATTCATATAAAACATAGCCTATGTGTTAATCTAACGTAGCTTATACGATATTACCCTAAAGTTTTATTAAAATCCGTTCAGTAATTAATGCGTGAAAGAGGAAGAAACATCTATCTAAACAAACTTTCGCATTTATATTATTAAGTAGGATTATAGTGTAAGATCCGGGTTAGACGACCTTCACCGAACTGATCAATGGTTGAAAAATATTTCATATTAAATAAATATAATTACCTATTTCTTAGTTTATAAATAAGCCTTAAAAATTAATTACAGAACATAATAAATAAAAAATATTTTTGTTATTAATCATTATTGTTTTTGGCTGGACCTTGGACTATTTGGATCCAATAGTCAATGTGATCTCTTGTCTGATAAGTAAAAATAGTTTTTGAATATTGAAACTACTCAATCTAACCCAAAATCAACTCAGTCTCTCGTCATCTTGAGCTATAGGTAACTATATACTTTGCTGGGCAATCTCTACCCACTGTTGCTATACCTATTTCATAGCGGATTGTTTTGCTGGCACTCACATTTCCCCGTTGCCTTATTATTACCACCTCCGCCTGACCTCTCGCCCGATCGTTTGTTAAAGCTCCGCTCTTTAATTTGCATGTAATTACTGCGACTCGGCTTTCTTATCGAACTTTCTTATTGTTTCTTTTGCCTGGTTCATTTCTACTGCCTTAATTTCTATGGCATTTGTAAAGGCGATTCTATGCTATAACTCGCTGAATCTTTGGTCTTAAATTTAAAATACTAAGCAGTTCTTTGCATTTAATGGAATACAACTTCCAGGTACGTTTAGTAAGACCGTTATGAAAACTAGGAAATAATATCCTAATAAATCAAAACTATAAGGATTATGACCGATGAAACAAACTTAACCCTAATCACTGAAGCTGATGGAGCTTAAATTGTATATTTATTTTACATTTTTGTTAAATGGCTTTACAGTCTTAAAAATCTGATTTCCAGGGACAATCGTTATAGAAAGGATATGGATCACATGGACAAGCCATTGGGCTTCAGGAGGTAATTTTTTGAATGACATTCAATTATTTTTACCTCTTGTTTTTTTGTCTATTTTAAAACAAGGCTGCTGTTTAGGCATTGCCAATTTCAAATATGTTGACCATTAAATATTGTCATTTCTCAGCAAAATATTTTCACCCAGAATGTAAACTAAGCTTTCAAGTCACATTCACATAAGTTTTCAAGTTAAAACTACTACAAAATGTGTGTAACTCGTGATGTTCCTGTTAAATGTATGTCGTCGAAAATTTCAACGCCAGTTTTGCTAGTCGTATGTGTAAATTTGCTTGAAACACTGCTTGTCACAAAATTTTCTGGAAGCGTCCTCATGCGTAGCTCGGCTTCAAAGTTTAGTGCAAATGTCCCAAACAGTTTAACTGCAGTTTGTTTGTTGCATAACTACCTAGTTAATTCAAGTTTTCTTTTTTTAGCTTACTAGTTGGTACTTAATCTAGTTGGTACTTGATTGTGCAATAGCACAATCAAGTATCTACTAATTTAATAATAATAGAGATTTATCATTGACTCGAAAAGAGAAGAAGAAATAGTAAAGGCGGAATTATTACCGCGTATCTAGTCATTCTGTTGATGTTATGAATAAAATGACTAAGTATTGGTTGTGGAGAAAACATAATAATTATATTGAACGTTGACATAAACATATTCCTATAGCAGATAAGCGACAAAGGAAAAGGTAAACTAGAACATAGAATTTAAATTAAAACCGTTGCATCTGGTTTGGTTCTGCACTAACACTTCTTTTCAAATGTGAATTGCCACCAAATGAATATGTCATCTGTAGTTTTATATCTTTCGAAAAACCGGCCAAGTGCGAGTCGGACTCGCGCACGTAGGGTTCCGTATACCACTGATTGAATAAAAAAATTAGGTAATTTGATTTATGACGTTTAAAAAAAACTACTGTCTAGATTTCATTCAAACCAAATTTCGTTAGTAGTTTTTAAAGTAATACACATCATATATTTTTTTTCAGTTTTATCATGCCCATATTTTAGAAGTTACGGGGAGGGGGGACACATTTTACCATTTTGGAAGAGTCTCTCGCGCAAACTATTCAGTTTAGAAAAAAGAAACCTCAACATCATTTTCAAATACCTATCCATAGATACCCCACACGTATAGGTTTGATGAAAAAAAAAAATTTTGAGTTTCAGTTCTATGTATGGGGAATCCCAAAAATTATAGATTTTTTTTCTGATTTTATTTTCACATCTTAAAGCGGTTTACAAAATACATCTACATACCAAATTTCAATAATGTAGCTCTTATAGTTTCGGAATAAACTGGCTGTGACATACGGACGGACAGACAGACAGACAGACATGACGAATCTATAAGGGTCCCGTTTTTGCCATTTTGGCTACGGAACCCTAAAAAGGCCTTTTCTGACATCTCATTGAGATTAGTATTATTAAAAAAAAAATTTAAATCACTATGCATGCTATATTTTAAATGATTACCCGTAGAAAACATAATTAGGAGTACATAGACTGCTAAAGACCTACGGTTTACCTGTTAATAAATGTTACTTTCAGCCTAAAAGGCAAGTGAAATATATCAACATAGAAAGAAACACAATTTCCGGTCAGCGAGCGTTCGCCTGACCTGTTTAACTCTTGAGACGCCTGAAATTTATGTGGCCAACAGCAGTAGAACGCCTATTGTTAGCTGGATTGAGATGTTGATGTGATTATTGGGAACTTAGCAGACTATTTTTTATTAACAATGTAAGGAAATACTTTTCTCAAGGCAATTTGGTAAGTAGGATAGAAATAGAAGATGCATTATAGGGCACAGCTTGTTCCTTGTGGGACTCCTTTCTTACTTGTATACCACACTTTATACCTAGGGCAGGAAACGGGCAGCAGCGTTTACCTGGGCACAAATATAACTTGCCAAATTCGGAACTTACACAAAACAACTCATTCAAAATGTCATTTTTAATTTTGATTTTTGACATTTTTGTTTCAAGTTTACGCCCTCATGTCAATGTCACCAAACGTGGCAACGTGCCAATACATTTAAGTCAGTTAATATAATAAACATAATATACAGAAACCATACATACAAAAACATAAAAAGTACTGTACGTAGTACTGTACGTAGTACTTGATACTTCCATGAACCTGAATCACACAGATGTAAGTAGGTATAATATGATCATATTCTTAAAGCGGTCCGGTTCTAGTATCGGGTACTTTGAAAATGTTTATTACTTCCATGTTCAGGTTACGTTACCATCTCTTTTTCCTCACTCCTAAAAGTACCAATACAAACCAGCTTTGAAAAAAAAATACCGAGGTCCTTAACTAAATGAGCCAACACCGCTCTTCCGCCAACATCTCAGCTCCGCGAATTAATTTCAAAACAGAGGGAGCCAGATTCAACATGAATCCCTTAGGTATAATAATTTGATGTAATTTTCGGGCCCGCCGCTTTCGCAAATGGAGCGTGCGCAGCAGTAATCGAATACCAACATATTTTCCCTGCTTTATAGACATGTTTTTAACACAGGAACGTCCTCCAAGTTTACGTCGTACCAATAAGAGAAATTTGTTTACTTACCATCGTGCTGACATTGTGGAGGTTGCTCTACGAGTGCGTGTGTTTACTGGCTAGATGTTAGTTTACTTCGTTAGTTTTTATTGGAGTAAGTTCTGCTAGGGGTTCTAAGCGTGATTGCTGAGTGAGTTTATCAAAATCAAAGATACTATAGATATACGTTTCATAACCATACCTACACCTGGTTATGAAACGTATTTTCTTGCATTGTTTTAAGCTTCTGACTATCGAGAACCCAGTCTCAATTTTCTATTCTAAGTTCCATGCCGATTTCGGCCACAGTGATCGCTGACTGACTGACATTTAGTGATCTATCAACGCACAGCCCAAACCACTGGACGGATCGGGCTGAAATTTGGCATGCAGGTAGATGTTATGACGTAGGCATTCGCTAAGAAAAGATTTTGATCAATTCTACCCCCAAGGGGATAAAAAATAGGGGATGAAACTCTATTTCACGCGGACCAAGACGCGGGCACTGCTAGTATATTATATAATTTTGGCCTAGGGGAACATTACACTGTAATGTGAGTAGTTTTCATTCCGAATAATCAAACTCATAGAGCCTCTACAATAAACAAATTCCAAGGATTGTACAACAAGCCTCAGGCGTAATCCAGAGCTACTGTTCTAGAGCTAATCTCCTGGCATTTGACTCTAAACGGCTGAGTGTCTGCGCTCTTTGGTATTTTCTCCGGCAGTTAAACGTGCAGTTTATTCAGAATCAGAGCTCTCATTCGAATCCGTTGAAATACGGCGTTGAATACTTAAACGCAAGGGTCGGATTTGGCAAATGCTCAGCTGTCCTGTACGCGATGGTTGGCTAAGCGCCGGTAAATGGTTAATTAGATGTACCTAGTCAAAGTTGTCTACGACGGGTATTAATAACAAGAAACAGGCGCGATTTAGTCAAAAAATGTATAATTTTATGATATTATTCTGTCCGTATTTACAATCTTTATTTTTATTTTTTCCACTCAGATTGTATATAAATAAGTGATTTTTAACAATCGATAGATAAGTTACCTGATTCAATATTGCAATTACCTACAGTTGACCGTAATTTATTTTACTTAAGCGATCACTAGCTTCATCATCATCATCAGCCCGTGTCACCGTGTCAGTCCACTGCTGGACCTATGTCCAGCAGTGGCGAACATTATCATCATCCTAATGTTCGCCACCGTGATCGATTTTGGGCCTCTCGCATCCACTAGCTTAACAAATCAAAATCAAACTAAAAAATCAAATTTTATGAATAGCGTGTTCAAATCATTTCAATTTCAAACTATAAACTACAAAGATCTTATTGTAACATTTTCCAACCCGATTCAACTAACATACCTTATTCCATTTCAGTAATACACACTGGTGCCATAAAAATTCTTATAAGAGATTTTTCAATATTAGAATACAACACTTTACGACTGGTTTTCATAACGTTTCGGTTCCAACTTTTATTCAGTTTAAGCTCCGTGTAAGATTTATGTACTTACTGCATTGCAGTTACCCTTACTTACTTCCACTGGGTAATAAATTTGCTGCAGGTAACATTCACGTTGTTACTACTTCAATATCAGATATCCATGCTAGCTGGTATTTCAACTGACAACAAATAACATTATTCATACAGAAACATAAATCACGAGATTTTGCCTCATGAATACAACTTGTGTTTCTAAAAGTAATAAAATTGTTAAATCCCGTTGTTATTATTTACAGTAGCATTCATAAATCCCTGAGTATATCACATAATCCTAATAAAAATCCTATTTTATCTTTACTGTTGTCTGATAATAATGATAGATAACTACTTTATTTCAAAAGGCATACCGCGGAGTTTTCTGTTTTAGACTATAATTGACACAGTCTTTCCTATCATATATAGATATACAGAGGTTTTTACTTTGAAATTCCAGTATCTAATAATAATATACCAACTATATACCCAACCAAAGATAGAAAAGTTAAAAATAGCTCTGCAGTGTTCGAGGGAAACCGAAGAAGCATCGACAAATTAGGTTTAACAAAGTCGTAACGAACGGCATTCGTTTTAGTTAAGGCAAAAACAATGGTTAAACATGTTTTAGTAGCAACATAAATGAAAGACAATAATGTTACAATACGTTTGGCACATAACAGAAAACTTATTGTTCAAAATGTTAACAATGAAACAAAGTCATACTAAATTCGTTCTACAATGGCGGAAAATTATTTAGTACTGCTTGCTTTGAGTTTTTATCATGACAATTTTCATACTTTTGTAATTCGTTTCTCACAAATCAGAAGAGCAATAATTAATAATTATTTCTGTTAAGATCATTGGTTTTTACGACAGCACGTAATCGGTTATAAGGATTCCTGGGTAAGATTCTGTTAAGTGATCTGATCATCTCATCATAATCAGCGCTGAAGGCATACATTAGTCGTACATTATTACGTATGTACGAGTACACGTATGTATTACAATTAAAATTAGTAATTTGAGAATTGGATCAAACAGTTTTATACCACCAAACTTTCTTTTGTTCTTCCTTTTATGGATCATCAATGCGATCACATTTATTTTGGAAGACAGCTTTATCCGTCTCCCGATACAAGCCAAAAATTATGACCTGCTGCAGTCAAGCATAGATCTTACTGCATTGTCGTAACAGACTTACTTTTTGCTTTCAGTGAAAACAATACAATTTCAGTGGCGCAGTATTTCCACTCCACTCCGTGCTTACGCCAACGCGCGGTCTGGCTAAAACCAACATTAAATTACATAATTGCCTACGTTAATTGTATCCAGTTAACGAGCAAATTTTAATAGATGCGGTTGAGATAATGGCTTATCTCACAAATTTCGAAAACAGCGCGTAAAGTCACCAAGAGTAATTATTTTTGGCAGGTAACTGCCGTTACTAATTTTGTCATTAATAACTTTTTTTACCGTATTACACCGATATGTATTCATTTGTATTATACAAGCATGTTATGCATTCGTATAATCACTATTTGACCGAATTCTAGGTAAGAGTTCAATCTTTGAATAGATTATCCAAGTATGCAAGACATAGTGCCTCAGTGTAAGCGCAAACAGAGGTGCATTCTCAGTTCCTTCGCTCTCATAATCCAGGGGGAAACTACTTCGACACGACTGAAAGTAGAGGCGCTGTACACAATCAATTAATGAGCTTTTTAACATTAAAAAAATACACAAAGCAACAGTATTACAGATCACCAATATGATTATTACCCGAATATTATTACCATTACCTACAAACTAAACTTCACACATCGATTAGATTCTGAATCGACCAATTTGATACAGCAAGTGCGCCACGGTGTAATTTAACGCTCCCCGGTGTCGTCCGTGCATTAATCTGGCAAGTGCCAATTCCATTGCTCGGTGGCCACACCGACACTTAATTACCGCTGTAATGCCATAATCGTTGACCGTTTATATAGTCCCCGAATATTACCCGGCGGTAAAATTGAAATGGTATGAATAGGCTTAGGAATGAGCTGGTCTGGCGCACAATCTTTTCCAATGGAAATAATATCTATATCCATTTTCTTTAAGCTTCATCATCATCTGCCTATCGCAATCTACTACCGAAAATAGGCCTCTCCAGTTGTTTGCCACTTTGAACAAACACCTGAAGTGTGAGTGTGCCTTGAAGCGAAAACATGATCGCTCCCTTACATCCCCTTCCCATTAAGCTTCATCATCAGTTTAACATTTATTATATTGTATTCTTTTTACGATTAAGATTGGTCATCTTTATAAAGATAAGGGTGCAACATCGTCAATATCTTGACTACGGTTGCTATAGAAAAATATCATAAAAGAAAAGCCCAGTAAGAAGTTTCTAGTCTTCCGAGATTTAAAACCCTATTGATCTTCATCCACAAATTAATAGACTAAAAAGATGTTATCATAAATTAACTAAGAAACAATTAGAAAAAGGTCAAACAACAGTTTTTTTTTTCATTACTTTAATTTAATCCATTTAAACAAACCACAGATACAAAATGTCAGGCTATACACAAACCTTTCCTTTTGTGTTGATTAAATTTTGGCTCCTTTACATTTTCACTCATTGTCTCTCATCATGAATGAAGGTCTAACTTCATCATAAACGTTGCTTTTGTTCGCTATTTCCAGTCGATTGTTTCTTAAAAATAAAGACAGGCAGATAACGCGAGGAGTTAAAATGTTTTCTCTGTGCCAGTGATGTTAAACGACAAAATGCGGTCGTGAAACAATAGCTAATTTTATTCTGAAATACGGATATCTAGCGCTTTAAAAAGGTTACTATTACTTGATATGTTTCGTTTTTCAAATCTTGGTCCGTTGATTGGTCCTAAATTTAGTTCATACTGTGCGATTGTGTTTGTAGGTATAGAAAAAGTAGAGCTGAAGATAATAATTTTAAATTTTGATGGATCTTAGAGTTAGCCCGCTACTCTATTAAATGTATCTGATCATCTAAGGCAACAATAAATCCTTTTTATTTATTTACTAGGTGCTACCCGCGGCTATGCCCGCTTGAATATGCTTATGAATGCCTATGTGTTAATCCAATGTATAAGCTATATTACTATAAAGTTTCATTAAAATCCGTTCAGCCGTTTTTGCGTGAAAGAGTAACAAGCAGCCATACATACATCTATCCATACGAACAAACTTTCGCATTTACAATATTAGTAGGATAGGAAGTAGGATTAATTATTTTAAATGGGGATTTCCAATGATTGATTTAGTTGTTTGTGTGTAAGTTGCCGCAGCGACTAAAGGTTCGCCTATCTTTCTCTTTCCATCAGGCGAAGAGAGTAGACTATGCTGTGCTACTATGAAAAGAATTGTAAATCATATTTTTCATATAAAGTTATGCAAATTAAGTGTCTAGTCAAAATAACGGCTCTTGTTACTAACGGTTTCTTTGATTGAATAACAGAGACGTTTACCTCGCACAGAAATAAAACGTTAAATACCTTATTAAGTACCTGCCGTTATTACATAACGACCTTTTTCATTCGGAGTAACAATGAACATAATTTGATAGAGGGTGCAATTTCATTTTTAACATCAAAGAGATCTCGGTTCTCCTTCATTTTATCGAAAGTTTTTCACAAAGCTCTTTATAAAACTGTGTAAGATACTTGGATTGTTTGCCTCGGTTACTTGTGAGTTTGATCTTCGAAAAATTCTTGTGTGGCAGTGCACGATATATGTTTTCACATAACTAAATCGATAAATTAATTACTGAAAAATACACGTCATTGGTATTTTATTGTTGTGAACTTTAAGATATACTTTAATAACTAATAACACGTACATGCAGTTTTTATATACTATATATATTTATTCTTGTGCCCTTATATTTGTAGCTATTACTTTTGTGCATCAATGTTTGCGCACACACTGTTGTGTTCCAATCTCAAGATTTAGCAGCACTTTAGCAATACAATAGGACCAAAATACTGCTACAGAGTGATATAAAAAAGTCATCGAAAGACTAATGAAGTAGTCCTAAATACTTATATCTACGTAACGTAAATCCGTGGTTCCGTGTGGTGCCAGAAAGGAATACAAATCATCTCCCCATTTTTTCCTGTGGCAGTCATAAGAGTCGACTGGGGGACTTATTAAAACTTCAGCATCTCATCCGGTCATAGGGCTGTGGCTGGTGACCATCACTCAAGGCTTAACAACCATGACGTGACTTCGGAGTTTCGACCGCTTCTATAGTTCACCGCGCAGTCGTGGCTTTAAGCAGTCGGTTCTCGATTGAAGCATTACCGTGTACGGCCGCATTTACAGTCCAACATGACGGTGACACCTAACAAGTGATCTATCACCAGATCTATCTGGTTACTTGTTCTTTCCCGCCACAACTTGAGCGTCTCATTCTGTTCATCATGGCACATTTCTGTGACACTGTAATAAACATTTATAAAACTTATGCTGTAACCAACTTGTTATTGAATTGTTATTGGAGAGAATAAAACATGAATCCCAATATTTTTTACAATCTACCAAAAATATTCACCCACCCGGAGCGACTATGCATAAAATGCCAATGCAAAGAGAAATTAAATTTATACATTTTATTGATGACAGTTCACTGCTCGACCTGATTCCAAAACTATATACGAAGTTGGTACAAAACAACACATAAATTCACTTTTATTGAAAACTTTCGGAAGGATGGCGCAGCAAGCATCTTTGAGATATATTTTTGAATATTACGCAATCACATGACTAATAAATGTTTCCGTGCTTTTCTACAAATATATGGTAGGCACTGTTTGGTTATATTATATGGAGCTACGCGTATTAGATAGATAGGGAATCAGACCCATCTAATGTAAAAAATTGTAGAAGCCAGGTTTCGAAACACTGATCTCAGAATATAAGGTAGGTAAGTATTTAACTGAACTGAAGTATTTGACAAAACATAATTTTATCAATTCTATCAAAGACAATAACTACACATCTAGATAACAGTGCACAGTACAACTGCATAAATTTCCATTTCCTTTTGTTGATCGTTCCTTGTTAATCCTTTTTTCGATTGTCATCTTTCAGAAGTGACATAAAGCCAACATATCTTACATTTTTATGAAGCTTCTGTAACGGTAGTAATGATACAGTTCGGATATAATAATGTGTCATAATAGAGGTTAGTGCAAAATGCGGTTACTCAAGAAGATAAATTCTTTACCACTTTATTATTATCGTTATAGTAATCTCCAAACATAATATTAGCATCAAGATCTTATTCAAAGTCATCAATTCCTAAAGACATAGCATCGAATCCGTTTGTGATATTTTTAGTTATGTCTACTGGAACTTTGTCATTAGCTACCATCCACGTAGAACTACTTTTGCCTTTATTGATCACTTCAATAATTCCATTTGCCGCCGACTCAACCCTGAAAACAAACTTTTATTAAAATTTCTGGGAATCATGAATTTTTATCAGGCAAGATGCTTTTGTATGCAAAACATCTACGCCTCAGCGAAATTTAATTTTGTCAATGCGAATATGAAATATGGAAATGGAAATGGTACCGCCACATTTCCTTGTGACATTGAGTAGGTACATAAAAATATTATATATTATGATATACCAACTTTATCATACTTTCAAATGCAAATGAAATAGGAAAATTTTTTTATGTTTGGGAGTCATACTTAAATGTTTGATAGAAATTATTTTGTCGTAGAGATGTTACAAAATATTAAACTTTCGTCTGTTATATTCTGATCCTGTTTAGTCCTCGCCCATATTTTGAAACATCGATATATTACGAACTTTGTTAAAAACCTAAACTGATGAAGGAACTAATCGCAAATTACCTTTGCCTCACCGGCACTCGTGAAGTCAAATTCGGTGTGCAATCTTTATCGAAATTGGAAATGTTCGTTTTCTGCAATATGGCCGTGTCAGTCGGACCCAAACATACGGTCAGGACCCGTACTTGCGACTTGGAATAATATTGCTCAGCCTGTGGAGTTGAAAAGTTGTTAATTTAAAGTAAGACAGACTCCTCTTAACTAGAACTCCGACCATTCAATTTGAGAATGAAATAAATTTTAAGAAAACTTTGGGAAAAATTTTGCATCTGGAAAACTTAGTGTCCTTTTAAATAGCGCTCGTCTGACTTAACTTGAAAAGAAGACTCGTTTTCGTAATGTCCTCTTATGTGAAAAGGCACTGCATGCTTTATGAGACAGTTAATTTCCTCAAAAGATTTTATCCAGATGGAAATAATGTTAAAAGCGTTTTTGTGTATGACCTTTGATTTATTACAGAGATAATTTTGCTTTCATAATGATTTGTAAATATTCTTTGTTTAAAATTCAGATTGACACGTTTATTTATTATTAAAGGTAATTATTTGGGCCACTCACAAAGTATATAAGCAAACTAGTTGCAGTACGCGGCTTTACCCGCATTTTTAGTCGTTTTCATGTGAAAGATTCTAACAGAACATTTAACATTTAGCCACAAGTTGTATAACTGAGCTATTATAGATAGTACTCACCCCAATAGCATTACTGAATTGCAATACTGCAAGCTTAGTAGCTGCATAGACAGGTAACTTAGCATTCGATTTTAAAGCCAATAAAGATGAAACGTTGACGATCGTCCCTCCATTACCTCCTTTATCGACTCCCATCAGCTCTAATGCATTCAACGTACTGTTGACTGTTGCTGACTGAAACAATCGTAAAGAAGTTCGGTAAAACACAAGGACTGGTTGCTCATTTGGTAGTGACCCCTGCCTTCAGAAGCAAGGGTTGGATTCCTAACCGACACAAACAGTGTCATGAACATTTGTGTTTCTTCTGTCTAGGTGTTTGTATTTGTATTTAGGTAAATAGTTTATTGAAAATATGTGGTTAATTACGTAATTACATGCGCCCTACTCTATATAATATATTTTTAGTACCCTCGTTGTTCTGATACCCATATCGCAATTCCTCAAGCTACTTACTTTAGAAGCAATGTATGTGATGCTGTCCGATATTTATTTAATTATTACAGCGAACGTGAAACTAAACGATAGTGCAGCAAAACAAAGAAGAAAGAATTATAGTTCGTGATAAATGTGTTGTAAATCTATGGAACTTGAAATAGAGTTTTTAATTTACTGATTGGATCGTATCTATATGAATTTCTGTTAAGGATTGGGTCTGATAAAATTCAGTTAATATTAACTACACACTTAAAATCTGTATCACAAATAGAAACTGATAAAACAGGACATGAATGATGACTAGGAAAATATGCTGACTACTTTTGAGCCAAATTCAAAGTAATGATATTAATACTTATTAATATCATTACTTTGAATTTATCTTTGAGTAATATCGTTAAAGAGTACTTACTCTTTAATGATATTAATAAGAATAATATTGGAATCAATTTGATTAATGATATCAAAGATCTTTGAGTTTAGTAGTTTCGAAGTGCAAACTTAATTTGAGTACATCAGTATATTTTAGTTAGTAAATTATTTCCAGCTCATGCCACAGTGACAAAGTAATCGAATTACACAACTGTGCCAAACTTTTGAAATTTGTCGCACGCAGGAGTGAACTTGCAAAATTAATTGCGGCGATATCCTTTGAAGTTGGATCAAATATAGATTATATCTAAATAAAGAGCAATACTGTCAAACATTTTAGTCAAAATGCGTTGAAGTTAATGGTCTGCTACGAAAAAGATTTAAGAAACTAAGAGCGATTGTTTTAAACTGGATTGATTTACATCTTCACTTTACAACACGATTGAATTATGACTTTTTTCATCTTTCATCAGCGACCTACATCATGCGTACCTACTCCTGATACCAAGTAAGTTAATAGTTATTAAATAAAAAAACATGGTTCAAACCTTGAATGAATTTCAACTACCTGCAGGAAAAAGACCACTCTGAATTTGTCCTAATATTCCATAAAAATAGAGCCTAAAAAATGTTCTATACTTACAAAATTTACTTCAACCATTTTCTTGTATTCCCAATCGTCGGCGCTCAACACAGCTGCGTTATTTATTACAGCATCAAGCCTTCTGTATTTCTCGTAGACTTGTTTGTATGCATTGGCTAGTTGTGATTCGTCCGAGATGTCGCATTTGATAAATTTTGATCTGAGTGCTCCAAAGTTGGCAAATAATTCCGATTCTAGCAGGGAACCCTCCCGCTCTTTTATATCAAGGAAAGCCACGTACTGAAAAAAATACACAGGTGCGCTGAGTTTATTATAATTAAAAGATCACATCGTCAACCAAGTAAGTTTTAAAAATCTTCTGTCCTCAAAATCTACGACGTTTTTGGGTAATGCGCCCAAATAGTGTACCAACAGCGTCGTCTAGTATCATAATTAATTGTTGAATTGGGATACCATCGTTGACTGACATTCGATGTCTGAATTTGATTATTGTTTCGGATTTCGTTTTGTAATTACTATATTGTATTAAAAGGTTACTTACCCGGGCATCTTCCATGAGCAATCTCCTCACAATTCCTGCTCCCACTCCGACCGCACCACCAGTTACTATAAACACTTTATTTTCTATACTCGGTGAATTGTTATACCCACTTAGCGCCATATTCACTGTTCCACAAAACCAGCAACCAAACAAATGTTTTATTTTCGAAGTGTGGGAAACAAAACACCGAATTTCTTGAGAAATGGCAACGCACTTGTCCCTTATCAGTAGTTATCATTCAATCAAATCTTGATAATTCCTTTAAATAAAAATAACAACAGATAATTTAATATGCATTACATGTCCAACGTATCGCACAGTGTTGAATCGATAGTTATTTCGCGACACGAAAATAATATAGTGCGTTGATAAGCGTTATCGCTGGATAACAATGGTAAATGAAACAGTACTGTTCTTTAATATTATGAACAGCACCAATATCTGGTTAATTTTGTGTAATATCAGTCTTATTATACCAAACAGGTGTTACTCTAGCAGCTTAGAAGGACCAAGTTAGATTACTTAGCTGGCCAGCAATGTGTCACAAATATAATCTGGTTGGGCCACCCGTGCCGAATAGTTATGTAAATCAGCTGTTCGAGACCTTTCGTTATAGTATAGAAAGCATTGTCACAGCTTAACAAGCATTAAAGGAGTGAAAAGGCTTCGCTTTAATGGAACCGCTACCTGTGTGACGGTGACGCAAATAAGAATATGTTGATAGGTATCATTATGGAAACAATGTTAATATCACTTAAAAATACAGTGACGTTTGTACAAGGATGACCATATAATTATCCATAACCTAAGATGGGTTAGACTGTGGGAGCTTAAAAAAATTACACTCGATTCTCCGTGCTGAACCGATCCAGGTTAGCATTTAGAATTCCTTTTCGTCCGTAGAAGCCTTTGAATTCAGAAATACCGAGTACCTACTTAACATCATCCTGTGGTCTTTTTTCGTTTGTCTTTTAAACTTCGATCCTTACCCAGCCATTGAACATACCCAACGTAATTAAACTTATTTAAGTAATCCGGAATGAATAAACTAGGTTAGTAGGTAGATGCATCATTGTTAAAAATGGACTCTTAGAAATACAGAATACATAGGTACGAGTATAAGCATGAAAGCCAATTTTTAAAGATTTTGTTTTTATAATTATTCAAACGGTAATTGAAACACAAAGTATTTATGTAATAGAACAGCAACTAAGTACTTTATTTAACCAAATCTATTAATATTAAGGTAAAAGTCGCTTTTACTTGGGTGAAAAATCTTTTGCAGGAAAATTAAAAACAAAAATGTCTTTCTAATTTTTAATAACCTACAACATAGTCAGGCCAGGAGAGATACGGGCTGATGATGATGATGAAGATATAGCCATCCTACATATTCAAATATGGATAACTACTCATTTAAAAATAATCAGAAACTCTCCAAGGAAAGATTAAAATCCCTCACATTACCCGAAAAATATCTGACTTGACGGAAAATTAGACGATAAATTCGAACGAAATTTCTTTCCTGTCAAGAGCATGATTATGGGGTAGCTGCGACGTACGGATTCCTTTTGAAAGATTACCCCAGTGATCTTAAAAGCGAGGAGGTAATCTCAATCTCACGGCACTCCTGGCCCTAGCTGTCGGCGGCTCATTTTGGCTGGAGGGTTGACGCGGCGAAGCGGCTAAAGCGCTTTCGAGTGCCTCTATTGACTACGCAACAATAACCTGTAATAGTGCGAGCGCTGCACTGGGTTTTGTTTAAGGGGGAAAGATAATTTTGTGTTTTATGCTAGGCTCCTATTAATGATGTGTCACGAAAAAAAAACGAAATATTTTATATCAAAGCACAAGATGGTCTACAATATTTAATTGCCTTTGCCAACAAAAGTTATAGGTATGTATTATACTAGAGACTGCATCGACGACAGATATAATAATAAACATAATGTTAATGTCAAACACCCGATAACCACACAATTCCAAACGATGATAACGATGAAAAGTATAACACTATCATTTGCGGTTCTTACAGAAATGGCGCTGGAAATTCTGGAGCAGCAAATGGCTGCATGAAAAATTGTTGTGGCAATATTAGCGTCCCCGAATACGCTTTAAGCTGCCAAAATACAAAAAGATGAGTTATGTTCTCAACAGCTGGATTTGACCCTGTCGTCGGTGCGGACTGGGGATTTTTATCGGGTTATCGTAGCCTAGTGCATCGTGATTGATCATCAGTTATTATGAGCAGTTATTATCAAAAAGACCATTAACGAGATTATTTCTCTAGTATGCAGTACTTAATGAAAAGAGAAATGCTTCCATTTCGAAAATATGATAATGTGCCTTTGCGATGAGGTAAGGGTATGGCTCTAAAATTGTTTTTTTTTTATCTTCCAAATATTTGTTGTACAGGAAGCTTTTTGCTGTCGTTATTTTGTTGTAGTTCATAATTATAAACTTATTTCATGTTATTTATATGTACCTTATCTAAAATTTAATAAGACTTGCGTTGAATTTCTATGTAATTTTTAACTTACGCAACTTCTAAATGATTACAAGTTACAAAGTGGTATTTCAATCAAAACCCATTCCCAAAATGTTTACTAATTTAATTCAAAATTAAAGTTAGTTTGTGAACTGCATCTACTTGATTCATTTATGCTCGTAATCGGAATAACGTGCAAATAAATCGAATTATTAATTAACCTTCTTATCTGAGTATTTTCTATAGAATATGAATTGCAAATAGCAATAACCCAGAATAAAAAGGACACGACTGAGAGGACACTGAGAGGTACATTTTCTCGCCTATTCATTCCCATACTTTCTAAAACATTTTCCTTGGCAACGCACTCAGGAGCGCATAGCGTCATTCCGCAGTGAAGTGCCCGCTTTGTTCCTCTTTTATTATTCCAGACACACGTTAATAAAGCGGAATGTGTAGCGAAATAATTAGAATAAAAACGCGAGGTATGCTTCTGCGGGATTAAATGTTTGAGAACCGTGTTTTTGTGCTGTGTAATGTATGAAGTTTTGCTGTTTGTAGACGTATATCTTACTCGCAAAGTTTGTTGCCCCTCATACTTATATCTTCTTCAGAGACAGATGCTGAATTGTGTGGCGAGTTTTAACACAACTTAACGTGATTGAGATCTCAGGGAATAAATGGTCTTCAAAGCCAAAAAAAATCGACAGCCATTAAAAAGCACGTACAGGTGTTTTAGACCGTAAGTTCTATGAAAAAGATATGAGTTTATTTGACAATGAAACATTATTTGAAATAAGTTTACTGAAAGTTATTATTATCGACTTTAGGCTATCTATAGGGCACAAACAAAATTCCGCATACTGAGTTATCTAAATATATAGGTTTGTCCTCGATGTATCATCGCCAAAATATTGAATTCGTACTTACTTACCTATGATCATATAAGTATTTATTGTTGAAAGAACCAAGGAGTACATACTTAACGGATATTTCCCGAAAAGATATGTACCTCTCCTCCTATTAAATTATCTTTAAAAAAAAAATTACCAGCCAAAACGTCCCGAACTCCAAAACTAATAATAAAGCGAAATACGAAAGCGAATTAATTTAAACTGTGCCCCGCACCGTAGTGTCACCGCAAACAAATCCTGCGGTAGCCGTCTCTCTTAGTCTTTTTCCCGAGCGAATTATTTATAGAGAATGAAATACAGACAATGTATTTCGGAGGATATTTTACTTCCAAATAGTCTTAGCACTAAAATTTATCCCTCTTTTCTCAATTGTCACTACTTTGAAACTGTTTTCAAGGACAAAGATAATTGAAAGAAGAAAATATTTTTAAAGAAGAAGATGTAAGCAATTAATTTGTTTGGATTTGTTAAAAAGAAACCTTTCACGAGTTATTGATATGGGATGTATTGTATATGTAAAGTAGGTAGAAGACAAAATGAATTATTTATTTTAGGCACAGAGAGCAGAATGTGTATTTAAAGCTCAAATGCTTTTAAAATCATACAATTCATTACTCAAGCACGCGATATGGAGGCATACATACCTTTATAAAACCAGATTTTTGTTTACTCTTCTTTGTTTTATTTTTTACTATTAGTTTTAATTACTATTTACTAGAATATTCCAATACCTTTATATGTTGTTTGAATCAAATTATTAAATTATACACCCGATATATAACACCCGACGAAAGAACCGAAATAAAGGCACCTACCTTTTTTCTATCTAAATGGGTCCATCCTATATGGCATTCAAATTGTCTTTTACTATAGAAAAACTTCAATAAGAAATAAAGGCGACCTCAGGTTTTATTGTAAGTTAGAATAGCACAAACTCGACATAAATTCTCACTCTCATATAACCCAAGAAGATTGGGTCGTACATATGTAGATTTTCCCCGAAAAAAAGTGAAAAGAAAACATTTACTACAAACGAAGCACAGATCAAACAACCGCGGTACCTCGGAGCGTGCCCCGCAAACAAATCTCGTGGTTGGTGTCAAGAGCGTGCCTCATTGTCCTTTACGCAGTGGCGAGGTTATAGCGAAGCTAGGACACAAAAGTATGTTGCTTGCACTTTGCGACAAATTAATATAATAGTACAACCAGCGACAGTGGCATGGCCATTTAGAATTTTCTAAGGATCGTGCACTCCCAGCAAATTTCTGCGCCAGCATTGTATAACGCTCATTAGACGTAAAAAGATACCTCCTTGAGATTAGTAATCTGACTTCAGTGGATGCATATAAGCATCGTTTAAGAAATAAGTACCTAGAATAAACGTCAAAAGCGTCCCGACCTAGTCTTTTCATGTCGTGAATTCTTGTCGCTATATCAGTCGCGCACATATATCATCATCTTCAGGGTAATCATGCTGAAATGGCAGAGCATAAAACTGCAAAATAATCTTTGATTGTTGCACAATAACGTTTAAATTTAAGAAAGTTTAAATGTCTTTTTATTTGTCTACTAAACGCCTACTTTGTGGTATATCTAGTATTTCTAAAGTAAACAAGTAAAAATCATCAAATCATAAAGGTCGCGATGCCTAAATAAAACGATGGTCTTCATTTATTTTAGTTATCATTAAAGGAAGAATGCGAATTTCTTATATTGTTGAAAACCTTTCTCATTTTATTTTAAAGAAAAGTTGAGAAATATCTTCAGACGACACGTTGAGACGGGCCACAATTCAAACAATGCCCGCTAGCACGTTGCTAGTAGCAAACAAATCTCGGGTCGCGAGCGTCAAGAGGAGCCTTTGTCGGGCGAGATACCGGAAAGTCGGAACGCGAAATACATGCACCTGTCGCTTAGTACTCGTACTACATCGATGGAATTGTGAATCCGAGCCCATTTCACGTCGCCCGCGGCGAGATTGATTCGTTGAGCTCTCTCGTTCAAATTTTTCATGTAAAAATACACCTAACCGATCGGAAGTACTCTAGACGCTTTACCGAAGCTTTCTGGGTTTGGTTGAATGTTTCCTAGTTCATCTAGAGAACTACAACTTAGACAGGCAACCAAAAGTAAAACCTTCGTAGTGTCAAATGATATAGTTTCTTCATGAAATAAGTAATTAATGATAACTGAACATCAGAAATTCTTAACTTTTCTCATTAAAGATACTTAAACACAATATTAACACTTAAAAATGATTATGGGTTACTTGGGATTTAGTCCCATGATACCAGCATTAAAAGGCAAGATAATGAATATTATCGGTCCAATATCTTCTATGAACTCAGGAGTACAGAACCATACCTATTTGATTCAACATTGTGTTATGATAAAGCCTAGAATAGCACGCCTGTTGCCACATTCATATAAAGATCTTGGAGAATGACAAATCGGCGCCCAAAGCTACCTACCACCCTCTTTAAATAAACAAATGAAAAGACTTATGAGCTCATGTACTGGTTCAAAAACTTTGCTTGCCAAAAATGATTATTTTCTTTGTGTAACTTTTTTCAAGTTTCTCAATACTTTTGTACAAACAAGATACTTCTATTCAAAGCTTTGTTAGGAATTTACTGAGAAAAGAAACCACCTGTCAATACCATGTTAGACTTTTCATCCTAACATTTTTGCTTTCCTACAAATAAAGACCGGTATGAGCTACTCGTAAATAACACGTGAATTCGTTGAAATTGAATCTCCGACTCTTCGACTTTGGTGAACACTATTTTCAGGCCAAGCTTTACAGTATAAGATTTTATGCTCGTAGTAATGTATTCAAGTATATGTAGTGGGATAAACGTAGGCTTATATGATACCGTACTCGCTGCAGTATATCTGTGGCGAGCCGAGCAGCGGTCGCGGGGCCTCCGGCCTGCGCCCGCCGAGGTCGGAGCGCAAAGGGTGGCCGTTGAGGCGGAGGCGCTCGCAGTATGGCGTGAGCGCCTCGAGACCGCCCCCTGGGGGCGCCGCACCACTCAGGCCATTGGCCCCATCTTGGAAGAGTGGATGCGGCGCCCTCACGGAGTGGTGACGTACCGGCTGACCCAGGTCCTCACGGGACATGGTTGCTTCGGCCGGTACTTGTGGAGGATCAGGCGTGAACCTGATCCTCTATGCCGTCACTGCGACAGTGGCTCGGAGGACACGGCAGAGCATACGCTTAGGCATTGCTCTGCCTGGGCCAATGAGCGCTCCGTCCTCGTCACTGTCGCACAGGACCTCGATCTGCCGCAACTCTTGCGGCAGATGACGGCGTCGAAGGAGACCTGGCGAGCGATGCTCGCATTCTGCGAGACAGTGATCTCGCAGAAGGAGGCGGCGGAAAGAGAGCGTGAGGCCGCGGTAGACGCGCCTGCTCTACGCCGCCCCCGGCCCGGGCGTCGCCGGAGGGCATACAACGCATCGTATGCCCTCTGAGCCTCTCCTTCGAGCCCTGAGTGGTGAGTGCGGGGGCGCGATCCACTCATAGGGGCGTAACGGTGTGGTGGGTGCAACCACACCGTTGCACGAGGTCCGCCTGGGGAGCACCCTATTGCTCCCCGGAAGCCGGGGGTAGGGGTATTTGCCCTCCCCGGACCAGGAGTGCTGGCCGCTTGTCATCTGCGGCTGGCCAGGGCATGCAGGGATGCGGCGGTATGCTTCGGCGTTGCCCGTGTCCTTGCAACTTGCTGCCCACTGACGACACAGGGGGGTTTAGTGGGTATACCCTCCCATTTCGGGAGGTGTGAGTCCCACACACCATGTCACCTCCCCCCGGAGGTTGCATGACGGTGCCTAATGCATTCCCCTCTAAAAAAAAAAAAAAAAAAAAAAAAAAAGGCTTATATGATAGGCTTTGTTAAGCTAAAGCTTAAAACAAACAAAGCTTTAGTACAAATTGGTAAGATATGTTGATATTCAGGTAAGTAAACAAAGACTTTACGCTAGTTTCTTCATGTTTTCTTCATTATTTTAATAAAACATAATGTATCTTCTATTTAAAAAAAAATCAAAAGGTAAATTAAGCTACCCTTCAAATTAATTATTTTTGAAAGTTATTAAACATTTTTGTAATAAGTTTTCCACACTCGGCACTCAACCGATAGGTTCTATTCTACGTATCATCACATTGTGTCGTTCTAATTAAATTTCCGTATTAACAAACACAGTACTACAATACATGTAAACACAATCCCACCAAAAACATTCTGTAAAAAACTAGCCAAGTCTCGATGGAGCTGCTTGTTTATCTCTAAAAAGTAATGAAATCTAGACAAAGTCGTGCCAAGTCTAAGGTTTTGGAGCGATTTCTTTATTATTATAGGTAATGGTGTGTGACTACGTGCCCCCTGATGTAGGTACGACTTTCTTTACGGCTAGTTAGACGAAAGTTTTCCTCTCTATCTAATTTAATTTCGCGGAAAAGATGCTGAATCTTCAAGAGGTAACTAGTTAAATACTAGAAGTTGTGCATCGGTAACTTCTATATCTAACATTTGAAATAAAAATTACGGAGCAGAGGTGCTGCCCTGCCAACAACTCCCGCAACTACTGAAGTTCATAGGAAAAACGAACTACTAAGTTTTTCCTTAAAAACACTTCGGCGCCGACAGACTTTCTGCACTGGCTCTAATGGGAAGCGTTTATAAAAGTTTGAATCTTTTGAAGTTATATTCAACTTTGTTAAAGTGCCGCGCAGTGACAAGTTTGGTTTTAATTAACTTTTTATTGAATATTTAAATACATTTTTCATTAGTCGGAGACAAGAAATAATTCTTATCCTTACTAATATTATAAATGCGACTTTAACTGTGTCTGTCGTGAAACGCCAATATTAATGAACCGATTTAAATTTTGTGAATCAATTTTACGATCGGCAGCAGGGCCCAGCTTGGCGATTATGGGTATATCCTCCAGATGTTTGCCCTAACTTGCGAGCAACTGGAGAGGCCTGTGTCCAGCAGTGCACTACAATAGGCTGATGATGATGAATGAATTTTGTACATAGGTGATCTATGAAAGGATTAAAAAAAAATTAAAACGGGTTGTAAAAGCTGCGATAGTAGATATCTGCCTGTCGAGGTACCAATACTACTGAACTGATTTAAATTAAAAATATATATTCTATTTTGTCTCATTTTCCGCGTTCGAAGGATTAAAGAACTACATTAATTTCGATATTTTACACGTTACAATAAGCATATAAAATAATCCTTAATCTCGCTTCAACCGAAAAAGACAGTTAGCCAACTTGTGCAAATACTCCGGGGTCCATGACAGCGAGTGGAATCCTCAAACAAATACCATCGAGCGCTGTGCACACACTGCACTCGGAGGACGCCGCGTCAGACCAATTTAGCTAAATGAGAGGGGCTGCGATTAGCATTCAAACTACCCTTTAAAATGCGATAGCGCGAACAACGGGTAACGTTGTTCCTTCATTTTGCAGATACGTGGCTGTTGCATTTTGAGCTCGGCTTGCCATTTTCGGATTAATCTGCGTTTTTTTTTTTTGCAAAACGTGGTGTACATTGAATTAGATGAGATTTGCTGTGAAAATAAAGCCTTTTCTTAATATGAAAAATAAATTAACATTACCTGAGAGACGCAAAGATAGATACCAGGTTATCAAATTTACATCTTTAAAGTACAGGATTACTTATTATGTGTATTGCTTTCTAAAGGTGCATTGTTTTGGATGTAATAAATGTTATATCGCAATTAAAGATTACCCCTAGTGATCGCAATACATTGCTAGTTGATTACAACTATGTATTTCATACATTTACATTAAAATTCGGTCTAAATCGTTTATATTTTCGTAAAGTATATATCTAGGTAACTATATTTTGTTATTTTTATCTTATTATGGTGGCTTCAGGAACGTATGAGATCCATAAATATAAATTTATGCGCCAGTAGGCATACCTATGAAGGTATACGAAAACGAGAGATGGCAATGAATGAGTTTTCCGTTTACCTGACAAGTGGATGACAGAAACAGACCAATGATAGGGGTGGCTCTAGGTAAGCTATAAAAATATAATCTCTTTGTTTAGCCTTAAAAGAACACTTCATCAAAATCTCTTAAGCAAAAATACTGTGCCACTTAAAATATATACCTACTTGCTGATTAGTAGTCAATTATTATAAGTAACATTAAATAAAGACATTTTATTTGGAAAATGGTAGAAAATGCAACTATAGATCACCCTGCGCCATATACCCTGCCATGTTGGTACTTTTAAAACCAATATGATGATGTGAACATTTTTAACATACAAACTTTATATTAGGAAAAAATACCTACACGTATGTTAAAATGTCGCAGCGACAAAATGTGCTATAAACTTGCACCTCATTTCCCGCAAAGCGAGAAAAGTTATTACCTTCTTATGCAGAAATTTTATATAAATTTAGAAAGTCAGATAGGGTGTCTAGACAGAAATCTTATACCTATGTGTTGTATTTCCGTGGAATAAATTGAAATGCCACAACGGGTTGTTGCCTGGCGACACATTTAAATTTCATCATGACCCGGGGGACAGCCCTGCGATCCAAATTGTATTTTCTGAGCGAACGGAGCGAATGTAACGAGATGTCTTACACGATTTTCGAGTATTTTTTCCTAATAATATTTCACTAATATCTTTGCCACAGTGACATTTTGTCACTGAATCTTAGGACTTTATTACGGTTAAGTGAACTGGTGAAATGTGTATACGAGTATTTACGCAGCGAAGATGATGCAAAATAGGTTTATTCGATTTGTCTAAAATGTTCAAAAATACAACTAAGTAGTAAAAGTTTCTGAAGGAGCTTTGCATGTAACTTTTTGGAAAAAAATAATATTATTATTGCAAACAGCACTTACTCATTACCTAATGCAAAACACAATGCACACTCACAGTGCAAAATGATCCCCACTATGCTATTCCAGGTGCTAACAGTTAAATGGGATTCTCTTTGAGGATCCGAGCTTAGGGCAGCTCCCCGAGGGCCCACCTTATCGCCACTTTATCCGTAGACCCTATCAAACGATCGCCTTACAATGGACGCCCATAAATTTCGTTTGTCGTATCACCAGACCATTCCGCCAAAATTGGTTTGCTGTCTACAAATTCGGACTGGAAATGTAACACATCTGAGTAGGTAGTTATGTAATATCCTCTACTATGTTAACAAAGGCGATGAGATATTTTAAGTAATTCTACCTTGAGACGAGAAACAACAACGACTTTGTAATCGTACGATAATGATCTACAGATCGTCTTTTTTTAGTTCTTAAGTCGCCTAATAGATGGCACTTTGTGTGTGGCAGCTCGTAGTGATCTTAACCAGGGGGTTAAACAGCTTAATGTTTATGCTATGGCAAACACCTGAGTGACTACAAAACAATGCATCAAATTTTATTGTATCTGGTTTTTGCACGCATAAAACGGTAATAATAATGGACATGTATTATACCTACAAACATAAATGTCTTTTATTGCAGCAGATGTTTTCGTAAACCCACTTAAAATTAACTGCCCAAGCACTAGACAGATACATATTATCTTTTTGTAACAATAGGTGTATTATATACCTAATGCCTGTAGATATATTCAGTATGTAACGTACATAAACACGATGAGCTGTTCACAACAATACCATTATTTACGCATTACTACTCACCGTAGGAGCCCATTCAAGCCAAACGCCAAAATTCAACGTAATCGCTATAAAAGAGCCTACATTACGCCCTCGGCGACCAGTTAATTCCCCAAACCTGGTAATGTGCGCGGAAATAATCCCATTTACTTCCCTATTCGGGATCTATCCGGACACTCTGTTTGCAGGTAAGTGCTCGCCAGATAACCCAACTGAATCATGGAGCTATTTTGCACTTAATTGTTTTTTGCCGTCATAAATTTTGTTTTCATTAATTTCGGAATTATACTCGTATGTTCGAGGAACGTGTATTTGGTAGGAAGGTATTGCCGGTGTAAGCTTTTGCAAGTAACTAGGTGAATGTTATCTCTAAGATATACAAATATAGTGTATACCTATTTACCTAAAGTAGGTACTCAATTTCAATTAAATACGAGTATAATAATTTAAAGTCGATATTTATTCTGTAGGTAGGTATTATAAATAAACCTACCAGTTATTTTAAATCGAGGAGCAGCTGTCATATAAATATCAAGAAAAACGTGTTTATATTCTCGTACAAAATACCAAGAACGCTTTCTTTCCGACTTTTCCACGTATGCGATATTTTCGGTTAATCGCCCCACTAGATGTCAAATAGACGGGTGTTCTTTCCCGTCTCACTGCTTTCCCCGTCTGCATTTCATTCTGTCCGACATTCCTTGTATCGCCGGGGGATATACGGGTGAAATGTACGCGAAATAACTGAAATCGGGATATACATGAATGTACTTTCTTAGCATGCATGTGGCCTTTATATTCCACATATTGTTGTCGAGGAATACTACAGAATTTTTCTTATAAATTAATGTACAAATGGCCACATTTCTATGTAACTCTTTCTGTTAAATTTTTTTCACTATATGTTCAACTAACTTTCGAATCCAAAGCATAATATTATCCATCGTGATATTGTCATAGACTAAGGTAACTTCAGACTGTATGAAAAATTAACTAGCCCCAAACCAACTAAGTAATTATATAGGTTTGTACTCGTATAGCCAATTTAGAAGAGATTAATTAGGCTAAGTCTTTCTGTTTGACAACACATTTACTGAGAATAGTTCTTTATTTATCACCAAGGTAACAAGCAAGCCTACGGCCTACCTGATCTTGAGCGGTTACAGCAGCCTATGCATGCCTGCATCACCAACGGCATCCACCCATGTTACCGACCCTTTAAAAACTTCTTCATTACCTTTTTGAAGGACTTCATACTCGTACAGTATGTCTCGGGGAGAGTCTCGGCGAGGACTTTATTTCATAACTGTGCTAATAAGATAATGACTGTTTCTTAAATGCTACTACTCTTGTCCTCAGGTGCTGTTCGACAGCTTCACACTCGGCCGTTTTACATCGTTCACCGAAGATGGCTGTCCAGATGGCTACATGCAGATCCAAGAGGCCAGCAGACCTCAAGTTGGGGGTTCCTGGTGTGGCACATCATGGGGACCTTCTATATATTACAGGTAGCACAAGAGATTGATCCTTACTTATGATTATTCAGAAATTAGACTAAGATCGTCGTAAACGTCAGTAGGTACTCAATTCAGTACGACTGTTCTTCTTTTCTAGTCAATTACTTTTTAATTAACCCATAAATAAATGAAATTAAAGTACACAAATTCCGAACAAAACCTAGCGATTGAAATTCCACTGTCTGTCGCCTGGTAGAATCCTCCATAGTTTAGTTTGGGCACTATGGACAGGTGATTTTAGGAGGGAAAGTCTCTCCGGCAGGGCGAGCCACAGTCGCAAACGCTCTGTGACCCTGCACTTAACACCTGTAGGATAGGCTGATTCTCTCTTATGACTGTTACGACATAAACAAACTATTGATGTGATCGTGTATTGTTAATTTGTTTACTGCTGTTTAAAATATATATCACATAAGTCCTAGCACATAACAATCTATCTTTTTACATACTACTTACCTATTCTTTTTTTAAGATCATGAGATAGGTACCTACAGCTAGTTGACATCTTTCTTTATCTTTTTCAGTGAAACCAAATCTATCACGCTCATTATCAGACTTCTTCACCTCTCCAAAGAACAGAACAACTACAATTTCGACTTTCGCATGGCATACAAAGTGTTGAGGAGAGAATTTGCTACAGTTCGGTACGGAGGCGCTCCACCATCCGGTATGTAAATCGAATGAAATGTGGCGAATAATTCCCTATTGCGATATTTCATGTTACGAGAAACATATTCGATACCATATCGGAGTTTTTATTTCATTTTCACCTTAAAATAGGTTACGAACCCTCCCGGCCTGTCACGATACTGTAATATAAAGCTGAAATAGTACAAACCGAATATATACCGAGCATTATTTCAGTCACGTGTCTCTCGCCTAATGGAAATAGTGAGTGCACATAAAAAGTTACGAGATACTTTCTGAATCACATTCGTAGAAAACCTTCATTGTATTAAGTTGTTATCAAGATCTTGAATGAATAGATATCTACCTATTAAGCACTTGCTTACATAGTTCATTTCAAAACATGTTTTGTCAGAAAACAAGATAAAATAACAAACTCAGTCCAATTAGGCGATTGCACAGTCTTCGTAAATATGGTGGAAAAAGCAAGAGGTGGGAAACGATTTATCGTGGCTACATTACGTAATACTTACATTTTTCAGAACGCCCCTTTTTCAAGATGAGGCCGATACCTTTCCCCGTAAACATATCACGCGGCGAAGATACGAACATTGCGAGAACGACAAAAACAGCCGAGTATTACCTCGGGGATTTGATATCTGGGACTTATTGCTCGCGGATATTCAGCGACTGCGACCGTAAAAACTGTAGGCTACAGTCGCCTAACTTCCCAGGCGTCTACCCGAGAAACCTGACATGCTACTACGCAGTGCGTCAACACGAAGTGCCTCAAGGAAAACACGCTCTTATCGTAGTAAAGCAACCTAATGGACAATTAGTGTCAATCAGAAGTCAGAAGGCGCTGTATGCCGCGCAACAAGAACGGGGGAACAACGGTCGCGAGCTGAAATTCTGGCAACAATGCGACGAGGTTCAAGATTACGTGACTGTGTACGACGGTTATACGACGAGGGACCCTGTCGTATTGAGATTCTGCGGCGGCGGGGTGTCAGTGCCAGAGGCGATATCCAGTGGGCCGGAATTGTTAGTGGAATTCACAACTTCGCCCTTCGGGACGTTCTTACAACCGGCTACGTCGCAATCACTCCACGGCTTTCAACTGGAAGTTGAGGTGAGATCGGTTCACGCTCCGTAATTACTTATCCGTTTATCTGCATTCCCGTTGCTGGGATACAGCCAATTTATACAGTTCAAACTTTGTTCTCGGAGCGACGAAAAAGTTTGTGCGGAAACTTGAGCGCTGATCCTCTAGTGGACTCTCATTAGCATAATTAATTTGTAGGCATTATTATAATTACATCGTTCCGTGATTTCAGATTCCGTGAGTAGGTACATAAACTGTATCTTTTTAACTTGCAAAAACTTCTTTGTCTGTTTTTTATGATGATTCTTGCCTTTTGTATTAAAAAATTTTATTGAAGACCGCATATAAGCAAGTTCTTGGTAACATTTCAGCTGTCTATCCGACATCAACTTGTAAACAAAGCTTAGAAAAAAGAACTCCAAATAATTGAGTAGAGCAAAATCACAATGAAAACGAAAATAAAGAAAATAAAACTCGGGTACGGGGCCCGTAGCGTAGTCGTAAAACTGGTACACAATAAGGTGTCATTGAAGAATTTTACGGCAAAATTTCCACATCAGCAGTGTAGATGCAATAAAAGGGTATTGCACGTTCGCCCGGTCCGGTCTAATGATAATAAATTTTCTTAGCAAATGACCCCAACGAATTGAGACATTGGTGGAATACTAAGGTAGTAAATTGTCGTGGAGACAATACAACCATATCAAATGTAGATTCCTCATCATCATCAGCTTGTAAATGTCCACTGCTGGACCTATGTCAGTAAGCCTATGCCTTCCCTAATGACTGTTGTCATTTGGAGGGATTTTATTTGTACCCGGGTAAACGCTGTTTTCAGTGATTGTATCCATACTTACATTTTACATTGCATGACACATTGGCAGTTCGTACAAAATGCATATACGTATAAATAAACAATAAAATTTCAAAAATAGTAGGTACGTATTTTTAATTTATCCTTTTGACTAGACATCAAATTCGACTGAAAGTAAGATGGTTCATTTTTATATTCGGCTGAGTAACCTTCATTTTCTTGCTTGAACATTAAATGAACTGTTTGACAGGCAAACAGCATAGAGCAGCTGTATTTCCAGAAACGAAAATAAGTCAAGAAAATTACCTTTAATTAATCACTTTCAAAAGTGCCACATGATGCCAATTAATTATATTCAAGAGCTTATCTTAAAGTCTTCCATTATTCAGATTCAATTAAAACAAGATCATTGCGAATGCCCCTTCTTTTTAAATGAATTAACTACAAAATCGAATTCACTTAAAATGTTAATTATCCCTGCTTTGTACTTCCAAATCAATGATTAATCTAGCTTAAATACCGACTGTTTATTCTGTGAAATGGCTTTGTTTAACCCTTGGGGAGCCTGGTAGGTAAAAATCACACGGCATGCCTGGTGGGTCTGACGGACCCATATACATAATTGGTAATTTTTATTTATTTTGATGTGTTACAAACTAAAATAACAAGTTTTAATTAATATTCAACATTGTTTCTAAATGAAAAAAAAGGGAAAAAATAGGACAAATTATTTTATAAAGTTTTATTGAGCATTTAAAAACCTCACATATTTGGGTAACAGAAATAGCACTTATCTTTCCTTTTTTCCTTACGTTCCATAAATATTCAACAAGTCTTCAGTTACACACAGATAAAAGCAATCAAGTTCTTCCTGCACATGTTTGGCATGAGGTTCCACTCCAGGTCATCATCATCATCAGCCAATTGCAGTCCACTAGGCAGGACATAGGCCTCTTTAATTGTTAGCCACTTAGAGCAAACATCTGGAGGATATACCCATAATC
The DNA here is from genome assembly GCA_031163375.1 of Conogethes punctiferalis. NCBI lineage: Eukaryota > Metazoa > Arthropoda > Insecta > Lepidoptera > Crambidae > Conogethes > Conogethes punctiferalis. The sequence goes on along the minus strand of CM062081.1, from coordinate 18,936,194 downwards.
GCCACGTTTGGCAAGCAGGTTGGTGATAGCAGGGCGTAGCTTCTCGCTACAGTGACACTGGTGTCCATCATCAGTCTGTAGTTTAGCTACGCCTATACAACCGTGATGGTTATACCGCCAGCAGTCGGTTGCCAACGCATCGTCTGTTATTCAGTAGAATGCACTACGGACAGGTGAGATTGGCTTGGAGCGAAAATATGATAGACTTCTCCCTTACATCATTCCAGGTAAAAATGTTTTCTGCTCTAGTACAAACGCGTGCACTCGGGGGATTACGGAGCCATAATGTATTATCTATTCCTTTATATATTAATCTGTGAGCAAATGTGTTCAAAAGCTGAGACATCTCATCATCACTGTAACTACTTGGTTCATTATGAACTTGTACTTTTCCTCAGTCTCATCTGAATCATGTTGAACACTCGCGTGATCGGATCGGATGAAAGTGGAGCCGACACTTTCATCAAAATACACGTCATCCTCAATTTCATTCAATTCTTGATCTAAAATTTGGTTTATTTCGGTATTAGTTAATCACCTGGATATATTTAACTACAAAAATATTTTTAGCACAAATAATTGACACCAAAAAGTAACATAAATAATGCAAAACAAACATAATTATTCACCAGCTAAAAGTTACGCCGCGTGCCTGGTCGGGTCTCTCGGACCCGAGCGCACATAAAACACGTGTTACTCGAAAGTATGCGTGTTGCAGACTGCGGGAGGGGCAGCAATCTACCCACTAGTCTATATCACGAAGCTACTCAGGCACACAGGGGCGGTAGTTGTGAATTTACGAAAATATTGTCGATTCCTTGAAGTGACGGGTCTGTCAGACCCACCAGGCACCCCAAGGGTTAAGCTAACGTAAAAACATGTTCATCTAATTCATTTGCATGTGTTTGAAATTGGGTTAATGGAGCAATATATCATTGTGAAGTGTTATTTAAAGTGTTTCGTTCTCGGTGAACAATAATAAATCAAGTAGTGCCCGGGAGGCTTCGCTTGGGTCCCTGCCAAAGTATAATTAGTACCGTAGGCTCGCTCCGGTCACCATAATGGGGCGAGCGAACTTAAGCGCACATTGTTTTAGCTTATGAAATTATGGCAGAGGGTAACCTTTTTATCCCGAAAGTAAACCCTGACATCAGCGTATTATCAAATGGCCCTAAAATAACATTAGCGTAAGATTCTTGCTAGCGTGCGTCGTAATTTCCTTTGAATCATGTATCTAAGGCGCTCGGCCCCATTCTTGTTATACCTACATTGCACATTTTATTCCAAATATTTATAAGCATATTCTATCAGCTCAGTTACTGCGATACAGGCGAGTAGGTATGGTACAAAACTTGATGTCCTTACGTGCATTGTAATTATTTTCAACAATAAATTATTATTATTTTTAAGTAGTTTCCATTTTAGGCCCTCCAGATTTAGGTCTCCAGATTAGGCCCAGCCTCAACACGTAGAGGCCCCCAATTATCATACATTTTAAATACATCGTTATCGCGACCCTATCTAACATTTATACATTCTTTCTTGAAATAAGTATTATTGCAGGTGTATTACTCGTAGAGCGCCTTATACTTAAAAGTAATAAGTAGGTATCTCTCCGAAAACAAAACCCCGTAGGTTAATTAAATGAAATCCATGCAGATTGATGCTAAAGCCAAAACAAAGCTCCCTGAAACCTTCTAATATCTTGATTTGATCCTCTGCTTCGAAAATAATGCGATGATATCGCACCACCCTCCATTAGTTTTGATTAACGATCTCAGGGGATGCGTCGGTTATCACACAATTAATCAATTCCAGGTCAGATTCGTGGATCAACAGTCGCCGACGTACGCGAAAAACAAAAGGGCTTGCGAATTCTGGATCAGAGGGACGGGTAGAGGGATTTTGGAACACCCGCAGCACTCCCTGCCTCCGAACACGACTTGTCTTTACCACATGCAAGGGATCGATACCTCAGGCCCGTCGGGGAGGAACATAATATACAGGAGACCCTCATTTTCAGCTCCCAGATTCAGAGTGTGGTTCTCAGTATTGAAATTTTATGTGACCAACGCCCTCAATCCGAATTTGCCGGAGGATGAGTACTGTGGAAGCCATTTGAATATATGGGACGGGCCGATGAGGATATCGCCGGGTTGCAGCGATATATTTTGGTAAGTCTTATTTGTGTTACGTCAAATTCTTAATGTATTGTTTTTCCCGTAACTATGTAGATTTTTGGTCTAGATTTCTGTTTGTTGCTAACGTTTACTAAGTAATAAAAACGTTGGTAGGTACTCTTTAGGGATGTATATCCGGAATGTCTAAATGTACCTACATACATTCACATTAACCTTAAAACTTTCTTTTCTTCTCAGGAGGCACTGGACTTGAAGCCCAGTCCTTTGGATTATCCTTTCCTCCTTTGGTTAATTACGAATTTACCACTACCTTGGTCATGGTCATTATTTTATATTATATTGTATTGTAATCATTCACCTTTAGTATATCTTTATTCAGTGGTAAGAGACCACAAGCTAGAGATAATTTTAATTAATTAATTTTAAGGATTATAACGTACAATATTATAATTGGGCTGAAAAATAAATAAATAAGCAATCTACATTTACCCATTGTTGGACATGAAAGTCCTTTAATTACTTGATAATATAGGCACTGTCAGTATAAAAACAGGCCGTATTTAGCGCCAAATTACAATTAAAGTGCTGTAAGTATCTTGGTAAGAATGTTAGAAGCTCGTTAGTTGTTCTTGTTTAGGACTTCGTAACTGAGTGAAGAAATGTATTCTCGGAATGCGAGGGGGATTCGGAATGGAATTCCTTATTCACGTACGGACATGGAAATTCTTAGTCAGTGTTCGCAGTAATTTGAAAATTTGTTTTCAAATAGTATGCAAATAGAGCTAAACGATGTCAAATGTTTGTGTTAAAAAGACATAGAACTGTTGTCTGGAATACCGTGCGATTCATGGTACCAAGTGGCTCTCTAGTAACAACTTTTTTCAGACTCCGGTACTCGGTTTTGTCTGTAGATAAAAATATCGTTGTCAAGTTACTTAATGACACTAAAAAAAACTACTTGAATGCATGCAAGCATTTTGCATGCATTTTTAAAGTTGGAAATTTCATAATGCCCCTATACCTACTAAGTAAAGAAACTAACACGAAAAGCATCTTTTCTTGTTTAGTTTTTGATATACAACGGTAAAAATACAATGAAAGAAAATTGATTTGAATTTAATTTCAATACATAACCGTCACAAAACATTAAAACCTACTTTAGGTTTTACACAGAAACTGGGAATCTGTCCCTGTGACGCAGTGCCAAATTGGCACGACCTCGTTGATTATAGGCATTTGGGCAGCCTTGACTTTCTCAAGACCTGGCACAGTTTGTAACAGCATGACTTATGTACTAGATATATCTCTGAGATAGCCAAATTGTCTGTACCGTTCCAATATTGGCCAAATAAGTTCAAATCAACGCACCATCGTGATCTTCCTTAGGCTTCCTCACCTTTTGTTCTTAGCACACCTGTATCCAAGCCCGAATACTAAAATGAGTTCGTCATAAGAGGAACTGAGCCTTACATCAACTACCTTTGAACTATTATGGCGCGCAGTGTCATATGTATATCGTCCGTTCTGTTATTTATTCCAAGCGCACTCTATCTTTATCAACAGCACATTATACCTACTTGTATAATGTCCCCAATGAGGGATGCAAGCTTAAGTAAATAGAGATATAACCAAACTTGGTTCCCTCTCTGCGTCTCTGCTACGTTTGGTGGTAGGTAGTAGACTTTCTCCGCTATTGCGGAGAAAGCCTTTGGTAGACTTCTGACTATCAATTGAACCACATTACACTCATGTTTCAATTTGTACAATTCCAGTGACAAAGAAAGATCAGTGCAGATGTCGAGGGCGACTTCTCCCCAGTCCGTCATCGTCGGGCGGCCCCCCACCAACGCGACGCTTGTAGCGAGATTTTGTCGAGAACGTGCACCAAGAACTTGCGAGCACGCGCTGCTGAGAAGATCGCGAGCCTGCGCGAGAACTGAAAGCTTTCTGTCGAAGGGAGACTCGCTAACGTTAGAGTTGAAACTGACACAGGGAACTGCGCTCAAGTAAGTTATATAGCTGATTTTCTTTGTTTCAAAGACTTTCAGTAAAAACGCAATGATGATTTCTCTCTATTCAGATACTTATTTTATATTTCATCAACTGCCTAAGACACTTCTTAAGTATAATTCAGGAGATAAGTTGACATTACCTATTTATTTTTTATTAACTCCAAAGCATCATCAAAATTGTATGGACTTTTACTTTAAAAGGCTGATAGTGACAATGACCATTTAGTATCGTTACATAACTTGAATAAGGCCGTAAATATTGATATTTTTAGACGGACTCAAATAAGTAGGTAATGTAATATACCTACTCGTAGTAATGTAAAAAATAACCATAATAAAATGATATTTGTAAGTAATCTTCAGATGTTTAAAATTCTAAAATATCAAGTATTCAGAACATTTTGTTACCTGAAATTAAAGTAAAAATTCATCTCTCTCTTTTCTAGGCCTGTGTTTTTTAAAGCCCTATACGAGTTCGTCGATCTGCACCAGGACGGAGAGCCGTGGGGTCGCGGGCCGTGCTCCCGCAGGTTCTCTTCTCGATCCTTCCCAGAGGCACCTCCAGATCCCCCTGTCACATTTTCCTCACCTAGAGACGTCTTTCTGTACGGGCGAGGTGGATCAAGGAACATTAGGTAACTAACAAGTTATTCGTTATGTTATAAATGCGAAAGAATACTTCTGCTAAGAGAGGCCCAATTCGCAAAAGAATTCTTTTGACGGTGCACATTTAAAGTTAATTGAGTATGAAATATAAACTATGTGTAATGTAAAAGAATAAAACGCATCGCAAATAAATGCACAAACGAAGATTTTTCCTTCGGGTCAGCACGATGAGTTGGCCCACTCATCATCCGATTCCCCTAATAATCAAATGAAGTCTGGGATGGGTAAAATTAAAAAGAAATTTAATATAATCGCTTTATTTTCCAGTTGCACATACCGCTTCGAAGCCAACCCCGGTGAGGTAGTTCGTCTCCGCGTCTGGGGGGTCCGTAGTGGGGGACGACTGTGCCGCTCGGTGCACTCAGCACACTCCCCGTGGTTCCGCTGCGCTGGTGACCATACTGCCGCAGTCAGGATCTTTGATAGGCCGTGGAAGAACAGCGGGCCTGGAGTGCCGAGGGACTGTTTGTGCAGGTGAATATTGCTCATGAATGTGAGGGGTGTGCTAGGATCACTAGCACACCCCTCACGCTCTCACGAGCCTTTCACTCCCCCAACAGTCTGGTGGATAACAAGGACACCCTAGCTATCATTGTAGTCATTTAAAAAAAATCTCATGAGATTCACTGTCACTCTCTTGGTTCCTAATGCGATCAAGGTTAGAACGCAAATATCTATACCAAGCAACCTAGCTTTCATCACAATACGACTTCCCTAAAGCTTGATGAAATCGTTATATGTGATCAGTAAGATCAACATGTATTAAACTTTCCATCAAAGATATAGTGACTGACTTTCCGTCTCTCAATAGTTTTGTATGAATTCGTATAATATCTTTTCTCATCGAAAACGTGATCCCTTCACAGCGACATCGGAGACTACGAGTTCACATCAACATCCGCTGTAGCGGAACTGAAGTTCGACGTGGTCAACATGACGGCCACCGACGACTTCCGCTCCTTCGGCTTCGAGGCGTCCGTCGAGTTCGTCAGATTGGACACCAGCTGTGACAGCTCGCACAGGGTCTACGGGGCCAGCGGTGAACTCAGGCTGGCTTCTGTCATGCCTGTGTCGGAATTGGCTGTAAGTATTTGAGGCGTGAGCGGGATGTAAGGGATCGCCTTATCGTCTTTTCTCTCCAAGCCAACCTCACCTGCCTATGGTGCATCCTGCCGATAATCATCACAATTGAAGGCTTAGACCGATAAACGATTAGAAGCTAAATACCACAGGCCGATGACGGGCAGCAGCGTCATCGGAGCGAGAAGCTACGCCTGCGATCGCCAACCCGCCTGCCCAGTATGGCGATTATGGGTGTATCCTCCAGCTGTTGGCCGTAAGTGGCGAATAACTAGAGAGGCTTTCAACCAGCAGTGAACTCCAATAGGCCGATGATGATTTCAGGCGTAGGTATGTTCCGATAACCGCTCAACAACTTGGGAACCTTCAAGAAACGAGCGTATTCATATTTAAAAGGCCGGCAGCGACCCTAAACTCGGTTAGACCTGCGGGTGTCCATGGGCGGTGTCGACTGCTTACCATCAGGCATCACACTTGCTCGTCTGCCGCCCCTCGCATAAAAAAGAAACATCAGGCAGGCTTGTTTGCCCGCCGATACCCGTTACTGTTGGGCTAATAGAGCTCTAAAGTGCACACCGCTCATAGGCAGACGTAGTGTAAGACGCTTCATGACCTTCTTTTTATTTTCCAGGACCGTTGCGAACGCCGACCTTGGCTGATCGACCCCTCACCTGGTCACTACCTCTACCTTCAAATTCGTGGTAGCATCATAAAGGAACCCGAGTTTGACAACTTCACTCTCCTGAGCAACATCACAGCAGCTCCAGACTTGCGACATCTCTGCAGGACTCCGAACAGGATAGCTGTGTATGCTGGTGGACTGTCCCCTGTCTTCATATGCCCTGAGCCACCGGATGATCAGGTTAGCTCAAATAAAGACTAGTAGCCTATAAATAAAGTACCTAAATGTTAGCCAAGCCTTATTCATACGCCATAAAATAACTTAAAGGCATAAAAACAAAATAATATTAAAACAAATAGATTAACATACTTTAGTGTTTACTCATTTGGTTGGGTTGATGGTTTTGTACAACTAAGACCTGCATTGTTTGCAAGACGAAGTTTAAAATTACTAATAAATATTAAATGACAATTCTTGTCATGCCCGTGTTGTTGTTTGATAACGGCTAACAACAACACAGGCGCAATGTATGTGACATTCCCAAAGTAGGCACTTGAATTTTGATATCTGAGCAAGAAGACACGGAACAAACACGAATGTGTATCACGCGCACGAATGGTTGTCCCGGGTGGGGACCGAACCTTTGGTTCAGAAGGTAAACGGCAGAATGGCAATATTTATCTACAGGGCCGGTACTTAATATGAAGGTTCTTACATAGAATTACATTTTCTTGTCCTATAAAATCCTTTCTTTTTCAGAATGACGATGCAGTAGAAGTATTCTCGGACGGCTGGCTCAAAGAGGTGGATCCTCTGGCCAGACACGTGATGGCGCCTCCGCCAGCCGCCGACCACTTCGACCTGGACTGGCCAAGATCGCTCTCGGTGGAGCTCATACCTGTCGATACTGGCACGTATTACATCACGTGGCTGGAACTTTCTAGAAGGTATATTATGATGAGTGTATTGGTAAAATTAAAAGTTAAATAATTATGATGGGTAATTATTCTTCTATCTATTCTATCTGAAGTGGGAAGAGTCTTCCCAATTATTAGGGATCTTAACTGTCAAGTCAATATTTTATACCATTTTGCAAATATATTTTTTTAAAAAACAACTCTATTTAGTCTAGTACTCTAGAACAAGCTCTGATTTGTTTAGGACTAGATGGCGCTGGGACATTAGCAGATGACGAAGGCCAAAAAAATTTAATCTTGCCTAGTTAGTGCCACACAGATCGATCACACTATGACGGCCTGCTTAAGTGCCGCTTCACGGCCCATTTAAAAGACCCAAGACTAACGGCCGTTTTAACAACCGTAAATATGCGACGCGCAAACACACAGTGCCCAAAACCCTACAGGTTTTTGGGTACCTGTGCGTTCCGTCGACGCATAACAACTTTTCTGAATACGGCCGTTGATCTGACCTTTTCTATTTCCAGGCACCCCAGTCCCCGCGGCGGTGTATTCGCGCTATCCGGCGAGTGCGAATACCGCTGCTCGTCGCTCGACGCCTGTATATCCGCCTCTCTATGGTGTGACGGCATCGCGCAGTGTCCGCACGGAGAGGACGAGCGGCTGGCGCAGTGTTCTGCGCTGCTGCGGGTGCCGGCGCACTACGCGGCCGCCATGCTCGCCTTCACCATACTCACGGCGTTCGCTATGGTACGTTACGCTGTATACTGCTTCTTTAAAAGCCTGTGTATCTCGATCATTGTGGTGTGGCAGCATAGCGCAGTGACCCAACGGAGAGTACGAGCAGCTGCCGCCATTCTCGCCATCATCATCCTTAAGGCAGCGGACGCACATCGCAGCCGCCATGATCGCCTTCACCATCCTCACGGCGTTTGCTATGGTACGTCGCACTCTACAAAAGCCTGTGTATCTGCATCACTATGGTGCGACGGCATCGCGCAGTGTCCGCACGGCGAGGACGAGCGGCTGGCGCAGTGTTTTGCGCTGCTGCGGGTACCGGTGCACTACGCGGCCGCCATGCTCGCCTTCACCATCCTCACCGCGTTCGCTATGGTAGGTACGTCACACTCTACAAAAGCCTGTGTATCTCCATCACTATGATGCAACGGCATAGCGCAGTGTCCGCACGGCGAGGACGAGCGGCTGGCGCAGTGTTCTGCGCTGCTGCGGGTACCGTCGCACTACGCGGCCGCCATGCTCGCCTTCACCATCCTCACCGCGTTCGCTATGGTAGGTACGTCACACTCTACAAAAGCCTGTGTATCTCCATCACTATGATGCAACGGCATCGCGCAGTGTCCGCACGGCGAGGACGAGCGGCTGGCGCAGTGTTCTGCGCTGCTGCGGGTGCCGGCGCACTACGCGGCCGCCATGCTCGCCTTCACCATACTCACGGCGTTCGCTATGGTACGTCACACTTTACAAAAGCCTGAGGACTCAACCTGCGTTCCCCGGGGACCTGCGCCGCGCTTCACCTTCTATCCTCAATAAAATTCAGCGCCCGACAAGCGCCTCCGGGCCTCTTGCACCCCTGGTAGAAACACTCAAACTCTACAATAGCCTGCGTATCCCCATCACTGTGGTGTGGCGGCATCGCGCAGTGTCCGTACCGCTGCTGAAAGTGTGTTTCGGTGCTGCCAAATGTTCACCTCTAAAACGGAATAGACATTCAACGTAGAGCAAAACTCTTTCTATATTAACATCAGTATGGATGTATTCTGATATTCTCCTCAGTGGTTGTCACTTAAGTCACACAGGTTAAAAAGTATAGATTGCTTACGGGTAGTTAATGTGCATTTGCTAAGTTCTGTACCTATGTATTTGACCCCTTACTCAACCTTAGGTACCTATTGATCAATTTAACCTACTTACATACGTCTACAAACTGGTCCATCTTTATTTGCTTTCTTCACGCTTCAAATCCAGGGTTAAGGCGTATGACATTGGTATTGTGGCGAAACTAGAACGCGTTTGTAGGATATGAGCGCAATGCATAATACTATCCTCGGCACGATAATGTGTTTCGTCCTATTTAGCATATTATTAACGCACATCCTTTAGAATTTAACTATTCAGATTTTGACGCGATTATTGTTGCACACGAAGTTTATATGCACATGCACTATCTTGGATCAATGGTTGTCACGATCCTGCAATTTACATTTTAACCAAAAAAAACAAATCTTCAGCAAAACCGATGCAATTGATTGTAAGTCAAAATAGTTAAAATTTAATTTTTATAGTTATAGTAGGACAGGTACAAAAAATGAAATAGATTTAAAATAATGAAGTTAACTTGTCGATTGTAATATTATTACAATATACCCAACTGCAGCGTAAAGTATTCATAAATATAACGGCAATATGCCTAGTTTATTCTTGAGAAAAATTGGCAACCCTATTCTTCAGTTCCTTTTAGAATGTAAACGCAACGGAATACTCGTCGCAAATATTGCACGTAACTAATTTACATTTATTAGCCTAGCTTCACATCCAATTATGTATATGAAATGTTTTTGTGTTGTCTGTCTTGATAATTTGGACGCAACGTCTAAGATTTTTCTTAGATTTATCAACCGTGCGAAATGGCCTAACAATCTCCACGGTGACATAATGCCGATGCGCGTCGTATAGTTGGCAAATCCATTTGATCCCGAACCTCCTTTGAGATGAAGGGATAAATTATAGATAGGTACATTTTGTGAATTAAATGAACATCTACTTACGTCAATGGTTGAAAGATGAAATCATTATCATCAGCCAAAAACGTCCACTGCTGGATATAGGCCTCCCTCCCCCAATGACAATTGTTATTTGGGAGGATTTCCCATAGTCACTACGGTTAGGTGAAGGTATGCTCCTGCCCGTTTCTTGATATTGCCTTAGTCGTCTAAATCCGGTAAATACAAGGACACCTTAAGAGCGCGCATACAGAATTCGACGTATTTGCGGCGAAAAAGGGTGTTTTCGGGCAAGCTAATATTATCATATACATAAAACAATCTTATGAAATTAAGAAACATAGTTTTTTTATATAGAACAGGTCTTTAAGCAGTGGATTAGCTATATTAAATACAATATTTACTAGTATAGGTATTTTTGTTTATCGAAGCTTAAAACAGTATTGTCAATGAAAATTTTCTTCTACCCACAGATAGCGGTAGCGCGATCTTGCCGCCGGCGTCGCTCCGCTCTACAGCAGCGGCTGAAGAGCCTCTCATCAGACACTGCTATATTCGACGAGAAGGAGGTGATTTGCTGACCAAGCGAGGACTCCGTGCGATACGTCGAGATCGACCGCGTCACCACCGTGTGACCGCGCTGCGCGGAGTCCTGCTCACTGTTACCATTTCCACTTAGAACAATGTTGGGGAACGATGATGTAAGTCGATTTCTAGTTAACTAATGAAGGCTAAAGTGGATTGACTGGATGGAATTAGGGTTTAAGATGCTTAACTGCACTACAGATCTGGATGCAATTCGGATGTGATTGTGAAATTGGTGAAGATTTAGAGTTTTAGAACACAAAGAAAGATGGTCTAGTTAATACTGAAAACAGCAAAGAAGATGTAAAAATTTTGCTTTATTTCATAAAATTTATAGTACGGTATTTTAACTTTTTGCTCGACTCCGGATATTTCGTAGACTGACTAACAAAAAACAAAAAGAAAAATCGAATCAAAATGTGCCTACTTTTCTTAACGCCATTGCTGATTAAAAACGATTCAATTACAGATTATAATAAATTCGAATAAATATGGGTTTCAGAACTTCTTGTAAAAACTGTCTGGTGTTATTACTATTTCCACCGAACCACCAAGACGTTTATAAAACAACTTACATTTTGAAGGCTGACTAATTCCATCTAGTAAATCATACAAGTCTTTACTGAATTTTAAGTCTGCATTGTAAAGAATTTGAAAGATATGTGAAATTATAGTGATTAATATTTGAAAATGTTAAGTAATCTAAGTTTATGTATTCCATCAAGCCATTTTAGAATTCTACAAACTGTTATTGTGACTTTGAAATTCATTTGACGAGTTAAGATGTTCACGACAGTTATTTATATGAGAAGAAACAATAAAACTACAGCTGTAACTAGTTCAAATAATAGGGAAAAACAATAACGAGAATTTGAAGATTGATGGAACATTAATAGAGTTGAATAGGCTTGATGATGAATTAGGTAGAAATGGTTAGAGTATTTGGTGGATTATAGTGTGGCTTATAATGTCGAATGGACGTTAGGAATTGAAGCTAAGAAATAATTGTGAATGTGGTTCATAATGTCAAAACTAACAAGCTCACATCATATTATTTCCAGTAAATGAAATCCTTATTTTTCCCGTCCAAATTTAATCATTGGGCTTAAAAATGAGTCTAGTGTCAGTTTGATTTCTTAAAATGGGTCTGAAAATTCTGTAGGAAAATCTGAAGATTTCCAAGCTTTTGAGAGGTAAATGATGACTGTAATTATGAATCAGTCAGTACAGTGAACAATTTTGACGAGTAATTGACAAGTTTTCAATAAATCTATGTAAATAATAAAACAATTAATGTAGTGATTATAGCGACGAAGTAATACTATACGGACCAAGTGCAGTCGATCGGTGGCCAAATGCCTCACGTTTGAAGATGATTTGGTTGCAAACCTTTGTTTCAATATAAAATTAACCACATTGGGTTCATTTGGCAATAATGCCGGTTCTTAGTAGGTAAGAAAATCGCCAGATGGTACCACTTACTCAACAAATCTAACGCCTCCAACGGTAACATGGTTGATGCATTTTGACATGGTACGTCAGTAGCAATTGACCAATCACGTGATAGCTGAACTGTAGGCTATATAACGCCTTCCATCGGGCATTTCATTTCGAAACACCCTCATTTAATCAAACATGTTATCATAATTGAAATCAAGGTTACCAATTGTTATGTCGGGAATTATTTTGCAGTAATGTAATACCAATATTAAAGAAGAAATTAATAAAAATAAAATAATAAAATAAAATGTATTGGTTTCACATACATGTCTCACATTTCAATTACTGTTATAAACTACAATTATACATATATTATTATCATAGCACTTATCAGCTAGTAACAGTATCACTGGCCGCCACACTAGGATTCCCTGTGTCGTTAAAAAAGAGTTAAGAGTTTTGTTTACTTGTGATATACATGTATCTTATACATGAATCTTAAACATATTCTACTATTTTTCTTTATTACGGAAGTAATTTGTATCTCACCACAACATTAACTCGACAATCTTTATGCTACATTCCTTAACTAGTTGGCAGTCTCACGGTTCTCATTAGTGCCTATGTAATAATTTTTAATCGTTACAAGATTTTTTGGTTTCAGAACATCTAATGGCCTTTATAAAATGATATCTTGATATACTGTTCACTATTTACCATTTAACTAAACGTATAACAAATGCCAGCAACGGTAAAACATCAGATGGTCGCAATAATTTTATACGCCCTACAGACGAATTTAGAAACGCACAATTTGCACCGATATGAATGTTTGACCGATCGACTTGAGGCACAAATCGAGTAACATTTGATTGTGATTGGACATGATGTAAATAATTAAGATTTTGTAGTGTCTCCTCCTCAAGGTTCGTTAATTAAAATAGGACACGTTAGTGAAGGTAATGCGGCAATAATTTTGTTTAAATTAATCGAAAGTGTTGACCTGTGTTCCAAATTGTTGATCTAAATTCGTATACGTGATATGAAACTGCCATTTTTGTAAGAACTTTCGTCACGTGTCATCGGGATAATAATACTAATACATAATAGTCATTTTAATATAACATATTATTAGTTTCAGCAAATATTATTTTAATACGCGTACGTTCATACAAATATCATCATATATGTATATTGAAGAAGTTTTGTTTACCATAATTTTGTTATATTTATTAGAAATAAAATATATATTGTTCTAATTATTCCTATTAAAAATAATTTTCATATTGTAGAAAAAATAATGGGATTACCTAACCGAATAAATGCGATGTACATAGAACTAAAACTATTCATATCTTAGAAGTGTATTGAAGTGATAAATGTTTGTTTCCAAAGGAAATTATTAAAGTTTATAATATCGCGTTAACTATTAGTGAAAATTGTAGAATATTTGATCTTAAATGAGAGAAACTTAAAACTCTGGATGATAACGATTATGAATTTGAAAGTTGTAAATATACTTAGTTGTATAAAATATCAAGAATTATTGCAACGATAACAAACACTGCCAACATTATGGAAAAGGTCAAAGATTACATAAAGTACATGAAAAATATTTTGATAAACTGATTAATGATACCGTCATGTGACAAACAGTCTTGACGACAAAAGACAAGCGTATACTTATAAGCTTATGCACAAAGGAGATAAGTTATCTCTCATTTAACTCTAAATATAATCTAGAGATTCGAATACTTGAATTTTTAGATAGGCAATGTCAAAAAATACAAAATGTGTAATTTAAAGCAGAAAAAAGTGTTCTTTAATATGATAATCATTTTGTTCCTTGTTAAGTTTCCAATTGTTTTTACTGTGAATTTGTGATTTATAAAGTTTTACGGTTAGAATTTACTGTTTTACTAATAAAAGCGGATAATGATAATATTTACTTGCAATATACATATGTAAAAAAAGACCTTTATAGAACTGTCAAACATTTTAATGGTAAAACAGTTGGTTTTTATAAGTTTATCGATGATATTTATAGGGAATATTGTAATTTTGTTAGTGTTATTGTAAGCGGTTTAGTCACACTGGCGTAGTCTAAAGTTTGTATCGTCTTCCATTACGTATGATAAATTACAGATTTCTTTTCCTTGTTCGTTACGCCATATCAGAATATTCGGAAGTTACAAGGAAATTAATAATTTAACAGAACACGATTTATCCTGGAAGACAATAATGATGGATAATAGCTGTATAAGCAGAGATACCTAATTTCACGTTCAAAACAATCATTACGAAGAATTATGATGATAATAAGAAGTTTTTAAAATAAAATTATTTACTGCATGACCAGATTGTTTCATTAAATAATAACCTTTATTAAGTAGTCAATAAGATACCGGGAGTGATCGAGTCAATATTTTTATTAGCTAATAAAAGCGTTTCTGAACAATTTAGAAAATATCTTAATTCATACTTAGCTCGTGAAAGTTACACAGCATACCTACTGTGCAGATGATGAAATGTGAGGAATCTACATCACGAATAACTTGAATTTCCCTCCAAATATTGACTTCAAGCCTTGGTAAAATAGTGAATCTGGAATAAGTTATCTACTACCGTTACTGTGATCCCACTAATTTTATCCTATCACACTCGTTGTCCTGTTACCTAAAAGGACTCGTGGGTGACCAAGCTTTGGGTTAGTGGTCCTCGAAAGAGCATGTCAATGACTGTAGCGGACCATAGGTATGTTTGGTGAAATTAAAGACTGGCGTTGAAGATGAAGATTAATCCATAGCTGAGTTGCGTGTTGTTAGACCGGAGGCCAGACCGGAAGAAGTTGCTAGCATATTAAGTAGATACGTAAAACAATTTGGTAGGTAGCACAATATTGTTCCATGGATACACCCAAAAATAAATTACTGATAAATATATTAATTTTATTGTTTTCTGGTACATAATACATGTTACTTTATATCGATCAATCAAAAACTCCCTTCGACAATACTTTGTAAGCTTCAAGGACATTACCGCTGATGTCTTCAGCGGGTCTGTTAGTGGTCACAAGCCAGGTGGAGGCACTTTCACCTCTCTTGTACACGTCCACTAAGCCACGAACTGCGTTTTCTGGCCTGAAAATAAATAAACAGTGAATTTCAGAGTTGTTGTTGTTTCAAAGTTCATTAAAATTGCAAACATTAAAGAAGCCGTTGATTTCTGAAGTAGATAAAAAAAAACCGGCCAAGTGCGAGTCGGACTCGCGCACGTAGGGTTCCGTACCACTGATTGAATGAAAAAATTCGGTAATTTGATTTTTGACGTTAAAAAAAAAACTACTGTCTAGATTTCATTCAAACCAAATTTCGTTAGTAGTTTTTATAGTAATACACATCATATATTTTTTTCAGTTTTATCATGCCCATATTTTAGAAGTTACGGGGGGGGGGACACACATTTTACTACTTTGGAAGAGTCTCTCGCGCAAACTATTCAGTTTAGAAAAAAATGTTGTTAGAAACCTCAACATCATTTTCAAATACCTATCCATAGATACCCCACACGTATAGGTTTGATGAAAAAAAAATTTTTGAGTTTCAGTTTTATGTATGGGGAACCCCAAAAATTTTGGATATTTTTGTGATTTTATTTTCACATCTTAATGCGGTTTACAGAATACATCTACGTACCAAATTTCAATAATGTAGCTCTTATAGTTTCGGAATAAACTGGCTGTGACATACGGACGGACAGACAGACAGACAGACAGACAGACAGACAGACATGACGAATCTATAAGGGTCCCGTTTTTGCCATTTTGGCTACGGAACCCTAAAAACATCATCCCCAACCAGTGTCTGCGTACAGTCATTGGTGCGCAAGAGTCGAAATAATCTGTGAATCCTTGCAAATTACGCGATAAAATTGTTACTTCACCTATATTTGCATTGTTCGAAGTATGGGAAATCGAAGTGGTGGGAATTTCGTCTGGGGGATGTCTGGGAAATGTGCGGACCTCACACCTCCCTAAAAAGTAGCTAAGTACCTTAAATAACATTGCCATCTGTAGTAATGTACCTCTACTAAATTTAAATTCCAGACCCCTATGAGCAATAGATATTGCGTTATCAACTCAAAATAGCAGAGGACGATTTTATAATATTTGACATTATCTACGAGTACCTATCTATATGTACTTAAGTTCTTATAATAACGTGTAGGTACATGAAATTCTACTGCTCGTATAAACATAGACGATATTAAGATATGAAGCGATCATGACGTTATCTAAGATTTGTGAGTTTATGGCTAGTTATAAAAGAAACGTACCTATTTTATTATTTTACTATGTATTTTATGGTTTTAAAACTAAGCATACTCATAGTACATAGGTTTTTATTGTGTCAGCAACTTGTTATTATATGAAATTCATTTTCATTCATCGACTGTTCCAGTCGATTATTTGTTAGCTACCTACTCGCCTTCTGAACCTATAGTAGTGAGAATGTTTGGTTCCGTGTCTAAATGTTAATATGATTCAAATCTATTTTTCTGATTTCCATAAATAACTGCTTTGACATGTACTTGATATCTTGTTGTTATTCATTTAATATGTTTGTAAAAATGGCGTCTGTACTATAGCTATACTGATGATGACCTATAAAATCATCTCGATTTAGAGACAGAAAGATCTGGGGGTGAGAGCCTTCCGCACCCCCAACAGACCGGTGATGATGACAAGGCCGCCCTGGCCATCATCTTATTCATTTAGGAAAAAAAAGACAGAAAGATGAATGCCAGCCCAGAAAAAGGTACCTACAATAAAAAGAACAGAAAAACTCACCTTTGCGTGGGAAATTTGCTAAGGGTATTAAAGAAAAGTTCTCTGTTGGATTGATCGAAGGTGTCTGCTTTCTGCGTAGTCAACAGTTCCGTATCGGTGCATCCAAAGCAAACTGTCAGCACTCGGACTCCCGAAGTAGAATAATTTACCTCAAGCTGAAAGAAAGGTAATTAAGTTTAATTATAATTATCAAACATTTGCTCCTATTAGTATATTATAGGCTTCAGGTCGCATTAGCGCTCAGTTTAATTTAAAAACTGAACGTTTCTATTTATCTCCGGTCTGGGTGTTCTTGAAAATGGCCCCCAGTCTTAATCTGGTACTCGCAGTTCGAGGTACTTAGTTCGAAGCCCAGCGAAATTGTCTGCCACTTTTATGCAGCATGCTTCAACAACTCTATCCACCAGCTTAGATTAAGAAGTAAGATATAAGTACACAATATTAGCAGGTACTGAGACATATACGTGACATAAACCCAGTAAATTTTGTACTCGTATTTGGCATTTGCGACCACCATTGCTTTAGTCTCTCTTCTAGTTTTTTTGGCAGAAGTGACATTAATCATTAGGATTACATAATATTAACATTTGTGTTACAAACATCTCATGACGTCGTCTAACGTTAAATATTTGCCTCAATGTTCCCACCAGCCCATCCCAACCAAAATAACGTATCCCATCGATCACCTGACATTGGCGGAATTATTGTGTCTACGTGAATGTTATAAGCCATTCGAGCACGCAAAGTATCGCTGGAAGGACGAGATGTAAAAAAACCTAAAGCAGCTCCAAAAATTGTCTTCAAGAGGAAATGCTAAGGTAGTGTCTCCGTGTCGAAGGTCAAAGCTCAATTTTGGTCGCTGCGTCATCCCAGCAAGTAAGTAGTGAATTAATTTTCGGAGAGATGAATCTCATTCGGGTAACGATTGACCATTGACGGGTACTATTCACCCCTATCGTTCCGCCCCATTAACAGGACAGTTGGGAAAAAATGTTTCATTGACCCTTGCCCTGTAGCCCGTGTCGTTAAACGGGGTGGATGGCACAGTTCAAGTAGGTACCATGTAGGTACTCCGGCCAGTTTTTAAACTGAGTGGTTAGCACATAAGTACCTACCTATGTGAGTAGTATGCGTTCCAGGTAGCGTTTAATTAGGCATATTTCATGATTTATTCATAAGACGAAATCAAGAACAGCAATTTTCAATTACTTTCAGTAGAAAAAATCTTACCCCAAGACAATTGCTGAATTGTAATACTGCACTCTTAGTCGCGTTGTAGACAGGAATGGTAGCGCTTTGGAACAGAGCTGCGATGGAAGATATGTTGATGATAGTCCCTCCTCTGCCCCCTTTGTCTTTCCGCATTATGTTGTACGCTTTAAACGAGCTCCTTATCAATGCAGTCTGAAAATAACATACAACGGTAAGTGCATTTAGTAATAAATCGACACATTAAATTATGTAAGTGGGGTAGGGGTTTCCGCATCTCGATGTTTACGTTACGTTTCTCTTGATCCGGGACTCTGTTCTAACTGCCCTTTAACCACATTTAATTCTTCTTTTCAAGTCGATAGTAATAATAATTTGAGAGACCCTCGAACTGCATTACTGTTAGCCAGCAGTATCTAAGTCAGCATGCTATCATCGATCAGGGCAGGTAAGACACCCCAAACTGCCATAGGGTTACCGGTAACTTATAACAATGTATTTTAGATACCTTCCCTACAGGTGGATCATAAATAAGGAAGGAGAAGATCAATTTACCTATATAGGTAAGTTACATTTTAAATTTTATTAGATTTCGTTATTTATTTTAAAATACAGTTAAGTTTAAACTAACAGATAAGATAGTGACGAATCTTCAGCGTAACATAATAAACAACAGTTCAATTGCGTACGCATCGTAATATCTCAGCAGAGATACTCGCAAATGTAGGTAACACTTATATGAAACAGAGTAAATATTATGTCATTACCTCATTACAGTATAATACCATTATCACATTATCACCATCGTAGTGTTTATGCCTAATCAAACAACATCTAAGTAAATTTGATTGATTGGTGTATCTTTGTGCCTACCTCATTTTAATCTTTTGAATTAGGTACCTTTGTATCTACCCTATATAATTCTCATCACAGATTATATATATCAGATTTCAACTTTAATCAAACAAAACATTACTAAATTGTTTGTTTGATGTACCTTTGTACCTTGTATAAATTTCTTGAATTACCTTTGTACCCTATATAACTTTTATCATGGATTATATAATATCAGATTGATGTCTAACAAGATATACCTACAATTTCATTCGAACTTTGGACTTACGTATCTAAATTATATTTGGTTTATGTTTGAGTTTATACTGAGTTATAATGCGTTTAGGAGACTTTGGTCTTTAGTATCTACACAAGTGTTTTGAACCTTTGTACCTACTTCAATAGGATTTATGTACCTATAGTTTCATTGATAGACCCTTGCACTTTCTTAATAGGCAATTTGTTTAGTAACCTTTGTGCTTTAATCCTCAACTATATTTTAGTAGATAGACTTTTATACATCTGGCAAGTGAAGTTTGTATAGTCGACCTTTGTACCTAAGTTCTTTAGTTAGATATGATTTGCTAATTAGCAGTGACCTTAATAATGGTAGGTATAATATTTTTCAATACTGATTACTCCTTTGAAATTGACTTCCCTGATCAACTTTGCAGGCTTATCACCGTCTAATTTTACAACATATTTTAGATTTTCTTGCGCAAATATTATTATTTTATTCATTCGTTCTGTAACCATATAGTTACATAAAAAATCGAACATAGTATACTAATGCTTTTTAATTGTAGTAGTTTGCCAATTAAGTATGTATATGTACAAAAAATAATACGTTGATCATGTGGATTTTGGGTTTAGAATAGGGCCACTCGCAATGTGGGTGTCGTAGAACTCGACTAAAGAAATATGATTAAATAAAATGGGCAGCAGCTTTTACCTTTTTTTTTTATGCCGGGAAAAATGCTTTTACGCATCCCCGTCACCCAGGGGGAGTGACGGGATATGTGGGTCTCACGCCGTCCTCAGGAGTGGGAGGACGGCACCCTGCCTCAGGATGGAAGAGAGGCAGGGAATACCCACTAAAAACCCCGGCCCCTCCGTCATGCGCCTATAGGGACGGTACCAAGGGACCTTGGCTTTACCTATACTACCTTGGTACCGCCAGCGCTGTCTGTCTTTAAGGCAGACCCACCAAGCTCCCACGGTGACGAGGACCCGTGCAAGGCAGGTGGAGGTGCCCCCGCACCAACCACTTGCTGGGCCCCGTAAGCAGCTTTTACCTGGGCAAAACCTACTGCGATCACTAATCCGCCTACCTAGCGTGGTGACTAAGACAAATCCCCCTAATTTTCATTGGGGGAGGCATATGTCGTTTTTAGGCTGATGTGATGATGACGATGATAAAAAAAATGATTTTGAAGCTACTCACCACATTGACAGCAATAGCCTTCTCATAAACATTCGGATTATCATTTAAAATCCCAGCACAATTCAGAACCACATCTATGTATCCCAGCTGTTGGAGCACCTTGTCATATGCATCGGTCAGCTGATCAGTCGTGATGTCACACTGGTAGAATTTAACTCTGTCCGAACCATATTTAGCCGCCAATTCCTTTTCTAATTCAGCTCCTTTTTTGGCATCTAGATCCAGCACAGCTACATGCTGGAATTGAAGGAATTTGAATGTAAACATGGACACACCAAAAAATCTGTTGAATTGAGAACTTCCTCTTTTTTGGAAGTAGGCTAATTAAAATAAATAAGTAAGGGCCACACAACGCCATCTAGTCCCAAGCTAAGCCGAAGCTTGTACTATGGGTACTAGACAAACTGATATTCTTACTTAGATACTTTTTTATAAATAAATGGATAAGAGCCCAGGACATCCCACGCCACCCAGCACCATCTAGTCCCAAAGTAAGCAGAAGCTTGTACTACTGACGGGTACTAGACAAACTGGTTAACTTACATAGACACTTTGTTTTGTAAATAAATATGTACATTTATACATAGCAAACACCCAGAGCAATTCAAACAGGTATGTCATGCACACAAATGTTTGTACTGTGCGGGGATCGAACCCACGACCAGTGTGTCAGCCAGCGTTCACTACCACTGAATTAAACTTGTCATCAAAGGTAACTACTACTTTGTAGGTGACTATTTTATGAACTTAAGTAGGTACCTATGTATTAGGTATTAGGTGATCCTTTTTAAATTATCCCGTTATGAAAAAAACCATGCCGCATTCTTATATACCTACTTAGAACCAGTTAAATACATCGACTTTGAAATATTATTTATCCAATCTTTCATGACTTTATTATGATTTAGTTATACATAGCTAACTAATTATATGCGTTTAGTACAAGTAACAAATAAAAAAGAAATATTTTGTAATCAAGACTATTTTACCTATTAAGATTCTTAAATTTAAATTTACAATAAAATAAAATAGAACTACAATAGGTACATAAAATATTTATTTTGTTTTGTTCAGTGCCGATTATGATAATTTACGAATTTTTGACGAACCACCTTGGCATGTTGATTATGACATAGTACCTACCTACGTGCGCAAAATCGTAAGTGGATACTCTAGGCGTGCTTAGACTGTTTATTGTGTGTCTAAATATATAGAGTAAGTAAGCTAGATCTAAGAAAACGCTGAGTATATTTTCTTAAAACAATTTACGGCGAAAAAGGATAAAAATGTTAACTACATGCTCTCCTAGTGACCTATGATTTCATTATAAATATTCTCTTGTTTAACCTACCTACACGTTTGAAAATAATACCTCTTTGCCAAGTTAATTGTCCACACTGTTTGTCTAATCGTAATTTCTTTCACACTTGTAATATTTTATACTGACTTAATCTTAACCACTCATTGTTTTATCCCACTGTTATATGTATTCCCTCTTGACGGTTCCACCGAAAATCAGCGTCTTGGCAGTCTTTATGTCATGCCTCGACATTCACTGAGTGGATACCAATTTGGCTGCACATTGTATAGCATTGTAGCTTAGTTTTAAGTTACTTTACTTAGATTTAGTACACCCTTGTATTTTTTAATGTGCGCTGAATAAACTATTTTCTATTCTATTCTTTCTATTCTATTCTATTCTAAGAACACGCACGAAGTAAACACAAAGTATACCTATAATATTGATACAAGTTAGGCGGTCTTGTCAGTTTAAGCGATATCTTCCCGACAATCTATGGCTAGAGGATATCTAATCAAAAGAAAAGAAAGAAGAGAAAGATGATGATGACAATAAAGGACTTTGAAGCTACTCATCACATTGACAGCAATAGCCTTCTCGTAAACATTCGGATTATCATTTAATATGTGTGATGTGGTATTCAGTGATGGGTCACTGAATACCACATCACAACCATACTAGCTTTTGAGAAAAATAGCAACATTGGTTCGCACATCTTCTGACCCCCAAACTCGTAGGTATACCGCCTCCTTTCCGTCGTGAGTAAAAATCAAAATGTCAACCAACCTTCGCTCCTTCATCCAGGAATGATCTCACAGACCCTTCGCCTATACCACCTGCGCCACCAGTTACAAAAAACACTTTATCTTTAACTTCATACATTGTAAATAACTCAAGTTAACTACCTGGCACCTTACTCTACAACGCACACATCCGGAATGACTACAGAAATATATTTCGTAGTTATAAATACTCTACTACTTAAACGGCTGCCTCAAACTTCACGATCATGATGAATCAAAATAGATTAGCTGTAGTTTGTATAGGTAGAGGACATTTAGGCAGGGAATAAACGTGTGTGTACACTTTTGTGTTTTGTGTCAGATATAAGTTAATGATTAATATTTGATTATTCTATAAGAGAATTTTGTTGAGCGTGGCAGCATTCCGTATCTTACTTACCTACATCACGTCTTTTCATCACCATTCTACGAAGCCTACAAAGAAAAGTCGAAACCAGTGCGTCTTACCTATAATGACCTACGGTGCCAGACGCTGACAGTGGCACTGGTCCACAAATTTAAGTTGCTCTGCGATCTATGTAGAGCGCTATGCTAGCAGTTTCTCTGAGGTATAAAATCCCAAACAAAGTAATAAATGTAACCGTTATATCTGCTGTAGCTGGGTAAGCTTGCCACATCTACCGCAGTACATCAGTTCCCCACTCCACTGATCATCAAATCAGTGGAGTAGGAAAGTTCTGCAGTGGATACTTCCTACGGTTAATCATAATGTAAGACTCCCCTCGGCTAGATGTACCTACGACTTGCGCAGGGCGGTTGACATCATCTGGTTGAGTCTAGCTGTTCGAGTAGATTTGCACGTCTTGGGAGACACCTACCTACGTCCTGCATTGGACTGCAAGCCGCAAATGATGATAATGATTTGTTTTCTGCAGAACCAATATGAAGTCTACTATTCCCTCCGTGTAGGTACATTTATAAACATTTTTCGTGTCACTTTACTGTCAACACAAATAACCATCTCTGGCTGTCAATTAACACATCTCTTGACGATCAAAAAATGTTCGGTGTCGGTAACTGGAAACTAACATCATAAGACATCGTTTGTGCAACGCTTTAGGTGTATTCACCTATTTGTATTGTATAATAGTAGATGATACACTCTGAGAACTTCACAATGGATCTTAAGACATACGTCTTAAGGTTGCTTCTTCCTTATATTTGTTGTGACGTACCTACGACTGTACATATAAGTTTAGTGATAATTTTATCTTTATTGTTTAGTAAATATTTTTAACATATTGTTAAATTAATATATTTACTACCTATTTTTTCCTATTTATATACCTTAAGACATAGAACGTTTATCTAACACGTGCTTGTTAGATCGCATAAATACCTAATGTGTGTTCTTTTACCGTTTTCACTCACAGTATCCTTACTTTATGACTAAAGAGTTCCGCCGGGTTCAAATTCAAAATTTAGGAAGTGTATTTTTTAGAATAACGGTGCGTCCACATCTCACAAATGCGCCGCGAATGTGTGGACTTACCCGATTAATACATCCTAACTTAATATTATAAAGCTGAAGAGTTTGTTTGTTTGTTTGAACGCGCTAATCTCAGGAACTACTGGTCCGAATTGAAAAATTCTTTTTGTGTTGAATAGACCATTTATCGAGGAAGGCTTTAGGCTATATAACATCACGCTGCAACTATTAGGAGCGAAGAAATAATGAAAAATGTAAAAAAAAACGGGAAAAAAATAACTATTCCACGCGGACGAAGTCGCGAGCACAGCTAGTATTAGATATGTTTAATACACAATTTACGAAATACTATATGACATAAAGCTTCTTCACACAAATCACGGTAAGATGTTACCGTGATGACGTCGTGGTATCACGCCGTGTTTTTAACAGTATCTGGTATTATGTTGTCATTAAAATTATTTATTCTATAGTTGTTAACTCAGTGTATGCCTACAACAGGTATATATAGGTTAAGCCTGTCAGAAACCTTAGAAAATTCTAATCAATGATCAATTTACTATTTTAACAGGTACAAGGTAATCAGGGGTAAACCGGTCTCCGATGTAGTGGGTAACCCGTTCACAAGCATGATGTACTCGTGATGTGTCGACAAAGGTAGAGATTGTTAAACTAACCCCCATTACTTATTCTATTTAGATGCGTGAGTGCAAATATTACCTAACACCGGTTAACGGCATCTGTGAGGGAGCGCCGGTTTTATTTGGTGAACTATGATTTATAATGTGCACATGTTGGGTGTTGAATCTGACAACGCTTGCTCTATGGAGCAGCTCCGTCGGATTGTATGAAACAAGACGACTTCTCCCCCCACGCGTTCACCACTAGCTGGACAACAAATCCAATTTGAATCTAACCGTCAACTGAACGACTATAACTATAACTGCATGTTTGTTTATAAGTATGCATTGCATCCTCATGCATAATCTTTGAAAATTCGCCTGATGGAAATCTAAAAAAATAACCCATGTCGCTGACATTTGATAAAAGTCTAAGTATCAAGTCAGTTACCACGACTGTGTTGGCCTACAAGATATTCGACACGATTCGTTAAAGGATTCCTCATTACCAGCAAGAAGGGGGAACAAGACATCTGCTGCCAACACTTTTTAGTTGTACAGCACAAGACTTACTACACTTTTTAGTGCCCGAGAGAATTCTTCGCGGTAAAATGGTGATAAATGACACAAGACACCGCGATAAGGAAATACAATTCTTCAGTACATCTCGTCCTTTAATCTGTTAATAATCGAAGGGGCAAATGGTGATGACCCGCAGGGGCAGTAAAAAAACATTGAGAAACACATTTTTAATCAATCATACTCCAATGAGATAACACTATTAATAACAAAACGATACGACCAACGTTCGAAGCTTGAAACTTAATAAAAATGCTGGTATCATTAAATTTTACAAGATAGAAGGAGCATAAACCAAACTTAATTGTGGTTACAAATTTATTTCAAAACAATAGCAACTTTAACGATAATATTAAATATTCAAATAGATAAACAATACCTACATTAATAAATAATTAACCAAAGGTAATTTTAACATAGAACAGATTAACCTAAAGTATCAAGCCGTTGTTTGAAAATAATTTATAAGAAATGAATATTGTCCTTATAGCACACTGCATGCCAATGCTTTAATTTAACTTAATACTTCACAATATAACTTTTATTAAATGTATGTCATCCCAACCAACCAGAATATCTTCTCTTCTAGCGGCGCCATTCATAATGCCTATTTCCCTTCGGATTCGTAAATTTGCACGCACGTTTAATCAAATTTGACATTATTTTATTAAAACTAAACGTCAAATTTGAATGACGTTCGTTCAAAGTTGAGTTATTGAGTGGAAATAGCTGAGGTTGTAGACTTAACGCTATCTATGGTTGATAGCTGTGATTGGTGAGTTAAAAACAAACGTTGTCGCCACATGTCTAGCCTTAATTGCTTTCTATATTAAAATGAAATCAATTATGATACGGCCTACTTAGAATCTTAGCAAACGTTTTTTGGACGCGCGTTTCGAACGATGAGCGGTCGCCAAAACTCAAAAATTTTTTAGCATCTCGAAACCCGTGCGGGCCTAGACTCTCGGCTTAAGGTCACAACCAAGCGCAACCTTACGTACGCACGTAACCGTAGCGTATCAGCAGCTCCTGTACGTCAACTCGGCTACGGCTAGGCGACACCGCGCTTACGGCTCGCCGACCGCTGGCTGACCTGGTTGGCAAGTCGCGGGAGGGGACAGGGGCAAGGGTGGACGAAGAGCCGTGAGCTCGCGTACGGAGAGACGTAAGCGCGGGAACGACGAGCCGTAAGCGCGGGAACTGCAAGTTGACCACGCACCGCATCGCGGTTCGGAGCCTGTTCTGAGGCGAGGCGATTACGTTACGATTCCAATTAGTGTGCGTTGCAATAGGGAGTTTCATTCAAACAATACTGAACGGCTTGAGGCGATACGGTGGCAATCCCTTTCCGAGTGGATTAGTGTGCTGTGACCTTTAGAAATATGAATAAACTAGACAAAACATCCGTCTGATAGATAACAATTACAGAAACGAGTTTTTATATATGACGAGGTATTAGCTCTGAGAAGACAACCAGGTAAATAGTACTAATTTGGAAGCAAGGCTATTCGAACACCAGTTTGGTCAGTATCCCAAAAGCTTCCCTCACTTGTGGGGTGATGTTTTTGGCTGGTTTCTCGCTAGTTGATAGCCATACTTCGGAGTTTTCAGCTTTTTTATAAACTTCGACTAAAGCCCGGCTGGCTGTCTCCACCCTGAAATAATAAAAAAAAATTAGTTCGCAAGCATTTTTTTTCTTTATACATATAGTTACCTAACTAATTATTATTTTGTTCCAAAACAATACTTAATTATTAATTTTAAATTTGTTCGTTTATTTATACTTATTTTAGATCCGTAGGCTACAAGTTCCATTCCCGGTCGTGTCATTTTAGGAAAGTAACTTTTCTAAAATAATTATCTTGCGTCTACGTGTTCTGGTAGACGCCCCAGTTATCATAAATATCAGTTTGAGAGGTATTAGCGTGAATTTGTCTGGCGCATTAAATTTATATTGTTTATTAACAAGGAAACTTGATGATTGTCTCGTTTTATCACCTTATTTTTATTTTTTCTTTTATAGCACAGGTGATTACTATACAATCTGGTGCTCCAGAGCTAAGGAGTTCATACAGCAATTGTTGGCCCATTTTATAAATAGGATTATCGTCTTACTTCTGTGGTGGATACTCCTTAAACTTTGCTGGGAAAACCTCCACAATTTTCTTGACAAATGTACCAACGTTTGCATATAAAGCTGTGTCGGTAACTCCGAAGCACATTGTGACTACTCTTACTCCACTTTTGCTATAATAGTCATCATGCTGAAAACAAAACAGATATAGTTAAAATAGTTATATTTAGGTGTCAGTTTAGGGGTGTTCATTCCTATTTTAGGGGGTATGCCCTGTTGTTAATCTCGTTGCTTCGATGCAACTGTTATCTCAATCATAATCAATATTTACTACGTGATCCAATTGAGTTGGTCTATATTGCAATGATGCAATTTGTCGTTTGCGGTTTAACCTACTCAGATCTAAGGCTAAGCGTATGTTGAACTCAGGCGTCGCAACGCGGCATAGCACAGCGCAGTACAAGGTCCGTCCCTCCGGGCATCCCGACCCCCCTCAGACGGAGTGATTGAAGCGGCCTCCCTGGGCCTGGGTATTTTTCGCTAGCTAGGAATAAAGCCCAATAAGGAGGAATAGAACCCTGGACGATACGTTAAGTTGCGTCCGGCGTCACACGTGCTTGAGCCGCAGCATAGGTACGCAACGCAGATCTTGAATATTCCAACTAGGTACGCCTGGCAGGTCTCGGATGTTCCAAGTTTTACAAAACCTACTCTGCAAGGAGTTTACCTGCGCCACCTGCATCTCAGCATACGCTTAGCCTTAAGTGAGCGGTAGCCTCTTGTATAAAGTTTATTGGGTCGAACCGATTATAACACAACTTGACACACAACTTTTCAAGACATCCAAGGAAAACATAGTCTTAGGTTTATTTTATGCCTATCATATTCCATACATTCTTAGAACTCTAACACACAAAAAGCAGTAGGTACTAACATCTTTCGTCACATGTCAACAACTCTAGTTGGAAATATCTTCCATAAAACATTAGAAGTCGAGCGGAATGATGAGGTATTTCGCCATACAACGAAGCGACTGTTCCTAAGGTCTACTTCCCAAAGCTTCCTAGTTATTGAACTAGTTGTCGTACATTATTCCTATCTCAAGTACATATTTTTAGGGTTCCGTATCCAAAATGGCAAAAACGGGACCCTTATAGATTCGTCATGTCTGTCTGTCTGTCTGTCTGTCTGTCTGTCTGTCCGTATGTCACAGCCAGTTTATTCCGAAACTATAAGAGCTACATTATTGAAATTTGGTACGTAGATGTATTCTGTGAACCGCATTAAGATTTTAAAATAAAATCAGAAAGAAATCCAAAATTTTTGGGGTTCCCCATACATAGAACTGAAACTGAAAATTTTTTTTTTCATCGAACCTATACGTGTGGTGTATTTATGGATAGGTATTTGAAAATGATGTTGAGGTTACTAACATCATTTCTTTCTAAACTTAATAGTTTGCGCGAGAGACTCTTCCAAAGTGGTAAAATGAGTGTCCCCCCCCCCCCCCCCGTAACTTCTAAAATATGGGCATGATAAAACTGAAAAAAATATATCATGTGTATCACTATGAAAGCTACTAACGAAATTTGGTTTGAATGAAATCTAGCCAGTAGTTTTTTTTAAACGTCATAAATCAAATTACCTAATTTTTTCATTTAATTAACTCCAATATAATAAAACGTAAAGAAAAACATTTATTTAGCTGTATGGTGGTACGAAACCCTACGTGCGAGAGTCCGACTCGCACTTGGCCGGTTTTTTTAGGTATGTTCGCGTGGATAAAATATCCTTGCGCTTTGCTATCGCTTGGCTCGTCTTGGCGGGAACACTACCGTGTCCCCAGAATAGGTTGATATTATCCAATAATGTCACCAATTTTGACATAATTATGTGCTTGGCCCGTAAGGACCGGTGAGTTGATAGTAATTTACGCAGTGGTGTCGATATCTATTCTTTGGTAGGTAGTAGTTATTCTCGATTAACGTAGTATAGGACGCCCTCATGCCAGGTGGAGCGACGCTGTGCGCAGAATGGCTGGCAAGTGCTGGATGCGAGAAGTAAATTGAGCAAAGTGACGAACAATAGGAGAAGCCTATATCCAGCAGCGAGAGATTGATGATGATGTTCCTGTTGATAATGATGATCATAATACTTACAGATAGACACTGAGTAAATTGGAAGACCGCGCTTTTTGTGGAAAAATACACAGGTAAAATCGAACTTGTATGTAAGGCGGCTACCGACGAGATATTGATGATTGTGCCGCCCTTTCCGCCTTCGTCTTTGCTCATCAGCTCGAGGGCTTTGATGGAACTGGTGATAAGAGAAGTCTGGAAAAAGATAAAAGACAAATAATAAACATGTTTTCATAACTCGTCTTTAGTGGTAAAATAGAATTGTCAAAGGTATACAAAGTTTGATACAAAAATTCAGCGACTTTAAAAACAAATTATAGAACATTTTTAAAAAGATTCTGAGGGATTGATGACTGCAGTTGATTTTAATTGTTGTCAACTCAGTTGAACACTGCTGCTCGTTTCCTGATAAGTGAAAATGAAAAATGAAAATAAAAAATGCTTTATTACTATCAGAAAAACATACCTAGACTATAGAGTTGATGGTACAAGTATTTCCTTAGTCATTTTCTACGACACCCATCGGCTGAGATGAGGAAATCCTATTCCGAATTCGGAAATCACAAGGACAGTCTTACCTAATAATGTAAAAAAAAAATCAAATTGCGATGATACACTTACCACATTAATTTCAATTTCTTTCTTGTAAGTACTAAGGCTTCCTTCAGATTGACGTTTAACCGCCATCAAACCGCCGTCAAACCGCTACCCCTGTTCACACTACGAACGCGGCGGGGCGCGGCGTTCAAACTGCGGTTTGGCGGTTGATCCGCATACTATCGGCGGCGGCGGCCGCGTTTTGACATCGGCGGGCTAGGGCTGCTCTATAGTCAAATTGTGAATATCGATGAAAGTAGAAGACAAATGCCCATCGCGAATCTTACATATGCAAAGTAAGCGTATCTGCACTACGTAGTGTCACTAGGAAAATAACTTAGTGCCGACGTAAGTTCTTTAGTGTAGGTACTCTCGTAATTAATGGTTCACAATTGGTGGGCAGCAATACTATCCATATTTTGGGTAAAATTTTCAACTACTAAATATTTTTAGCTAGAAGATATACTCTACCACAAGTCAATGTCGCAAAATTTCATATTCATTAATTCTAAAGAGGTTTGCTCTTGTCGGGTGAGCAATATCCACCACTCCCTGAACTCCGCCAGTGCCTTCAAATCCCATTACATAAAACAGTACTCGAAGGTAATATAGAATAGGAAAGAAAGGATGAGAGAGGCCACGACGACCATTACACAACAGCTAAGGAGAAAGTTATTCAACTATTTCCTAAGTGATAATAATGGCCCGTTTGCACTATAAAAAAATTACCTTTCTTTACTCTTTGTCGAAATATTTTCTCAAGAAACTATCCATTTTCATTTAAAATTATTTTACTTTTCAGCTTATTATATTTAGATATTATCGAAACTTTAATAGCACTATACCTCCATCACTAGCTAGTGACATTTCTTCTTCTGTTTTATAGAACGTAACTTTACACGGTTAAGACAAAATATGAAACAAATTTATTTGAATTTATAAATTATGGTGGAAAATATAAGTACACAATGAGGCCACACTAATTATTTAGAAATGGTTATTAAACTATGGATACATTTTTAGTTAGCATTTTTCTATACCAAAAATCAAACATTATTTTCTATGAAATACGAAATAATGGAAATCTGAACATGATTAATTCATGAATACTTATACGGTACTTATGTGGTATCCATATTCAAACTGTGTTTCTTATTACACATCTTTTATTGTGTTCTCATAAACTTATTTGTTAGCGAAAATCCCCAATTGAACCGGTATCGACCCTGTGAGATTTGTTTGTGTGCGTGTCGACGATAGCACCGACGACATGACTGATGTGTGCTTCTCTAATTGAAAGTACCAGGAGTGCATATCACATAGGAAGTTTAAATTATTCAATTTCTAAACAAGAAGCATTGTAATATTTGATAAGAATTTCTGTAAGTACCTATTGTGGGAACGAAAACTCCCATTAGATCTACCGTAAAAACAGTAGTAGAACAACATAATACAACATAATTTTAGTATGAAGTAAGTAAATACAATAATTCTTTATTTTCGCAACGCGCTTCAAAAATGGTTACGTTCTGTTAGTAGATACGTAATTGTTTTATTTTTAGTGTTGTTACAATTTAATCGTTACGTAATGGATCATAATGATTAATCGATATGTAAATAGTACAAATTGTAATCAGCATTGGACACCAGAAAGTTAAACGATCACTAGGAATCGTTTATAATTTGCTGTTCGCTTTAGACAATTGTGACAACTGTATTAAATGTGAGTTTATGAAATATATTTCTTAAATGAAGATGTTATTATAGATAAAAATACGATAATATTATCAAAACTTAACTTTTGTAATAATATTTGAAGTTTGTAGTCATCAATAAACTTCGCATTTGCAATCAATTTAGTACTCATGGCTCTCAAATAAGTTAAATTGTACTTCTTCTTAAGGTGACCAGAAAGTAATATAAAACAGTAAACAGTCGTGTATCCTATTCCCAAAAACAGAGTAACTAAAGTCACACATAAATTATCTTTAAAGCGATTATCGATGTTTAGATTGTAAATCATTTGGTACTTGAATCGATTTATTCTCACTAAAGAATCAACAATTACCTATAGCCGACCATCGATCTACAACACTACCAGCTGCCGAACCGCAAAACCGCGACCGCTAGTGTGAACACCTCGGCCGTTTTGCGGTTGATCGGCGGTCGATTTGCGGTCGCCGTCGGGCGGATCAACCGCTAGTGTGAACGAAAATAAACGCTAGTATGAACAGGCGCTTAAACTATCGTTCAAAATGCCTGCATTGTTGACCACTACGTCCAAAGTTCCCTGCTCTTCCATAACGGAGTTGTACGCTCCGAACAGTTGCTCTTCGTTCGTGACATCAACTTTATAGAACTTGGTCTTATTCGCTCCATATTTTTCATTAAGCTCATTTTGTAACGCCACCCCGCTTTCTTCTGATACATCCAATATAGCTATGTGCTGTAAATAAACAAAATAAGTGTTATGAGTTTTAGATTCAACATTTTATTGTTTCGAACGGTTTTAAAGGCAGGGCATAGAGAATCTTTGCTCTGAAAAGCTTCGCTGGGGAGGACCTATAGAATAACTGGCCAGTAAGTAGGGTTTCCGGAGCTCGTGAGGTGAGTGCTGCATCGGCAGGCGGTTGCCGATGCGTTTTTATTTATACTCAAAGCCGGCTGGTGTATCCATGCGCTCTACTCTCTATCTATATTAATCAATGGGTAAATAAGTGATGTCAGATCCTTATTTGCTACAATATTCTTATACTATCACATTATTGTCTGAATATCAACCAATTTTGGTTGATGTCAACATTATTTATAACTCCAAGTCACGACTGTGTTCTGGTGTAAAAGTTCAAGTGATTAAAACCAAAAGATTCATATCTACTACCTACCTATTTGTTTGTTGTTTACTTTTTTAAAACTTTTTATACAACCTTTGGTTGATGAAAGGGTTGCAGGCCAGGGGCCCCCCTACCACCAAAATCGAAATAAATATCTCCCATTTGTCCCTCCCGTGTTCGTATATATGAATTAAATTAATTAAAATCGACTTTGACAAATTTCAGTTTAAGATTTCATACGTTTTTGGTGTGCCCTGATGGTAAGTGGGCACCGCAACCTGTCAACGCCCTCTACACCAGGAACATCACATGCGTTTTGCCGACTCTTAACTTTTTACTTCTTGAAGCTATACGAGTTGCGTTCCGAAATTTCCGAATTTCTTTAAGTACCTAACCCATAATTTGGAAATTTTTTGAATATTTCGATTTCTTTTTAAGCTTTTAAGCTTGACGTCCTCAATAGGTGTAGGTAAAGTCTAACAATATTTGGTGCGGTCATCGTGACTAGAGAAAAATTTCAACATATCATCATGACACGTATATGGATAGTCTTTATTGCACACTGCTATTAGGAGTAGGTTTATATAACTTAGTTAAATTGGTTCAATTTAAGTGGTCTTATCGCTAAAAATGGGCCATATAAAATAGAAGAAACTTGTTTAATATTATGTTTGTGTGCAGATTTGTGTTTCCCACATTTATTTTATGACCACTAAATTTTTATGGTGCAAATATGAAGAGATATACCTAGATTTCATGTTTTTTTTTGCTAAAAAATATCTACTTTTATTTCAGGCAAATATTACAATTGATGCATGTGTTAGGTATCATCCGATTTATCGGTTTTTTGTTGAATTATTTTCATTATTTTTTGTTTAACCTTAAGTGATAAATCTTTATTTAACTCGTACTATACAATTTATCTACAGGTGAAGTGTCATCATAACAAAGCGCATAGTAGTTTTTTTAAGTTCTTTAAAAAATTTGAATAGGAACAAAATACAGGCGTGGCAGATAAGACTGTTAGGTAAGCCTACTTGCTCTCATATCATTTGTTTGAGTACCTACTAAGCAAACACGTTTATCTTGTAAATAGCAAATTGTAAACGTTTGCTAAGGTATTTTCACAGAATGCAGATAAAAAACAGTGGATGGGATGGAACTAAAAAAATAAAGAAAAATGTACGACGTGACGGAATAAATATCAAGTACAATGATCGAAGACTTATCTTAGAACTTCCTATTATCTCCATTACCTACCTAATGTTTACATAAATATTCTATTTTCCGCTTGAACAAACGTAGGCTATCGTTTTGTGATGTAATTTAACTTTCATTTTCTATGAATTTTTGCTATCATTGGCTCGCCGTGTCGTCGTGTGGTGTGTACTTTTATATAAACTTTTGCCTTGGTTATCTTCTATACTTTTTTAAATTTATTTTCTTCTGTGATGTGCGAGGCGCTATGCACCGCGAGGCCGAGGGATTCTGCCCTCTTTGGTAGTTAAGTAGGTATTTTGTAGATAAGTAGGTATGCTTCAAATAAATTTATTTTCATTCATTCATTTATTTATGTTATAGTACGACACGGCACGCACTATCATACCTACATTATTACATATAAGTTATGTAACATAGAAATGAACTAATAAGAGTAAAGAATTCTTAGAAGACAAAAAAATATCTACTTATGTATGTACAAGCAGTAAAAGCACGTTTTTCAAATAGCTTAAATGATGTGCTTAACCAAACATTGGCTAACAAGATTGTATGCAAAAGAAAACAAGAGATTCTGGACAACAGCTCGCTCATAAATGTGTGAGGTAATACATAAATATTCAAATACTGCATGGATTTATATATTGTTATATACTGCAATGTACGAGATTACTATCTGTCTATGTGTATTTAAATTAAATGAATGGTTAACTGAAAGAGCCTAACCATGAACCTAGAAACTACAATCGTTGCCGGACGGAACCTCGTATCCTGACGAAATGAAACTACGAGTACTTAACTACTCGTAGTTACAATCATACGCTAGAATAAATGATTTCAGTAACTAAGCAAGACGGTTGGTACTAAGTACTACATATTTTACGGTAGATGTAAGGTCGTTACCGTCGTCTGTTACCTTTTCGCTCCAAGCCAGCTCACCTACCCGTGATGCATCCTGCTGAATAACAGACAAGGCTCTGGCAACCGACTGGTGGCAGTATAATCATCACGATTGAAGGCGTAGCTATATACCACAAGCAAGAAGTCTTGCAATCGCCAACCCGCCTGCCCAGCGTTGCGATTATGCGTCAAGCCTCCAGGTGTTTGCCCAAAGTGGCGATCAACCGGAGAGGTATGAGATTTTTGCAATGAACTGAGGTTTATTGCAGATTTGACTTTGTTAACTTTTTCATAAAATAATAGGGAATTTGTATCGCCTACCTGTATTGCCTAATTTACAAATACTTAAAAAAATACGTGTCTTTTATTTTTGAATAAGCTAAAAGACGGACTAATTACAATTTTTAGCCATGATAGCCTATTGACCTCTCTACAGATTTCTTATAAATATAGAAGATATAGATAATAATCTACAGTCAGGTACCTAACGTAGATCATAAATGATGAACATTTCAATATAAAATACCTACCTACTCCATGTTGTAGAATTTAAAATTAAATAACCCAAGACATGCCACGCTGGGCCACACAGCGCCACCTAGCCCCAAACTAAGCCGAAGCTTGTACTATGGGTACTAGACAACTGATAAACTTACTTAGATACATTTTTTTTTGTAAATAAATACATATTATACATAGAAAACACCCAGACCAATACAAACAGACATGTTCATGAACACAAATGTTTGTACTGTGCGGGAATCGAACCCACGACCCTTGGCTCAGAGGGCAGAGGTCACTACCAAATGAGCCACCGAGCCTGTCCTGATTTCCGCCTCCATAAATACACTTTAAATGTTAATCTGTTTATGTAAGCATTTAGGTGTCGATTACTTATAAATAATTGAATAATAGTAAAATAAACAACGCCTTTGAAATAAATCTACGTGCTAACTACAAATTACCTCGCGATGAAATATTATCAAAATATTTGTTTGAAAGAACCGTTATTGTGTGTATTTTTAGTAATACTCGTAGTTACATTCGCTTATTATGTTCGGAATAAAATATCGAAAGTAGGTATAAAAGTGTACAAAGAAAAATCACTTTACAGCAAAGTTTTTAATATCGAGAGATATTTTTGTAAATTCTCTATTATAAAACATGAATTGCCCTATTCAATACAATCTAAGACTTTATATGAGACCTAGGTATGTCTAGCGGTCGACGCCTAGCCAATCGTAAAAGACTGCGTAATTTCTTTTCAATTTCGTAATTAAACTTATTACACTTAATATCGTAATAACCACTTAATACCTACTCCTAGTAGGTACCCACTTTCTTGACACAATCTATTTTTAGGTGCACCAAAATCTGAAGCTAATGTCAGTTCTCTTCGCTGGAACTTGGCTGACACGCTCTCGCGTGTCTTAATCCTGAGTAAATAGGATACCAGATAAAATAATAACTAAACACTAGCCTGTTATCACGCCTATTGCAAAGAATGTTAACGTCCTTGTATTATTTCCCACAAATATGGTTAAAAAAAACAAACATTCGCACCAAAAACTCACTTTAGGATTTTCCTCAGCAATATATCTCACAAATCCGGCGCCTATGCCGTTTGCGGCACCAGTCACTAGAAAAACTTTTCCTTGAACCTCGTAAACCATTTTTGGTACCAGTCTAGCGCGCGGCTAACGATAGAATGAACCGCAAATAATATTTGATCATCAATGTACCTACCTAGTTCTGCAATGTTTATTTAGTGTGATACTTGTTTACACACTACTTTTGCGATGCGAGGTGTACCTACCTATATTATAGGGTGAAGTGACGGGGTATGTGGGACTCACCCTACCTCAAGATAGAAAGGAGGCAGGGCGTACCCAGGTAAGGCCAGGGAGGGCCACCCAATTTTTTCCCGTAAAATTCGAGTCAGGAACTAATAGAAATATTAGCTTTCTCGCTCGCATAGCCAGAATAATCCTACAGGCCAGCATGGCGATTGGTAACGAATGGATTATTAGGGTTAGGTAACTTGTCTGTTCCCAAAACGGCTTGGCATTGTCGATTTTTGTTCTAATAAATCGTAATTTGAAATTAGGAAATAAAAAACAGTTACCTAATATTAAATACTAGCTTTCCGCCCGCGACTTCGTCCGCGTAAAGTTTGTTTTTCCAAAATAAAATTGTGCCTATGTTACTCGTGGATAATGTAGCTTTCGAATGGTGAAAGAATTTTTAAAAACGGTCCAGTAGTTTTTGAGCCTATTCATTACAACCAAACAAACAAAGTTTTCCTCTTTATAATATTAGTGTAGATTCATTTATGTCGCCTCCCGTTGCCTTATGGAAAATGCTAGGCAATTACGATTTTTTGCAGAAACTGACAATAATAAACCATCGGCAAAGAAGGTGGAATCGCATGAAGTGTCATAATCGACTCTTACGACATTCACGGGTAGAAATGGATGGTAATTTGTATTTCCGTTACGGTACGGAAATTTCGCCAACGGCGCAACACAATTAAGTAAACGAAAAGAAAAATTGAGCTCTGCTAGTCATCAAGTAGGGCTTTTCTCTGTATATCTCGCTCGGCAGAGGTTGACAAGTCGTGTATAGGACAATACCATTAATTTTCGAGCTGTGACTTATTCACTATTAAGCTAATGCCATAAAATTTAAAAAAATAGCTTTGCTGTAGGGATGCGACCCTTTCCGGACAAGATCAGTTTTAAATTGAACTGAAATAATGATACCTGGTATCGATTCACAAAAATATTGATTTGTCGAAAATTGCTTTAATTTTTTGTCTGAATTTATAATGTCGAGGAGATGATTTAAGCGTTGACGCATGACGTCAAAAGTACCGCTTTTTATCTAAATGTTTCAAAAATGTCTAAGATGTTTTGCATTACATACATATTACGCTGGCTAAGTTTATTTTTTTAATAGGGTTGATAGTAATAATAATGTTGTTCGAGGCTGAGAAAGCCATGGGGTACGTTTTTTTGGGAAACCTCCACGAGTGGCTGTCTAATATCAGTCCTTTTTGATCCTCACGGATCCAAAAGGAACGCTATTAGACTGGCCCTGGTGTACCCTGGGCAACGGCGGGTAGTAATCTCCTAGGAGATTGCTACCCGACGGCAAATTCCCTTTGAGGGGGACGGTTCTCCCGCCCGTCCCGCCTCGGGCGATGCCGCGCGTTGGCGGCGTTGGTTGGCAGATGTACTCCGCAGCTGCGCGTCAGTGCGCAGCTCCCGTTGAGGTGCTTCTGTGCGCCATTTCTGTCCGATCGGATGTCTTCGTCCTGTTGGACTTTGTCGTTGATGAGCTATGGCTCGTAGTGTGGCGGTATAGCACCGCGGCGCGGCGGGTCCGTCGGCTGCGAATACGCGGTCGATGGACAGACTTCGGTCAACTAAAATAAAATAAAAATAAAATAGTTTATTTCTGCAAATAGATTCACTAGTAATACTTTTGCACGTCAAACTTTTTTCCTACCAGCACTTCGACGTGTAGCCTGCTGAGAAGAAGTGCCGCAACAAACTCAACAGTTAGCCTTTTTTAAAATATATAATACAATACAATAATATCGTTTTAAAAAGCGCAAGCGAGCAGACTATCATGTCCATGTAATATTGTCATCCATATAATCTTGGACTTTATAATAAGCTTTTGACATTAAAATGGACTTAATGCGAGATTTAAATCTATGTATAGGTAGATCAACAATATTTTGCGGTATTTTGTTAAACATTTTTACACTTTGTCCTATGAATGAATTACCAGTTTTACGAAGCCTGAGATTGGAAACAGCAAGTTTGCTCTTAATTCTAGTGTTGAACTGATGAAGATCTGAGTTTTTACTATATAAATGTATATTCTTACGTACAACCATAATGCAGTCAAATATGTACTGTGATGCCACAGTTAGGATGTTAATTTCTTTAAATAATTCTCTAAGTGATTCCCGAGATTTAAGTCCATATACACTAACTAGCTTTTGCCCGCGACTTCGTCCGCGTGTTTAAATTTATACATACAAAAGTTTTTTCCCGCTAACTCCCGTTCCCGTGGGAATTTCTCAAAATACAGCCATAACTAAACTTTATATTTACTAAGGTACCTGCATGCCAAATTTCAAGCGTCTAACTTAAGCGGTTTAGATTTTTCATACAAAAGGATTTTCCCGCTAATTCCCGTTCCCGTGGGAATTTCGGGAATTCCTTTCTTAGTGCACCCCTACGGTACCTAAGCTACGTCCCTTCCAAATTTCAAGTGCCTACGTTTAGCCGTTTGGGCTGTGCGTTGATATGTCAGTCAGTCAGTCAGTCAGTCAGTCAGTTTCTCCTTTTATATATATAGATATATAACTATCGGGCAACCTGTTACCCCTGCCGTGTTTCTCTGCAGGGGCCAGGGGGCTTGCCTTAACCGGCCGGCCCGAGTGGAGACAACCACAGTAAAAAACCATCCCGCGCGGCGGGTCCGTCGACTGCGAATATCGTGGTCGGCGGGCAGACTTCGGTCACCGTCGGGCAACCTGTTTCCCCTGCCGTGTTTTTCGGCAGGGACCAGGGGGCTTGCCTTGACCGGCCGGCCCAAGAGGAGAAAACCTCACTAAAAAACCCCAATCCCACCGCTGTGGAGGCTCGTGGCAGGTGGGGCCCCCATTTGGGGGTCGTCGGCTGGGTAAAGGTCGGCGGAGCGGCTCAGCCCACGGGGAACGCCCGCCCCCCGTGGCTGTATATAGGGTTACCCAGGTACAGGGGTCTCTGCCTGGGTGGACCTCTTATATCCCCCATACGCGTGGGAATCATATGGATAACTGCAATAAAAATTCGTTTCGCCTTTTAGAGAGTGAGTTGGAGAAGGAAGAGGCGCTTTTGAGCGCGGAGATGGTGCCTTCGGGCGTGGAAGAGGCGCTTTCAGGCGCGGAGGTGGCGCTTTCAGGCGCGGATGACGATGCTGCGCCAAGCGGCGCGGAGCTATTAAGTAGACCGCCTTCTGTAGCGTCTACGATCGGGTCGTTTTTCACCAGACCCAGCGAACGTGACGAGTTGGAGTCAGATGACACTCTGGCTAATGCCTCAGGAGAGAGCTGTGTCACAAGGGCCAGCTATCTCAAGAGGAAACGGACCCCTAAGAGCCAAGATGGTGGCTCAACGTCGGACTCGGCTGCGCCGAAAGGCAAGGCTAAGTCCAAAGCCAAAAGAGGGCGCGGACGATCGACTACATCGGGAGAGTACGTCGGTCGTGCCGCGGCCCAGAGAGAGCTCAATGCTCTGAAAAAGGAGGAGCTCCAACGCCAGCTGGAGGAGAATGTGGCAGCCGCGGAAAGGAAGACCCGCGCCGCCAGAAACAAGGTCGGATACGGGGTAGACCTGCATGCGGACGAGGACTTGGAGGGAAAATCTCTGGAGGAGCTCAACAGCAAAGCCCTCCACGAGTACCAAGAACTTAAAAAGTACGTCACCAATTCTGGCAACATCAAAGGGACACACGTAAAGGGGATTAATATGAGCGCTAAAAATATGCTACATATTATCGAGGAGGTCACCCAGAGGAACTCCTCTGACGAGAACAAGCGGCTTGAGGCAACGGTGACCCGATTGTCTGCGGAGAACGCTCTATTGCGAGCTGATCTAGAACGCAAGACGGAGGCCCTGACCAAACAAGTGGATGACCTCAAAGCTCAGCTTAAGGCCCTCAGTGCCAAACCGGCTAAGAAGGTGGCTACACCCAGCCGAGATGAGATGGAAGTGTGCGATGTTCTGCCGTCGCCACCCCCATCAACTCTTTCGCCGGAGATACAGGAGGCGCTAAACCAAATGGCATTGGAGCAGAAGGTGTTCACAAGGACCCTCATTGAGAGCCTTAAGAAAAGCCTTCCTCCCTCCGTCTTCCTTCCCGAGGAAAGGATACGCCCGCCACTCGCGGCGGACAAGAGGGCAAAAGAAGCAGTCGTCGTCCTTGAGCGGCGGGACGACTCCTTCAAAGTCCCTGAGCCGCCCAAACCTCAGAGGGCGAAGAAAGTTTCCAAGGTGACCGGGGCTCCTAGCACCTCGGCTCCGTCCTCAAAACAAGCTACTCCTGGCAGCCAGTCTTCCCTGCCGGCAGCCGCCCAGCTACAACACGAGGAGGACCTCATGTTGCCTACAACCACCCTGGCGAACGAAGGATGGTCGACGGTAACCAAGAGGAAGACGAAAAAGCCTTCCACGGCACCCCAACCTAAACCGGGAGCGTCAACGGCATCGAGTGTGCTGAGGAAACCAGCGAGGCCGGCCAAATCGGCTGCCAAATCAGCTGAGCCCGCTGCTAAGGCGGGCAAGAAGAAGAAGAAGGTGAAGAAGGGTCTGGTCCCACCCAGAACCTCAGCGGTCGTAGTCACTTTGACCGCAGAGGCTACCGACAAGGGGGAAACCTACGAGTCTGTGTTGAGGAAAGCACGGGCTCACATAGACTTGACCCAGCTAGGCATCGGCATGGTCCGCTGCCGCCAGACGCTAACCCGGGCTCGCAAATTTGAGTTCCCCGGCACCCAAAGTTCGGAACACGCCGACATATTTGCGGCGAAACTCAAGGAGGCGGTGGCGGATACTGCTAAAGTGTCTCGTCCCCAAAAAATGGCTGGTCTCATGCTGGCCGACATAGATGACTCCGTCACAAGAGACGAGATAGTCACCAAAGTGGCAGAAGTCGGTGGGTGTAGCCCTGAAGACGTAAGGGCCGGATCCATCCGAACAGGTCGCGGTGGTGTTGGCGCAATTCGCGTTCAATGCCCTATTATCGCCGCAAAGAAGTTAGTGGATGGAGGACGCCTTTTGCTGGGCTTTAGCTCCATCTCTATAAGAGCATTAGAAGCCCAGCCCCTCCGCTGCTTCAAGTGCTACGGCACTGGCCACACTCGCGCGCTCTGTCCGTCTCCCGTCGAGAGGTCGGAACTGTGCTTTAGATGCGGCGTGAGTGGCCACAAATCTGCTACATGCTCGGCAAAGCCCAAGTGCGCGGTATGCTCGGCCAGTGGACGGCCTTCAGGGCATGTCATGAGGGGGAGGAATTGTACCCCCCCCTACAAGAGGGGAAAGTTTGGGGTTCAGACCCAGCCCCAGAGCTCTGTAGCGGAGACCTCACCAACGACGGATGGTGATGGTGCGATGTCCGAATAATGGATTTAGTCGGACATCGCACCTTCATTCAGGCGAATCTAAACCACTGCCGCTCAGCACAGGACCTTTTGATGCAATCCGTGGCTGAGTGGGCAGTGGATGTCGTAGTTGCTGCCGAACCATATTTTGTCCCTGACTCTTGGATCGGGGACCGTGAGGGTTCGGTGGCGGTCTTTCGCAGAGCATCTTCGTCCTCTCCCCCTCACACTTCTTGAGAGGGGCTCCGGGTTTGTCGTCGCCGAGTGGGACGAAATGGCGGTTGTGGGAGTGTACTACTCCCCTAATCGTCCTCTGCGGGACTATGAGGATCTGCTTGCGCAGCTGTCGGCTGTTGTGGCGCGACTGGCCTCCCGTCACATAATCATCGCTGGCGACTTCAACGCCAAGTCGACGGCCTGGGGCAACCCAGCCGCCTCTTGCAACAGGCGTGGCCAGGTGACGGAGGCATGGGCAATTTCAGCCGGGCTAGCCGTCCTGAATAGGGGCAACTCCTACACCTGCGTGCGACAGCAGGGGGGGTCAGTGGTGGACCTCACGTTCGCCACCCCCGCTCTCGCCGCACGTGTGGGAGGCTGGCATGTCTCGCGAGTCGAGACCCTTTCCGACCACCGATATATCCGGTGGTCAATCTCCCCGCAATCCCAACACTCCGGCGTCGCTCCGACTCGTCGTGGGGTGTCCTTTCCCCGTTGGGCTTTGACCCGTCTAGACCGGGGAGCTGCAAAGGAGGCCGCGTTCCTTCAGGACTGGTTCGCGCCCTCCTTCTCCGGTCCCGACGTCGACGCTTCCGCAGCGATTTTACGGGACTCCTTGACCGAGGTGTGCAACTCAAGCATGCCTCGGTCCAAACGCCCCACAGCTCGCCGGGCGGTCTATTGGTGGAGCACACAGATCGCCGAGCTCCGAACGAGCTGCATTGCCGCCCGACGCGCGTTTCAGCGCAGCCGCAGGCGTCGCACCAGAGACCCTGATGATGAGGCCCGTCTATATGCCTCCTATGTCGAGGCAAGACGGGTCCTCAAGGCAGCGATCGGGGAGGCCAAGGACCGTGGTAGGGTGGAGATGCTCGAGGGTCTGAACAACGATCCGTGGGGGAGACCGTATAGGGCTGCGCGAAACCAGCTACGCCCAATTGGTCCCCCGCTGACCGAGACCCTCGAGCCTGGTCTTCTTGAAGAGATGGTCCGGGTTCTGTTCCCGGCCCACGATACCTCTTTTTCTCCGCCTGTCATGCGTCGTCATGGTAGAGTGGCAACAGTAACACAAGACATTCCCCCGATCACGTCAGAGGAGTTTACATCGGCCTGGGAGTGTCTCCGGCGGAAGAAGACGGCACCTGGCCCCGATGGGGTGC
The DNA here is from genome assembly GCA_031163375.1 of Conogethes punctiferalis. Taxonomy (NCBI): domain Eukaryota; kingdom Metazoa; phylum Arthropoda; class Insecta; order Lepidoptera; family Crambidae; genus Conogethes; species Conogethes punctiferalis. The sequence goes on along the minus strand of CM062081.1, from coordinate 18,892,627 downwards.
CGGCCCGAATTGTAGCCATAGCGGCCTCACAAATGAAGGAGCGTTTCCGGGACCTCTTCGGCCAGTGTTTTTTGGCCGGAAGGTTCCCGGATAAATGGAAAGAGGGGCAGTTGTGCCTCCTCCGCAAAGCGGGGCGTCCACCCGATTCCCCATCGGCTTACCGGCCAATCGTTCTTCTGGATGAGGTCGGCAAGCTGTTTGAAAGGATAGTCGCGGCTCGCATCAATGAGCATTTGCGGGACACAGGGCCGGATCTATCCGACAACCAGTTCGGGTTTAGGTCCGGGCGTTCGACTGTCGACGCCATCGCACGTCTCCGGCAGCTGGTCAGGGATTCGGAGGGGCGCGGGGAGGGCGTGTTGGCGGTGTCTTTTGACATCGCTAACGCGTTCAACACCATCCCCCACGCCACCATTTTGGAGGCCCTTCGGCACTTCGGCCTCCCCTCCTATCTCCAGGCGCTGCTGGCGAGTTATCTGGCGGACCGTTCGGTCCAGTTCGTGGACAGAGATGGAGTCCTGCGTAGTCATAGGGTGGAGTCCGGTGTTCCACAGGGATCGGTCCTAGGACCGCTCCTGTGGAACATCGGGTTTGACTGGATGCTCCGGGGAGCCTTCCTCCCGGGCACTAGTGTCATCTGCTATGCAGATGACACTCTTCTCACAGCCCGGGGGAAGAGCTATGGAGAAGCTGCATGTCGTGCGGCTGCGGGTGGAGCCTTCATTGCTCACCGTATAGAACTGCTAGGCCTCAAGGTGGCGCTTAGCAAAACGGAGGCCGTATTTTTCCACGGCCCTCGGATGCGCTGCCCCCGAGACGCCCACATCTCCATAAATGGAGTAGATATAGTCGTCAAGGCCTATATCATCTACCTGGGCCTTACCTTGGATACGCGATGGCAGTTTGGCCCACATTTTAGTGGGCTGTCATCGCGACTCTTAAAGGCGGCGGACACCTTCGCTTGGCTCCTTCCGAATCTGGGGGGGCCGAAAGCGCACTGCCGACGACTGTACGCAGGAGTCCTGCGGAGCATGGCGATGTACGGGGCGCCAATATGGGCTGACGTTGTCTCACGTCGCGACAACATAAAACACCTTAGGCGCCCTCAAAGGGCCATAGCCCAGAGAGTCTCACGGTCCTATAGGACCGTGAGTTATGATGTGTCGTGCGTCTTGGCCAGCACCCCGCCCTGGGAACTCGAAGCCCAGGTACTGGCCAAGGTGTACTGGTGGACGGCTGAGCAGAGGGCGAACGGGGACCGTCCTGCTCCGGCCGAGAGAGGTGCGGTACGGAGAGTGGCTACTCAAGACAAGCTCCAGCAGTGGGCCGAGGGTATTGCCTCCGTCACATATGGACGGCGTTTTTAGACGCCGTGGGTCCGGTGTTGCAGCCGTGGCTGGAGCGGCCGCATGGATTCCTCACATTCCGATTGGTGCAGATATTATCCGGACATGGCTGTTTCGGAAAGTATCTGCATCAAATCGGGCGGGAGGAATCTACTGCGTGCTGCGAGTGTGGGGCGGGGTGTGACACGGCCGATCACACCCTGGCTGTTTGTCCGGCGTTTGCGGTACAAAGAGCCGGTCTGATCGGCTCGCTCGGACCAGATCTGTCGCTCCCCGCAGTCGTGTCGGCGATGCTGGGGAGCCGCACAGCCTGGACGGCTATGGCCTCCTTCTGCGAGACGGTCATGTCCCAGAAGGAGGCCGCGGAACGGGAGCGGGAAAACGACCCGAATGCTCCTCCGCTCCGCAGACGCAGAGGCGGTCGAACACGGCGGCAATTCCGTCGCCTGATGCCGCCTGACGGGGCCCAGCGGGTGGTTGGTGCGGGGGCACCTCCACCTGCCTTGCACGGGCCCCCGTCTCTGTCGGACGGGAGTGGGCTGTCCCTTCGGGCCCCTCCCGTCGCTCCCCCCTAGGGGGGTGAGCTTGTGGGGTCTGCCGCTTAGGGCAGACAGCGCTGGCGGTGTCATGGTCGTATGGGTCACCCCAGGCCCCTTGACACCGCCCCCATAGGCGCACGACGATGGGTCCGGTGTTTTTAGTGGGTATTTCCCGCCTCATTTCCATCTCCCCGAGGCGGGATGAGTCCCACATACGCCGCCGCTCCCCCGAGCGGCGGCCATGCCTAAACGCATTTTCACCGGATAAAAAAAAAAAAAAAAAAAAAAAAAAAGGCTGAGAAAGCCATAGCATGAGGTATGAATAAACACAAAGTTATTAAAGAAAAACATAACGTTATTTGGAGAAAAGGTAGGTAGTGCCCTTGCGCTTCGCTTGGCTCGCCTTGGCGTTTAATGTTGTAATTATTTTTTTTATGTTTTATGAGACTAAATATTTTATTTCCTATTTCTAATTTTAATTATGCAATTTTTTCTGATAAATTAATAGAAAAGTTCAATTAAAAAATTAAAAAAATATTTGACAGCAAGCACAACTGCGCCCTCTCAACCTCAATCGATATTTGACCAATTGATTTCGAATCGATTTGATTGTATTCATAGCACAGAATCTGTGGCACAGATTCTAAATTGACGGCGGACAGTGAGTGACAGATATTGTCATTCGGGTCGGTCGGTTGATGAACGAAGCGCGAATTGGGTGACGTGACGTCGACAAGTTTTAATTCATTTCATTCGCCTCATTTCGTTTAGTTCTCTAAACAAGTGACCAATGACATTAATCTAATAATTTTATATTAATAGGTTTCTTCGTCATCAATTATTTACTTAGTTGTAAACAAAGTTGTAATCGTTTCAGTCAGTGGTAAACGAACGTTCTGCCGGTCTGTTCGTGAGAATCGAAACTGAGTCATCGACCAGTATTCTATTCATCATCAAAATAGCCAGCGGTCTAGTTTTCTTGTGATTCGTGCTAACTAAACAACAACTTCAAAATGAATCCCTACCAGCAAGTAAGTGAATTTAATATTATATACCTACAGATAGTAGCATGTGTGAATAATTTATTCTAGTTCATGAAATGCGAATTTCGAACATCTGAAATTGTGTGAAAGTGTAGTTTAGTTATTGTGAAGATTTGCAGCGTTAACCTTAAACATCATTTGATACAATGAATAATGTTTAAAAAAAGCAATTAACATATCAAATACAGATTGTAAGCACATGTTTTGTTTATCACAAAAATGAGTTCGTTGTTTTCATTTCATTCAAGGGCCAGCAGTATATGCACAATATTGGATTCAGCAACTCGGCTCCGCAATCTTTTGGCAATCCTATGCCGATGCCCGGGATGCCTTCTATGGGCTATCCGCAAGCGCAGCCCGGGTACCCCGGTTACCCACAGGCGAGTTCAGGCTATCCGCAATCTAACTCGGGATATCCTTCAGCTAATGCGGGCTATCCACAAGCTAATACTGGTTATCCGCAACCTAACACAGGGTACCCGCAACCTAACACAGGGTATCCACAAGCTAGTACTGGCTATCCGCAACAAAGCCAAGGCTACCCCAGTCAGTCTTACCCAACTAATCAGGGTCCTCCTGCTCAAAGTTATCCGTCCCAAGGGTACCCGTCTGCCCAACCGGGGTACCCGAGTAGTGGATACCCCAGCCAGGGCTATCCTCAGCAAAGCCAATACCAAGGGTACCCTCCAAGCCAATCACACCAAAGTCAGGTCCACAGCGCCCCAGCCATGTCGGCACCAAGCACACCAAAGGTATGTATAATTACTACCTATGCTATTCTTATTATAAGAACAGGAGATAGGTATGGTGGCCTTAGTTTTTAACTTTTAATATTATTTTTTAAAGTCTATATCGGGTATGCTCTCATTCACAAACATAACTCCATTGTCACTTTACAGCACATTGGTCCAGTAGTAAACTTGCTAAAACAAAAATAATAATTGTTATTGTACCTAAACCTGATTTTCTATAACAAATACAATTAAAATTGTGATTGTAAATCAGGTTTATACGGTTTTCACCAACAAAATTGAGCTGATTTATAAATTAACAGCTAAAGTTTGTTCTTGTTGAATTTATTATTGTTAATTTGATTTACAACAAATTTTGTTTTATATTTATTTCTATTAATAAAATTGAACAGACATTTGCAGATTGGCAAGCTTACAACTGGACTGTTGATATCCATTCTACTAAAATTGAGTGTATATTTTATTTGTGATAAACAAAACTTTGATGCTTGAAAGCTTTTTAACCCTTTTCTTGTTTGGTTTGTACATGTGAATTTACAAAAAATTGTATATTGGTTTATTAATATTTACTTAACAAATGGTCTTTGAAAATTGTGATTTTCATACTATACGTACGTATAACTATATGTATACTATAAATATATATCAAAGATTATGTATTAAAGATGTTGGCAACAGGTACAATAGATTCCAAAATACATGTCTAGTAAATCAAGATAACCAATAAATATCACAAATTGACAGTATATTATAAGTATGTCTAAATCATGAATGAATTTGAAGTGCTCTATTGTTATGATGTTTTAAATAAATATATAAATATTTATAAATATCGGAAATCATCACATACATGGTTCTGATCCCAAAGTAAGTAGCTTTTAAGCATTTGTGTTATGGGTATTAGAACAGCTGGTTTCATGCTGTTTAAAATATATTTATGGTTATACTTAAATCTTAACTAATATTATAAAGCTGAAGAGTTTGTTTGTTTGAATGCGCTAATCTCAGGAACTACTGGTCCGAATTGAAAAATTCTTTTTGTGTTGAATAGACCATTTATCGAGGAAGGCTTTAGGCTATATAACATCACGTTGCAACTATTAGGAGCGAAGAAATAATGGAAAATGTAAAAAAAAAACGGGCAACAAATAACTATTCCACGCGGACGAAGTCGCGAGCACAGCTAGTACAAGTATAAATTGTCTGGGTGCACATGAAACTAACACAAATGTTTTAACACAAATCATTCTCTCGGTTTGGTGACCACCCTTGGTTCTGAATCCCCTGCTCATTTCCAAATGAGCCACCTGGAGAGTCTCTATGACTTGGTCATGATTAACATGAGATTGATTGTAACTATGAATTGTACCATATACCTATTTACCCTTTAGTTACATTTATGTAGTATGTTTACTTAGTGGAGACACACATGATCTTGAGTAACTGATAAGAACAGTACTTACTGTTCTGTAGGTACAGGTATGTGTACTTTCTTGTTAATGTACCTAGTTGGTACTTTATACAGCTGTGCTAATTCTAAGGTAGTTTTGTTTGTACTATAATATTATTCACTTTATTAAGTAATAAATCCAAACCTTTTTATCACAGTATGTAGCATGTTTAGCACATCAAACCTTTCCCATCCCGAGCGTCTTCGACCGAGGCTTGAGCTTCGCACTTCTTTTCGCTCCATGTTATTCCTATCGTTTTCGCTTCTGCAGGGATCATGTGGCGTTAGGACTGCACAGGCCGGCCGCATTTCCATTTACAGACAAAAGTAGTAGCCTAATTATTATTTATATTATCGGTAACCCTGCTTTTTATGATGGAACAGTTCGGAAAGTATATAGGTACTTTGAGCTGTTGATTTGCACATAATCTCTTTTTGAGCACATATAACTGTAGTTTCGATGGATCATGAGTAAAAGGAATTAAGGACGCACATAATAATGTCATACGTGTACTCGTTAGGCTACATGATCATTTCCGCTAAGTCTGTATATAAAAGGCTGTTATGACCCATGGAAATGCGTTAGGTACCACCCTGATCTTAACTAGTAGTTGTACGGTTGACACTGCCCTACATTTACGCATTCTATTAGTCCAAATTTTCCCCTTGATGGCTTGATACCTCCAATGTAATGGGATTACACTACGGTTTGCTAACGACACAGTATATGTTGCATAGGTCGTCGTCGTTTTGTGGCGTGAGAGCGAAATTATCGCCAGCAACGACAGTTTTCAAGGTTGTCCCGTCCATTACGTTTTCTATGTTTGCATTTCAACGTTTCAATTGCAATTACTTTTTATGGCGATTGATGGATTAGTCAGTAGTAGTAGTGGATGGATAGTTCACTTTTCATCTATACCTTACTTCTCAAGTTTTGTCCAAGCAGCAGTTGTTTTGTTTTGCGTCAAAAATAAAATGTTTGGTGAGCTTGCGATGTGTTCTTGTTTGCCCAAGTTTTGGGTTTTCAAATACCATCTGGCTTTAGGTAGGTTACACATCAGTGTAACTGTACGGATATGGACGTAATAAATAAATATATAACACTGCTAGGAGAAAATACCATTTTATACTAGCATATTGCCGGAACTCTAGCACCAAATATCCTAAATCAGCAATGATATTGTTAATAATGTTAGCTTACCTAGCGAGCCTTTCCAAAATTCATAAAAACAGTTTACTTGGTTGGTTTCGTGTAAAAAAATCTCTTCATTAAAATTTACTTAGCGATGGCTCGTCCGATATTCGTGGCAGTAACTAAGTAAATAATACACTCAGGCATCCCACTGACATAGGCTGACTGGTCTGGGTACTTACATGCACAGTGACTCTATTCAAGGAACAGTTTGAGGCAATTACATTGTTATGGTCACTTCGCCTCTCCGTACGTTTGTCGCAGTAAGCAACCACAATTCAGTCTTGGCATTGGTCCCCAGTACAATGGATGTGGTGCTTTTTGCAAATACCACTCTCACCTCTATAGCACACCTTGAATACCCAATATTTTGGTGAAAGTGTTATATGTACAGTGATGTGACCGTGTTCCGTATAGTATTTCAAAGTTTTTGTGGACTTTTGTTATTGAGTAATTAATATGTCCTCTGTAACTTCGAATTCAAGTATGCGCAGTGCGTACAGAGCCACAATTGGTCTACGGCGTGGGTTCAAATCATTTCGTTATACGGTATTTATGTGTGATAGTTTTGTTCTTTTATTTTATAACAGTCTTTCTCGTCTGATAGGCCATAAGTTGAACAATGGACAGGAATATGGCGTCATTTTTAAGGCCACGCGGAATATAACATGTCGCGTTAGGCGAATCCGGCTACCGGAAAAACAAACATACGGCGAAAAAGAAGAAGAATGATTTTGCCGACGAACCGCGATCCTTAAATGAACCCTAAGTTTCCTATCAACTTCCACCATCATGCTAGCAAGACGTAAACTATTATAAAATTAAAATTGCGAAAATCTGTCCTATTTTCACGCCCAAAGAATACATTTTGGAAAATTTTCATAGACAAATGGAACCATGTCATATGAATATGCTACTTTTTGTAGAGCGTTTGTTTTGTTTTGCTTTGTGTCGATACGAGCTATTGAGACCTCAATGCCGCCTTCAAAAACAAACCTAACCTAAATTAGAACCCGTCAATCCTCTATCAGCTAAATTCGGCTGCAAAACAATAGATTTTCTATTCTAACTGAAGTTCAAATAGAGGGATTATGTCTCGGATTAATTAATTAATTAGTCGACCTTCAATACTGACTTCAATAACATTTGATGAACTCGTAAGTTAATTATAATTCATTCGCGTTAAGAAAATAGTGACTCATCACCGATTGCCGGCCAAGCCAAAACGCTAGAAATTATAATTTCTAGCGTTTTAATTGGCTAGGGGGTGTGGCTAACGCTAGAAATTATAATTTCTAGCGTTTTAATTGGCTAGGAGGTGTGGCTTGGCCGGCAGTCGGTGATGAGTCACTATTTTCTTAACGCGAATGAACTATAGACGCTTTTCTAATTAATTATTTAAGAGTTGGTTTCTATTTTTGTGGTCGACCAAACAGTAAATATTAGCTGCTAATATATTAACCTTCGTGTAACGTTGTAGCTTGTAGGTTTATCGTCTAATAAAAACATTACCAAGAAAATTGGATTTTCGGGCAAAAATCCCAAGTCGGCAATACAGAGAACTGTTAGTTACCTCAGTTTCAAGTTTGCCTGTTGCCACCGCCTGTGGTTTGCAACGTGTTTTTATCAAACCCTTCGTCTGCAAAGGTCGCACAAGACAAACAAATGAGTTTTAATTGCGTGTAACCTTTCAATCCCGTAATTACCTCTGGAATCCGTTAAGGAATCCAATGGTTGGACTTCTTTTGAGCAAATTAATTTCTAGTATGTATGAGAATAGACCAGGGACTGAATAACCGAAAAATTACGGTACCTTTATATTTCGGTATGACGTCATACCGAAATATAACGGTTACCGGAATATTTCGATATCTAAATTTATACCGGTACCGAAATTTTCAGGTACCGTAAAATAAAGGTAATTTCGGTATGAAAGAGACGGGGAGAGGAGACAAACTATTCTGAGAATGACTGGCTCGGTGGCGCAATTGGTAGTGTTGTAAGTGGTAGTGGACTCTTGCCTTCTGAACCATGAGTCGTAGGTTCGATCCCCACCCGGGACAAACATTCATGTGAACATTTGTGATTCTTCCGTGTCAAATTATATTTGTAATTAAGTATGTATTTGTGGTACCCTCGTTGTTCTGATACCAATAAGAGCCCGTTCCTACTTGACGGGTGTCGGGTCCGGATTTTAATCAGATGTCGGCGCCTCTGTTCACACTTATCAAGTGTCGGGTCCGTTTTTTATCAGTTGTCGTAGGTATTCTTTATTGCTCAAAGAAAGTACAAATGGCGGGCTTAATGCCGTGTGGCATTCTCTACCAGTCAACCATTGGGCGAGCCAGAACACTATAACATCGTCATCATCATCATCATCACGTACAAATGTCGGACTTAATGCCGTGTGGCATTCTATACCAGTCAACCATTGGGCGAGTCAGAAAACTATACAATCATCATCATCATCATCATGATGAAAGTACAAATGGCGGACTTAATGCCATTTGGCATTCTCTACCAGTCAACCATTGGGCGAGCCAGAACACCATAACATCGTCATCATCATCATGATGATGATTAAAGAACAAATGGCGGACTTAATGCCGTGTGGCATTCTATACCAGTCAACCATTGGGCGAGTCAGAAAACTATACAATCATCATCATCATCTCATGATGATCATCATTGATGAAAGTACAAATGGCGGACTTAATGCCGTGTGGCATTCTTTACCAGTCAACCATTGGGCAAGCCAGAACACTATAACATCATCATCATCATCATGATGATGATTAAAGTACAAATGGCGGACTTAATGCCGTGTGGCATTCTACGAGTATACCAGTCAACCATTGGGCGAGTCAGAAAACTATAACATCATCATCATCATCATGATGATGAAAGTACAAATGGTAGACTTAATGCCGTGTGGCATTCTATACCAGTCAACCATTATGCGAGCCAGAACACTATAACATCATCATCATAATGACGATGAAAGTACATACGGCGGACTTAATGCCGTGTGGCATTCTATACCAGTCAACCATTGGGCGAGTCAGGAAACTACAACATTATCATCATCATGATGATGAAAGTACAAATGGCGGACTTAATGCCGTGTGGCATTCTCTACCAGTCAACCATTATGCGAGCCAGAACACTATAACATCATCGTCATGATGATGATGAAAGTACATATGGCGGACTTAATGCCGTGTGGCATTCTATACCAGTCAACCATTGGGCGAGTCAGGAAACTACAACATCATCATCATCATGATGATGAAAGTACAAATGACGGACTTAATGCCGTGTGGCATTCTATACCACTCAACCATTGGGTGAGTTAGAAAACGATAACATTATCATTATCATCATCATGATGATGATGAAAGTACAAATGGCGGGCTTAATGACGTGACATTCGCAACCAGTCAACCATTGGGCAAGCCAGAACACTATAACATCGTCATCATCATCAGTCATCATCATCATGATGATGAAAGTACAAATGGCGGACTTAATGCCGTGTGGCATTCTATACCAGTCAACCATTGGGCGAGCCAGAAAACTATACAATCATCATCATCATCATGATGATGAAAGTACAAATGACGGGCTTAATGACGTGTGGCACTCTCAACCAGTCAACCATTGGGCGAGCCAGAACACTATAACATCGTCATCATCATCATCATCATGATGATGATTAAAGTACAAATGGCGGACTTAATGCCGTGTGGCATTCTATACCAGTCAACCATTGGGCGAGTCAGAAAACTATACTATCATCATCATCATCATGATGATGAAAGTACAAATGACGGACTTGATGCCGTGTGACATTCTGTACCAGTCAATAATTTTACCAACTAATTTTAAAAACTAAATAACTAACTACTAAGAAGTAATGCACATACCTTGTTACCTACTTATGTATATATTTTAGATACATAATAAAGTTACAAACAAAATAACTACTTAAAATTGTGATGGGTATACATATAAATAGTATCTAAACATAAAAAACAAAATTATTTAAAAAAAAAATTAAATATCAGACAACTACAAAAAATATTATTTGTATTGAAAAGTGAGACGACATTCATTCTGTCACTGACCAGAATTTTCGCGTGTGCCATGCACAGGCAGTCTTTCGCGTGCTATGCACGGACAGATAAGAAATGTCAGGAAGAATATTTTGCCGGTGTCGATCGATACGCTCCGCGCAACGCACGCGACGTTGCCAACAATCCGCAGCCGTTTGGCAACGTCGCGGCTTTTCGGTACCGAAATTTTATACCGGTTGAATAACGGTATACCCTTACCTTTATTTTATAAAGGTACACTTATTTTATACCGGTACCGTAACCCTATACCGTAACCGCTTTCAGTCCCTGGAATAGACGCGCTTTCGTAGCTTGAAACGAGTGTTTCGGCGTTTTTTGTATAATGGCTCAGCTTCTCTGACTTATTTCGCCCGATGGAAAGTTTGAAAGCAAGCCAAGTCGCTCTGAAACAGGCGGGAACTGCAGTTTCCATTTAGTCACCACAGTAAGATTATTTTTATTTGATTGTGTTTAGAGCACACGTTATACGCTAAACAGCAGCTACAAACGCATGAGTGCATAGTCTCTTAGCCAAATGATGTTTTAATTAGTTTGAATTAATCTTTTTAGTGTATTAGTATTTCTGTTATGTTGTTTTCAGATTGTATTTTGTGTCTGATGATAAGAGGACGTGAATGTCTGACATTGTGGTCATACTTCCTGTTATATACCTACATAATGTTAAGCTAACCACATGTTCCATTTAAAATATTTTATGAGACTTGCTTTTTATTTAGGCTCGTCAGTTTGTAAAAGTCTTTATAGCATATGTTATTTTTAATTCTTTTCTCACTCTCGCATTCTATTGCTAGAATGAATACTATAGTTCACCGCGCGGTCGCAGCTTGAAGCAGTCGGTTCTCAACTGCTTGAAGCAGCTCTTACGGCGATGGATGTTTCTTTACATTGTACGGAAATTAGGACACCTGTATAAAAATCCGGCCAAGTGCGAGTGGGACTCGCGCACCGAGGATTTGCGGCATAAACGGCTGTATCTTTGGATTGCGTTGGCTTAGAAGTTTGATTTTTTCACAGCTTCAAGGGACAGTAGACCTGAGTAATTGATATAAATTTCAGCTTCATACCTCCACGCGTTCCTGAGAAAAAGGGTCTTGACAGACGGACGGACGGACGGACGGACGGACAGACAGACGAACAACAAAGTGATCATATAAGGGTTCCGTTTTTTCCTTTTGAGGTACGGAACCCTAACAAGTGAAGTCTTTCAACCCGTACTTGGCTAGCGCGGTTGAATAAAGGACATAGCTATAGTTCATTCGCGTTACTAGAAATTATAATTTCTAGCGTTTTAATTGGCTAGTGGCCTGTCAGTGACCTGTCAGTCACTATTTTCTTAACGCGAATGAACTATAGTGAGCTATGTCCTTTATTATGATGCCGAGTAGATAAGTGTATCTGCTCGGCATCATAAATTAGCTGACAGGTCGTTTTTAGCGAGCATATTTGAATTTTATTCTTTTTGCAGGGTGGGAGTAGGTATGGTTCACTTATACGATGTAAGTGAACCATGACTTGAAGGCCTCTTCGTTCTAGTTCAGTGTAGGCTCGATCCCTTTGATGGGGAAATATGTGAGCAGTTGTTAACCAACTGGCTATTTGGTCATACCAAAACGCAACAAAATCAGTCATGTATCTTGACCTGGTAGCTGAAAAACTATACTAGTGAACTGCTTCGGTTAGGTAGGGCTAACCTTGACTGAGCGATTGCGAACGTTAACTACCTCTATTATACCCAAGCCTACACTTTGTTTGTAGTATGACGTCAGTCATGTGTACTGTTTGCCAATTTACGTAAAATTAAAATTTTGTTTTCTAAAATTTATGGAGAAAACAAGCAATTCGATGCTTTACAGCTTTTTTAAAAAAGCCGAGGCACCTATAGATTGAGCATCTGTAAAAATTTAAGTGTTTGCTATCCATAATACATGTCATGGCTATAAAATAGGGATGTTTCCAGGGTCAAAATAATTCCATTTTATTAAGTCCGGATTTTAGATTATAAAAATATATTGGACACGTATTTTTCCTTTTTTCATTTAAACAAAAAAAAATCAAAGATACAAGGCATCAAACTGTAGGAGTGGGGGTCTTTGACGTCACTCAGTGGCGAAAAAACTCTCACTCTTTGATGTCACGCGTAATTTTAACGGGCTATATCTTTGTCATTTCTGGTCTAATTTACAAATGAAAAAATAAGTGTATTTTATTTTTGAACAATCTAAAAGACGGACTAATTACATTTTTTACGGCTACAGTCCTATTATCCAGAATATTTCTCAAAAACAGATCATGTTACGTGTGTCACCAGTTAAATATTGCTGCTGTATTTATTCCTCACTTAACTATTTTGGTTTCCCTTATCACATTTGCTTTATGTGTTTACAGAAATGAAAAAAACCATATTATTTCAAATGCTTAGTTATTGCAGTAAAATAATGATGTGATTGTTTTTACATGAACGATTAATTAAATGTGTAGGTTCGTTTTAAATCATCTGACTTGCTTCCTATACTGTTACTGATAAAACATCGCCATTGTTTTTGAAAGGCTATCGCCCCGGCTGCTCTGATTATTCTATGAATTTCTGATTATACAGTAACTTTTAAAAAATGTTGTTGCTCTCTGTACTGTTTCCTTATTCACCGTAAATATGTAAATACTTTATCAGTGCCATTCATCCCTTTACACGATGAGGTCGGCACCGACGCGACAATTTTTTTTCCCCAACTGTCCCGTTTAAGGGGTAGAGCAGCTGAAGTCATTAGATAGTACTGCTCGATCTTAACACCCGTATTTACGAACAATACTTATCTATGCGAAATGAAATCTATGAAATGTAACAACACTATGCGAAATAAGGCATTTACCTACTATAATAATAATAATAAATAAAAAAAAAAGAATTATTATTTATTACTATGGCGACCGGTACTCAAGTGTTGTCTATGAATAGGTTTTTGGGTAGGTACTGTGCGTCCGCGCATCACATACTTACTAACGTTTGGGAATACGGGCGTAAAGCTGCGGTGATATGCGATGCAAATTTTGCATCTCCCGAGTAACTTCAATGGCAGAGTTGGTATCTGCAAAGCTTTCAAACTTCCCTCTCAGTAGGATTCATTCATTCACTACAGTACAGGCGATTCGATCATTCTCATTCAAATTTAACAAAACACTATTAATGTATTTATCTATCAGTATAATCAGATAAGATGTTATAACGGAGCATGATGTTTCAGTCCAAACCCACCGTTGTGCCTGTCAATCCCTTCGACCCTCGCGAGGATGCTGCAGTCCTCAGGAAAGCTATGAAAGGCTTCGGAACAGACGAGAAGGCGATCATCCAAGTCCTGACGAGACGCAGCAACGAGCAGCGTTTGAGGATCGCGTTCGAGTTCAAGACTTTGTATGGAAAGGTAAGATTTGTTTAACTTATTACCTAACTCCTGATGCTGAAAGAACGGGGTTTTAATAAGAGCAAGTTTACATGACAAGCGTTTAAACTGTCTGTCCATTGAAGCGGTTGGTATTTGGTTAATATTTCTCCGTTTAGCCGTCCCGCAGTCTCGCTCCGCTTCAATAGCCTAAGAGTGTGTTTGCACAGAAGCGAGGCTGCCCGAACTGAAAGGTAGCAAAAAATTACCAATGACATTGCTCAAATCACACATCTTATCTTATCCACTTCAGTGTAACAATATCTTTGGACAATTTTTGTTAGCTCCGCGTTGCTGCGTAGCCTCGCTTATATGGAAAGGACTGCTAAGGTTGCGGCTCCACTGAGCCTTTATCATCAAATAATCAGCCGCAAGATGTCAATTGCTTGACGTAGATCTCCCCCAAGGGTACTAATTGGTTTTACGTAGACAGTAATAACATAAATAGACAATTCCACAGAGTTTTCTTAATATGTACATATAATGTACTAGCTGCTGCTCGCGGCTCTGCCCGCGTGAATATTCGTATAAAACATAGCCTATGTGTTAATCTGATGTACAAACTATATTCCTGTAAAGTTTCATTAATCCTTTCAGTAGTTTTTGCGCGAAAGTGGAACAAACATCCATCCATCTATCCAAACAAACTTTCGCGTTTATAATATTAGTAAGATTACGCAACTTGTTGTAAACGCAGGTACTACAAATTTATAATGGATAGGTTAATTTACAAACTATGATAAGACGCACCTACGAAGGCCAATTAGTCAAGATTGCTAGTGTACTATTTTGTCTACATTAACACAAGCAATTGGACCAGTTCTCAAAGTTAAAATTATCATGATTCGTCACTGGTGACACAAGGGGAATTGGGTATACCCTCCCATTCTGGGAGTCCCACGCCGTCCCATGCCGCATGTCCCACGACTCCCCCCCGGAGACAGCGCGAAGGTGGCCCAATGGAATGCATTAGGAGATGCCTCCAGAAAAAAAGGAGGTCTTCAGACGAGTCTTCCGTATACATTGTGCATACTGTGCCAACAAATACGTTGAAATTAAGGACCGATTTATCACTACATACTTAGTATAAAACACAGTCGCTCTTGGTTTCTCTCTCTGTTCTTATGTTTAATACTACGCAACGGATTTTGATGCGTTTTTTTACTTAATAGTAGTACTTTTACTGAATATACGCCAATAATATAACCTGATGAAGTGTTTATCTAAAATACCCGAAGCGAAGCGAGGGCGCTAGTATTATCTAAATGGTTTCTCGTAATGCATAAGTAGCATAAAAACCCACATAATCACACGATGTATGGTCAAAGCAAAATTTTAATCAAATCATGAGTCAGAATTTCTGAGACCGCTTGAGTATTTGGCAATCATGTCAATCCCAATAGGCGACGTCATGCTTCTTTGAAATGGAAACAGATCGAGACTATTTATTGACTTTTATCATGTTTTGCTCTGCCTTAATTTATTTTGTAGTTATCAGGTAGGTCAAAAAATTGTGTTAACGAGTGATAGCAGCAAAGTGATTGTCTACTTATTGTTTATTCATATTTATTATTGCCAGGAAATCCCTAGGAAAGTACTGGTGCTGTGCAAAATATTTTTCCTTGAAATAGATAGTATTCTTTATTGCACACCAAACAGCTGTCTTAAACGCATAAAAGATCCTCAATCACACGGGAGCTTTTTAACGCCTGTTAAAAAAGCATTCAAATATAACAATGCATTTTCGCGTTTTAAAAGCGCTGTCGTATGACATACATAATTATACTAACATAATTATACTTGAAAATGCATTTGTTCCATTTGGACGCTTTTTTGACGGGCGTTTAAAAAGCTTCCGTGCGAATAAGGCCTTTAGGTCCTAGTCTTACTTACAGTAGTTTACTAGCAATTTTACTGAATTATTAATGGAAATATGAGAGTAGTAATAACTTTAATTTCACATACCTCAAAGTATTGCGTTAGGCTATAGTAATTATAGAATTGGTCAATTACAAATGGCTCTGCTAATTTCAACAAGTCTGCATTTCGCTAGTTACGCTACCATTGGGCTATAAAGGTTTTAATTAGCGTAAAAGCTTAATGACTTTCGTATATCGTAAGCGCCTGTAGATTATTATTCTTTCAAGTTTATTCCTTGATTCTCGCTTATTAGGAATATGCACAGTGATAAACCTAAAAATATATTAGCTGCGTTCCACGACTTTGTCCGCATTTTATTCATTTATTGAAACCTTACAGTATTAGAGCTAGTAAGTATTTAAAAATATAAGTAATTACATATTTTATATCGCCTTGGTTTTTTGCTTTTGTACCACCAATTGATTTCAACCGTAGTAGTAATTTAACGAGAGGTAGGGCATAGCGAATCTTCGCTAGAATTGAGCTGCCCGTCCGGGGAAGGACCTCCACCTCCTCCAATGACCTCCGGGTCGTGTTTCTGCTGGTGAGTAGGGTCTCCGGAGCTCGTGGGGGGTTAGGGTTGGGCCGGCATGGCAGTGGCGACTGACAGGTAACTAACCAGTTACTTGCCAGTGGTCACAGCGACTTGGGCTTCTCTTTCGCTTTCCATAAGGCGTAGGGAAGCCATTATGTCGAGCTAATATAAAAAAACGTTAATTTTATAGTGGACATATTATAGAAACACATAAATTGGGGTTCAAATGATTTGCATAGAAATGATAGACTGCAATAGAAATATTTCACCATTTGCTAATACTATTAGCAATTTACTTGTTGGCATAGTATACGAAATTGCATGCAAAGAAAACCTGGTAAGCATTATATTGATCGCTTAAATAATTGGGTCATAACATTGTTATGCATATTGAGCTAAGTGCGCCGGGGGAGAGGTTCAAAATAATTCGCTCAATTTAATTAACTAGTTATTCGTCTGATACTTTAATACGAACTTGTGACTCCGCCTAATGCCGCAGCCACACATTGGAGATATTTGCACCAACGTAACGTTTTGCGACCAATGCACCAATGTGTGTATCGGCACGTTGACACAATGAAGACATTGAGCGCGTTGGAATTGCGCATTGGACAGTGATTAGACGCAAAGTTTAATCCAATGTGTGGCCCCGGCATTAGGCTGTGGTTACCCTGAGGTAGAGCGGAGCAGACCGGAGACAGACTGTGCCGCGATTTACCAATGATCATCAGCCTATCGCAGTCCACTGCTGGACATAGGCCTCTCCAGTTGTTCGCCCCTTTAGGCAAACGCCTGAAGGCTTTACCAACAATCGCCACGCTGAGGCGGGTTGGCGGTCGCAGGACGTAGCTCCTCGCTCCGGTGACTCTGCTGCCCGTCGTCGGTCTGTGTTATTTAGCTACGCCTTCAATCGCGATGGCTACATTACCATCAATCGATCGCCATAGCTTCGTTTGTTATTCAGCAGGATGCACCACTGGCAGCTGAGGGTGATTTGGAGCGAAAAGATGATAGGTCTTTCCTACATCGCCGTATATACTGCATTAGAGGTCATAATTACACTAAACACACTCGTTATTCTGACAGGACCTCGTCTCAGACCTGAAGAGCGAGACTAGTGGGAAGTTCGAGGATCTCCTGGTGGCGCTGATGACGCCTCTCCCCCAGTTCTACGCGAAGGAGCTGCACGACGCCACCGCCGGGATTGGCACTGATGAAGACGTGCTCATCGAAGTCATGTGCACCATGTCCAACCACGAGATCCAGGTCATCAAACAGGCGTATACTGCTAGTGAGTATACTGTGAAGTAACCATGAATAGATTTCAGTCGTGTTTTGGAATTAGTCGGCGGTTGACAAAGAACCTTCAGGCGACAAAAGTGCTGGTACATTTATCGTCATCATCCCCAGTCTATTGTCCACTGCTGGACAAAGGCCTCTCCAGTTGTTCGCCACTTAGGGCAAACATTGAGGATATACCCATAATCGCCACGCTGGGCAGGCGGGTTGGAGATCGCAGAGCGTAGCTTCTCGCTCCGGTGTCGCTGCTGCCTGTCATCGGCCTGTAGTGTTCAGCTACGCCTTCTATCGTGATGCTTATACCGCCACCAGTCGGTTGCCAGAGCCTCGTTTGTTAGTCGGCATGCAGTATGCACCACGGGCAAAAATGATGATAGCGATTTCTCTTACATCCCCATCGCTTCTATATACATTGTTTAATTTTTATTTTTTATTTAAAATTCTGTCTAAACAGAGCGTGTATGATCGTCTAATAAATATACGCTGTAGATTTCTATAGGTTTTCAGTGCTCAATCGGCGTTAAGCTAGCGACCTATTCGCTGCTAGCTGCCTAGTAGTCCGTCATCCGAGTGTGCTCGGATATAATGTGTACTCGTGGTGTAAAATCCCGCCTTTAGACAGGGGTTAGCGGGCAGTCCGCCGCTTACTATGACACGGCTTAACATACAAAGTCTCGCCTACGTCACGTCAATTACAATAAATCAAGTAAAGTAAGGACACAGCCTATTAACCATTTGAGTGTTAGGCGATACCGTTGGAATTGGCGTGAAACAGTAGATTCGCGGAACAGCGCCGTCCTTGGAGTCATGATCTTGTAAACGGCTAACGAATGGTTTCCGACAGAATGTCGACGTTAAAATTAGCTTATTACGATCCGCTATTGTTTGCTGCTTTATTTATAAATGTGTAATGGATATGTGTTTAAAGTTTACTGGTATTTGTTTTTTGTTGACTTTTCGACTTTGCACTGTGACCGTGCACTTTAGCCAGGTTCGAGTAAGAGTTAGGGAATTTTCTGCTGGAATGCCCCGAAGTGACAGCATACCGGTTGAAACACCTTGGGCAGCCCGACACTCGCCAGAGCATTTTCGGCAAGCTAAATAGCTTGCTGAGGTTTCTGGACGAGCTGGGGTGGCGGAATGAACACCAGTTTGGTATGTTTTTAACAAACTCGGCCCACCCCACGCAAAATAGGCTCAGTCGTCGAGTTGCGTATAACGGCCCGATCAAACTAACTAACTAACTATGAGTTAGGGAAACAATATGAACTGAAATTAGAAACACCAGGAAGGATATATTATAATACTGGTATTTGCAATAACGGTAAGGAAACCAGGAAAAAATTAGTCTGTATTTGCAGACAACAGTTTTAATACTGTGACTAAAAATTCCAGAGAGTCCCACAGAAATTCGGATGGTATTTTTGTGGGAAATATGAAGAACCAGACATCAACAGCTCATCTCATGCCACACTGACCGACAAAGATCTCTTGGCGTGGCCGAAATTGCATATAAAGCCGTGGCCACACATTGGAGATATTTGCACTAACGTAACGTTAACGTTTTGCGCCCAATGCACCAATGTGTGTATCGATACTGAAGACATTGAGCGCGTTAGTATTGGGCATTGGACAGTGATTGGTCGCAAAGTTGAATCCAATGTGTGGCCGCGGCAAAACGATCGCCTTCATACAAAGTGACACTTTTGACGTTGGTTTTTGACATTTTTGGTTCACGCTTGCTTCATGTCAGGCGAACGGGAAAACAAAACAGAACATTAATTTGAACAATCATCCAAAAAATAAAAAAAAAAACACAAACGACCAAAACTAAAAAGCGATAAATAACGTAAGTAATTCTATCCTTAATACATAATTATTTAAATATTACTATTATCACTTATTTTTGAAGTCGGTGCCAGCCTCTCGGTACTTAACGTAGACTGTTGTTGTATGACGCGCGCGGCCGGCAAATCCACACGACAATATATGTACATTTATTTGTTTGGCTGGCACCGACTTCAAAAATAAGTGATAATAGTAATATTTAAATAATTATGTATTAAGGATAGAATTACTTACGTTATTTATCGCTTTTTAGTTTTGGTCGTTTGTGTTTTTTTTGAAGTCGGTTTTATTTTATTTTTTTAAATAATTTTATTTCTCTATTTTTAGTTGCATTAATGGGCTGTGAACTTGAATAAAGGCTAATTAATGTCCTTAAGAGTTTTACTTAGGAATGAAAAATTTTGCTTTAAGTCAAGTGAAGACTTTGCGATCTAGAATCAAGCATATCACTTACCAAATCACCTGCCCTATTAGCCCTGCATAAGTACATACTACTACCTAGTTTAATATTGACCAATGTCAGTACTGTCCCCTAACTCCTAACCGTTAAGGAGTTCTGTGGCTTCATCATCAGCACCAGATGTTGACGCCCGGAAGCATATACCTGAGTAAAATGTGATTACGTAACAAAAACACCATATGAGCATACAATTTTCGGTTGTTGCCCTCAATTTCTCCAGGATCCCATCATCAGATCCTGACTTGGTGATAATGGGACCCCCTCGGAAGTGTCCTCTATCGAACTGTCGAAAAATTTTTGAAATCCATCCATAATTGACGGAAATATCGGTGAACATACATAAAAAAAAAAAAATATTATACATACAGACGAATTGAGAACCTCCTCCTTTTTTCGAAGTCGGTTAAAAATGTAGGGCCACGACCTATTATTTTTATTAGAGAAAGATTCTTACTGGCCTAAAGCCAAGTAGCTTTCTATTTAAAGTGTAGATTATTGTTTAGTATTGTTAGTCCATTGACTAACAGTGACTATCAGTTCACAGAAATTTATAGATCTTAGTCACTGTCGTCTCATTGTAAGTCTGACGGTTTTTATAGGATGCACTTCGGTGAATATGCAGCACGAATTGATTCCGTCGGTACTCGGCACCAACTTATAACGTAGGTTGGCTTACCAACCGTATTTTATTACGCATTTGACATAACATCTTACAAAAATATTTGCGAAATATTTTACCACTTTGGATGAAAAAAAATATGTTAGAAACCATAACATCATTTTAAAATACCTATCCATACACGTATAGGTATGATGAAAAAAAAATTTTTGAGTTTCAGTTCCATGTATGGGGAACCCCAAAAGATATACCTACCCATAATCACCACCATACCATAAATGCGGTTTACAGAATACATCTACACACCAAATTTCGATAACCCTAAAAATGAAAGTATATAATGATCCTTTTATCGGTTATTCCACTCATATTCGGCTTGTTCAGCCAAATTACTATTCGTGGCATTTTTACTTTTTTTCTATTCAAATACTTTACACAATCACGTTTTGTTCACAGTGTACGGGTCGTTCTTGGAAGACGATCTAAGGGGCGACACATCGGGCAACTTTAAGAGGCTTATGACGTCACTCGTCGTGGTAAGTACCTAGTTTTTCCTCTTGACAAGTACTTACGGCCGGTTATCAGAAGCTCGCAATCTTTTCATACACTTATGTGAAGTATTATACCGCTGTGAATGTACTGTGTGTTCTGCGCATTATTTCTAGAGTCTATTTTTCAAGATGATTGGTAAATGTGAGTACACATATACAAGAGTATTGGTACTTGTAGATACGGGAGTTAATGTCGTAGCACATTATTACCGCCCTACTCCCATCCGGCAAAAACAATAGAATTAAAATAATATAGGCTTTAAATATTGCTGTTTAGGTATATTTACACTGGCATCATAAATTAGCAGACAGCCCGCTGTCTGAACTTACCGCCGTCAAACTGCTTGGTGCCAATGTGAAACATGTCTAAAGAGTACTATTTAAAGTCCATATTTGATTTTTATTATTTTTCCTGGGTGGGAGCAGGGCGGTAATAATGTGCTATGACCTTTAGTCCCATCTCTTGGCAGGAGCCGTGATATTATAAGTGTGATATTTTCTTGTATGATAAGATAACAGTGTTAAGTCAATGTAGTAAGGTTTAGTTTTAAAAGCTAAATGTTTGACTTCAGTTCTTCATAGGTATATTTGTATGCCTACTTATGGGTATTTACCAATGTAGTGCACAAAATAATAAGTCTAATTACGGGCTCGTTATACACATTCCATGCCTAATTGAAGGCTACTAATATTTAAAATTTTAACATATAATTAGGTATCGAAACGTTATACTAGGAAATAATTGTTAATTTATCACTAATTTTCCTGTCCACTACCGCTTTACAACAAAGTGCAGAATAAAAATTTCCCAAATTTTGTGATAAAAAATTTCCCTTCTTATGGGCCCAACAATTTTTATATGGGGCTCGCTACGCTTCTGCTGAAATAGTTTCCTACTAATGATGGCAGTTATAGTAAGTTAAAGTTACGTTAGAGTGCGCGAGAGATTTATTTTGTTGTAAAACTTGAACCATTGTCCGGAATCACCCTCAATATTCTTGTACAAAGTAATGTTTCACATTTACATTTCAATCTATGACCTGCCAAAACGGTTGCGATGCCGCGATGACACGAAAACATCACTCAGACTTTCCGGCGCCAAACAACAGTATTTGAGGCTCGGCGATCAATAATAGTCGTTAGCTGGATCCCAGCAAAACACGAGATAAAATGGTTACATATTAGAAAAGTATCGAATAAAGTAATTACTTTCTTTCTACTTTTAACCGACTCTAAAAAGAGGAGGTTCTCAATTCGACTGATTTTTTTTGTTGAATTTTTGCAGACTAGCATGGTTTGGGCACATTATGAAAGGCATCGAACGAGATGAATATTGAGAATAAATGTGGAAGGATATAGAGGAAGAGGAAGACCGACAAAGGATGAAGGATGGACTGTGTGAGAAATGATGATATGCATGTAAAGTGTGAGTGTGGAGATGAAATCGGATATATAATAAAGTCTACAATCTAATGTACTATAACGACGCATAGTTTTAGCGTTTGACATCTCAAGGCTATGAAACCAAAGCATTGATCGATGACATGTAAATCGATACAGCAAGGGTCGCTTTCGTTACGCGTAGACTAATTTATGCGAGCGAAGTGACGTCACAACTTCTTACGTGTAGCCGATGAGTAATTACGACGCGTCATTGGCGCTCTAGGTCGGCCGTGTTGACGGTCCGGTTTTATGCAGAAAGGATCAGGTGTTGTGACGTATGCGGATGCTGAGTAATCTTTTTGTGTTGTGCAACTTTTTGTTTCAAATTTAATTTTCAAAATAACGATCCTAAAGAAAATTTGTGAGAACCAAACTTCTAGAGAATCAAATTTCCTACATTGTCATTGCGGTTTTATTGTTAAATCAAAACTGGTCTAGTTATTTAAAAAAACTACACACCCTATCTAGTCTACTTTTTGATTTTACACCCCCAGCGGACCTACGAAGTCCCCGAGAGACCTACGAATAAAAAATCCAAGAACTAATTATGCACGGGTAGGGTCGGTTTTTTAATATAATGATGAATTAATGATTGTTAATAGTCAGATTTATGTATTCGGATATTACGTCTCTTCTTAACCGACTTCATTTTTACATGTATGAAATGCTTTATTTCCAGGGTAACAGAGCTGAAGATTTCCACGTAGACCAGGAGAAGGCAAGGGAAGACGCTAGAAGCTTGCTGCAAGCTGGTAAATATATTGCGACATAATATAATTATAGTCTCGTTAGCTAGAGATTGATTGCTCCTAGAAATTGCTCAATATTAGAGCATAATAAAGTCATATTAATTTAAAAATAGCGATTACATAATCGTTAAAAGTTGCAAAATAGTCCATTATTGTAAACTTTAGATGTTGCGAGTGTATTAAGTCGCTGCCTATTAATAAATAGCATCAATCTATGTTATTGTAGGTTAATTGTTACGTCCGCGCGTAACAATGTAACTGACTTCTCAAGTACTTGAGCGTATTATGTCAACAACAGACTAAAAGTAGCTACTTTGTAAGGTACAATAACACTGAACCACATTTCCTAGCTGACGTCATAGCTAACCTTATGAACAGTGAGTAAGCACGTTATACGCTTTTGCCCAAATGGATCATGACTGCTACATCAATGAATCATGCCGTTAAGGTCTTTTTTCTTATACGTCATAATGTTTTTGTACGTCAGATATTAGTTGATAGTTTATTTGGTTCATGATACATCGTTTGGTGTGTATTATGTTGTCGTATAATATGTTGTGATGTCAGAGGATGCGTTGTTTATCCAATATATGGAGCAGATAATGCGTGTTTGTGGGGGCGACTACAGTCATCGGGAGTTTATGACTGATTGTATTGTCTTAGTTTAAACAGGCGACCTTACACAAAAGTTCTACAACTCGTGACAATGTCTATGACGCATTAGGTGAGTGTTCGTCTAAAGGCCATAAAGACCGAAAGGTCTTTCGAATTACAAATTAATTCAACAATGGTTTCACTTGTAAATTAGCTTGTGTGTAAATGTGGACGGAATTCAAGTTAAGTCGTGAGAAATCCCCGAAAAATAGTTTTAGGTACCGGTAAAATTATTTTAGGTACCGGTGAAAGAAATTTTTAGTTTATAGACCCCCCTAGCACAATAAACCGTTGTTCCTACGCCTGATTAAGAAGAATGAAACACATGTGTTTGTTGCTTTGCGTATACACTTGTGCACTTTAAGCCTTGGAGATTGGTTCATCATCATCAGCCCACATCAGTCCACTGCTGGACATAGTCCTCTCCCAATGCTTGCCACTGGAGATAGGTTGCTGTAGCTGAAATTCGATATTATGTATGGATTTGGTTACTCATTTGTTGACGCGCCTTGGTCGTAACTTTCGCATTCCATTAGGCGATGGGAATCCGCTATTCTGTGCGACTATATAATAAATATTAATATTATTTTTATTCCATAGCCAGTTATAACAATTTGGTTTACAGCAAAAGTGATTAACTTATTGTTAGGCTGTTAAAAAAAAACAAATACAATGGTAAAGTCCCCTTTTTTCTTTTTTTTTTTAAGCCGGGGAAAATGCTTTTAGGCATACCCGCCGCTCGGGGGAGCGACGGGTTATGTGAGACTCGCCCTGCCTCAAGATGGAAGGGAGGCAGGTAATACCCACTAAAAACCCCGGCCCCTCCTACAGGCGCCTATGGGGATGGTGGCACGGGACCCGGAGTTACCAGAACGGCCGTGACACCACCAGCGCTGCCCGCTTACGCAGGCCCGACAGGCCCCCCCATAGGGGGAGCGGCGGGAGCGGCCCGGAGGGCCGGCCCACTCCCGTCCGACAACGACGGGGACCCGTGCAAGGCGGATGGAGGCGCCCCCGCACCGTCCACCCGCTGGGTCCCGTCAGGGGGTTGCTGGCGGTTATACGCCCGCCTATTGCGCCCCCCTCTGCGTCTGCGTGACGCCGGGGCCGAAGGATCGTCCTCGCGCGCACGCTCTGCAGCCTCCTTCTGCGAGATGACGGTCTCGCAGAAGGAGGCGACAGCCGACCAAGCCGTGCGGCCGTCCAGCATGGCTGAGACGACCGCGGGAAGACAATCCAAATTGCTGATCGCTCCGGACAAAACAGAGCGTTCGGACTCCCACGCTGGACACCGGAATAGAGTGTGGTCGGCCGTGTCGACGTCCGCCCCACACTCCCAACACTGTGCCGATACCTCCCGCCCGATTCGGTGAAGGTAGCTGCCGAAGCAACCGTGTCCGGTCAGCACCTGCACCAGGCGGAAGGAAAGGTGGCCATGAGGCCGTATGGTAAAGTCCCCTGACTCAAGCTAGGATAACTTGTGTTTTGAAAGTCAGTGGTCTCGCATTTATAGTGACGGTAGCCAATTTTTTTATTATTATCTTAACTAATATTATAAAGCTGAAGAGTTTATTTGTTTGTTTGTTTGTTTGAACGCGCTAATCTCAGGAACTACTGGTCCGAATTGAAAAATTCTTTTTGTGTTGAATAGACCATTTATCGAGGAAGGCTTTAGGCTATATAACATCACGCTGCAACTATTAGGAGCGAAGAAATAATGGAAAAAGTAAAAAAAAACGGGGGAATAATAACTACTCCACGCGGACGAAGTCGCGAGCACAGCTAGTACTTATATAAAAAGCCATCCAGGAAATATTGTCGCTAAGAAAGGCCCCAACTTTGTAGCATGTCATAATTGTAACCGTTGCACTTTCCAGGGGAACTCCGCCTCGGCACCGACGAGTCGGTGTTCAACGCCGTGCTCTGCTCCCGCTCGTTCCCGCAGCTGGCGGCCATCTTCCAGGAGTACCAGTACCTCACCGGCCACGACATCGATGACGCCATTAAGTCAGAGTTTTCCGGAGACATCGAGAAGGCGCTCAGGGCCATCGGTAATTATTATCTCTCGTCTGTAGGCGGGGGCACCCCAGTACCAGCTTCTACCTCTACCGCATGCAACGTAGACCGACTCGAGTTCTCCATAACCAAGAACTTACCGAGCGACTTGATCCCTTGGCTCTGCGTCGAAAACGAGCAATAGCATTTACAACGCTTGCCGTGATTATAACAATTTTATATCTGTTTTTCTATACCATTATCTATTTTGATATCTGACACTTTACTTTCGCATAAATCGCAAATTGTCGGATGTCTTTTATTTTAAACGATTATTTCCCTACTGCCATAAACGTTCTTTTAGTCAAAAACAGCTATATTTTTCATACGTTCGAAGAAGTCATTGAGCCACGCTACACGCTCGAAGATATTCCTAAGGCCATGATTAGCAGCTAAACTTAGAGATTGGACATATTTTTCACACTACTCGTTTCCAGTGAAAGTGGTCCGCAACAAGCCGCTGTTCTTCGCCGAGCGCCTCCACAAGTCCATGAAGGGTCTGGGCACGAACGACCGGCAGCTGATCCGCGTGATGGTGACGCGGTGCGAGGTGGACCTCGGCGACATCTCCGACATGTTCCAGAGCAAGTACGGGGAGTCGCTGCAGAGCTGGATCGAGGTTAGTAGTGATAAACTAGTGTCTAACCAGTAGCTATGAACTAGTAGTTGTGAACTAGTAGTTGTGAACTAGTAGTGACGAACTAGTAGTGACGAACTAGTAGTGACGAACTAGTAGTGACGAACTAGTAGTGACGAACTAGTAGTGACGAACTAGTAGTGACGAACTAGTAGTGACGAACTAGTAGTGACGAACTAGTAGTGACGAACTAGTCTTCTTCTTCTCGAGTCGATGACAAAACGATTATATGTTGTGAGACCAAAAGTCTGAGACGCGGATAGCTCCATCACTGGCGGTCAGCAGGTCCACGTACAGATAGGAGTCCGAACACGCGGGGCACTGAAGTAGGTGTGCCATAGTTTGTGGGACGACACCGCAAGCACACCGATTGGCAGAGGCATCAAGAGACGAACTAGTAGTGACGAACTAGTAGTGACGAACTAGTGGTGTCGAACTAGTAGTGACGAACTAGTAGTGCCCAACTAGTTAGGTTATAACACTTGTGACGGACTAGTAGGGTTGAATCAGTAGCGTCTCTATCCTCTGAGGTATACCCTTTAAGGTTTACTGTTCTTATCTAAATGTTTCTTTTTCCAGGGCGACTGCTCCGGCCACTACAAGAAGTGCTTGCTCGGCCTCCTTGGCCTGTACTAACGACGATCCCAAAGAACCCGTAAGGTATTCACTGTATGGGGACACTTACATATGTCGATTCACCATTTTGTATTTATTTGCAAATCGTTTGCAAAAATATTGTTAACGTGTAAGTGATTTTTTTATTCGTGTTTCGAGAAAACTATTCATTTACAATTTTTTTACTGTAAGTAGTGTTTAGGTGATATCAGATTCTTTTATTCTTGATAATAATAAGTACGTGTCTCAATGTTTTCGATTCGAATAAGGTTTAATGCCACTAATTTGATTGTATGCTTATGATTTTTTCAAAAAGCCGTCCTTTCGATCTGAAAAAAAATCTCTTATTTAGAAGATTAGAATTGTTTTTTTTAACGCAAATTAAAATATTTACTGTTATTATCTACGCGATTCGAATAAATTATTTACTGTAATAAAATGCTCATCTTGACATACAACTATGCAAGTAATCTGAATTTATGTAGTACGTTTTTATTGTTAACTTTGCTATAATTATATTTAACTGTGTCTGAATATATGGTATAACTGGATTAGATATGAAACGACTGAATTACGTGCCTCAATATATCGGCTAAGAGTGTTACCGATCGTTGAGTGTCGATCGAAAGTATCGATCGATTGAAAAATCGATTCTAGTTGATCAATATCGAACATGCATGGAAAGTATTTACGTGTATTTACTCTCGCCTAATGTCAGAATTGGCATAAGCCAATATAACAATAACTCGTCCATATTGTTTATACAAAGACAGTTTAAAGCAAATATATCCGTCACTTTTACATACATAGATATTTCTATGGACTTATATGGCGCGAATATAACGTGGCGTTGTCGTACAAATCGGTTCTCTGTCTAATCAATAACTTTAAAAGTTATATAAGTGTAATATGAAAAATATTTTAAATCTGGACGATAAAGAGTTAAATAATACCATACAAAAGTCATGCATGTTCCCTATAAAGTAATTAATTAACTAATCGATCGATGGATAAGAAATATCGATCGAATTGAAAAAGTCATTCGATGACATCGATCAACAATCTGGTAACACGCTCATTTTGAGATTAAACACAAAACTATTGTATCTATATTAATTGTAACGTAAAGTTCATTAAAATGCTTGCATTTACATTTACTGTAGAACACATTTTTTACTTCATTTACATATTAAGAGTCCGTTCACTTAGTGATTTTATAGGACATGTTTTTCTTGTAATGTGATATATAAAAGAAATCTGTTGTAAACGGTGACTCTTCAATAACAATGGATAGAAAAAAAAAACGATCGTTCGATGGTCGCGTCCTTTTGTACCGTAGAAAATGAATAACGGTCACTTGTGGATCCGTCAACTTAGATCTTCATTTGTATTACGAACATGGAATACCTACCATACCCTACAGAATACCGCAGGTAAATGACCTCCGGGTCGTATTTCTGCCGGCGAGTAAGGTTTTCAGAGCTCGTTAGGTGAGTGCTGCATCGGCAGCCGGGGGTTAGGGTGATTAAATCGCATACGATGCCACTGGTTTTGCAGGCGTCCATAGGCTGCGGTAACCGCTTAACATCAGGCGGGCCGTAGGATTGTACCAACCTTATTGGTATAAAAAAAATGGAAGGGATTTAGGGTACAAACCATACGATCCTACTATCGAACGACCGTTTTCAATTGTTATTGTAGGGGATTGTCACCCTGTTTCTTACCCACCTCAAACCCATTGCAAACATGTATTTAATTTTAAATTAAATAATGCCTTATGTAAAACTACTCTTCAGCTAAGCTATAATATAAAAACACAATAGGGAATAAGCATCAAAATATTTTCGTCAATTCACTAATTTATAGTAAAATAGACAAAAGTATACTTTGAACAGAAAATACAAAATCAAAATCTATTGCACAGTGTACAGGAATATCTGTTTAATTGATAACTGCAAAGCTTTATAACACTGATAATAGAAGATTCTTCAATTTTCAATCATTGAAAAGTCATGCATATTGCCTATTGTTAAATTGACTCAAATTATAATGTGCCGTTATGAAAATTATTTATCGGGGTGCTATGACGAATGCCTAAATAGAGATACTATTTGTAACTTACTCTTAATCTACATGTTATTTCTATTAAATATTATAAACGTAAGATTTTAATTCTTTGAGCTTATTTACAACTGCTGAAAAGCGTACAGTAAAGTACCAATCAACATGGGGGCCTACTCACCGAAGTTTTGGGGTCATTTTAACACTTCGTACAATGCTACAGTTCGTAAGCCCTACCATTTTTTGTCTGTGATCATATGTGTGATCCGTAACATATCTGATGTGTGCTAAACTATGGGTAGTATTAGCTATGCAGAGCTGATTGCTAACCTTCATTAATTGTAGAGGCATCCTAAGAAGTGTTAGTTATGGGGAATTTGTATACCTTTATCACAGAACGAAACTTCAGTAACATACTTTGAAGTAGGCGCGTACGCAAGTGCAACCATTTACTTGATGTTTTTAACTTGATGTAGCTTACTTTGCCTTTAACAGGAACAATATTCCATATAAAAGACTCGTGGATCATTTCTTTCTTTATATTTAAACTATACTATTAGATACTGGGCAAAAATCTGTGAAGTAAAGTTCAGTACATGCCAACGACTGGATACGAATATTAGTTGTATAGATAATATAGTATAACTGTTTTAATATTGTGAAACAACTTTTTTATGCTATTAATAAAATTTTAAAACATTAATTCTATTGATAATGTTCCACATTTTTCTAAATGTGTTTTAATTTATAATCGATCTGTAAGTACATTTAGTTGTAGCTGAAAAGACGCATTATATGCAAATTACAATAATGATAAATTATCTGAAATATACTTCTCATTTTTATGTTGTATTTTTATTACAAAACTGATTGTATTATTATTATCCTAGTATTGCCGGGTCAATCAAACGATCGTGGATCGATGGACGAATAAATTGGGGCTGCTATGAGTGAATTCGCCCTCAGAGGCGCTAGAGTAGCGTAAGGTCTAAAATGTCAAATAACATTAACTCTGTGGGTTAAACGAGTTTATTTCGGAAAATTAAGTCATTTTGTGCATATTTTGCCATATGTGACATTAAAATTATGCGTTACGGCTCAATGCATGTATGAACTTTAAAAGCGGAGCTGAGAAAAAAGATGCAAAGTTAAACGGTCTCACAACTTGAACACATCAAAGCAGTTCTCACCCAAAGTGTTCTGAATGAACTTCAAGGAGATGTGTGCTCGTTTCAAGGTGAACACGCAATCTAATTGAAGTTATGCGATTTTGTCAAACTTGACCGTTGTCTTGTCACGAGGTGATTTGCAGTTTACAGGCTGTGGTTATTTGAAAATAAGACGTGTTAGCCTGTCTACCTTTGATAATATTCGTATCTATGATATTAAAGGATATACTTCTCCCTTTATTGAAATAGTTTTACTATATTTGATGAGTATTACCATGCTTTTTGTCGCTTCGTAAATTGTTGCAAAAATATTGTTAGATGTCCAGTGTTATAATTTTGATAAAGTCAAAGCTTATTCTTTGTGGCCAACGGAGGTTTTACACATAAGTGATTATTGTAAATCTATTGATGTTCTTACTGAGCGTAATAAATGATTTATTATTAAATCGCTGTTTTAATCCTCAGGGTCGGTACATATTATCTAAAAAAATTATACATACAGATGAATTGAGAACCTCCTCCTTTTTCGAAGTCGGTCAAAAATATGTCTCGTACCTATTAGCAGTTACGTAACGCCAGAATATGCAACTGTGTAGTAAAACTCTACCGTTCACACTCAACCGATGATTCGTTAAGGGTACGTACAGTGTCTTTCGTTTTCCTTTTGAAATTCAATATGACATACATAACACAACCGCTCTGTAGATGCTAAACGCAGAAACTAACTGCATAGATGCGTAATGTGGTCAGTTTTGGACCTTCAAGACGCGACCGACGATACTCTCGACGTACTCGTAGATAGGTACCTATCATTCGTCAGATATGAACTCTTATGTTACCTATTTGGTATATGATATTAAAAAAGTGCAATTTGTAGGTATTTACGTGCAATTTGTAGGTGTCCGTTAGGACTAAAACTACAACTGTACACAGTCAAAACCAGTTTTGTGTGAAGTTTCTCGGTATGTGCTGGGGTGGTTTGACGAGTAATTACCTTATGAATCCGGAAGAAAATAATAAAAGAAATAACAAAGTTCATTTGCATACAAAAATGTCCCCCGTTTCTACTGTTCGGGAACTGAACCCTTTTTCTCTTTTCACAAAATCACTATTGATTCAGTTATGCTTATAATGTCTATCTTTATTAACTACCTGCCGTGAAACACCCACTCTCAATAAACCCGAATATAAATGGATACGTAGCTTATACCTGCACTTTGCTATGCGCGAGCAAAAAAGCTTTTTCGATTTAGCAAAACTGAATAATTAAAGGCGAGTAGAGTGTATGCCCCGTCATTCACAATTACGCAAATTTCTCTATTCCTCTACCGCCCAGTGTGAGGAGACCCGCGATTGGCAGGCGTTTATTTTGTTTTGGAGGTCTGGATATACCAGTTTTACTCTATAGGGAGGATTGGAATCCTCAGCTAAACCGTTTTCGAGTGGGATTTATGTTAGTCCGACGCTCGTATTTCTTTGCGTAACCCGACGTTGACGCGAACGCTCATTGTTTTCACGTTTGAATCGCAAAGGAATCGGTCTTTTTTCTTTTTGGTTATCTTTAGAAAAGGCCAGGTCACCTTTGTAGGGTAAGGTAGGTAGAATAGATCGAAAAAAGATAGATGGCAGTGAGTGAATCTGGTAGGTAATATTTAGTACTGCTCCTACTACCTACTACCGACTGGTTATAGAAATGTACCTACCTCTCAATAGAACGAACTCGTTTTATTTTCGAAAAATCATAGCAATGAAAAGTGGTTCATCATTATCATCATCAGCCTATTGTAGTCCACTGCTGGACTTAGGCCTCTCCAGTTGTTCGCCACTGGCCAACATCTGGAGGATATACCCATAATCCCCACGCTGGGCTACGCTACGCCCGGGCGGGTTGGCGATCGCAGGGCGTAGCTTCTCGCTCCGGTGACGCTGCTGTCCGCCATCGGTATGAAAAAGTGGTTAGGTGATGACAATTTCAAAACTGCTGAACACAACGGTTTATTAAAATCCTAGTGACGTCACTGCGTCTGCACTGTTAATTTTTACAGGCTTTTTTAGTTCTGTAGATCTGTCAAAAAGGTTTATTTGTTTATTTAATCTTTATTGCACAATTATAACAGTGTACAAAAAGCGGACTTAATGCCGCATAGGTTTCAAATTTTAACCATTGGTAGCCCGGATCCTTTTTAAAGTTGCCGCATCCAGATACTCTACATTACCTACTGTGTGCTAAAATTTAAATATGAGATAAGAAGGGTTAAATAAAATACACAATCAAAACGAATCTACCTTATTAAGTTAATCATTTTGCTACTACCCAACACATTCTTCCAAACAAAACATTTCCCGTCCGTAACGAAGGACATTTTAAGCCCATCGGCCAAGAAAAAGGCGTAATTGAGCGAGCCTACAAAAGGGCGTCGTGAACCATCAAGAACCCACTCATTCCTTCACCCATAAACCCGTCACAGGTGTAGCTGGGTATTTGTGACGACACGGCTCACTTAACAAATTACCCGCGGTGCGTTACCCGGTGTCCTACGTTAGCGACGAACGCGAAAATATAATATAAACACCTACGATACTCCGCCGTATTTCTGTGTATTTGGCGGCCTTTCATAACAGATATTATAATAATATTTTATGAACATCAACCGACACAGTAATATCTATAGTTGACCGAAGACTACAAGCAGCTAACGTCCTTAAAAAAGTGAATTGCCCAGTTCCAACGTTTGAATCTAACTGTCAAATAAACGACCAATTATAACTGCATGTTTATTAAGTACATATTGCATTCATCTTTTGTGTTGCGTAATAGCGGTGGTGGGAAGCGTCATTTTAAATGACACGATCTTTACATAACGTTGGAAGTGGGGTATCGCGGATGGATGAAAAAAATAATGATCTATCTTCTCATTCATGCAGTGACCCAAAAGCCCATGTGTTATCTTAAGCTAAAAAGTAGCTTATATGATCTCTAATTCCCAAGTTACAAAACATCTTTATGTGCAATTGTATCTACACTCATAATTTCATCGGAATCGGTCTATCTGTCAAAGGTAACAATAACTTCATATTTATATTTATTTAATCTTCATTGCGGTAATAGACATTCTAACAACCGCTATTAATATAAGCATAAGCACAAATATACAAGTAATGCACATACACATCCATTTGTTATCTTTTTTCTACGATATTTACACCTAACAAACACCTTACACCTAACAAAAACTATTTTTTTAGGACTATCTAGGTAGGTACCTACTTAAATTTTATTTTCTTAGAAACGTAGTATTTTTGGTGGCATAACATCGCATAGTGTTGCGTCGCTATAATATGTCGCGTCCTACGCTCACCTAGGACGACGCGTTAAGTCTCGCTCACACACGTGTCAAATTATACACTGTTTATTTGGTATTGCAGGGAGAACGGTGCTGTATGTTATGAGAGGATTAATTTCAAGTATGGAGGGATTTTGGGTCGCTGTGTTCACAGTCTATTACAACTGTTGGTAGGATGAATGCATTGTGAGTAGGTACCTTCTCAAATTCAAGCGAAAATACACGTGTTAACATCTGTTAGTATTTCACCAGAGTATTTTCTCTAAATTGAATTTTGTGGACGATAGACACTGTCCATGTAGGTACCTAAGTTTTGTGTGCAACAACACAATGTTCTAAGTTACATTTAAGTCTAAGCTTACTTATAAGCACTTATGCCTATGAATTAGTTACTAGTGTAGGTAGGTAGGTAATTTCTTTTCGGCTATACTCCAAAAATTAATTCGAACGCTCCAAGTTCGGTTCCCGGTCTTGGATATGAGTGCTTTGGAGCTACCTCAAGCCATAGTCATCATCAGGAAGGTACACTTGTAAATTACGTATTTAAGTAGCTACCTTCAAATGAATTCTTTCTTTAAGGCTAGGTTGTATTGTGTAGATTGAGCTTTATTATGACTACATATAATTAGTTTACAATATTAACCAACAGACACAGAACTTCTGTTCTGGCCTATGTCCGATTAACCAACCTACGCATTGTAGGGTATTTTCGTTTACAAATGCCCTTAAAGGATATCATGGGTAGATATGATTCAGACCTACAGCTCACGGCTACAACATTAACCAACAGACAGAACGTCCATTCTGGTCTCTGCCAGATTAACCTACCTAATACATTGTAGGGTATTTTCGTTTAAAATAGTTTATCGTGGTTAGATATGATTCAAACCCTCATCTCGGTTCAGAAGATCAGCGCAGTCCATTGAAAGGGTTGTAAGTGAAATAATTATGTGTCAACTGACGCACAATAGGCATGACGAATGATTTTGAAATCCTCTTCCGTAAAGAGGGTACACATTTACTGATTACGAAAAAATCTTTATTTCTATAAAAACTCCAAATTTAACGAAGATTAAAGCTAATTTTCTAATATTTTTTCAATGTGGCTCAAAAACAGCTCGCAGTGTCATGGCGTCGGGTCTGACGTCACCATATAGTAGACGTCAAATTTGTCAAATACGCGTCTAAGGACAATGTAAACAAACATTGTTTAGTTTCGTGTATCGTGTAAGAAATGAATAATAGATGTTATACGTGGTATGCAGTGTAAAAACACGTTAATAAAAACACCCGACAAGGTTTTTGTACATGTCCCTTGTAAGAGATTAATAAGACATCAAAGGTTAAAGCTCGCACGGCGCAACCCGAACGAAGTAAGCACGAATGCACCACTTTATTTCTGTGAAGACCACTTTGATCTAAGTATGTTATCAATTATCATGTTCTGGTAGGTTTTAAACGTAAAATGTTACGTAGACCAATAAAAAACCAATGAAATGCGTAAATGCGTAACCTAACATTCATAACAACAAAACACAATGACAGGACTGACAGGTGACAGCATGTTTACCAAGTAGCGGTGAGGTGTATTTATCGTAACAGATACGCATAACAGATATTTATCTATGGAACATTGAGACCTGTTACTACGAAGTAATTTATTGTTTTTGGACATATTAACACCTACATTTAACATATCATTACCAACAACATAAACAAACTTTGTCGTTTTTTTTAAAATAAAATTTCAGAGAATAATACATCGCGTAGCTACTGAAAGCACCACAACTATTAATGAAGGAGGAAGCTCCAGCCAACAATATGTGATAATAATAATATTGTGTACAAATCAGATGAAGTTAAATCAAAGAATAGCAGGTGTTATTTCAGAACAGATATTTGGAACTGTTATTTTAAGATAACAAGTATTAAATCTTACCTGTTACGACCCATCACTATTACCAAATCGTGACGTTTTGCGCTGTGATTGGTGTTTCAATCAGAATGGCCGATTGCTGTATTTTATAATTTTTATTTATTGAAAATCTTGTTAATCTTAATTTTCTTATGAAAATTAAATCAACGATTTAAATCCTTTTAATATGTATTTTTTCCCAAAGTCATCAAATCTTATATTATTTGATACTGTCGTCTCGCCTATTAAACACATCCAGCGTGGTAGGTAGCTATCTAAGAATAATCGCTTACATTAATTTTGTACCAATCCCTAATAGGGTTGGTACAATAAATAAATAACCCAAGACATGCCACGCTGGGCCACACAGCGCCACCTAGCCCCAAACTAAGCCGAAGCTTGTACTATGGGTACTAGACAACTGATAAACTTGCTTAGATATTTTTTTTTTGTAAATAAATACATATTATACATAGAAAACACCCAGACTAATACAAACAGACATGTTCATGAACACAAATATTTGTATTGTGCGGGAATCGAACCCACAAAGGGCACCCCTTGGCTCAAAGGGCAGAGGTCACTACCAAATGAGCCACCGAGCCTGTCTGATAAGATTTAGTAGGTATTGGTGAGATAATCCCCGTACTCCTATGTGTTGAGTTAGTCTAAAATATTATAGTCTGTCCGTGTGGTTTCCGAATTTGGAATAGGACCCCATCACACCCTGTGCTGGTCGTAGAAGACGAGAGAATCATTTATTAATTAAAGCAAATCCTTCCAAAAATTTATTGTCACTGCAGGAGCCAATGTTCAGCAGTGACTTGCTTATGAATTTCAAAACACATTGGTTCGTGGCGGGGTTTGAACCGCTGCTTATTTTAACAAGGGGAATCTCCTCAGATTTCACTTTACGTCAAGTGTACAGTGATGTCCGGAGCTGAGTTAACCAGCTAGACCTCTTAAACCTATAGGCTTTTATTTGCTTCGCCGGGGCAAATGCATCCGAAATACCCCGCCTTTGGGGGAGCGGCGGGGTATGGCGGACGCACGTCCGTCCTCAAAACGGGAGCCAACCCTACTGAGCAAAGACGAGCGGGTATGAAGCCGTACGCATTCGGAAGCTGGTTTAATTATTTCCTTACATCTCAACCACACCATTAATCATGTTCCCGACGAGACAATTAAATTCGTTTGCATTTAATTTTGTTTGCATACCATTACGATATTCGACTTGTGGATTTTGAATTTAAATTATGTTGTGGCCGTTGTACTTATACACTGTAATGTAAATACTTTTTAAATGTCTCCCGGTTTTTCAAAATGAGTAAATCCCAGTACCTACCCAATTTAATGTTCTATGCTAACTGACCCTTACGTCTTTTTTGTTAATTACCTATTAGCAATCTGAAATTGGCAATCTTGATAAGGTACCACCTCTTATTTACTTAGTGTTTTCTAACTACCCAAACTATAAACTACTTATTAAACAATATTTTAGGCACGAACATAGCTACACTTATGTAAAGGGCTTGTCTCCAAAATATTTAGAAAAAAAAGGTATCTAATGGCCCATTAGATTACACGATTTATAGACCCAACGTTAAACATTGGTCAGTTAAAAAAACTCCCTAGGGAGTGTTAAAACGCAATATATCATAGTGGAACTATCTTTCCTCCGTAGCGGCTAAAACCTCTTAAAAGGTGCTGTTTGAGTTATTTCGCTTCCTTACATGTAGCGGAAAATTGGGCGTGCTCATTATCCACGAAACATTAGTTTCAACTAGAGTTTACGGATGTTTGCACTTTGCTAGTATTTTCGGTGAGAAATAATTGCTTTTAGATACATAATTTCTTGTATAGATAAGATATCTAATAGAACTGCGAGTGTGTAGTATATGAATTACGATACCTACCTATATCATATAGGATACCTCGATATGATACCATACCTGGGAAAGGTATCTAAGAAAAGACCTCATGGTTGCACCACAATACGTTGGTCCGGGGATGTAAGGAAGCGACCTATCATCTTTTCGCTTCAAGCCAACCTCACCTGCCCGTGGTGCATCCTGCCGAATCACAAACGAGGCGCTGGCAACAGACTGGTGGCGGTATAACCATCACGATGGAAGGCGTGGCTAAATACCACAGGCCGATGACGGGCAGCAGCGTCACCGGAGCGAGAAGCTTCGCCCTGCGATCGCCAACCCGCCTGCCCAGCGTGGCGATTATGGGTATATCCTCCAGATACTTGCTCTAATTGGCGAACAACTGGAGAGGCCTATGTCCAGCATTATCATCAGCCTATTGCAGTCCACTGGATTGCAATAGGCTGTTAGATAATGACGTTGGTCCGAATCTAAAAATGTGCATATTGGGTTTAAACACTTGACACTAACGACCAGTTTTACAGATCTCACTTAGTAGCTTCATTTAATTTAAATAGGGTACACGAATTGAACAAAACCACTCACAATAATCACGACACGCCATGACAATCGTTCGCAAATCCGTTAAATAATTAATTAGCAAACAGCACAACAATACCGAAACATTCCGCAAATTTTCACATCCGCCATAATCCAAAACGCATCCTTTCATCCCGGCTAATTATTTTCATTACTGCGGGCAGATTCTGAATAATTGATTGATTAATCGGAGTTATTACGTTGGTTAACCGAGGTAGTGCGTCATAATATGGTATCTGGCTCGTAAATTGGTATGGGATTTTAACTTAAGCCATGTTATTTTAAATTAGAACAACACGGTGGATTTCTGACAAAGAAAAGGTAAACAGAACCTACTTACTTACTTATTTCAGTCAGCAAGTTGCTACAGCCGTTCTGGCATGTTGCAAGATGTTTCACCAAGCTTCGTTTATAGAATCCCATATTGTAGGAAGGATTCAATTATGTCCAGAGTATCACCATCGGAATTCCGTCCATAGGTCTATACGTATAACCTCGGTCTACCAATGACCGTCTTAAAATGATTTAAGTCGATTTTTGAAAGGTGGTTCATCTCTCCCATCTGATAAAGTCTCCCGGTTTCCCCTACATATTTATAGGTACAAGTATTTGATGAGCCATACAAACAAATTCTACTTATCAGTTGAATGAACGTCGTAGCTGACTTTCTACGTAATTTCGTAGCACAGTAGCAGCTTTAATGCCGCCCGTAGCGAACCGTCGTCTACGATTTCTACCGACATCCAAACACTTAGTCAAAATTGACACAATCACATTAGACAAATTTTTGTTATAAAAAACTAGGGGTGTCGTGTCGGTGCCCTGATACCTTTCGCTACGTTTCGAACACATTTTTTTTTAATGAGAATTAGTTGCGCATCATACATCTTTCGGGGGGTGTCTATGGGATTATCAGTAGTAACGTTTACCTGGGTACAAATAAAACCTACTGCGGTCACCAACCCGCCTGTCAAGACTAAGGCGAAACCTCATTCTCATTTTGGGTGAACGCCAACGCACATAGGATCTTTATCACGAAATCTTAACATATTAAATTCACAAACATTCGCGTTTCAAGGTTATAAATAGAACGACGCACATACAAAGTATTATCTAATTTATAACAATGTAGCAGCCCTGGTCCCGGGGGATAAATTACTCAGTCGAAACGAGTTACAACTTAATACTGAGCTGAAGAAACACTTGAAATGATTACGCCAGGTCTCGTGATGACATACGCCTGTAATTTGGTGTGCAAATAAAACCGTATAGCTATCGAATGACTAAAACGCCGTGTGTATAATTACACTAGGATTGAAGTGTCTTCGTAATTACTGTGATATACCTACTAGATGTTATACATAGTGTGTAAATTGTGTAATAGATACTAATGAAGTAAATCTATTTATAGACGCGTCAGATAAAGTGATATACCAGTTCTATTTAGATATACTTCGGGAGAGGGGAGTATAGCTGGCTACATCTGGATGTAGTAAGGGCAGAATGGCGATGGAAACTGACAAGTGAGTTGTATAACCGTTGCATAGCCACAGCGACTTGCTTATGTTTCGTATTTCGTGAGAGAGTACACTATGCTCCTAACGTAAAGATTTTTTGAATTGTTCATAGCTTTTCCAATACAGGTGGGCTCTCATCCTCTATGCTATGCGTCAAATTAGAGGCCAACTTTACATTCAATCCAAATATTAAGGAATAAATAAATAAAAAAATACAATATACCTACGTAAAAAAATTAAGACTGCGAAGCTAAGGACAAGAGCTAATCTGAATAAAATAATTGGGTGGCTTTTAAACCCATAGAGAGCGAAAATACCATGGATATAATTTTTGACTATCTACAAGTAGTGTTTTTGTCATTTCCATTGTAGGATCATACTTATATTAACCATGGGGGAGTTTTTCATTATCCTCGCAGCAAATTGAGTATTTATTATTTAACATCATTGAATTAGCCATGAAAAGCGGCGGACAAAACGATAAATTAAATGACGGAATTATTTGCTTTTGCCACGAGTGCTGCGTATAATTTCTTCGTTGATAAATAATTAACTACCCGCCCTCGTCTTGTTTCATGTATTTAAAAAAATACACTAGAAACCTCTAATAATATTAGGGTTTCTCTTTTAAGGGATTACACACTATTTAGTGATTTAGAGGGATATTCAACCTTCAACGATTATTATTATTGAATGGCTTAGCTACGTACGATTTTACAACGAGTAGAATTCCCAAAGGGACTCGACAAAACATCATGCCTAGGGTGAGAGGCACACCTCGTGTTTTCATCTTCCTCGATGCTGCTGACCGCAGTGCAAAGAGTGCGTTACAGAAATAAGAGTTAATTGTTTTAAGCTTGATTGAATTATAATAATTCCTAACTTTTTTTTTCATCTTAATAGTGACTTGTTGTCGTTAGTATGGAGATGTGTCATTTGTAGTTTTATGTCATAAATTATACCTATCATCACAGGGGCGGATCGTGAATTTGTGGGGTCCTGGGCTGAAAATACTAGGGGCCTACCTAAGTACCTACTCAACTAACTAAACGAAAGACCGCCCACAATCATTGATTTCAATTTGGCACACGATGCACCAAACACCCTGTATATTCTGTATTGCACAAAAAACATAAATCTTACTTAAATTTATGCAAGTATTAGTTTGTACGAAAGGCTTCAGCGGGGTCTTGGAGCCCCTTGTAACCTCGGGGCCCTGGGCCCCAAATAGCCCTTAGATAGATCCGCCCCTGTATCATCATCATCAGCCTTTTGCAGTCCATTGCTGGACATAGGCCTCTCCAATTGTTCGCCACTTTGATCGACCTTCAGCCTCTCGCTTCCAGCAGTTGCCGGCCATCTTGCGCAAATCGACGCTCTATCTAGCCTGTGGGCGTCCTCCACTACATTTTCCAAGACTCAGTATGAACAGGCAATGTAAAATCTATGTCATGTCGAACCTATAAAAGTATAATACCTTCGTTTACATGAGTCGTGTGTTAAACTTCAAAACCAAAACTTTAAATTTCAACGTACCTGCACATGACGGAGACTGATTGATCTCAAATATTACACCAATTTTATGTACGTTGAGCAAAGTTAGTTGATTGATTAATTAATTTATAATATAATTAACGTGTGTTCGTGTGGGTACAGTGTGTTCAATTTAATTAGGTACGAACCAGTTATTGGTGCAACCTACAAAAATATTTCTACAGACGACTGGGCTACTTTGGGATCGTAGCAATGTAGGTATGTGATGTTGTCTGATATTTATCTATTAGGAGAACGATCATGAGAAAGACATGTGCAATAACAGAAAACAAAGTTACAGCTTAGTTATAAAAATAAAAATCTGTAACTATCACTTATTATACTAAAAAACCCTATACAAACAGTGATTTCTGTGCCCTTTATAATAGCTGATGTGAAACATTTACGTGCAAACTTAACCCTAAAAAACAATCTGTTACAAAAATAAACCTTTAATGAAATAAGGATATAATTTATTCGTTCATTATTACGCCTTTCAACGTTTATTTACCGGCTGTGGCCATTGCATACTTAAAAGACAGAATGCAATAATTTAAATGCCGGTGCCAAAATATTGACGTGTGAAAATTGCTTCGTTCATATGCATGAAACGCTCCATTCGTCAGGGTTTTTATCAATGGTGACAGTTTATTTAAATAGTGGGAAACGGGTCACGAGAAAATTCTAGAATACTGAAAAATGTATGTGGAGAGAATTACATTTGTAGTAGTAATAAAATAAAAGGCAATTCTCACGAAATAATCGCTGTTTTCTCAATGTAGATTCTTTTTTGCCTTATTTATTTGTCTTAAAAGTAAATATAGGTCTACTACTTGCATGCAATTTTCCAGAGCCTCGTAATTGCGAATTTATCAAAAACGGAACTAAATTTATTTATTTTTACGCAACTATCATTACTTACAAGTTAAAAGCTGCACAGTGATACCAAAGTTAAAATTGAGTCAAAAATTAACTAGTTAAAGTTATTAGCAAGTAGGCATATCCGTCCAACAAGAAAACATATTTTTACACACGCATACATTTACATATTAGGGCGGTCTGAAACAGACTCTGTTTAGGTATCTGAGTTCTAAAACACGTTAAAATCGTGTCGAAGTTTTAAAGTTTATTCTGAATCGTAACTACTGAATTGAACAGTATGAAAATTACAACAAATACGGAAGCGAGTAGAAGGAGCCTATTAAAATAACATTTTTGAAAATTGCTTTGCGTTATAACTTCACGAGCCCCTAAAACTTCGAAGTGAATTCGGCATAATATTACTTACACAACTTGAGCCTCTGTACTTGTAAAGTTGTGTTACTGAGTTGTAACTGTGAGCGTTTCACTTCCTTCAAACTATTACAACGAAGGATTGTTTCTCATAAAGAAATAGTTTGAGACGTAAGGACACAATAGGCCTTTTGCCCTTGTATAAGCCCTACCGAGAACAGGGAGCTTACATCGGTAACAATTTTACTTAGTCCGCATTTTCAATTCGGAAGCAAACCGGCATAGCTGCTCGGCATGAACTCGGTGGCATTGCCGCGGCATGTGTGACAAAAAAGTTATATTTCTAAAAGTTCCTCCTTTAGAAATATAACTTTTTTTAACTAGCCCTTATTGTCCCACTGCTGAGCGAAAGCCTCCCCTAAGTTTCTTCACATCTCTGGATGCCAGCCACATTTTGCTCGCCCTGAAAGTGGTTCTCCAAGAAATAATAAATAGTACTAAATGATGCTAGTACCATACACCATGAACATTTTGCCAAATATAAAATACGACGTGCAAATTGTAAGCTTCACAATATTGTTTTTTTTATTACACCGGGCGTTAATTCATCACGGAGATCCGCTCATTCATGGGGCATTAATTATTATAATCACCCTGTTCACGCATTTATAATTTCAATAATCAATAATAATATATTTATTATAACACCTGATTGCCTGCGAATGTTTTCAGAAATGCTTCTGCAATGTTTATAAAGGAAGGTTTTACTTTTATAGGGACTGTACTTAGTTTCTGATTTGCTTGCTCTGCTCTTTGTTCCTACATTTTTTGACTGGCTCAATGGCTCATTTGGTAGTGACCTCTGCCCTCTGACTCAAGGGTCGTGGGTTCGATTCGATTTGTGTTCATGAACATATCTGTTTGTATTGGTCTGGGTGTTTATTATGTATAATTATATATTTACTTACAAAAAAAAGTATTAAAGTAAGTTTTTCAGTTGTCTACCTACCCGTAGTACAAGCTTCGGCTTTAGTTTGGGGCTAGACGGCGCTGTGTGGCGCGAGGTAGGGCATAGCGAGTGAAGCCGCCCGTCCTGGGAAGGACCTATAGAATACGCCAAATGACCTCCGGGTAGTGTTTCTGTCCCTGAATAGGGTCTCCGAAGCTCGTAGGGTGAGTGCTGTGTTGCATCGACAACTGACAGGTGACTGACCAGTTTCTTGCCCATTTTCACAGCGACTTAGCTTCTCTTTAGCTTTTCATCAGGCGTAGGGAAGCCATTATGTAAAATGCTAAATGCTACTGTAAAAAAATAATAACACCCCTCTTTCTCGTTGAGGGTTAAAACATCACCAGTGATTGTCATGACTTTGTATGTGTTAATTTACAACACCATAATACATATTGAAACAATAAACCAAATTAACTTTGACAACTCTCATTACGTTCTATCGAACATCATTCGTCATGCCGATTGCAATCACTAGGTTTGCGAGTTAATTAACACGAATTTATATGTTTCTGTTTATTCCATATTTTAATAGCAAGCATAGTTTGTTTCATTGATATTAAATATTATGGAACATTCGTGCAAATGTACTTTGTTTAATATTAAGCTGATTACGATTTTGTACTTAATTATACTGTTCTCCATTTTTTCACACTCGAACAAATTTATTTAATGGATACTTATAAAGCATTCAATTTCGAAATTTGAAATTTCTATATGTTAGTTTCTTTTTAATAAAAGAAAGAAAGAGATTCTTTTTGTAATATGCAAGAGAAACCACAACTTACGATTACTTCTTTGCTTTTTTATAAACCTGGGAAAATGTGGTTATGCATCACTCCCTTAAGATGCTAACAAGGTAGTACCTAATACCCACTAAAAGTCGCGGTATCTCTGTCAAGCCCTGTGGGGTGGTGCCATGGAGCCTTAGGAACTAGGACTGCCATGAAAAGATCATGGTGGATGGACCTCAAGGTGTTTTACTTCACCGTAAGAGCGTCGAATAAACACTCTGTCATGTCTGTCAGAGATCTACTCGTATAATCCCACAGTGCAAAAGTAATTTAATAGTTTTTATTACATCACATTTTAAATTTACATACCCAGCTAGTCAAAAAATCAAACGGAATCTATCATTCAGCTGGCGAAACGAACATTGGCCAAACAAACCGGTTGACGTGATGAAACGGCAAATAATTGTGGAAACGGCCGGGCGAGGGTTAATCAGCGCGCAAACACTGCTCGGCGCGGTGATTTACGATCTCATCGGTTAGGGTTGCATTTTTTTATACCGCAAAGGTGGCAAACAAGCCTACGGCCCACCTGGTTACCGCAACCCTATTTACGCCTGCAACAGCATCATATTATCATATTTTTTGCCTATTGTTGCGCTCTGCGTTTGTTGTTAATAATAAGT
This sequence comes from Conogethes punctiferalis, assembly GCA_031163375.1. Lineage (NCBI taxonomy): Eukaryota > Metazoa > Arthropoda > Insecta > Lepidoptera > Crambidae > Conogethes > Conogethes punctiferalis. The sequence continues at coordinate 18,847,681 of CM062081.1, read as the reverse complement.
GTTTTTGTTTGTTTCTATAATTATAATTTTACGTTTTTGAGTTTAAATTTTGCGTTGGCCGGTGTTGCGACGTATTCGTGGTTTCCACTGAAAACCAGCGTTATGGCAAATAAATATTTGCCATGACATTATAGCTGAGTGGACACCATTTTGGCCACATCGTACATAGTAGCTAGAGTTTATTATTATTATTTATTATTGTGTTTCTTTTATTATTTTTAGTTATTGTGTTACTTTGTGTAATTGTGGCCAAATAAAGTTTTTCTTATTCTTATTCTTATATCATACACGCGTTGCCGACCTTTTTACAACCATTTTAAAGGACCCCTTACTCCTGTAGTTCTCAATACGCGACCGCCAGGCTCCAGGGTATAGGGTAGGGTGGCTGAATCTCTTGTCAATGACGAGCGGTGCGGTTGTAGCCGTAGGCATCATCAAACAACTTCTTAGAACACTCCTCATCATATAAATGGCAGAATACGCCTTATAAAGAGCCGAATAATAAAAGAGGGATGTAAGGAAGTATCCTATCATCTTTTCGCTCCGAGTCATCTTCACCTGCCTATGGTACTTGCTGAATAATAAAGGCTCTGGTAACCGACTGGTGGCTGTATAACCATTACGATTGAAGGCGTAGCTAAATATCACAGGCAGCAGCGTCACCGAAGCGAGGAGCTCTGCAATCGCCAACCCGGGCCCAGCGTGGCGATTATGGGCCTCTAGGTGTTATCCCAAATGGCGAATAGCTAGACAGACCTAATATACAGCAGTAGACTGCGATAGGCTGATAATGATGATGGCAACCAAGTCTACGGCCCACCAGATATGAAGCGATTACCGCAACCTACGTTCGCACTAGATACCTACTGTAAATTCAAACGCTGTCCTGTCATTTTATGCACTAGTGTAGTGTTTAACGTGCGCTCAAATGAGTTTTAATTGAAGTTGTATCGAGCGTTTTAAATTCGAACTCTTGTAATATCAATAGTACCTACCTACGTATGTGATGTCCGTCCTATTAATTGATTCATTTTTGTGCTTACTCATTGACCGATTCAGATTTAAATTGAACAAAATTTATTGTTCCACCTATTTAATTCTGCGAATCCCACGCTAAATCCAAATCGCCACCTAATCAGAAAAACAAATGCGTAACGCGGAAAACAAAACGCGATTACGGCCTCTGAACTCGGCAAAGTCAAACAAGGAAGATTTAAATGGTAATAAAATAACGTTCTCATTATTTACGCAGGCATCGTTTTTCTCAGACCTCTCGAGTCCGCAAATTGGGGACGTGTGAAAAGCTCCTCCTATAAAAATAATATGGGACCCGAACATGAAGCTATAAATAGTAAGGATTAGCCTATGGGTACTTGGGGGATATGGTAATATCTGTGCGTAAGTTTACTACGAACGTATTTTTTTATTTTATCTGTTATAAGAGGCAACTTAAATTGCATTTGGGGTTGTGGCACGCTTTCTTTGCCAATGACCCCGAGGATGGCGAAACCACGTGTCTTCGGGCACACGTGGTCAGTGACGTCGTACCGAGAGGATACCACGACGTCCTCCCGAAGTCTGCCGCCTACTCTCCAGGCGGCGCTACTGAGCTGAGGAGTTGATTTGAGTCCCGACTTGTATTCGGACCCTCCTCAGAAAACTTACGTAGCACACCACTGTCCGGTATAGGATATTATGAGTCCCACATACCCCAAGTGACCGCATTCCTGATGTAAAAAAAAAATATGGTAATATTTATTATTTACATATGGAAGTTAAGAAGAAAGAAATGTGACAGATGGGGAATTTGATATGACGTGGTCCTCTGACAACACACCATTTAGAACCCAAATTACTTACTAACACATTTTCATTTCATTCAACTATTCTGTAATTCGGATATAAAATATAGCTTTGGATACGGATTTATAATCATAATCAATATTTAATATTCACACCTCATTTATATGTAAAACAAAAAAGAAAAACGACGAAAGAATAATGCAAAAGAAATGTAAATCACTTTTAATGGAGTGTAGGTAGGTAGGTACATTTAATCAACTGAGGCTGTTTTATAAATAACAACCGAACGCAAAGATTTTATTAAATAAAGACGAGAGCTTATTTAAATTTAAGCTTCCAAAATGCGAGCCTTCGATTAATCTCTGTAAAAAAACCGCCCATCAGTCCCCTTCTTCCATCTTTGGTCCTGTTCAGTACATTCTAGGGTTCATTGATAAATGTAATCAGGACCTTTGGTTTCCAAATTTATGTATCTTGGCGTTTATATAAAAAATTAACTGGTTAGAGTACCAGTTATTTTTTTGAGGCAGTAACAATATAAAAGTAATTCTCCTAACTTAATCTTAATGCCTTCATCATCCTGTTTATTTATATTTATTCAGCGCAAAATGGAGAATAAACGATTTCGAATCGGATACGGAAATTATGGATGAATCATAACGAAATATGTCATATTTGTGGTGGTGGTTTTGTAGGAATTTAAAATCCATAGGTCTCTCAAATTGTCCTTCTTTTTGATCGATTGTGGGCCTCTTGCATCCACCACTTGGCCTGAGGGCATCCTATACTACGTTTTCCGAGAGGCGGTATCCACTTCAGAACTCGTTTACCCCAACGTTTATCGGTTTTCTGGCTAATATGGCCAGCCCACTGCTTCCAGCTTGCTTGTCGATAACTTTGGTTCTCTGTCGGATCACCTTTCCATAGCCGGCTGAGCTTTTATCACGAAATGTAGAATAGAGATTCATGTTTTTATTTCTTATACGGAACACACAATAGAGTTACGTTCACACTTATCTACCCTCTTTACTACGGCGGGTTTGTTTTTCCAAATAAATAATGGCGTACTGCATCTATTCTCAGCTACCCTTAAATTCGTATTGTCTGACCAGTGTTCATACCAGACTGTATTGTAAAAGCTATTTTCACCGGAAGGATTTAAAAGTGAATATTGATTGTTTGGGCGTTACTTGTAGACTTTGAAAAGTTTCATTACTAGCTTAACGAGTGCAAAACCTTTTAAGTACTTTTAGCTTGGGAATACGAGTAACGTGATAGCAGACCATTTTGTACAAAATTACTCAACTAAGTAGGTACTTCTTTTGTTTGTTCATGTCTTATGTCTTTGCATGAATGTAGAATGTAGTTTTTCCCAAAACTGCATCTGAATCATTACAGATCCAGACCTATTTCTTAATTTTTAATTTCGTACAGTTATTGTAAATCTTTCTGATATGACTATTTATTTTCCCGTTATATAGATACAGAAATTTATATGTAGTATAATACAATTCAATACGTTATTACACCGTGTGATTACTCGTACTTGTGAGTTCAATGTCTTATGGACCGAATACCCTAAAAAATTACAATCTTTAGCTAACTGGCTTACATCGATTCATCGATAACTAGGCATATGACAAAATATCCCTGTAGAGCTTATTAGCAGAAGCTATCAATAGATAATCAAGACAGCGGTAATGGCGAGTGTTTATTTGATGACGGACAAATCATTGCGAAGGGTACAGCAATCCCGGCGCCGACTAATGCGGATGAGCGGATGTTACATATACGGATAGCAAACAAAACCGCTTTAAGTTCGATTTGACATCAAAAAACTTTTTTAAAATTAGTAACGGACTCACATTGTGTATTGTCGATTAGGTGGAAGATGTTTTTTTACGGTTCACAAACGGAATGTAACCTTTTAGACATATTTTCATACTATAAAAAGAAAAGAAACATGTTCATTATAAAAAACAGTGAACACAGCATGCATGTATGGACATTTTTTTAAATCCAGAATTATAATTCTAAGCCAGCTTAAGGCTGGCCTTAGCTGAGGCCAAAGAACAATGAAAAATGTCAAACCGTACACTGATATTATTGCAAGAATAATGTTTGTATTACAGAACACATGTACGGAGTGTTAATTTGATGACGGACAAATCAGGGAACAGCAAACCGATCACCGATTGATGCAGATGTGAGAATGTACATCATACCTACAGACAGCAAACTAAACCGACTTCTTAATGAGTAGGTAAAACAAGTCGCGTCGCCAAGCGACCAAGTCGCGTCGCCAAGCGACCAAGTCGCGTCGCCAAGCGACCAAGTCGTGTTGCCATCTGGAGAGTGAGTCGGGATGTTTGCTTATTTTCATGTGCCGATTTTTGGTGCACACGCTTTGCCCTTTTGATTATTTCATGCTTTAGACAGAGCCCGTCCATAAAGCTTCTTACAGGCCGACTTAGCTGTGGCAACTGATTGATTACCTGCCCGTTGTTGCAGCAGGCTTTTCTCTTGCTTTCCATCAGGAAGTAGAGAAGCCATTATAAAGTGGAAAAAATAATAAAAACAATATACCGATACTTATTTACTTTGCTAACGGTCCAAACTAGATAGAGTGTTGTGCATTTATCCCCGTAACCTCCGACCTCAGGGGACATCGGGGACATCACAACCGCTTTGTGGGGACATCCAATTAATGATTGGTTCCATTACTACGACTAGCTGACTACTGAGGTATTTGTTATCCCTACAATAGCTAGCCCATCCTTTTTGTACTTGACTGAATACATTTGCGGTTAGACTTTCGTGGAAGGTAGGTAATTTTTTTGAGAATATTTTGTCTGATAATTTGTGTCTTGGTGTGTAAGTTAGTACAGTTGTATTTTCCATGAAGTATTTACTTCTTTCCACATTCTGTCCCGTTCAGGTTGGGTTAAAATTGTTACTAGTTTTTTTTTTGTCAAGAAATAACCTAGGAGCTCCGAAAGTTGGTGCATAGAAAAATACATTAAACCATTGGTTCAGCATCGTATCTTTTTCAAATCGTGTCGATCTATCCTCCCATTGGATCATAAGTGTGAAGGAGAAGAGAGTGCACAAGTAGGTATATAAATTTGGTCAAAAGAGTATTACTTACTATTATCCTGTATTACGAACTTCGACAAAAAGGTTACTAAAAGATTTTAATCTTACAATACTAAATCTTAAAAAAGAAATAAATACCATAACAAACAAGAACCCCAAGCATCTGCAACAAGTGTTAGTTTAGCAGCAGTACATGGGTAGGTATAACATAGGTACGTGCATATTTCTTCAATCAAATCGGATATTTTATTATTTCCGAGCACGCGCTGCGATTCTCGGTCGAGTGATCCCTCCGCAGTTATCACGGGTCATTTGATCCGAAATTATAATAACGGTTGAGGATATGGAACATAACACGAATTAAATGTGATTAGAAGCACCTATTGGCAATGGTAGATAAATAGTATAAAATAGAATATTATACTTGAAATATTTAGGTATATTAATATTTCATTAAGGCCTAATAATTTTTTTCTCATAGTGAAATCTTTAGCCCTTGTTCACTTTAGATATTTCTCAAATTATCATCTTCTCTGGATTAATAAAAGAATGACTGGTAATTCCTATAACCGATTAAAAAAGAAGTTACTTATTAGAAACTGAAAAGTATAAACAAGTTAATAAATAAAAAATTTATTAGAGTTTGTGATTGCATTGGTGTGAACGCAGGTGTCACCAGAAATTTTGAAGGTCCAGGGTTCGAATCCTGGGTCGGGCCAAAAGTTGCGACTTCGGAACGCCAACATAGTATAGTTATAGTAGTGCCTAATGCATTTTTGGTGGGAAAGCACAATTAGCCTGTATATGGGGTAAAGTGAAATATCCGAAATATATAATCATACCATTTTGGTACATTTTATCTTTATTTTTAAGTGTTTTCCAAATTTATGTTTTAGTTTTAAGTCTTATCTAGATGTACAATTTTGTGTTTAAGTGGTGTGTGTTAATGTACCAAATAAACGGTTTCTATTCTATTCTATTCTATTCTATATAGTCAATAAGCATTTTTCGAAAACTTTGATGCGCGTCCTGTACCTACATGTACACAACCAACTTAAGTAGTTATATTTTAAGACCGCAGAATAAAACGCATTAAGCATTCTCTTTGCTAAAATAATAATTACCCTACTTTAATAATAATTTGCTCTTAATTCATCGTACTTAATCAAACAGCCCGGTCGAGTGTGCTATGTAGAAAAGTCTAGTTCTCTCAATGGCTCGTCAAATATTTGCAGTAGGGATTATGCCCGTGCTCCCCACAATAGAAGGAAAAGTTTTTGCGAAGCATTGTGGTGGATATAAATGTCGCTTCGTTTCGCTAAACGTAACGCAAATTAATGCGTATTCATTTGTTTTGAGTAAGTGTTTTATATATTTTTTGCCGTAGAAGACGAAGCATAAACCCCTAATGACAGTCGTCATTGGGGGAGGCCTATGTCCAGTAGTGGACGTTTTTAGGCTGATAATGATGATTTTTTTTATTGTACAAACCAATTCTAGTCCCGTTTTTATTTCTATATGTTTATTATTAATAATATTTTTTATCATGCTGTGTGTAGGTAGGTACACATTTTTGAGTAAGAATCTAATTCTAAGCATCTTTTCTTTTATGTTGTCAAATATTCGATTGTTACCTTGTTGTATATGCAAAGTTTTTGAGAGAGGTAGGGCATAGCGAATATTCGCTCGAATTGAGCCGCCCGTCCGAGGAAGGACCTCCCCTCTACCCTATAGAATACCGCAGTCAAATGACCTCCGGGTCGTGTTTCTGCCGGTGAGTAGGGTTTTCGGAGCTCGTGGGGGTTTAGGGTTGGGCCGGCATGGCGGTGGCAACTGTCAGGTAACCGACCAGTTACCTGCCCGTTGTCACAGCGACTTGGACTTCTCTTTCGCTTTCTATCAGGCGTAGGGAAGTCATTATGTCGAGCCACTATACAAAAAAAGTAACCAAATAAATGCTGTGTATATATTCCCTGCGCTTATACTAAAATATGCTATTGTCATCAAACTCGTACATATGATCCGGCGTACTTTCTTATTTGACTGCGAATAACATAAATACGGTTCGTAAAGCCCGAGTTGTTGCTGCGAATATTTGTTTGTCGCACAGTTGTTAGCACAGAAAAGTTATGGCAAATGTGTGCGAACTGCGAAGTGCGCATTGTATACGAGTGCGTCTAGTTGGCTTGGCTTTTGGATTTATTAAGTTGCGGCAAAATCCGTTGACTTGCTTTTGTTTTCGTAAAAGTAGGTATAATATACCTACATCTTAACATATTGTTATGTAGAGGTATACTTTACTCGTATGTTAAGATGATTGTTTTTTATATGAAAATTCGCGACCCTTATTTAAAAATACTTTAGAAACATCTACCGGTCTGGTTCATTTTGTTAGCTTCATGCATCCCTGCTTTTATGGCAACGCAGCGTTAAGATGGACAAAAAGACCAAGGCTGCACTTAATAAATTTAATGTTAAATAAAACAGACAAATAGACAAAGAAACGCATAAATATCGGACAACATCACGCACCCATGCATTCATTAGAGCCTATGAATTACTTTGATTTTTTGTTATAACAACTGGCCCCGGAACATTTTTTGAAAATGTTAGGTTCCTCTTTTATGTTTTATGTGTTTTGCTTCAAATTATAATAATTATGCTTCAAATTTTAATAAGTGTAGATATAGGTATTAATATAATTACTAAGAGATTTGCACGCCTGCTAGCAGGCTAAATACTATCTACTGGATACCATTTTATACCCATCTATTGTAGGTATCACTATGTATTTTGCAAATAAACTTTTGTTATTGTATTGTTATTGATAAATTTATCAGTCTTTGAAAAGGTTTCAAAGCTAAGCACTATACCAACAAAACAGCCACTCTTGTATAAATATTAATTCTTACAACAAAAAGCTATTAAAACTGCAAGACACGTGTCCAGCAGCCATGAGCACTCGACGGAAAATTAAAACTTTTTAATTTAAATTAGAACTGTTTAAGTCGCGACAACAATGTAAGCGAGAATGTCCTTAACCGAACACACCACAGAAATATTACCAAAATAGAACAGTGTTTGCGAGTTATTTTCAGAGAAGCACTGCTGACATTTTTTCTTGAGTTCGCAATCTTAAAAAGTTCCCCAGGGCTCTGGATGCGGGACACCTAGGCGGGTCTCACTTGTAGGTACCTAACCAGCGGATAATACTAAGCCCCACGGTGGTCTGACAGTGCCAGTGGTCAGACGACATGTGTTTTAAGGGTACAGTGCTTGAAAACACATGTCGGCTTCCCCGGGGCCACTAACCGGAGCGCAGGAAAATATTATTTTCTTTAAAAGACTATCTCCTCCATTTAGGACCTAATTTTAATGTTGTTTTTGTGCATAGTTCATAGTTCATTAAATTCACTTTCTTCTTAAAACAAATGTTTTGAAATATATAAAATATTGAGGTTTTACGTGTAGAGCTTCATTTTCACTCGTTCTATCTAGATAAAATACTGTGGAACACTTCAATAACATTTTGGTTAAAATACCTCTTTGTAAAGGTATCTCTTATTTAATATTATTGGCACTCGAGTGCGTAAGGCGTTGTCATTATTAATTCTGAAAATTTTGCGTCAACTTATCACGACAAAGTTTGATCAAACTTTGATGTTAGATGCTATTATTGCCTACTTTTGATTGGGTAAAGTTGAATTTTGGGAGGTAATTGAAAATTCTCGTTTATTCTTACACTTTATCAGATTCTTCAACGTCTTGTCTTTAGGCTAAAAGCAAGAGTATAAGCCGAAAGTGGCTTTTAAATTTGAACATAAGGATTAATTTATTGTTTTACCCATTTCTTACAAATTAACTACGCAGCTACGTTTTGCCAACCCGCCTGCTCAGCGTGGCGATTATGGGTATATCTTCCAGCTGTTTGGCCAAAGTGGCGAGCAGCTGGAGAGGCCTATGTCCAGCAGTGGACTGCGATAGGCTGGTGATGAACTACGTTTTATTAAATTAAATCATAAGATTCGTACTATTTTATGATATATTATTTTATTGATGAGTCTTAGCACACGGTTTTTTATTGTAGTTTTAAATTATACACTTAATTACCTTTTATAATTTGCTAACAGTCGTTACGAAGTTGTAACTTCTTAGTTACAGACAGCTATGAATCCCAGTTGTTGGACATAAAAATAATTAAATTTTTATTTAATTTAATAGCTAAACTAATATGACAAATAGGTTAAAGTTAAAGTGGTACCTATGCAATTAACCTGTAATCACTATCAAGAGCGCAATTTCCTCGTTATAAGCATAAAAAGCACATTGCATTCATTTCCGGAATGCCCCACTGTTAACAGGGCGCTATCTCTGAAAAAGACGACAATTTTCTCGCATTAACGCTTTCAACCCTCTAATGGGGTGAATTCTCGAAAATGTCATGATGCACTTAGGAGGAAAACTGGAAATACGAAATCGTTAATATTTAAAAGGTAAACAAATCTATGTTTGTAGATATAGTAAGCTATATATCGCAGGGTGTCAAGTCCTCGCTCCGGTGACGCTACTTCCCGTCATCGGCCTGTGGTATTCAGCTACGCCTACAATAGTATATAACTATAGCTAGATAGATATATAGATCTACAAATATAGATTTGTTGACAAATGAGAACGGCACTCAATAATAGATTATTTATCATTTATAACTTATCATTCTTAGCCTCACGCAGTCCATTGCTAGACATAGGCCTCTTCAATTGTTCGGCACTTAGGGCAAACATATGGGGATTATAGGTAATCACCACACTGGGCAGGCGGGTTAGCGATCGCAGGGTGTCAAGTCCTCGCTCCGGTGACGCTACTTCCCGTCATCGGCCTGTGGTATTCAGCTACGCCTACAATCGAGATGGTAGATACCACCAGTCGGGTGCGAGAAACTCGTTTGTTACCTATTCGGCAGGACGCTCCATCAGAGGGTGGCTTGGAGCGAAAAGATGATTATAGGTCGCTCCCTTACATCGCGTCTTCTTTTTACCACTCCTCTGATCAGCCGCTGACAGCTAAATGTCAAGTTGCACGACGGCACGCCGGCCGATCTCCATTTTTGTTTGCCGAGGGCCCTACCCTCTCCATTAAAAATAATAATATCTCAATGGCCACTGAACCTATATTAACTTAAAAAATATATTTGAATAGCTAAATACTTATGGAATAAGTAAGTATGAAAAGAAAACTATGAATACTAATTTAAAGTAACCTAAATAAATGATTAAACTGAAAGTTAGGAACAAATTAGAGTAAATTATTCGTTTCTCTCCGATTTTACGAAACATCTGCCATTTATATCAGATCAGTAATATTTTTAGCATAAACTAGACTTAATAAGCAATTTTTTGATGCCCCTAGGTAATTTATTCGTCCAACATATGTACGACAATAAAATAAAATAAACAAGCCGCTTCAACAAAAAAACCGTTCTTCCGGTGAAATTTCGAGAAAGTACGCGACGTTTGTAAATTAATTTATTTGCCATTATGCTATTAATTTAATGTCTTAGTGTTTTAAAATACTTTTAATAAACTAATTATTGTAATATCATACACATTTTTTAGATTAATAAATAATAAATTCCATAAAAAAATTTAAATACGTAAATAAATTACGCAATAATGGCGGCCGCGAACACTTTTTTTCAATTCCAATTTGAGCGAATATTCTAATAATTATCGTAAGATATATAAAACTTATCGTAAAGTACTGACCTTGTAGATTATTTTCATGTATAACACTATATAAACACATATAAAATACACTAAAAATTACATTTGTAAACACGGAGCACAACACAAACAAATACTCACTGACAAGTCACTAACTTTTTTTTTTTCCAATGGTTGGTATTGCATTTCTCTATTCTCACGTCTCTCTAAGTTTGTTTTCTATTACAGAATTAAAAAAAAACAGCCCTGGACTCTTAGCGCATTGAGCCACATATAAAATAACAGTTTTTTGATGCAAACCAATTGGGCCTCATTTGCGGCACGAACGTTTCGATGTTTTTGCGTTTCGGGCCATTGGTATTGCATCACCAGTAGGTAATCACCACACTGGGCAGGCGGGTTAGCGATCGCAGGGTGTCAAGTCCTCGCTCCGGTGACGCTACTTCCCGTCATCGGCCTGTGGTATTCAGCTACGCCTACAATCGAGATGGTAGATACCACCAGTCGGGTGCGAGAAACTCGTTTGTTACCTATTCGGCAGGACGCTCCATCAGAGGGTGGCTTGGAGCGAAAAGATGATTATAGGTCGCTCCCTTACATCGCGTCTTCTTTTTACCTACTATAAATTAAAACAGCAAATCTTGTTGTTTTTCTCCGTAACGTCTTAATAAAGTTTCCCTGGTAGTGGCATCCATTCCCATTCGGAGTTAGTGAGCGGGTGACCGCTTTGCCGGCGTCTGTTTATTTGCAGTTCGCTCATCAGTGTAACCGCTACGATGAAGTAGGCCGCTTATTGTTTTAGCTGGCTTTGATTGAGTTGCACTTTCTAGTTAGAATGCCTTGTTAATTTGCATACTTGGGGATATAAGAGAGCGACCCATTATCTTTTCGCTTCAAGCCAGCCTCACCTGCCCGTGTTGCATCCTGCTGAATAACAAACGAGGCTCTGGGAACCGACTGTTGGCGGTAGAACCATCATGATTGAACACGAAGCTAAAACTACAGGCCGATTACGGGCAGCAGCGTCATCGGTGCGAGAAGCTACGCCCTGCGATCGTCAAGCCGCCTGCCCAGCGTGGCGATGATGGGTAAATCCTCCAGGTGCCGACATTCCTTGCCCGTGGTGGCAAACAACTAGACTATGTGGACTGCGACAGGCTGTTGATGATGATTGATGTTAATTTGCATTTCTGGGTAAGGAAATTGGGTAAGGCAATTATTTTATACATTGGCTAGCGTAGCTACGCTAGCCAGTCTCAAATTTTGGATCATAATCATAATTCTTTGTGCTTCTATTTTTTAAGAATGGTGGCGTTATGTGACTCAAATTAAAAATATCTTTACTTTATTCATATTAGACTTGAGACGAGTAGGGACCTACCTACTTATGAATCGCCAAATTTCCTCACCGAGAGGTTGACTTTGATTTTGACATGCATTTCAGTAAATACTTATAAGTACCACATGTAATTCTTACATGTGATTGGATATTTCAAGGCATGTTATATTCTGTCACAAAATATAACATGCCTTGAAATATCCAACGGATTTTATTTGCTTTACCTGAAGACCAAAACCTAGCTTTATTAGTTTTCATTTCATTAACTAACACTTTACCCCTTCTTTTAATTATCCTCTACTCAAAGGTTGTCTGGAAGAAATAGCTGAAAGCGATGAGGCCGCCTATATTGTACCCCGATTTGTTGTATCTAGTTTTAATTAAACTACGTATATTTGTTGTGCAATGAAAAATATCTTTCTATCTATCTTGTTCTTGGTCCTTCGAGCCGTAGTGCCGTTTTATCGTCTCTAACACAGTACTAGCTGATTATAAATTACGAAAAAGTATGAAAAATAAGACATCCAAAGTGATGAATTTACGGCAAGTCACGTGAACGCCAAACGCCATGATTGATATTGTGGAATATAATAACGTTTTAATAAAAGCAACAGGCCCAAAGAAAGAAGTGATGAATCGGGTATCAGATATGCAAATGGAGTGCAGCCAATCAGTCAAGACAGGAAGCGGAGATAAATTTATAATTCCAAGAGTTGGGAGACACTAACGAACGCCTTTTAATATTACTTCAATCACTTTTTTTTCGATCGTCCTTAAAGTGACTTTCGAGGTGTATTATGTTACGGCTAGAACCCGAAGTGCGGCTACGTCTAGGTTTAGCCGGTTAGAACTAGGTGTAGCCATTTTAAGAGCTCTTAGTTGAACCTAGTAATAGCCGGTTGCTTTTTGGTTAAAACTAGGTCTAACCGTCATCTTTCTGGCTAGAACTAGAAGTAGCCGCACTTCGGGCTCTAGCCATAAATTTTATAAGAAATAAAAATTCAGCAAAATGGATCGACCATACTTTCCGATCAACTACCCTCAAAAGATTCAAGCGTTACCCCCTTATCTTGCACTATTGTGTATGATTTGAAAATATATTTATAAAAACACACTGAAAGTTATGAAAGTATTTTTATAAAAACTTTCCTCAATTCGACCAAATACATCACGTGTAGCAGAAATGCCACTTATTGCAAACTAGCTGTGCTCGCGACTTCGTACGCGTGGAATAGTTATTTTTTCCCCGTTTTTTTCACATTGTCCATTATTTCTTCGCTCCTAATAGTTGCAACGGGATGTTATATAGCCTAAAGCCTTCCTCGATAAATGGTTTATTCAACACAAAAAGAATTTTTCAATTCGTACCAGTAGTTCCTGAGATTAGCGCTTTCAAACAAACAAACTCTTCAGCTTTATAATATTAGTTAAGATTAAGATAAGTTCAACATTTCATTGTTTCTATAATGTTTTTTTTATCGAACGTAACTTAATAAAGAATGTAACATAATACATCCCATGCATATGACTGTTTGTGAAAGTTGGTTTGTCCCAGTTAGCAAGAGCTCCCGTCTTGGCTGGTTTGTGTCGGCAGCCGTCGCGTCGCGTCTGGGCGAGTTAGCGAGACGCGTCAATCGGAGTAAGGCCTATGCCACAATGATTTTTATATACTTAGAATACAAATATACAGACAAAGTACTACAGTTTAGGCGCTAGAGCGATTTCTTCCAGGCATAACGTGCCAAACAGTATCCAAATATTAAGTATCTTCTAGCGATGTGGACATAGATAAGTAAAATAACCCAAGACATGCCACGCTGGCCCACACATCGCCATCTAGCCCCAAACTAAGCCGAAACTTGTACCCCATAGTACAAGTTTCGGCTTAGTTAGGTCAGTGACGTAGTACCGGATGCCCTCCGGGCCGCTCCCGTCGCCCCCTATAGGGCGGGCCCTGTTGGGCCTGCTTAAGGCGAGCAGCGCTAGTGGTGTCATGGCAGTCTTGGTCTAAAGGTCCCATGGCACTACCCATTGTGCGCGTGACCGAGGGACCGGTGTTTTTAGTGGATATTTCCTGCCTCACTTCCATCCTTCCGAGGCAGGATGAGTCCCACATAACCCTCCGCTCCCCCGAGCGGCGAGTATGCCTAAAAGAATTTTCACCGGTTGAAAAAAAAAAAAGTGACGTAGTACCGGAAGAGGAACCACTACGTCCTCCCGAGGTGTGCCGCCATTCTTTCAAGCGGCGTAGTGCTACTGAGCTGAGAAGGGGTTGAGACGAATCCCGACGGGCATCCCCACCTCCTCAGATGAGCGCTCGTAACCGACCACCGTCAGGTTTAGTGGGTATTCTCCGTTTTAGCATTGAGCCCCATACAACCCAGGTTTCCCCTACCCTTGTCTGGTGTATGCGTCAAGGCATTCCCGACGTAAAAACATATAGGCCTTATAAATCTGAACATAAAGATATACATTTGCGGACAGCGGTCACTATAATTTAGCAACTGCTAAATTATAGTGACCGCTGTCACTTATAATATTTCAAAAACAACCAGTAAAAAATGTTTGCAAATACCGCTCTGTTGCGAACTCGCAACAGAGCGGTATTTGCAAACATTTTTGTGCGGACTCGGGAAGATTTATGCGGTTCCGTCGGAATGTCAATTATTTAAGGGTTGTAAGCCAATCTGCGTTTGGTATTCAGTGATGGCGGAATCAAATAGTTTCAACTAAAATTTAAAGTTGGTATAGGAAATAGAGATAAAAATTATAAGGTAGTGTCTAATAATCATTGAGAGAAGCCTATGTTCAGCAGTGGACACTTGCACGCTGATGATGATGGTCTTCATCATCATCATATATGGCGGATAAGTGCAGAAAATCTGAAGGTCCAGGGATTAATTCTCGGAAGAGTGAATTTAGGATTTTTTTTCGTCTTAGTCTTTATATGGTACACATAGTAGGTACATGAGAAAACTTTAGTTCGAAATCATGCTGTTGAGTTGAAAATGTTAGGTATTATACAAAACTTAATCGAAGAAGGTATTTTCTTCTAAGGCTGATCGTGTTTTATAGCGGTGCCACTTAGAAGAAGACACCTACTTTGTAATAATCGTCCTATAATACTTAGCATTTTCACCTTCCAAGTCTTCGCCTCACCTGACGGGAAACGAAAGAGAAACCCAAGTCTCTGCCGCAACGTACAAAGTACAAAATCAATCACTTTTCAGTTCCCCCCACCGTTTTTACGACGTTTTTACTTTTGCCTTTGTAATATTAGTATGAATTTAATTACTTAAGTAACATTTCGGTTCTCGCCTCCGCTCCCGCGCACATTGTGAACAGTAACAAATGCAGATTAGAAGAAATTAGACGGTAAGTTTCTGCGAGCGGCAGACAGTCGGCGAGGCAAGACTTCCTTTGCCGCTCCGCAGACACTGACTGATTTAGAGTGCCTAACTAGTGCGGGTGTAACTGCGGAGACTGAGTCACAGTGACGTAACGAACTGTGAGCTGGGTAGGTACTCTTGAACAAAATGGGATTGGGATCGAAATCTTCTGCAGGATCTAGTACAGATAATATACAGAGAATGAATGAACTATGACTTGGGGTGGTCATAATGTAACAAAATGTAAACTACCAAATACAGGAAAATTTAAATATACGTTCATTTATGATTAAATATTACTTAATTTGTTAGGATTGAAATCGAGATTGGTTTCAAGAGTAGGCCTACTGAGCTGTGTAAAACAATGTGGAATTGAGGAAGGATGCGTATTTTTAGGGTTCCGTAGCCGAATGGCAAAATACGGAACCTTATAGATTCGTCATGTCTGTCCGTCTGGCCGTCCGTATGTCACAGCCACATTTTTCCGTAACTATAAGAGCTATACTGTAGAAACTTTGTAAGTAGATGTATTCGATGAACCTCATTAAGATTTTCATAGATAAAAAAAAATTGGGGGTTGCCCATACTTAGAACTGAAACTAAATTTTTTTTTCATCAAACGAAAATGATATTGAGGTTTCTAACATATTTTTTTTTCTATAGTAGTATTCTACGCTGGGCAGGCGGGTTGGAAATCGCAGGGCGTAGTTTCTTGCTCCGGTGACGCTGCTGCCCGTCATCGTTCTGTGGTCTTTAGCTACGCCTTCAATTGTAATGGTTATGTCGCAGTCATCTGATTGAATCTGCTATTCAATTGAATGACTAGCGCGTTCATTGAATGACGACATTTAATTGAATGCCTAAAGGACAACTCGTCAAGTTATTGAATGAAACGTTCAACGTCTTAACTGAACGTCATTTTAGCATAGTCGTTGAATGGGTAAAAGCCGACTGTTTAGTTTTTAATTATTCTTTAAAAGTATCCGGAGGCGGCGTATTAATAGGTAAATCCATGCTGTCACACTATTTTATTACGTACCTATAAGTCAGTTTAAAGTAAATCTAATCAAAAAAATATCAACACTCAGGTGATCATGTTCGACGCCATATTTGTTTTAGTGGCTACTAACGCCGCGCGGGAAAAAAATGAACTAAATTACAATCACTTGACTAATTTTACGTCCGCTCTTTTCAAAGGGCTATGTTTCAATCCGCTACCTAGTTGGACGTTAAGTGACGCGTGTTTAGTCAACGTTCGGTCTAGTCATTCAATTGAATGTCGTCATTCAATGAACGCGCTAGCGATTCAATTGAATAGGAGATTCAACCAGATGACTGCGACAGTTATACCGCCACCAGTCGGTTGCCAGCGCCTCGTTTGTTATTCGGCAGGATGCAACACGGTCAGGTGATGTAGGCTTGGAGCGAAAGGATGATAGATTTCCATCAGCAATTTTGTCTGATTTATTTAATAAAATATATATTTTCGCGTCACGACCGCATCCAATGACTCGCTGCAGTCAATCTCGCTAATGAACCAACTATTGCCGAACGCCCGACATACAATTATCGCCGTAACGAGTATTAGCTTTGAACGGGCTAATTTCCGACCAAACAAGCCGATTGGACGGGATAAGCGGTAACAAAACGTTGGTTTTGTTTCGATTTCAATGCAACTGTTGACAATTGATGTAAAACAATTTACTCGTATTTCATCTGAAAAATTTCCTTTACTATTCATTCCTTCCTTCCTGAGTTCCTTCATCATCATCAGCCTATTGCAGTCCACTGCTGAACACAGGCCTCTCCAGTTCGCCACTTAGGGCAAACATCTGGAGGGTATACCCATAATCGCCACGCTGGGCAGGCGGGTTGGCGATCTCAGGGCGTAGCTTCTCGCTCCGGTGACGCTGCTGCCCGTCATCGGTTTGTGGTATTTAGCTATGATAGGTTCCTTACTAGGACGCAATCGTACAATCGTTTTACTGTTTGTACTGAAACCCTACAACATTGCCTCAAAAATTTGCGACATGATCCCTCAATGCTCATACACATAAAAAACTTTTAGACCCGATCGGGGATGTCATGGGCAGGACTAACATTAAAGATTACCTAATGTGCTTTGCCACAGCCTAAAAGGGTAACCCTTTAAGCAACAAGCAGCGACGATTTACTTACATCTACAATAGGTTTAAAGTATAGCATCGCTCTCGAGTTTGACATTGGCGAGCATACTAAAACGATTAGAATCACCAAATCCGCCCTCTAATGCGTTTTTAAGTCTAGCAACATCGAAGCCTCAACTCTCGCATTCTAGTGCCAGTTATAACGGACAAATCTCTTCTAGGAATAAATCGGGCCGAAACCGATTCGATTTACCTTTTCCTAAGTCCCGGATGAATGTAGTTTGCTGTCCGCACCGCGTCAGCGTAAAACTGTAACTTATTGGAGTGAGGGTATGCGAACATATTGATTTGTAAATATGCTTAAGTTTCGCAGCCTGGTTTTAGTATCTACCTACTAACTGCGAAGGCGGTTATTTTTTATATTAGCAACAACAAAATGACTGCGTCCTGCCTGATGTGCAGACGACGGAGTCCAAAACAAATGCAAGCGATCCGTATCACTCTTGCTTAGTGCAACGCAGATCACATACAACACACACCCGGCCCAAAACTGAAAGAAATAGTTAACACGTATGCTGAAAGACAGCCTAATGGTTCGGCAGATGTAACATTTACTGTACTAGGCGGGCCGCATACATTCGGAATTCCGATGCGGAATTCCAAATTGAAATTTAGATTTGCAAAAATAATGCTCTACTTACATATAAAATGCATATGCGCTTTGTATGCAAGTAGAGCATTATTATTGCAAATCTGAATTTCAATTCGAAATTCCGCATCGGAATTCCGAATGTTTGAGGCCCACCTTATAGTACGAGTGCTCATTGATTGCATAGTATTTTCATGACTCCTTAAGCCAATTTTTCCATAGGCACGCGCAATTTGCCCACTCCCATTTCCCCCTAACCCTTTTTTTTACCAATATGCATTTTTTTTTAAATCTTGTGCAGTTAGCTAGCCTCATTGAATATAGACGCTAGCAAAATTGGTCAGAAGGGATTATACATTCGAAATAATATCCCAACTGAAATGTAAATGATGCTTCGTTAATTGTATTATTGTCTTGTCTTCAGTAATAGCTTTTAGATTTGGAAGCTCGACTTGAATTTGTCTTCAGCTACGAGAGTTTTAGGGGTCCCTACTAATTTATTTAAAGGTCTTATATTACACTAATTATTTGTTAGTGAACTTTTATATGAATTGTTGCATCGTTTTACTTTTACTATCTCGTTTAGGTACTACTATTTAACTGTACCTATAAATTATAAGTACATATTTTGATTTTTGATATAGAGCAGAAGCCGGCCTGTGAATAGTCTGGTAAACTCATTGTTTTACATCTGTAGGTACGACCAAGTAATTCAAATTCAATGGCTAAATATCGATTCCATAGAGTAAGTGGCTAAACATTTATCACAATATATCCTGCCAATGGTCTTATATGTACATAGTGATGAAAAGCAATGGCCAATATTACGAATAGGAAGAATAATCACTTTAAACCTGAGAATGCCATGGTAAATGCAGAAACGACAGAATCGGGATTCCTTAATAGGAATCTTTAATAAGAACATTTCTCAGAAAAGTTTAGAAGTTTTACTTGCAATGGACAGAACAAAACAATTATATTTTCGTTGTTTTAGTGCACAGTGTACCTATAAATTAAAATCTTACCAGTATTGTGTGATACAGTAGTGCCACTTGTAAATATTATTATTTTAAATTATAATATCTGCTTTACTATTCTGATTAAACTGGATGAGGTATGATGACTTCAGTGATTACTCGGCAAGTTGACAACTGTGCGCATAAATAAACTCCTTTGATATATTAGTAGACAGAATAAATTAAATCAGAATATTGTTTGTACGGAACCCGAAGCGATTAGTCAGTTTCTCCTTACTGTTAATTCATAGTAAGGATTTCATCCACTGCGGCCTTTACTTACTTTTACTTATTGTAGATGAATTATTGTTATATTCTTAATGATAAATAATAAAGTTCTTAAACCAGATTGCTAAATAATACCTAATTAGGGCAAATAACTGAAATGTGGTCAAACCGCCGGGACACCTGTACTTCAACGCCAGGCATTAGAAGAAGTATATCAATAAACTCAACTGTAAGTGATTTAAAAAACATATATGTACTTACATTTTAATGACGCGCCGCTCATTATGCCCTCGTGATATTATCGTCCAAGAAATCTTATATTTCGTTCTACCCTTAATTAATTGAACATCTTACTTTGAGGCTTAAATCTATGTAGCGTTACAGTATGGGAATGTTTTTGTTACAAATACAATTTTAATGTATTCTCCGGTAGTTTTGAGGTATAAAAAAATCGACGGTACCTAATATCAATAATAATCCTCATTAAGTACAATTGTTATATTTTCGCGAATATAATTAAGTAAAACGTCCCCGTCCCTCGAGCTGTCTTTCGCTACGTATCGCTTTTGAGGGAATCTTTTCCGCTACATCAAATAGAGGAAGACAATCCTCAAAACAGACGGCGCGGCACCGTGAATTCGTTATCCTCACAACTTCGGTTTTAATCAACACAAACAATTTTACTCTCCGCCCGCCCATCGCCACGCGAAAGGGGAGATTGGGTTGAAACATTTATAACGGCTATGAACGGACATTATTTCCGAATACGAAACCGGGAGACGTTTAAGATGATAATTAGGTGTATCTTGCAGAAAAAATATTGGATTTTTTGTCCTATTTTTTCCATTTCCACAAATTTTTGGACGACATTCTGTATGTATGTCATTGAAATAAGCTACAGTTGTTAAAAAATATTGCTTGTAATTTCGGTTTTCGGCTATTTCATTCGGCACTCGGTATTTTTGCAAAGGTAATTAATGACTCGAAACTGAAGCCATGGGTCGAGCACTGCTTCCAGCCTTATTGTCTACCTGTTGAAAATGCAGTACCAAATATAGTAAACAAGTTGTTTTGTACCTATTAAGAGCATACCGCATTTCTTTAATCAGCCAGAATGGTCCAACTTTGAAGAGTTTATTAATACTTTAGTCTTTGAAATATAGTCGAGAGCGTGCGCAGAAAAGAAACCTCTCAAACTTTAGGCATTCCGAGTATTTTTGTTTACTTTTTATTGTTTTTGCATAATTTCCCCTTGGAACTTCGTCCGCTTTCTACTTTTCTAGGTATGACCCGACATTCTACATACTTTTTTCGTATTTTAAACTTTTTAATCGTAACGTGCATTTATGATCGCACTTTGGGGTCTTGTAAGTTGTCACTTTTTCCGTGAAACATTTAAAGAGTGTAGTTATATGTTACTATTTCATTGAAGCATGTGTTTGTGTATATGTTACCGGCAATCTGTATAATCCGGCATTCTATACAATACCTAGGCAATGTATAGAATGCCTAAAACATGCAGGTAATCTATGAAATATTAGTTTATTTCATACTTTGCCTAGGTATACTATACAATACCGAATACGGAGACGGTAATGTATGAAAAATACGAGAGCAAGTGAAATGGGGTACGTCCCCTTTCGTCTTAAACGCGATTTGCTTACTTACCTTCTAAATGAGGCATTCAGGATGACCTCACTTCACTTGATCGTGAGCGGTTGTGGTGTTGTTCGGGAGTGGAAAGCAGAAGTTGGAATCAGCTGGAATAACTCTTTTTAACCTATAACGTATCACATTATCTCTTTTTAACCTATAACGTATACAGGCCATCAATTCGATGTTAATGTAAATACATAAAGAAAAAGTGACCACCAAACTTGCAGGAAAATCCGTTGCACTTGTTGATTATTTACAACGTTACCAGCATTGTCCCGCCCGCAGCAACGTAACTCGCGAAGAATGGCACCGTTCGGAGACAAAGCCATATTCGCAGTACACAAAGGCGTAGCACACTTAACCTGCTGCCTTTGACACTATTACCTACACATGTGAAAAAAAAGAATGTCAAATATAAACTTCTTACGTCAATTGTTTTTCCTCCTTTATCGAGGAGAGTTATAGGAGTCCCTAAATTTAGTGTCATTATTTATATGAGATTTTACTCTAAATTGCTAGCTTTAAACATTACATTCATTTTTTCTCCATAGACCCAAAACGAATCGTCTCTTTTATTTATGCAATTGGCTACAAATAAGCCGTATTCCAGTGTGTCAGTGTAATCAAGTGATTTATTGAACAAATGACTTGATACTCAATGTTGCTCAATGCGTATAACAAACATCTCCACATCCCTTTCTAAGCCCGCTAGGACCAAACAAGCAAACATTTGTTCTCATTCCTCCACAAGTTGCTCCATTGTATTCGTCATAATTCGTATATAAGCGGAATGACCTATAAGCGAACTGTCTAGAAGTCTGAGAGCAAGACGCCCTAACGGGTGTGTTATTAAAACTGCCGGCGACAATAGTCTGTGATTGCGGCGTCGAGAGCGCTCGGCGTGGCCAATAACATAGCCAGTACCGTTGGAACCTAACTCACTTTTTAACACACTTTTATTAGGTCGATCTGTAAATGTAGTTACTATGAAATAGCATATAAGGTATGGAGAGGCCGAGAGACTTTATAAGGTGGGAGAGACTTATGTACCATTCATAACTCAAAGGATGTAAGGGAGCGGCCTATCATCTTTTCGTTCCAAGCCAACCTCATATACCCGTGGTGCACGGGAAACGGGGCGCTGGCAGCAGCGTCACTGGAGCGAGAAGCTATGCCCTGCGATCGCCAACCCGCCTGCTCAGCGTGGTGATTATGGGTATAATATATCCTTCAGATGGTTGCCCAAGTGAAGAGGCCTATATCCAGTAGTGGACTGCGATAGGCTGATGATGATGATGACAATAAATAGATCATAAATCAACTTAAATTTAGCTCCAACGATACGCCTATAACGATTGGTCTATTGACGCGGTCTACCAATTACCGTCATGGCGTCTCTTTACATTAAACATAAGTTGATTTTTGAAAGGTGGTTCATTTCTCTCATCTGATAACGTCTCCCGGACTCCCCCTAACTAATTTGACCATCTTTCAACGATAGAAGCGTCGTGAAAATTGGCAGCTGTATGTAATTATTCTAAAGACTACATATGGTACTGTTGAACTGATGGGATGTTCCATCATGAAGTTCAACGTCGCAAGATATGAGAGCCAGAAGATATGAACTTCATGATGGAACATAGTATCATAGCTGTGTTTGGATTTGGTAAAAAGTCTTTTAATTAATTTACATACACTACCTATTTCTATTTTACAATAAAGAATAAATAAATAAATAGATCAGGAAAGCTCTTTTTTCTACGTGATTGTACCTGAAAGCGAACAATACAGCGATGGAATTTTAAGGTGACACGTGAAGTGAGTTGCAGTGGTAAGCGTGTCGCACAGCTGACTACACCCGGGCCGAGTGCCCGCGCAATGAATGCGCCGCCCTAACGCGCCCAAATAACAAATGTTATGCGTTCTTTTAAGTAGCTACACGTGTGTTTTATTGTGTTTATACTTCATCATCATCAGGCTAAGCCCACTGCTGGACGTAAACCACTTTGGGCAAACACCTGGAGGCTTTTCCCACAATCGCCACGCCTGGACAGGCGTGTTGGTGATGTATTAACCTATGGATTGAAAATCTAGACCTTAAGATATTCTTCAGGGATCCCCCTAAAGAAGAAACAAAAATCAAACTTTATGTAAAGTCTTAGACCTGGTATGGTTTGTAGGCATATGGATCATTACTAAGAGAGGTAAGGCCTAACGAATCTTCGCTTGAATTGAGCCACCCGTTCGGGGAAGGACCTCCACCATATGGAATACCGCAGCCATACGACCTCCGGGTCGTGTTTCTGCCGGTTAGTAGGTATTCCAGAGCTCGCGGGGGGATCGGGTTGGGCCGGCATGGCGGTGACAACGGACCGGTAAGTGACCAGTTACTTGCTCGTTGTCACAGCGACTTTGGCTTCTCTTTCGCTTTCCATCAGGACTAGGGAAGCCATTATGTCGACCTACTAAAAAAATTTCTTACCTCAACATACCGTCAGTTGATGTGAATAATAATCCCATTATAACCTACGCGTAACACGTAACTAAAGTTCAAAGCATTCCCGACTCCAGAGACGGAAAAAGTGCAAACATTTCCAGTAGCTATGTTTTGTTTGCGTGTTTGCCGAGCCGCGACGGAAGCAGCTCCCGAGCAACTCGTAACGAGTCCGACTGACACCAGACGAGTTTGATGATCACATCATACGGTACAGTTGGGAATGCTTTTTCTACGTGAACTAATATTCGCGTAGGTATAGAACAAAAGCAAATAAAAATTATGGACGAGATCACAATAATACGGCAGACATTGGTAATATGAGATAGTATTATGACATCTCTAAGATAGCTAATGTGACCTACCTAGGTCATTTTTAACCGACTCCAAAAAAGGAGGAGGCTCTTCATTGGAGTTTTTTTTTTATATTTGTTACCACATATCTCCGAGTTTTGTGAACCGATTTGAAAAAATATTTTTATTGTTTGAAAGGGTGTACTTCCTAGTTGGTCATTGTCACCATAATATTGACTGAAGTCTTTTTTTACTAAATTTTTTTGTTATTTTTAGCATAGGCGTATTTTATAAAACTTGGTCACTCGTTGTCATAATACGTGCGTAGAAAATGGTTCCTGTGACAAAGTGTATTCAACTTAAGCACTTGTGTTATGTACTCGGAACAACGAAGGTACAATATCTACTTAAATACGATTACAATCACCCAGACCCGAAACAAACACAAATGTTCATCATAAGTATGTTTGTCCCGGGTGGGAATCAAACCCACGACATATCATTCGGAAGACAGGGTCACTACCAAATGAGCTAGGTACCAGTCTAGTTATCAGAAGAAAGAAGGAAGTAGGTACATTAAGTCCCTAGGACCCTTTACAAACACGTAGACTGAAAGCCATATCTTCCTATGAGAATGTATCGATTTATCAGGTGTGAACAATTTTCCCTTTATCAACAAAGAACTAAAGCATTTATAAAGCGTCTCTTGCTCCAGAAACAGAAAAAGCGCAAACATTTTTCGTCGCGTTGTTTTGTTTGTGTGTTTGACGACGCGCCGACAACGGCTCGCGGCAAACAACTTGTAACGAGTCGAACAACTCTAGACGGGTTTGAGGATAGCATTAGAAACGTAACTTACAAAGTATTATAGGATGCGACCTTTTCGTTCCGAGCCCTCACCTGTCCGTGCATCCTGCAAAACAACAAACGAGGCTCAGGCAACCTACTGGTGGCGGTGTAACCATTACGAATGAAGGCCTAGGTAGTTAAAATCATAGGTTGCTGACGGGCAGCAGCATCACCGGAGCAAAGAGCTACACGCGGCGATCGCCAATGCGCCTACCCAACGTAGCGATTATGGGTTAAGCCTATAGATGTTTGACGAAAATGGTGATCAACTGGAGAGACTATATCTGATGATGATGATGATGATGATGATGATTTGTTTACCCCGTGATGTGTAGGTTACTGTTGCATTTTCACAAATTATAGTCGTGTAATTCCAAAAAGGACAAATTAAATTTGACACACGCATCTATTTGCGTAATTAGCCAGATTGCTCTCGAAAATCATCCTCATTAGTCGGAGTCAATTAACATATTTAACAATGTTAGTAACATTGCATATTAATATTATTAATAAGGAATAACATTTGGTGTGCAATCTCACATGATTTGATTTTTCCGAGTAGTTCACTTTGTCAGACATTTGAAATACATTTTACAGTACTATCAATTAATACCTACCTTAGATTTTGAAGATTTTAAAATTATGAAATATTTTATATGAAAGATTTAATAAAAAAAAATATTTGTCATTGCGATACACATCTACATATGCTATAAAATAAACTACACAATAATATGCATCATGTGGGTATGTGTGCTACAGCGATGGAAAATAGTGATAATTCTGTGCGATGTTCGCTACACGAGCAAACTAAAGGCATTATAAAATTAAAAAATAATATAAGTAAGTATATTTATTTACCCATAAATTTAACAAATACAAAGAAGTAAAAGTACAAAGTAACTTAAGCCTACAATAAATAAATAAAACCTAAACTAAACTAATATGTACAAATATTAAAAATCTTCTAAAACGGGACCCTGTGGCAGAGACCCCAGGACGCTGGCTGCGTTACCTCGCTGAATTGCTAGCGAGATGCGCTGAGCGAGGTACGAGCCAGCTCTGGGGTCGCCCGAAGCCTGGACCAGTTTAGACGAAAGTTAGTTTAGTTTTATATCTTGCCTAAGTAGATCTTAAAATTTAGGCGATATGGAAATATTATTTAAGTAAGTATATAAATTTATTTCTGTACTAGTAGATATTTGCAAGTAACTCTTTTTTCGCCCAGCACTTCGACCTGGCCGAGAAGAAGTGCCGCAACATACAGAGCAGTTAGCATTTCTCTAAACATAATAATATTTCTCCTCACGAGGTTCATGATGCTTATAGAGATTTTGTTTATAAATGCCCTTTTGTTTGTAAACCATGTGACAAGCAATAAAATAAATAGGTACGTAAAACTTTCGATCATGTTAACAATTCCGAGACCCAAGGATTCCGAGGACAATGAAGATTATTTCTTATGAAAATTGCAAGCCTTACTTAATTAGCAGTAATTTTAAATGTATCAGCCGTTATGCCCCCACTGGTTATCTATATTAATATTATATAAGAAGTAAAGTTGTGTGTGTTCGTGTTATTGGTAAATTGTAAGGGGTAATCTGGGGATGATACTGATTTTCAAAATTCTTACACCAATAGAAAGCCACATTATTGCAGAATCATCATATTTAGAGTCAAACGCTCCCAATAAATCGCACGCGTCTTCCTAAACTCCATAAATTCACCTTTCATGAAAAAAAAATCGCCGCTGAATGTTTTATGAGGAACAAAACAGCATCACGGAAAGGCACCTATCCCCTTTACAAAAAATAAAGTTTGCAATACGTGTTTACGTGACCCCACGCCGTGAGGGGAGAGCCGTTTGTCACTCTGTAAGTTGGGGGTCAGCGCGTGCGGGTTTTATAGACTTACCCTTACGCCGCGTACTGCCCGGGCTTAAGATACTCCTACCTGTAAGTACTTACTAGTATTATAAGGCTCGGTGATATTATGTTAGTCTAGGTACTTTATTTTTGTATCTCATTTTAATCATAGCTTGGCCACGATTCGTCTGATGTTAAATAAATAAATAGATCAGGAAAGTTGACGTCATGTGGTGCAGCGCAGACGGCACACTTTCTGTGCGATAGAGTCTGCGTCTGAGACATTTAAAAAGAGCGTCTAGGTTTGCTGACAGAATTATCGAAGATGTGCGTCGTGGGCGTAGAGTCTGTGAAATATCCGCGACAGATTTTTGCGCGTCGTGTGCGTTACTGCATATAATTGAAAAAAAGTGCATCACGGATAGTCTGTCGTCTGCGCTGCCCCTAAGTGATACTGAAGCCTACGTCGAAAAACTAGATTATAGATCGTGATATCATTGGGGGAGGCTTATGTCCAGCAGTGGACGTTTGCATGCAGATAACGATTGAACATCGGAAGAAAAAAAAGAGATTTCGGGAAATAAAGAGGTCAGGAGGAGTTCCATAGTTTCTCCGTTCATAATAAGTATGTAGAGGTGAAAGGTTGGGAAATAAAAAAAACTACAAGAAAATTGTAGCTTGGAATGCAAATGTGGATTCTGCATCCTATAGATCCTAAATCTTGTAATTAAAGCGAGGTTGGCTGTATGTTGTATCTTAAAATAAAATGCATCATAACCAAAGTTACTATCAAGTAAAGATGCTAATAATAAATCATTATAATTTAGGCAATTATTAGATTTCTCTTGTAAGAGAAATTTCTTATTTTAAATGAAATGCTCGCAGGGAAGCCACAAAATTGTTCAGACGTTTTATATACAGGATAGATACTAGTAAACTAAAATACTAAATATAGTGTTAGAATATAGACAGTGTAAATAAGGCTCTAACCAGGTTCCATTATACGAGTAATTAATTGAAGCGTCACTTCGAAGCCCACATGTTCTTAGAAATTTAGTTTGATCTAAATATCAATTTGTAACACTGCTCGTTTGACTGCGTCTGACTCTTAACTCAATAGCAGATGAAAGACCCGCTTTAGCAGTAGGTACACTGGACTCCCAAGTTTGGCAAACAAGTTACAAGCATTCCTGGGGACTCGATTACTTTGAATATCTTCAATTATTCAACTTAATCGAGCGAATAGTTGCGAGATTATTTTGGTGGGAGCCGCAAACTTAGTTCTAACTTAAAAGCAGAAATGTTTGTAGCGTTCTATGTATTTGTATAAAGTATTTAAAAGAAAATGTGTGTTATATAATGAATGTTCAATTCTTCATAACTGAAAAGAGTAGGATTTTAATTATATTTCTTACCTTCTCTGTAGATGATGATGATGTTGCGATCCAAACCAGTTCGATAGTGATCCAATTGGACAAATTAGCATCACCGGATGCTAATTTGTCCAATGCAGATGCATTTCTTTACGCGTCGAGTCGTTTGATATCCGATGCACGCTTGAAGACGATTTATTGAATTGATTCTATAACTTTATTACTTCAATTCAACAGTGAAGTAACAAAGTGGTATTGTTTAGTAAAGTCTCTACTTTAACAGCACTATACGTTTACTATGTTACGGATATTATTTACGGTGTTTACTATGTATTTATTTACAAAAAAAGTATGTAAGAAGGTGTATCAGTTGTCTAGTACCCGTAGTACAAGCATCGGCTTAGTTTGAGCTAGATGACGATGTGTGGCCCAGCGTGGCAATTGGCATGTATTGGGATATTTATTATTTTATTATTATTAGGTATACACTAAAACCCATTATACTTGACTCATGCTTGACGCCGCAAGTAGAACTGGATCGGATATACCGGATCGGATCGGATACAGACTACCACATGCCAAATCAAGCCCTAGCCCGTTTAGGAAAAAATAGTAAAAATTTCAAGGAAAGTGCAGATTGTATCAACAAAGAAAGAATAAAATATGGTTAACATATGGTTCTCTACCTGAAAGTTGTCTGGAAGAGATCGCTATTAGCGATAAGACCGACCAAATTGTGCTTCGTTTTGTTTGTAATGGTGTTTTCCATAGAATCAACGCTAATAAATAGAATGACCTTTAACTTTTTACGTACCTAGGTAAGTGGAGCGTACTATACTCTTTACTTTTTTATGTATTTGAAGTTTACTTAAGCTTAATTGGAGAGTTTAAGAGAGCAAAAGAGCAGGTGCCACCGTCTACGACGTTGATTAAAATTATTTAATCAGATACTTTACACAGTTGTCATCTCAATTTAGCCTAAGGACCGATTTATTTAAGCGTTGTTCGTTTTAAGTTTTGCTTTCTTAGACTTGAATTTTCTCATAATGGTAGGTACTTGCGATGGAAGCCTTTGATGACAGCAATTAATTAGGTAAAAACCTTATTGTAGCTGCTTTTACATTGTTAGTCGAATGGGTTCACATATAAGTACTTGGCTCGTTTAAAAGTAATCTAAGTTGGTGCCTGTGTACGACTAGACTAGTGTTTCAGCAGATTGTATCGAGTTACCAAAAAACATGCCAGGGAGCGGCCTATCATCTTTTCGCTCCAAGCCAACCTCCTGCCCGTGGTGCATCCTGCCGAATAACAAACGAGGCGCTGGCAACCGACTGGTGGCGGTATAACGATCACAATTGAAGGCGTAGCTAAATACCACAGACCGATGACGGGCAGCAGCGTCGCCAGAGCGAGAAGCCATGCCCTGCTATCACCAACCCGCCTGCCCGGCGTTGCGATAGGGTATATCCTCCAGATGTTTGCCCTAAGTGGCGAACAGCTGGAGAGGCCTGTGTCCAGCAGCGGACTGCAATAGGCTGGTGATGATGATAATGACTTGTTCCAAAACATGTGACTATTGTGAAAAACGTCTCCAAAACAAAACAACATCGCTTCAATAAATATATCCCGTGTATGCGTACGGGTATTAGGGTCGGATAGCCAATGCATGCGCATACATTTCCCGAAAATACTCAGAAACGGGCGTGTATTACAATATTTACCCGTGTTATGTTCTTTTGCAAGGCCGGCCCTTTGAAACGGATCGGCGTTATATTCAACTTAGTAAGTTCGAGATATAAATGTATGTATGAGTTTGGAGCTTCGTAAGAAGAAAGTGCTTGTGCTTAATACGAAATAATCATAATGTTTATAGCTAGTCAAATGATAAACAGGTCTATATCACGTTTTATTTATCAAACAATCTTTTATCTGTTGCATTTTTGAGATATGCAGATCTCGGGTTCCAAATAGTTCAAGATTAAGTCACAATTTAAGCAAACACAACCGCTCTACCTTTGATACATTTCTGTAAGTGTATGAAAAGAAACTCTAAC
This sequence comes from Conogethes punctiferalis, assembly GCA_031163375.1. Classification (NCBI taxonomy): domain Eukaryota; kingdom Metazoa; phylum Arthropoda; class Insecta; order Lepidoptera; family Crambidae; genus Conogethes; species Conogethes punctiferalis. Next base: position 18,817,730 of record CM062081.1, on the reverse strand, counting down.
ACAAGAAATGACAATATTTTTCTTATTCATAAAGTCTCATTCACTTTAATATGTGGATAGAATTCCCACAAAAATATCTACGTATTTGTTTTACCATTAAAATTAGCTTGCTCTTCCCCAAAATGAGTCCTTTAAAAATGCGCTGGCAGCCAAGATACATATTAATCAAGCTTCATAGAGATTGCAGCGACTGCCAAAGTAAAATAAGAAACGACAACTTTGCTGCAAAAGTGCACAATATTTATTCATCCGAGGATAAACCTAACTCTCGACTGATGTTAAAAAATATTAAAAATGTACTAGGCAGAATTACTGGGCATGGTTTCGATATTATTGATTGTAATAGTAAAGCTCAATATTGTCATTATTTACTATCGTATCGGCTAGGACAAAGCTTTTGATATCTATAAAAGTTAAGTCAATCTTAAGCTTCAATACTATCGATATTATGGCGAGAATTGTATTCCGTTTCGAGAAAATAAGAATCGATATGGATAAGATGTAAAGAAGCGACCCAACATCTTTTCGCTTCAAGCTACCCTCACTTGCCCGTGGTGCATCCTGCTGAATAACACAAGCCTTTCACAACCTGACTGGTTGCGATGTAACCATCGAAGGCGTAGCTAAATACTGCAGGCCGATGGAAGCAGCGTCACCGGAGCGAAAAGCTGCGCCATTACCAACCCAGCCAAGCGTGGCGATCATGGATTCGACTGGCTCGATGACTCATTTGGTAGTGACCTCTGCCTACTGAGCCACGGGTCGTGGGTTCGATCCCCACACAGTGCAAACATTTGTGTTCATAAACATGTCTGTTTGTATTGGTCTGGGTGTTTTCTATGTATATTACATATGTATTTATTTACAAAAAAGAAAGTATTTAAGTAGTTTATCAGTTGTCTAGTACCCATAGTACAAGCGTCGGCTTAGTTTGGGGCTAGATAGCAATGTGTGGCCCAGCGTGGCATGGCTTGGGTTATTTATTTATTTAATGGGTAAATTCTCCAGGTGTTTGCCCATAGTGGCGAACAACTGGAGAGGCCTATGTCCAGCAGTGGACTGCAATAGGCTGATGATTTAAGCTATATTTCCTAAGTTATTTTACAGTTGGACATGTCAATATGCTTGTAAGTAGTGAGCGTTGTTGTATTAGTTCAAGTTTCTTTAGAATACAATGTGAAAATCTTTGTCAGGTATCAAATAACAGGGAACTTTGGTTATTTTCCCGGATAATGCAAGTGAACTTGTGCTGAATGCAAATTTAGTCACGTGTTCGGCTCGCTCGAAACGTCTGCGGTTTTGTGCTTCGGGAATACTATTTTACATGTTAAAAATATTAAAACAGTTTTCAGATGTATTGTACAATGAATTTAAAATGGTTAAATTCTTTGATCATTATATGACTATTTTTCTAAGTATCTAAGTAAGTATGCTAACGTTCGCTACACACTTGAGAGAATAACGACACTGAGATTCTTAACGCAGTTTTGAAAATTACATCATCATCATCATCTTATGAAGCGATATAAAGTCCACTGCTGGGTACAAACCTATTTCAAAGATTTCGGCAATGGCCGGTTGCTGGCTGCCAGCTTCCAGATCCTGCAAACTATAGTTGTTATCGTCTCTGCACTTTGCTGTTGGTTGTTGTCACACGTTGGTTTAAGAAAAGTATCAATTTTTTTCTGCTTTTACGGCCACATGTTGTTCATTGGCCATTTCAGCCTGATAATCCTCTGAGCTAAATCCGTGACTTTAGATTCTAATTCGATCACGTAAGTATTCAAATATAAGAAAATATTTGCCCACATTAGCTATTAGCAGTTATACATATTAGCTAATAAAAAATTTCGCCTTCAATATTTGCCGGTACAAATTTCTACGTAAAGGTGCCAATTCTAACTAAATTCATTTTTAAAACGAACAAATTGGAATCGTACTTGTAGAGAGTGGATGGTTATTCAGAATAACATGTTGGTTGTCGACGCAAAATAAGTGAAATTGGAGTTGAAGTAGTACTGAAACGCGGCTGGGTCGCTTCAGGCTTCGGCACTGCGGCACTGGTGTGGTTTTGTTAGAACTGACTTGAATGCTAGCCTTGAAGTTTCCAAAACTACTAAACACCACATATTTAATAGTTTTGGAAACTTGAAACGTACGTTAAATTTGAAGTTACTAAGTTTTTGGTCTCGTGCATTTAACGCTGAAGTTAAAGCTTTTTTCCAATAGAATTCAATCTTAACCGACCCTAGAATCTGGCGGCGACGGTCGTCAGTCGTCTGTCGCCTGGCATGAGGTTCAAATGTAGTGTGTTTCATGACCAAGCATGCCTTGAGCGTGCGCTATAGAGATGAGCTCAAAGGAACTTGCCGTACAAGGGAACCATGGTAGCGGCTTGGCAGTTGTTGGTGGGTTATTGTGAGGTTTGAGTTAACTCATCACCGCACATCGGTGTCTGCATCCCCGTTGCAGACGCTGAAGGTCAGAATGGATTCTTCATGAAAAAAATAGTACGGATGCGGTATCGAGCATTGATGCTCACGATGTCTAAGGCTAGGTGCTTATACCTATAAGAAAGGGTGCGGATATGGACAACGGCTGGCTGGCTGAAAATGTACCTTCGTGAGAGAGGGCTTAGTTGGGTTCATTACTATTATCATGTTATACTATAGATTAGATTTCAAATGACTAATTATTCGCCTACGCTTCAAAGAGGCAAGTTTACCGCATTAAATTTCTTCTTAGTTTGCATTTTCTAAACATAAGATTTTTACTGCAACCTAATGTAAAATCATCACAAAGGTACCCAAGTATACCTAATGCTTGCTTTCCTTATATTTAATTTATCTTTCTCCAATCTCAATGCTCCTTCACAGCACTCCTGAAAATTACTCTCCACCGTTGAACCACCTGGCAAATTGATTCGTGCAATCTTTGCATTAACACGGCCTAAAGTCGGCTGATTTATATTTGCCATACCTACCTATACGTAATTATTATTCTCAACAGGACGCGTCCTCTTTTTACTTTAAAAGCATTATTTGTATAGAAATAGAACATACCAACATGCGTTTTGCATAATTAGGTTATTTTAGGGCAAGGTTGAAACCATATCATGGGTTAGTAGATATACAGTTTAAAAACTATGTTAGTAGGTACCTACTTAAAATAATAGTCTCCATACAAAGCACTCCAAAGCGGAGAAGTGAACCGGTCCGCCAATGTCTTCGCTAACGTTACTATGGGTTTCCGGAGCTCGTGGGGGGTTAGGGTTGGGCCGGCATGGCAATGGCAACTGACAGGTAACTGACCAGTTACTTGCCAGTTGTCACAGTGACTTGGCCTTCTCTTTCGCTTTCCATCAGGCGTAGGGTAGCCATTATGTCGAGCTACTATAAAAAAAAAAATATGCGTCGTGAAGGCACAGATACCCGAAAACCTATATGATTTTGGGCACTGTGCGTCCGCGCGTCGCATAGTACCCAAAGTTTGTGAATACAGCCGTAAGATCTTAGGTGTCCATGTTTTCTCAATGGTTTTGTTGGTGGGATGTAATCCCTTACATGTCCTCCCTTAGGGAGCTATCTATCATCTTTTCGCTCCAAGCCAACCTCACCTGCCCGTGGTGCATCCTGCCGAATAACAAACGAGGCGCTGGCAACCGACTGGTGGCGATATAACCATCACAGTTGAAGGCGTAGCTAAATACCACGGGCAGATGACGGGTAGCAGCGTCAGCTACGCCCTGCGATCGCCAACCCGCCTACCCAGCGTGGCGATTATGGGTATATCCTCCAGATCTTTGCCCTACGTGGCGATTAGCTGGAGAGGCCTATGTTCAGCAGTGGACTGTAATAGGCTAATGATGATGTTTTCGGCTCCATATTATACTTCGACTGGTAATCATTATGTTAAGTGTTATTATGTTCTGTTTACCGCACCAGGGAAGCAATCCCTTTGATCAGCCCCCGGCAAGTTTCCACGCGTCACCTACTAATGCTCATTTAATTACTTTTCTTGTTACCTAATTGTGCGCAGTGTCCCTTTTCTCTTGTTGTCTTGTTTATAAAGCTTTTTCAATGGACCATTCGCCTTTTTGTGAGCTAAATAATAGTTTTATTTTGGGATTGTCAGTGAATTAGATTTTGGTTGGACTCGCAAACTTAATTAGTTTAATGATACAATGGGTTTTTTAAAGGCCCTGCATAGTGGCTTGCGAAAGAGAAGCGAAAGTCGCTTTGGCAACTTATAATAATAATCGTTGTCTTGTCAGTTGCCACCACCATGCCGACCAGTATGACAGCCCTGGCTATAGACCGACTGACCCCGAAACATACACAAACAAAACTTTTTCAAAATTTCTAGTTAATGTATAAACTCATGATAAACTCCAGGTCTACAAATCGGTACCTATAAATAAATATCTGGGAACATCATCATCATCAGCTTAACTCAGTCCACTGCTGGATATAGGCCTGTCATGTTGTTCGCCACTTCGGTCAAACATCTGGAGGCTTTACCCATAATCGCCACGCTGGGCAGGCGGGTTGGCAATGGCAGGGTGTAGCTTCTCGCACCGGTGATGCTGCTGCTCGTCATCGGCCTATGGTATTTGGCTACGCTATCGATTGTGATAGTTATACCTCGCTCCCTGTGTCAGGTACATTGCCGACCCTTGAGAAAATTGTAGGCTCGCTTTTTGAAGGTCCCTAAGTCGTCTATTTGAAAAAGTCGCACCTGGAAGAATTCTAGAAGTGACTTTGGGGTTCTTAAGAATCAGCCTTAAGAACTCCAAAGTCACTTCTAGAATTTAATTAGGACAATAAAACATGTATAAAATATACGATACCTACTCATATACAGTAGGGCACAAAAAATATAAAAGTTCATAACCTTTCGACAAAATGGAGTTTATCATATAAAACGGTATAAAATCTCACCTTTATATTCTCAGTGCAGTCAAAGGATTGACCGCTAAGAGGATCTGGCGTGTGAACGATTCACTCAGGGTACTAAGACGCTTTGTATAGGTACCTACAACGTCTTCTTTGAGACATAAATCTGTATGATACTCTATTTTATTTTACAGCAAAACGGGGAAAATAAGTGTAGTTTAAGTGGAAATGTACTTAGGTATGTTATACAAAAGACGCTGATAAAGAAAAAGAAAAAGCGTAACATTATCCTGTACTTGCTGTCATATAGTCTAGACTCTAAACAAGGACGTTTAATAAAAAGTCCTTGGATCTAAAATAAGTTTTTAACTATACAAAATTTGTATTTATCTATAGCAACAATAAAAAAATTGTTGACACTTAACAGACAATTGTCAATCCACGACATGTCACAGGCCTAACCTGTCATGTGTGTTGCTCTGAATTTTATATAATTCGTACCAATTCTTACTATAGTTTTAGATTTAGTTTATTTTGATAGATATTTTAATAATTCAAAATGGCGATGGCGGAGAAGAAAAACGAGTACCCGCCCAGCGTGGAGGCGGATAGGAGGCTGCTACCGTTTGACACCTGGGAGGATTACCTGGACTCCCTTGTGGAGATATCTGATCTGAGAAACCTTCGCAGTATAGCTTCTGCTAGGACTATAGCTGCACTTGGTTATAGGTAAATATCTACCTATTCCTACTCATCCATACTTAATATTATAAATGGGAAAGTGTGTCTGTCTGTATGTTTGTCTTTCTTTCACGACCAAGCGGAGCGACGATTTGACGTGATTTTTTAAGTGGAGATAGTTGAAGAGATGGAGACTAGCATAAGCTACTTTTTGTCCCTTTCTAACACAATAAACACTTCTGCGACACGCCTACATGAACGCGGGCGAAGCCGCGGGCTCAGCTAGTATTTGAATAAAAAAGTCATGCTCTTTTCTCATCCTAAGTAAATCCAATTTCATGCTGTAGCCGAAATCTGCTTGGATCTTATGTAAGTATATTTCCAATACGGTGTTCGTTCTTTTGCCGTTCTTAGCCGATTTAGGTCTTTATAGTCTCGGCTTCTCTCTTAATAGAGCATATTTTGTTAGTCTTTACGACAAGCTGTATATTTCCGTTTGGTTTCCGGAATTAGAATAGGATCACCTCCTGTCATCCCGCGAGTGCCGTAGAAAAAGACTATGGAAGCCGCGTTCATCTGAGTAAAAATAAAACATACTGCGGTCACCAACCCGCCTGCCTAGTTAACTAAGGCAAATCCTCCCAAATGACAATTATCACTGGGGGAGGCCTATGTCCAGCTGTGGACGTTTGCAGAGTAATTATGATTAAGCTTTATTTAAGCTAGCATTCTACATCCAAATACAAAGACTGACTGGTGGCAACCGACAGGTAGCTGACCAGTTACTTACCCGTTGTCACAGCGACTTAGGCTTCTCTTTCGCTTTCCATCAGGCGTATGGAAGCTATTATGTCGAGCTACTGGCAAGCTTTTTTTATATGTATGAAAGAGACTGAATCCCACAACACAGGGAATCCTAGTGGGGGATTCAGTGCCCAATTTAAGCAAATGTATGTTTCTTGAAAATAAATTTACTTACTATAAAAAAAAAGTAAAAAAGTGATTTTTCGCATTGGTTCTTCTTGATGACAACACTTCTTCTAGAGCTAATGGAGATACATTAACTGAGAAAGAGTTCTACGCCCGTCGCGCCGTGATCCACGAGATCGTGTACCCGACCGTGAGGGCCTACGTGCTGGTCAGCGAAGGGTCCGACGTCGAGGACCCCTTCAACAGGGAGCTGGCTGTGAGGGAACGGGCCAACAGAGTCGGGATTCTGCAGGTTACCTTCCGAATAGTTCTTGAAAGAATGACGTGTTTAAGCAAACGGTACGCAATCAGGGCAGGAGTAAGAAGTTGGATGCAAACTCTACGTCTAAGTTGACTGCGAAAGGCTGATTATGATGCCAGAATGATTGTCCTGTTGGCTTCTTTAATAGGTGTTGTTGAGCCAAGGTTTTTTGGATTAAATTTCACGTAATTCGGGATGCCGATTTACTTACTTATTTACCTACTTTCCTGACTATGATATTGTGAGATTAACGACTTATCACATATTTTAGTATCCATATTCAGCGACATCTTAGGTTTGAGCTCTTATTTAGAAATAGACCGAAAGAAAAGGCTGCATTGTTTTTTTTTGGGTAGACTTCAACAAATGCTGGCCCAAGGTTATGCTAGTAAGCATAATCTTTTTTGCTTCTAAGAGCTCACAACTAAACTTTACAGTATATACAAAATGATCTTTACTCCACAGTCCATTATATTCGTCCGACATTTCACCAAGGGCGGTTTCGAGATATCAGGCTACATAGACTACGCTCATCGTCTCATCACTGAAAACTGGGCTATATTCTTCAAGACAAACAAGATGCTGTGGCCGAGGGATACCGACCTTGGGTACTATCATTGGAGGCACGGCACCGTGAGGAGCAATATGAGCAGGAATTATAAGGTAAGTGTATATTCAGTTATATGGCTATGTACCAACCCTACCAAGCGTGGTGCCTAAGACAAATCTCCGCGAATGACAGTTGGATTGGGGGAGCTATGCAGCTATGCCTAGGAGTGAACGTTTGCAGGCTGATGATGATGATATGGAAAAGAAGGAAGCAGTTCGTAAAAACATAGCCTGAAGATACGAGGTAACGGAATAAAGACGTCCTGATCAAGCCTATCCACGGTAGACCTTAACCTTCATCATCGGCCTATTCCAGTCCACTGCTGGACATAGGCTTCTCCAGTTGTTCCCCACTTAGGGTAAACATCTGGAGGATATACATGGGTATATATACAGGGTACATATATATATACAGGGTACATATATATATACAGGGTACATATATATATACAGGGTACATATATATATACAGGGTGGCGGTTATGGAACCGCCACCCTGGGCAGGCGGGTTGGCGATCGCAGGGCGTAGCTTCTCGCTCCTTGTTTAATTTCTCAGGATCGCATTATATACAGACTTGTTTTAAATTGCCAACTTTCTAACTCAAACTACTACTGAAGTTATGGTCTTGATTGTCTCTTTCGATACTGATGGGATTCTATGAATCAAATCGACCACAGAAGTTTAAGATCTACTGCGCATTAAACTCACAGCGAGAACTCGCTGCACAATGCTCCACGGAGGTCATCAAAATATATTTCCTTTTACTTTACGCTTGGACAACTGGCTCATAGTAGGTAAAGATCTCTACGTCTCTACATAAATTTGACCCCTCAATCTCCAAAAAAAAAAAAGAAAATCAATCTTCATCCGTCATCCATATACGTCCAATAGCTAATAAAAACAATTAGTGCAGTCAATGAAGCGAAAAATACGGGCTAACCTCCGAATTTTTTTACTGTGATCCGATTTGCATGAAATTTTGGAATTAGGCTCATCTTACCATTAACTTCAAAAGTGAAAATGATTTGAACTCCGCCACCACCATGGGGGTGGTTGCCACCCCTTCTCGGGGGTCAATGGTTGTTTTTTCAAAATAACCTCGGATATCGATTGAAGATCTAATTTTAAGCAAAAAAGTTTCTATAAAGTTTCTCGAAAAATCTAATACTTTTCAAGTTATTGGCAATTGAAAATTCGCAAATTTTTCACGATTTTCATCAGTTTTTTTCAAATATCTCCAAAAATATACGTTTTATCGAAAATTTTATAAGGAACGAAACTGTAGCAGGTAAAAAAATGAACAATTTGGTTTTTTACAAAGTATTCTAAGTGCAATATTAAGCTAGATATTAAAGATCAAAGCCGTTTTTTATTTTATCTGAAATTTCATCGATGTAGTCAATGCCATCTAGCAGCGAGCAAATGCATTTTATGCTTTCTAATCGAAAAGGGTTTTGTAGTGCTTGAAATAAGCTTTAAAATGAGCTTTATCAAAAGTCTTTTGCACGTAAAATAAGTGAGCTATATTGCAAATAAGCGGAGCATCGAATGTTTGAATCAACTAAAATTAATCATATTCCGCCTAGAATTAACTTTATTATGAAGAGTTTTATAGATTGTATTAGTTTGGCTGCTTTAGGACACATAGTTTTCAAAAAAGTCACGATTGAAAAAAAATCGAGAATTTCAAATTTTTAAAAATCCCACCCCTTTTTCATAATATCTCAAAAATGACGACAGATACGTATAAAAAAGTAGGGATAAAAAATTTAGGTATTTTTCTGACAAACAATTTGGTTTTTTTGTTTTTTCTATCAAATAAAAATTGACGGAGATATGATTGTTTAAAGAGCGCGTGGCAGCGCAATCACAGCCTCCCTTAATCGTGACTTTTTTGAAAACTATGTGTCCTAAAGCAGCCAAACTAATACAATCTATAAAACTCTTCATAATAAAGTTAATTCTAGGCGGAATATGATTAATTTTAGTTTTGGTGGAAATGGCACTTATTTAAACCCATTGATTGAAAAGAAAAAACATTCGATGCTCCGCTTATTTGCAATATAGCTCACTTATTTTACGTGCAAAAGACTTTTGATAAAGCTCGTTTTAAAGCTTATTTCAAGCACTACAAAACCCTTTTCGATTAGAAAGCATAAAATGCATTTGCTCGCTGCTAGATGGCATTGACTACATCGATGAAATTTCAGATAAAATAAAAAACGGCTTTGATCTTTAATATCTAGCTTAATATTGCACTTAGAATACTTTGTAAAAAACCAAATTGTTCATTTTTTTACCTGCTACAGTTTCGTTCCTTATAAAATTTTCGATAAAACGTATATTTTTGGAGATATTTGAAAAAAACTGATGAAAATCGTGAAAAATTTGCGAATTTTCAATTGCCAATAACTTGAAAAGTATTAGATTTTTCGAGAAACTTTATAGAAACTTTTTTGCTTAAAATTAGATCTTCAATCGATATCCGAGGTTATTTTGAAAAAACAACCATTGACCCCCGAGAAGGGGTGGCAACCACCCCCATGGTGGTGGCGGAGTTCAAATCATTTTCACTTTTGAAGTTAATGGTAAGATGAACCTAATCCCAAAATTGTATGCAATTCGGTTCACAGTAAAAAAATTCGGACCTATAATGCTTCATTGACTGCACGCACGCCAAATTCTGATGCTATCTCAACGCGCAATGGAGACGTTTAATAAAAATTCGCATCACACGGTTGGACCGACGCGTGATATTCGGGAACAATGCCGATAGCGGCCCGGGAGAGTTTCGCTCGGATTGTTGAGCTGTTTCACCGTAGTGTCAAGTAATCTCGCCTCAGAATGCCCAAATATGCCAGACAACTTGGATAATAGAAGCGACTTGGCCTTAGTCTCCATCGAGCTATGATATTGCGTAGAGAATACCTGTCTATATAAGGATTGGTCTGTGCACAAACTAGGTTATAGGATAAAATTATTCCGGACAGTCTCCAAAGGTTATAAATCAGGTAGTTTAAAAAGATACATAAAATTGAACCATTTTCGTGTGTTTTCTGGATTTAGAATAATAGGACCAACCCCAGTTCATTTCGCGGCTTTCGTAGCAGACGACCACCTACTTATAAAAGGTCCTTGATGTACTGAATCTGTATCATTCATCCGGTCACATTTCGAAAAATATTCATTTGTACATCATTTTATTTTTGTTTTAAACTGTTTTTCATTTTCTCTCACAAAATACCCTGATACATTTGAGGTCTAATCTTAATCCAATCATTCGTTTTCAGCCCGTAATGGATACAGAGAAGGGCTTATTATTCCAAAACCGTCACGACCATAAGATCATTTGCCCTGACCCGCAGCAGGAACCCGGACAGAACACCACTAAGCAAAGGATATATTCACCAAGATACACGCAAATCGAAATATACGATCACGTCGTCAGAAGAAAGAGTTAATGGCGCAAAATAATAAAAAAAGACAAAATAAAAACCAAAAGAAAATCACTCCATTGTTATGATGACATTATCACGAAAAATATACTGATACTGTATAATTTTTCTTTAATTTATTAGGCACCACAAAAAACTTTTTTTATTTCATTAATGTGACACAGTTTTGCTTTCATTCCGATCCCGGGCATCCAACAGCTGATATAATATATCCAACATAGTTTATTATATCAACCGAGACTAACAATTCAATCTTCCTGAGAGCTGTCGTTTCCTATAATCTAGACAGGATTGGGCAGTATATTCAAAACACAAAATATTAGATTGGTCTATTAGTTAAAATTTATTTTAAAAGGTGTATCATAAAGTATTGAACACCAGACACAATAACAAACGCATTATCATTATACTTTTTGTTGAAACATCGCCAAACGATAATTAGAAATCTATTGTAGCGCTACTTACAGTCTCTTGAATACTAAAAATCATTTGAAAATGGTTCACCTTTCATACATTTTTTCACACACAATTTATTTATTTTTAAGGATAAATTATGAAAAATTTATACAACATACAAAATGCATGTCTTTTATTCAATAATAAAATACAAACTTAAATGCTAAAACGATTTTTCTGCCAATTTAAAATTGACTGTTCAGTATTTGATTATAAAATCTGGAGAATATTCATTTAAATAAAATAATTCTATAGTAAACATTTCTGTCAAAAAGTAAAGTAATTATACCATTGGTGCTGCTAAATATAATTATGTCAGTGTAAAAATAAGTCATTAAATAATACTTTTAAAGTGAAACAAAAAATGTTTAATCTACACAATAGTAGAGGTAAATTAGACTTAATTAATTTAAATTCTTTGAAAATATTGTTTAGTAATCTCACAACATTATTTCTAAGCTTATGAATTGTTACTTGTATTGATCGGATATATTTATCAATGTAACAGTGTAAATGGTTACCGTGATAATATATTTAGTTCAAGTTAAATAAACACATTTCAAAATTTAAAGCCTATTTAGAAACATTGGGTCTTTAAATTGCTATATTATCTATTCTATGTAAGTTTGTACCCACATAATTTGTTTGTGTAGTAATGGATCCAAAAAACACAATACAATATCAAATTATTGTGTTTTGAACAAGATTGCTTTTATTTGTCAGTTAAAAATTGATCAAATAAAATTTATGAATCTTATCAGTTTATTAACATTACTTTTGGTTGCTAATTTTTGAGCTAAAAATAATGGTTATAATGATTTAGTTACTATAAAATTAAGTAGTTCAGCTGTGATTTAGTCAATATTTTAAACTTAGCTAGTTGATCATTAGTGGTACCTACTTACATTACATTATTTTAAGTTATTATAAATACAGTCTCTAATACAAATGGTGTAGTAAAGTAGTTCAAGATTGAGATTGCGTCGACGCCAATCGGGTTTTCCTGGCAAACTCTCTTGATGCGCTTTGTACTTCAGCGGTGCGTAGTGTGATACCAAATATATCTTCATGATATCTGTTCTCGTCCTGTAAATGATTTTATTTTCTTTATAATTGGAACTAATCAAGTGACGTGTGCTTCTTTCTTTTTCATTCAACCCATGCTGTCCACTTTTGGGTAAAGCCTCCCCAAAACTTTTATTGTTCATTGCAAAAAGTCAATAATTCGAAAACCAAGTTTTTCATTATAGCCATTTTTATTATGGGTGTAAAGGAAAATACGTTTTGCTGAATGGAGAACTAAATATTAAAATGTGGCAAATGCAGATTACATAGATACCTTTATAAGGACATTCAGAACATGGCAAATACTCGTACATTACAATGGCTTTTAATTTGCCACAGCGAGAAAAGAAGTACGCAGTTATTTTTTTGATATTAGTTGTGACTATTTAAAAATCTCAATATCGTGGGAAATATTACCATCATTTCCAGAATGAATTCTTCTACTTCCCTATCGGACATTCCAGCATGTTTCTTGATAACCTGCTTTAGTTTCTGTTGAACCTCTTCAGCCATCTTGCAATCCCCGCATACATAGAAGTGGCCGTCTTGGTCTACTAGCAACTTGGTAACCTCAGCTCCTTCTTCTTCTAAGAGGGCTTGCACGTGTTTCTGTGAAATCAATAGATAATACACTATTGATTATTTTTATTGGTTACCAATTTTTTTTTTGTACTTTACAGTTTTACATTTGTGTAATGTTGTAGTAATAACCTCATGGAACTAGCTAGTAATATCAAGACATTTAGTATCTACCTAAGCAATGAGTCCCAAAACTATTGAGCAATGTATGAAATAATTTTCGTTCATCGTCATAATTTCTAAAATTCTTAAGCTGTCCATTATTACAATAGATAACAAAAGGGACAGTTGAAATATCATAAAATGCAGGTATCACTCGGTATCAGCCAATCGCCGCCACGCGAAAACCATAAAAAAAGTTTTGTAATTATTTTTACCTTTTCAGTATCAGGTTCTCTTGATAACGCTAATAAAGATTTGGTAAGAACATTTTGTTTCAAGGCTTTTTCTTTTTCAAGTTTATACAGATCCATTCCTTTATTTCTACATCCGAAAAATAGCAAAATTGGTCCGGCTTTTTTCTTGTCAGGTTGGAGAGTCTTCATTTGTTCTCTTCTATGATGCCAAAAGCCTCTGAATGGTGCTATGCCAGAGCCAGGGCCAACAAGAACAAGTGGGGCTGATATATCTTTGGGCATGTGGAAATTCGGTGCTCTGAAAGATACAAAGATTGTAAATTTGATTTCATTAAAACTTACATTGAATGGTTGGATAGAAAATGTGGGTTCCTTTATTCTTTTTTTTTAACTTGTTTTAATTTCTTACCGTCTATTAAATAATAAAATTTGGTCGCCAGGTTTTGAGTTCTGTAAGTACTTTGAACACACACCGTAATGTGTCGGTCCTTCACCGTCTGAAATTAATTTATTAAGTAGATAAATAATACTTTAGTTAAACCAAGTGCTATTCGGAAATTTTAATATTTTACTACTGTTTTACTGTTACATAATTATAAAATTTTGTGATTAATTTTAGAAAATTAGAAAATTAATTTAATTTCTTTTCGAGTAACACATTAGATGTAAATTATAATAATAAACTTGGAGAATTTAATTTAACATGAACTTACTTTGCGTTCTGTAAGTAACAATAGCAACAGTAACGTGTATCCTGTTTCGATGTGCTAGAGGTGAGGAAGATATGGAGTAGAACCTGGGCTGCAACGGTGGTAACAAAGCCGCAAGTAAAGGCGCCTGTGGCTGACATGAAGGGAACTGTTCCAATACTTCTGCCAGGTGTGGGAAGTGGAAATGCTTCCAATCATCGTATTTGTTGGAATCCTAAAAGTTAATGATTTTAAGACAAGTAAAGAAAAGGATGCTTTGCTAATAGAACACAAAATATAACAGAACTTAATAGAACTGCTTGAGAAACACATGTAACAATAAACTAATAATAAAACTTTTGCCTTACCGTCGCTAATTCTTTAATCTGGTTAGCCTCATTTTGGTCAGTACATTTGCTAGCAAGATATTTCAAAATCGTCGTTGATAACGGAGTCGTAATATCAAGGAATCGGGTAAATAGATCTTTTATTGTAACTGGTGGTAAACGTTCATGTCTCTCCCATGTTTTGATAGTTCCTAAAACGTAACGTTATCATTAATATAATATGCAAGCATATTTGTGTATTTTTTATGTAAAATCAATATTAATGTTACCTGTTGGCGTCAATGTTTCTTTCATAACTTGCAATTGTACTGGTTCATCAGATTTGTCTACATTCAACCTTTTTAATACAGCGTCTACGATTTCTTTCCTGTTACACGGCATAACTCCAACGTGGTCTCCAGGATCATATTTTACTTCAACCTGTTAAAGATAATGGAAATTATAAATAAGCTTTCATAAAATTGCGCAGGCATGTGAATTCGGTAGTTGGCAAGAGTTTTTCCAAGAGTATCTACTACGAACTTAGAATCCACAACAATGAAGCTTTTGAAAGTGTTACTGCACACATTTAATACTTACGTTAGGTTCCATATCAACAAATATCGTAGCACGGTCTGCTGTGTAATCGCCCAACATTTTATTCTCCTTAACTTTACAACTTATTAGTTGTTTTCCGAATCCGGCTTCAAGCGCACCCTTTAGAGGTAAAACTGCTGCTGGTTTTCCGAATTTAACAGTTTCTTCTGTTAATGGCATGTTTACTAACGCTTTCTTTGCGTCTTTTACCATTTCATTTTCATCCAAGCAGAATGTTTCACAAGCCACCTGCAAACAGTATAGTTTAATTTATTTATTAAACATGAAATCTGTTATGTGTTATGACAAGATGGTGCCAGTGTTTACTTACGTGGAAAATATTCGATGCCCAAGCACGGAACTGTTGTTCTTGCCCATACAATTCGTCTCCACACGCTACTTCTAATAGCCGATCTCCACCTAAGTCACCCAATATTTTATCCACTGTTTTACCGAAGTTACAAAATTTTGGATAAGCACTTGAACCTAATGCGAACACTGCAAAGCAGACATTGCTGAGTGGTCCTATTTGTTCAACAGATGATGATCCTGCAATACTACCTGTAATATCAAAATGTGTTCCATTGAGTAGTGTTTCTTCTAATTTGAAACTCGAATAACAAAAATCTGAGACAAATTAACGTACTTTTGTTTGACTCTAATCTTGTTAGCTGTCTTTTGTACTCAATACTCGGTGTCATCACACTGTTCGTCCTCATTAGTGATTTTGGCGTCGGGACTTTTATATTCCTGTGAATAATTGCAAAACATGACTCGTGTAGGTTTGCCCTAAACTATAAAATTAAGTGACATGAGAAAATAGATAGAATACATACGCGGAATTATCGCCCGTCTGATCACCGATGTTCTTTGCTTCATTATATATCATTTCAAAGAGATGGTCGGCGAAGTCCTGTAGAAAAAAGTAATTTCAGTTACTTAGTGATAGCTATTAAGGTTCTTAACTAATTTCCAAACTGGTGTCATTATCATTTTGTAAAATTAATTGACAATCCTAAACACGAATAACGTTAAACTAACTTTTGTAATATTTTAACATTATAATTTCTTAACGATTTCGTGGCAATTAGATCTTAATTTATTAACAGCGCTTTGAGTAGATTCCCAACACGCTATTGTGATAGAATCTCTTAGTTACCACTAAATTGTTAAATTGCCTTAATAAGCACCTGTAAAGCCTCAGATAAGCCGTCGGCCTACCTATACAATAGTGCGGAATAGTATTGATATTAAAATAGTTGTCTCCGATAAGAAACTTACCGTTCCGTTAGCTGGGGGCTCTCCGTTTCCGAAAGTTGAAGTCACAATTATAAGCAAAGTTTCGTGTTCTATTGAGAACATGTCGTAATCTGCCATGCATTGTACCTGTTGGTAATATTGCGTAGTTAAAATAAAGAAACTGTAATTGACAACTTAGAATGAAAGGTGACTTTATTCCTAAACGGTACCTACCTAGATGTTATACTGCTAGTGCTAGTGTTTATATCTATTATAGTTATAATTATAAGAGATAGGTTGATATCGACAAAATATAGTGGCTATCTTTCGCCTGATGGAAAGCTAAAAAGGCAAACCCTAGTCGCTATGATAACCGACCAAGCATTCAGTCAGTAGTGGCACGGCCGTGTTGGCCTATTATACATATATACAGATGTTATTTAGTTGGAGACGTTTGTTTGAATCTTTTAGGACTTCAATTTTTAATTCTAAGAATAACAGCTTCTTCAAGCCCGTAACATCTTCAATTTATTAAGTATGCGTTTAATTTCCGCATCACGATTCAGGACATTTCACGACCAGGATCTGGCACGACGTTGTAGCTTCCTAGTTTATTATAACAATCCTTTGATATGACTTATATTTGAACTGATGGCTTTAAAAATTTCAAAAATACCTCACCGCATTGAAGGAATTGAGTGTTATTTTTAATTTGACATTTTCGTACTAGTGAGCATTTAAAATCTGTATGATTTTATTGCGTTGGTTTTTTTTTGTTGACGGTTAAAACCCCTTTCATTTATTGCACTTTCAAAAAATAATTCGCTTTACCCATTTTACGAGTATTTTCGTGATAGCAAGATTTCCAGAGTTTTAATATAATAGAACTTTAACTTTAAAGGGACATTTACAACCATAATGAATCACTGTTCAAAATTCGTATGCTTTTCATTATTACGAACATTTTTAATACCGATATAGGTATTGTAATTCAGTTAGTTAGTCCTTGTAGCGAATGACTAAAACTCAATTATCCAAATAAGGCACTAAATCAGAAAGCGTTTGCCTGCGATACACTATCCACAGTCTCTTCGTAAGCATTTAAGTTTATCAAGTACCTTCAACCAACCTGTGCGTTAAACGCGTGCCCAAAAATGGTCCCTAATTCCTTGGCATACAGTTCAGATTTGCCTGTCTCCGTCGCGTACAGTATGGTCGCCTTGATGCGTTTGGAGAGGGCTCTTCCGAAAAGTTTGGAAGTAAACTTGACGGCGCGAGCGATCTGCTTGAAGTGGAACTTTCGGTGTCCGGTCTTGGTTCCGACCGACTTGGTCCACTGGTGGGTCTTCCATGCTGGTTCCTGTGTTCGCATATATTGTTACTATTAAGTAAGTAATATCTTCTGCTTCCTGACTCCGGCGCTGTTAATATGTTATTTTTAACCGAAAATCCTAGCTACTTTCTCATATAAATTCGTTTCACTGTGAAACATCGTATCGCAAAACATCGTACCTACCTATATCTAAGTACAAAAAAATAGTTGCTATAATAACCATCAAAACATCTAGCCTAATCGTGAT
This sequence comes from Conogethes punctiferalis, assembly GCA_031163375.1. NCBI lineage: Eukaryota > Metazoa > Arthropoda > Insecta > Lepidoptera > Crambidae > Conogethes > Conogethes punctiferalis. The sequence goes on along the minus strand of CM062081.1, from coordinate 18,799,971 downwards.
ACATTACGTAACGTTAGATTTAAATTGTTCTAATTTTTATAATTTTCCTCAAATGCTGTGTGAAATGAATGCGAATAAACTAGCAACCATGTTTTGATAATACGATTCTTGCATTAATAGACTATAAAAATTCAACTTATGATTTGCAAAATCTTTTCCTCATATTTTTCCTATATATAAAAATGTAGGTATGTCTCTAAATTTCAAATACGTGACTCACCTGATAATCATAAGACGGTCTTATGTAATAAAGAGCCATCTCTTGGTGGAACACGGAGGTCAATGACCCCGACATTGGTGGGACGATCCAGACCCAATCTGATGGACATCCTCCCCTGGAATAAAAAAAAAGTTATTCCAAGTCACATACAAATTTCTGCTTCCCTGTAAGGCGCCTAAGCGTTATTTAGAGTTATCGAAGACTCAATAGTGCGGATATAAAACCAATTTCTTAAAGGAAGTAACCATGAAATTCCTGATGGTTCTTGATAATGGTTGCTACTCATAGTGCAGTCAATGAAGCATTATAGGTCCGAATTTTTTTACTGTGAACCGAATTGCATACAATTTTGGGATTAGGTTCATCTTACCATTAACTTCAAAAGTGAAAATGATTTGAACTCCGCCACCACCATGGGGGTGGTTGCCACCCCTTCTCGGGGGCCAATGGTTGTTTTTTCAAAATAACCTCGGATATCGATTGAAGATCTAATTTTAAGCAAAAAAGTTTCTATAAAGTTTCTCGAAAAATCTAATACTTTTCAAGTTATTGGCAATTGAAAATTCGCAAATTTTTCACGATTTTCATCAGTTTTTTTCAAATATCTCCAAAAATATACGTTTTATCGAAAATTTTATAAGGAACGAAACTGTAGCAGGTAAAAAAATGAACAATTTGGTTTTTTACAAAGTATTCTAAGTGCAATATTAAGCTAGATATTAAAGATCAAAGCCGTTTTTTATTTTATCTGAAATTTCATCGATGTAGTCAATGCCATCTAGCAGCGAGCAAATGCATTTTATGCTTTCTAATCGAAAAGGGTTTTGTAGTGCTTGAAATAAGCTTTAAAATGAGCTTTATCAAAAGTCTTTTGCACGTAAAATAAGTGAGCTATATTGCAAATAAGCGGAGCATCGAATGTTTTTTCTTTTCAATCAATGGGTTTAAATAAGTGCCATTTCCACCAAAACTAAAATTAATCATATTCCGCCTAGAATTAACTTTATTATGAAGAGTTTTATAGATTGTATTAGTTTGGCTGCTTTAGGACACATAGTTTTCAAAAAAGTCACGATTGAAAAAAAATCGAGAATTTCAAATTTTTAAAAATCCCACCCCTTTTTCATAATATCTCAAAAATGACGACAGATACGTATAAAAGTGTAGGGATAAAAAATTTAGGTATTTTTCTGACAAACAATTTGGTTTTTTTGTTTTTTCTATCAAATAAAAATTGACGGAGATATGATTGTTTAAAGAGCGCGTGGCAGCGCAATCACAGCCTCCCTTAATCGTGACTTTTTTAAAAACTATGTGTCCTAAAGCAGCCAAACTAATACAATCTATAAAAATCTTCATAATAAAGTTAATTCTAGGCGGAATATGATTAATTTTAGTTTTGGTGGAAATGGCACTTGTTTAAACCCATTGATTGAAAAGAAAAAACATTCGATGCTCCGCTTATTTGCAATATAGCTCACCTATTTTACGTGCAAAAGACTTTTGATAAAGCTCATTTTAAAGCTTATTTCAAGCACTACAAAACCCTTTTCGATTAGAAAGCATAAAATGCATTTGCTCGCTGCTAGATGGCATTGACTACATCGATGAAATTTCAGATAAAATAAAAAACGGCTTTGATCTTTAATATCTAGCTTAATATTGCACTTAGAATACTTTGTAAAAAACCAAATTGTTCATTTTTTTACCTGCTACAGTTTCGTTCCTTATAAAATTTTCGATAAAACTTATATTTTTGGAGATATTTGAAAAAAACTGATGAAAATCGTGAAAAATTTGCGAATTTTCAATTGCCAATAACTTGAAAAGTATTAGATTTTTCGAGAAACTTTATAGAAACTTTTTTGCTTAAAATTAGATCTTCAATCGATATCCGAGGTTATTTTGAAAAAACAACCATTGACCCCCGAGAAGGGGTGGCAACCACCCCCATGGTGGTGGCGGAGTTCAAATCATTTTCACTTTTGAAGTTAATGGTAAGATGAGCCTAATTCCAAAATTTCATGCAAATCGGATCACAGTAAAAAAATTCGGAGGTTAGCCCGTATTTTTCGCTTCATTGACTGCACTATCAGGAAGTTTTGACAGAAAATCCTATTAGACAAAGTATTTTTTTTTTCTAAATGACTACAATGATAACCAGAGCGGCCTTGTCATCATCAGCGGACAATTTGGTACCAGTTAGGTAATTTTATTAACTGATTTCACCTGGGAATGGCAAATTTTTATGATGTTAGAGCAGCATTTGCGACTATGATTAACGAGGCTAGTTTGGAAAGTATTAAATCAAAACAAAATAAAAAAACTTTTCAACAAGTTAAAACTACCATAAATTAACTTGTTTGTAAATTGCTGAATACAGTCAGAATACTAATGCTTGCTATAAAATAATTTAAGTATCATGTACTGCGTATACACGTACAAACACACAGAAACACGCTGTCAAATGTTTCACTGTACTGTTACAAACCTAAGTTTTAGAAAATCAGTTTATCTTTATCATCTCCAGAGATGTACCATGTGTGTCTGTGACTTTTATATTGAGGACAATCCGCGTAGAACCTCTTCAGAGAATTTACGAGGTCCACATAAGCGTTATTTAATCTGTTACGATTTACTCCGGACTTTACAGTGGTCTTTCTTTAGAGGTTTATATAGTTTGTTTGTGTAGCGTGAAAGTTTTAAAGAAAATTAAAATCGACGACTGTATTGGACTCTCCTTCACAATATTATATCTATTGTAGGTTTTATTATTTACTATTTTATTTCTCATTTATTAGTCAACTAGCTGTGCCAGCGGTGTCGTACGCGTGGATATCGGGTTTCAAAAATAACGGATTGACATAAAATGGTGTCTTTACAAAACATTGGTGGAAACTGCATTCAATTCCATGCAGTAGTTTTTGCGTGATGCGCGTTCAAACATATAGATAAAAATTTCTCGCGTTTTCCCAACACTTCCCTTCACTGCTCTGCTCCTATTTATTTATTTGTTTTTATTTATTGTTATAGCGGCAACAGAAATACATACTTAATTTGTGAAAATTTCAACTGTCTAGCTATTACTGTACATACTAAAGACGGACGGACATACGGCTGTGGAAAACTAAAAACCGACTTCAAAATAACATAAACTACCAAAACTATAATCTGACAAAAACTGACCTAACTAAAAGCGAGAAATAACGTAAGTGTAATTAGGAATGTGATGTTTATCATGATAATACCATAAAGTGTAAGTACATGTGCTCCTGTGTGAGGGACTGTTTCCTAATTATCTTATTAACTGTTGGACAATTGTATGTTACCCACATATTTAATAATTTCTCATGTAAGTGACTGTATTGTTTTAAATGAGAAATAAATATTCTTTAAACCTAGGTATCTACTTAACACATATTATAGGTATAACTATAATTTTTACAATTATTATCACTTATTTTTGGTGTCGGTGCCAGCCAAACAAATAAATGTATTTGGTCCCCTCCTTTTTTGAAGTCGTTTAAAAAGAGTAAATACAAAATTCTCGTCGGCTACTATCGACAGGCATTTCTTCTGAATCCGGTGGTCTACCACCGGATTCAGAAGAAATGCCTGTCGACAATTAAATCGACAGTTAAATCGACATCTTAAAGAAAATCAAATGACTCTAGTCATTTGATTTTCTTTAAGATGTCGATTAATTACCACAACACTGTACGAGTATAAATAAAGCTATAAGCTATTTCACTCACCTGCTCTTATTCTCATTATCCAAGTGCTTGATGAACTGCTCAGAAGCTGAGTGGTGGTCCACAATGGACACGTTGTCTCGGTGGAAGCTGTGCAGCACTGCAAGGTTTACTTGCACCAGCGCCTGGTCACGCCATAATGACACGTTGTTGCTGGTGTCAAGGCCCATTTTCAATGCCACAGTCTGAAAACAACGATATAGGTTCATTTGAAGTAATTTAGTAGATTAGAGGAACAGTGGAACTATTCAGAAATACGTTTGAAAAGATCAGAGAAGAGGAAGCAATGATGTGGGTTTATTGGAAGAGATTGTGAGATTGTGTTGATTGGAGGAAACTATTCTCTGTGAGAAAGATCTCTCTCGGAAACGAGAGATCCGAGCGGAAACATTTTCTCTATCGTTCGTTCAAATTTGACAGATCTCATAGAAAACTTTTCCGCTCATAGGCGGGCGATTACTTTAACAGTTCGATCGAATATTTGAGTAAACAATCTGGAATGTTTTCGAACACATTTGGGAATAGCGATGCAGATATTCTAAAGTAAATAGATGGAGAAGTGTCTTTTGAAGAAACGACAATTGTTTCTGAAGTCTTAACTTTTAAATCAAAGAAGATTGATAAAGAAATGTTTTGTGTGTCATCTTTTTATGTATGCTTTTTTGTAGTATGTAATAAATAGTGTGTGCTTATTGTTGTTGTAATGTCCAATTAATAAAGTTATCTTATTTCTTATATCTTCTGCGATCTTGAGATGGATCTCCATCTAAAACGCGGAAATTCTGAAGGTTCCTGGTGAGGTGTGCAACTTACCTCAACAATGTTTAGCCGGTTGCTGTCACACAGATTACGGCAGCCGATCTCAGTGCCCATGTACCAGCCGTTGAAGGCAGTGCCCGTGAACTCGAGCCCTCCGCAGTCCATCCGCATGTTGGAAACCGCCGGCAAAGCGTACCATCTTACACCCAGGTCTTTAAACCACTCATAGCTGGAAAGATCGACAGGTTAGAGAGGAAATTATAGAAGTTAAATAACAAATACGTATAATAGATACGATAACCTATCATCATCAGCCTCTTGCAGTTCGCTGCTAGACATAAGCTTCTCCAATCGTTCGCACATCACTTTAAGCTTCGCACATCCAGCACTTGCCAGATATCCCGTGCAAATTCTCACTCCACCTGGTTAGAGGGCGTCCTACACTTGTTTACGTTCTACACTAATAAGCCAACCATCAAATTCCGTGACGGAAAAGAATACAAATCACCATCCGATTGGCCCATTTCCTTCCGTGCGAAGAGTTGTCTCAGGCATTTCTTGAGATTTGAGCTACACAGGCGGTATTATACCCGTGAAGTGACTTCTGTCGCGTTTCGAGAGCAATGGGTGTAGCCAGAGCTATTTGATAGTATAGCAAGACGGTGGACATTGAGGGAGTTCTATGTCCATTTGCAGGCTGATAATGATGGCTCGTCATTCCTTTGAAAGACTTTCAAGGAAGCGAAACGACTTTGTAGGTTATTAGATCCAAATTGTACTTACGTAGGATGTTCCATGTGTACTTCCATGACAATCTCTCGGGGAAGCTCGAAGAACTCTGGATCTTTGCCGTCGGCGGACAAAACCAACGGCAAAATGTCCCATGCAGTGCGTTTCGGCTTCCAGCCGAGTTTCAAACATACCTACGAGTATAAAAAGCAATTAAAATCACACGGATGTACCACCAATTTTATTTCATCATCATCTTCATCATCATCAGAAATCCACTGTTAGACATGCCAATTATCATTTGGGGGTATTTGCATTAGTCACCACGCTTGGCAGGTGGGTTGGCAGTAGGTTTTATCTGTACGCAGGTAAACGTTGCTGCCCGTTTCCTGATGTTTCCTTACGAAACGTGTTTCCTTCACATTTATATTACAAAATAATAATAATAAAATAAATAAATATCAGACAACATCACATACATTGCTCCGATCCCAAAGTAAGTAGCTTAAGCACTTGTGTTATGGGTATCAGAACAGCGAAGGTACCACAAATAAATACTTAAATACAAATATAAACACCCAGACACGGAACCAACACAAGTGTTCATCACACGAATGTTTGTCCCGGGTGGGAATCGAACCCACGACCCTTGGCTCAGAAGGCAGGGGTCACTACCAATTGAGCCACCGAGCCAGTCAAAGTTTAAAGTGTGAAAAAGTGAGTTAACTGCGGTCAAAACGCCTGCTGAGCGTGGTGACTAAGGCAAATCCTCCCAAATGAACATTATAATAGTAGTGTAGTATAGTAGTAGGAAGGTGGTAACTTTACCACTATATACCAAGTAGGAAAAAAGTTTGACGTACAAAAGTATTACTTGTGAATCTATTTGCAGAAATAAACTATTTTATTTTAGTGGAAGGCCTATGTCCAGCAGTGGACGTCTTCAGGCTGATGATGTTGAATATAAACGAAAGCCCTTTGTTTGATTCGATAGTTACCTCAGTAATTTCAACTTTAGCCGGGTCACCTAATATGGAGCCGTCCGGCTGAACATAACCAGCATAGCTGATGAGCTGGGGATTCCATATCCTGTAGTCGTGTTTGCCGTCAGTTCGCTGAGCAAACACTGTAATTGCTGATCTAAAACGAAAGTTAGTTATAAGATATAAGCTAATATTGTATACTTCTTTGATCACCTTAACCATAATCGTATTGTGACATTATGGAATAATATTTTATAACTTATGGATTTTTTTTGTACCACTAACGTAAAAACAAGCCTACGGCCCGCCTGATGTTAAGCGGTTACCGCAGCCTATGGACGCTTGCAACACTAGGGGTATCACACGCGCGTTGCCGACTCTTTAAAAACCTCTTCACAACCTCTTTGAAGAACCCCATATGTTTCGGGAGAGAACCTCGGCGAGAATGTTCATTCATGTTACTTTTGAACTGCTTAGAAGTAAAGTCTGCAGTAAAGAGATATCATTCGTAACACGTTGACCGCCATGGCGGTCACTGATGACCGACAAACCATAGTTTTTCTATTGTGTCTCATTTCTAGGCGGTCAACGCCTTACCTACCTGCATAAATGTTAATTAGTTAAAACTAAATCTGATTGGAAATAGAACGCTAATCGGGAATGCATATCAATTAAACAAGCTGCCTTTGTTTTAGTCGACTGATATGACAGTTAGACTCTAGAGACCAGACTGACAATTTACCTGATGTTTCCTTTGTTTGTGGCATACTTGATGTGATTGCATAATGCCTCGAACATGCCGCTGGCCGTTGTGACCTCTCTGCAGTCGAATATCTGGAAGAAGGTTGATTGTAAAGATCAAATTGTTTAATTATAGGTTTCTATAACAATAGTATTATTGAACAACACCAAAAATTAAGCCAAGTGAAACTAAGGTTAAGAAGTCTTGAAAAGTGGATAAATAAATACCTACTACAATTTCTTTCTTAACAAAACAGTATAGGTAATTTCTTTATTAGTTGAGAATGGCCTGAACATCTTTGAGAAAAGGATGGTAGGCCGTGCCGCTTTTTTGATCGACTTGGCGGGGGCACTGCCGTGCCCCCAGATTACATATTTATGATGCTAAAAGAAGATGACCACAGAAACCTATTATTCGCGTAATTCCAGTGAACCTGGCAATTAAATCCACACAGGCGTCCAATGATATTTTTATTTGGGGGAATTTGTCTCAGTCACCTCGTTTGGCAAGCGGGTTGGTAACCGCAGAAGGTTTTATCTGTACCCAGGTAAACGCTGCTGACCTTTTATTCCATTAGTCGTCTGTTACAACATACACGGGATAAGATGTGCTGGTCCGATTCTAAATCCAAAAACCTCCACGTACATGCATGCATCATGGGAATATAATGTGAAACACGTTGCGTTTCATCGTCTGCCACGTCTGCTCCACACCTGGGGCCCTACTACAGAAAACGAAAACGATCGTTCGTTGAACGGATCGCGTATTTTTGCCCCATAAATCCCTCTCATTTGTCCCTCCCGTGTTCGAATATACGAACTAAAATTCGTAAACGTCGATTTTCAACAATTTCATTCATATATTAGAACACGGGAGGGACAAATGAGAGGGATTTAAGGGGTAAAAATACGCGATCCGTTCAACGAACGATCGTTTTCGTTTTCTGTAGTAGGGCCCCTGACCCGACCCGCGTTCCGTGAGAATGAACCTTTACAAAGACATTTTCCATTCCAAAAGTAAATGTGAAACAAACTTTGGGGTAAAAAGCCGAGGTTTGCCCGTCACCGCAGAGAAACTTTTAATTAGCGTAAAAGGCAACTTATAACGAGGCTGTTACAGCCACCATTAGCCGTCTTCGCCAAACAGAGATGATATCAACCGCGACAATTTAACATCACTCGCTTTGTGTGCTACACGTGTTCTTGGGCTATTAAATTCGTTGAATGCTGTTGAATACTTTTGTTAGTGTAATGTGCAGGGTAATTACTTGAAGTGGGGTAGATTTCTAAAGTGATATCTGAACACACAATTGTGAATTAGGAAATCCACGGCAATTAGAAATAGGATAGAGTAGAAAATATCTTTATTATTGACACTTTAAAAGTGCAAAAGTATGTAGGTAAATAAAAATGATTCTATCGCGCAGTTCGTAAGGAGGATTCTACCGAGAAGAACCGGCAATGAACTCGATAGCTGCTTTTCATATATTGCCAACAATTTTTATATAACTGTGAAATAATCTCCAAATAGACTAGATTTATAAGTACGTATAAGATATCAAAGTGCAATAGTGTGTGCGCAACCACAAACATACTCTATGTTTCTACATCCTTATAATCCGATGGGACCACAGATCGTAAAGAGAACAACGGCTTAAGAGCAACGGATTTTTTGGATATTACCACCAATTTTCTGAATCCACCTCTGCTACTGTAACAGAAAATTACCTGCACACCTATGACAAAAAAGAACAGAAACAATTTTGACCCGACCCTATTTTCCTGTACCTGTGACACAGGGGCGTAGCTACCGCCGTATCTGCCGTATCAATTATACGGGGCCCCCAGGCCATGGAGGCCCCCAAAGTGCATAAAAAGAAGAGAAAAAGATTTGTCAAAAAACTTCCCAAATTTTTTGACAAATCTTTTTCCCTTCCAGAGTGCCCCCAAACCATTTTTTTATATGGGGCCCCGCCAAGGCACGCTACGCCTCTGCTGTGACATCTCAATCCCCGACCGTGTATTCAAACATGTCCCTTAAGAGACACTTGCTACGATCAAGTACACCTGCTAGTCATGAGGTTTCACTTAACTAGCTCGATTTAACCAATCAATGTTCCATCGTAGCTTGCAGTGCATGCCGCTTGGTCACTGAGCCGACGCCTTTACAGCTCCTTGAGCTTAACATAATTATCTCCCATCCACGTAGACCATACACGTGTCTTAGGTGTAGATATCATGACGTAAGCACCACCAATGCATCGATATATTGAGCGATAGTTCCTTCTAAATACATACCCCAGTCATTAATTTATTCTCGTTTTCTTTATTGCATAAGAGTGAACAAATGCGGCGAACCAGAACTTTGTTTATATGTTTTTTTATGAGAGAGGGGGCAAACGGGCTTGAAGGTCACCTGATGGTAAGGGATCACCTAAGCTCAGCCTATAGACACCGCAACACCAGGGGAGTCACATATGCGTTGCCGGCCGTCGAGAAATCTGTAGGCTCGCTTTTTGAAGATCCTTAAGTCGTATCTTTTCTAAATATGATGTGGTAATACAGAGACGAAAAACTATTCATCACCTAACTTTTGGAAATACTTTTATTTTATTGCCAGGACTGAACTTCTGCATGTTCCGGGCTTATTCCATCCAGCCGCTGCTATCAGTTCTTCTAAGGTCATCAGCCCAACACACGCTTTGCACTTTGTCTACCTGAATGCAGCTCAGGCCGTCTACAAACAGTAATAAATCGGACCAAAATCACTTTCTGTGTTTCGGCGTGCAGCCAGGTAGTTTAACCGGTGGCCGAGAAGCGGAAATCTTTAAAAGTTCCTTAGAAGAATTTTATGACGTTTTTTTATAGTAGCTCAACATAATGGCTTCCCTACGCCTGATGGAAAGCGAAAGAGAAGCCCAAGTCGCTGTGACAACGGGCATGTAACTGGTCAGTTGCTAACGCCATGCCGGCCTAATCCTACCCCCCACGAGCTCCAGGAACCCTACTCACCGGCAGAAATACCACCCGGAGGTCATTTGGCTGCGGTATTCAATGGGAGGTCCTTCCCCGGACGGGCGGCTCAATTCGAGCGAAGATTCGCTATGCCCTACCTCTTTTAAATAAAGGGTTGTAGTAATTTGTACAGGTAAGCATGCGTCATTACCAGATATTCAACTACAAACATTCTCACACATAAATATCACACAATACAGTCCACATTTCCAAAATTAGATCTCGAGGGTATTCCTCTATACGCATCCCAATTTTGTTCGCTTGGCCATTTTATACGGCTGGTAATGAGGTAACATCTTTTATCGTCCTTTTTTTCCGTTTATAGGAGTTAGTAACGGCTTCAAACACGCAAGTCATTTGGTGGACCCGCTCGGGCCTTCCCAGATACGAATAGTCTAAATTTATCTCTCTCAGACTAATTTTGCAGAGGCTTTTTTGAATTATGCTAAAAATAGTACTTAAGAACATCTGATCCTGATGTTGGACTTAAAAATGGTAATGGTACAGTGATTTGCATTTTAGGTTTAGTAGTTAGTATATGAAGTAATCTGGAAAAGAGAAAAGCTTTTGGATTAAATTAAAATATCATCATCATCATCATCATCAGCCTATTACAGTCCACTGCTGGACATAGACCTCTCTAGTTGTTCGCCACTTAGAGCAAACATCTGGAGGATATACCCATAATCGCCACGCTGGGCAGGCGGGTTGGCGATCGCAGCGAGGGCGTAGCTTCTTGCTCCGGTGACGCTGCTGCCCGTCACCGGTCTTTAGTATTTAGCTACGCCTTCAATTGTGATGGTTATACCGCCACCAGTCGGTTGCCAGCGCCTCGTTTGTTATTCGGCAGGATGCACCACGGGCAGGTGAGGTTGGCTTGGAGCGAAAAGATGATAGGCCGCTCCTTTACATCCCAATTAAAATATGCCAAATAATAAAATACGCCCAAAGGTTTACCGGTAGAGAATGCCACACGGTATTAAGTCCGCCTTTTGTACTTTCTTTGTGCAATAAAGATTAAATAAATTAAATACTGTTTTCAGGTGTTAAACCGTAAATTAATAGATTTTCCGTATTAATTTATAGCCCATTATTTCTTCTAAGTAGTGTGATTGTACCTCAGACACCGAAATATTAATATGTGCAAAAAGCATTTGTACTAAAGGAAAGTCACCCTTCAATTTATAAACAGATTAGGTATAAAATAAAAATAAAAAAAATAAAAAATTATCGTATTTGTAATATATTTTATGTCGCATATATTTTTTAACGTTCATAATGAATAATTCATTGAATTAATCATTATTTTTTGCTGATTCTTGCGGATAATAACATTGTTGTGTACAAAATTACATGTTTGCGTAAAATTACGACGGTCAATATAACGTTTGCAACTTTTTGCATACAAGTGCTAACTAATTAGCAACGTATAATAGCTTAATACGACTGCACACAGCCAGACGCCTGTCTGTTGCTTAAAAATAAGTGTGAAAACCCAATTCTGCAACCATAATTCGTAAAGCAAACCATGATATTTAATCACGACAAGTTATTTTGATTGATAAAATGCAAAGATCCGGTGTGATTTCATGTTTTTTTTGTTCTACCAGCGTTTTTGTTGTAACGGGACTAGCAAGGTCGTGTACCTGGTTAACGACACTACAGCCTATGACTACAGTATCGAACATTAATAAAAAATATCACACTACATCACTTATGTTGACCTAATCCCAAAGTAAGCTTAGGTAAGCATTTGTGTCATGAAAACCGGTATTAGCTAAGGTACCACATACATTTAGAGTATGTACATAAGTAAACAATTGCCTACATAAATGTCTATCACTAGAATGTTTGTCCTGTGTGGGAATCGAACTCACGACCCTCGGTTCAAAAGACTTTTACGAAACAGGCATATTGTGCACCAAAATAAGAAATTAATATTTTAAGTAAGTTAAGTCAATTAAAAGAATCTCTCCTGTTGTGTCACAATATATTGTAGAAAAGATAGGATAGTGTTTATTAAGAAAACATGAGAAATTTATCATATCTTATAACATCTACAACACTCTTTATCATCATCATCATCATCGGCTCAACGCAGTCCGCTACTGGACATAGGCCTCTCCAGTTGTTCACCAATTGGGCAAAGACCTGGAGGATCTACCCATAACGTCACAACACTCACAGTTATACAATCGCATCATTCTTGTTAAACGCTATGTACTCAGTCAACATTCTTATTAAACGTTACGTACCTACCAGGTGCGGATCCAGCGCTCAAAAAAGGTTGTGGACACATCATCATCAGCCCGTATCAGTCCACTAATGGACATAGGCCTCTCTCAATGTTCGCCACTTTGATCGATCCTGGGCTTCTCGTATGGGCACATATACCCAAAAATTCTATTAAAGTTTAACGTTTATTACCATCATCCTATCAATCTCAATAGATCGTAGAAATATGACGTCACAAGTCTATTAAAGGTTGTGGATCCGCGCCTCGTACCTACCTACTCAGTCAATCTGTCTATAAAGGCAACTACTCACTTGCAACTTTTTCCACTGTATTCGCCCGATGCACCTGCTCGCGTTCCGCCACGCCAGCTTGGCCCCGAACACCAGTTCCGAAGTTTTCAATTGATAGGTGCCCTTTTCTTTTAATTCCATTTTGATTTCCTCCAATCGGTCCGTGTGCGATTGCGTGTTCTCTCTGGAATACAAATCTATTTAGTAAATGGTGTTCTTTGTCGAGGTTTTGTATGGAACTGGTGTAGGATTGGTAACGGTTTAAAGAAATCACTTCCAATAGATACCTATAGCTACGTATGGTTTCCGGATATAGAATAGGACCACTAAAAATAGGCTTCTCCAGTCGTTCGCCACTTTGGGCTAAAACCTGGAGGCTTTACTCATAATCGCCACGCTGGGCAGGCGGGTTGGCGATCGCAAGCGTAGATCCTCGCTCCGGTGACGCTGCTGCCCGCCATTGGCCTGTGATATTTAGCCTTCAATCGTGATGGTTATACCGCCACCAGTCGGTTGTAGCAGGATGCACCAGGGGAGGTGGTGGCCCTTAACTACAGTCATAAAGTCCCTTTTAAACAGTATAACAGAAAATATCTTTATTTATCGAAGAGTTTCATCACCTGCGAATGGAAGCGAAGTATTGTTTCAAGAACAGCTGTGCCTCCTTGTACACTTCTTCTGCCGTTCGTGGCTTGTCGCCCCGCCCCGGGATGTCCATCAAACTGCCGTGACAAACATTCTCGTTGCATCTTGTTTTCTGAAACAAAAAAAAAGTAAAGTCATTTATATGTAGAATCTAACGAAGAACTAAGTTTGCTTATATGAATGATACCTAATACATAAATAAAAAATCCCAAGACCTGCCACGCTGGGCCACACAGCGCCATTTAGCGCCAAACTAAGGCGAAGCTTGTAATAGGTACTAGACAACTGATAAACTTACTAAGATAATCATAGCTCTCCATAATAATTTTTGAAAGTAATGTGTATTGCACTTATTCTACTTTCGTTGAGGAACAGTTTTTGCTCAGTGGTCGTCTCGGGTTCGATTCCCGCACATTTATGTGTATGAACAAGTCTATTTGTATTAGTCTGGGTGTTTTCTATGTATAATGTGTATTTATTTACAAAAAAAAGCATCTATATAAGTTTATCAATTGCCTAACTAGTACGATTGCACATTCTCCGAAATGTATATTGTAGAACTCCGTTCAATTACAAGAAAAAAGAAATGAAGCCGGAGATAAAGACAAAGGTATTACCTATTTAGTCTAATAGTGTTTAGTGTGTTAGTTCTCTTATTGAACTTTGATTTACATCGATTGGACGTTTGCATTGTTACAATGAACAATTAACCACATTATTGACTGCGAAATCTGCATCAATGACTTCGTAGTATTAGGTACGTCTTACATTATTTTAATTACTTACAGAGTACCGGCTGTCTGCTTATAATGAATGATAGATCGTTGGTGTTTTGTTAGTTTCTAATTGATATGGGTTGTATATTATGTAAGTATAATTATTTTAGTCACAGTCTCCGGTCCAAACGAGCTATTGTTCTATGGAGTTTTGAGAGTGAAAGAATAGAGAATGTATAGTTATTCAAGATAAGGATGTAAGTAAGCTAGGTACTGTTCTCTTACTTCTTTTTATAATAGGTATCTTTCTATGTTCATTAATAGTACAGGATGAAGCGATATAAGTGAGCGACCTATCATCTTTTCGCTCACCTGCCCGTGGTGCATCCTGCCGAATAACAAACGAGGCGCTGGAAGCCGACGAGTGGCGGTATAACCATCACAATTGAAGGCGTAGCTAAATACCATAGGCCAATGACGGACAGCAACATCACCGGAGCGAGAAGCTACGCCCTGTGATCGCCAACCTGCCTGCCCAGCGTGGCGATTATGGGTATGTCCTCCAGATGTTTGCCCTAAGTGACAAACAACTAGAGAGGCCTTTGTTCAGCGATGGACTGCAATAGGCTGATGATGATGATATAAAAATGAATCGCCAACTGTATTCGTAACTAAGTGCATAACTCGTGAACAGCTAAACCGATTTCGATAGACTTTTTTTAGAATGTTCCTTAAAGCACGATAATGGTTCTCGCAAAAAAAAATATATTAGGTGTATCATGAACGAAGTCGCGTCGGATCAGCCAGTTCTCGATAATAATACTCAGCGTCATCAAATCACGTTTACTTGTATTTAGCGTCTCCGCGAGCAATTTAGTACCTACTTATATAACTACAAATGCATCCCACTAACAGCGATCTTCAGGCACGAACCTGCAATTTGGTATTCATAATGTGATCCACCAAGATTGCTCCGTGTCTACTGATTCGGGTATTGTGTGCTTAGCGCTATTCAGCCGTTTGATTCGATCTAATGACGTAAGCTATACAAGGGTGAATTAAGTTCTCTAATTATTATGTATGTTTTGGACGTCTCTTTTATAGTAGCACAGGATAGTGGCTTCTCGTCGCCTGATGAACAAGAAAGAAAGCCGAGAGACATTACATAAGCAAATCATTCATTTGTAAATTTCCATTGCCTATACCAGCCTATTCTGGTTTATTCTCGCTCTACACCAACTGATTCCAAAATACTTGTGAAGTATATTGGTGACTAGCTGTGCTCGCGACTTCGTCCGCGTGGAATAGTAATTTTTTCCCCGTTTTTTTTTACATTTTCCATTATTTCTTCGCTCCTAATAGTTGCAGCGTGATGTTATATAGCCTAAAGCCTTCCTCGATAAATGGTCTATTTAACACAAAAAGAATTTTTCAATTCGGACCAGTAGTTCCTGAGATTAGCGCGTTCAAACAAACAAACAAACAAACTCTTCAGCTTTATAATATTAGTTAAGATTATAATATTAGTTAAGATAGTGAGTGTCAAATTTGGTATTGTAAATCTTGAGATCTGCTTAATCTTGAAAAGAAAATGTTACGAATAGGTAAAGTCTAAAGTATTTAGATTTGATTTTACTGGAATTGACCACAATCAAAGGAATACAAAGGAAGTTGTAAAGGTAACACTTGAGAGTACTCAGAACCTATGATCTACTGACCTAGTTGAAACGAAAGGTAGTTTGTTTTTAAATAGGTTTTTATTATCCATTTTATATAAGAATTTATTATCATCGGTTATATGTATAATCTTATCACTTTCAAGTGGGCACTTTGATTTCATGAGCAATTCCGATAAGCCTCTCTTGGAAGAAAATCTTGAAGTGATGTAGTTCCTGTTGTAAAGATAACACTGGGTGTTAATATATATTAACTTTGAAGTACTGCAAATAGGTATAATACTACGAATAATCCGACATATAAGTAAGTAATGTATTACTCATTATATAGTAGGGTGGGTCAAAAAAATTTTTTTTAGATTTTTTTACAGGCTCAGCGACAAAAATGTGCTAAATGGCGTAGATAATTGATACGTAAAATTGCAACACTTTATTTTAACGTTTACTGCCTCCGGATTGAGATAGAATTTATTAAAAATTGTTATTATTTTAGTCCATGTTACAACTTTTTTTTTCACTTTATTGGTTGGTAAGTAGCTTGAAAACAGTGAGAAGAGATCCATAACTAATTTTACTCCTATTCCTAGGAACTTACCGGAGCTTTTTGCTAAAGATATTAATACAGATCTGTAGCGCAAGTACCAATACCTTTCGAAAAAGTATGGGTATCGTCATAGTAAGCAAATTGTTTGATATTTGTATTTATGTGATACAGCGTCCCTATAAGCCATAAAAGGTACTACAATTACGAGCACGAAAGTTTTTAAAATACATCGTTTTGCCTTCGTATTGCACCGTAAATTTGTCTTGAAACTATTTGTATTAAATCGTGAGCACCAACTTTGTTTTGACGAATGTTAAAGTAAATATCGAAGGCTGGCTATCGAAACCTGATGAATATCTCTTGACTTAGGATTTGTAAGTAAAAAAAAGATTAATAACATTAAGAAAAATTGGATTTTTTTACTTTTTGATGGTGTTTTGAAGAGCGCCTAGTAATTTTTCATATATAAGTCTAGGTATTTTCAAGATATAAAAAATTTACACACTCAAGCAGTTGAAAGAGCAGTTATAGCTATCATCGAAGCTTCAGCCACATTATGTGATAAAATATCGAGAGAGGGATTCATAAACGCCTAGATAGATTCGAGAAAATCGAAAACCCAAAATTCGGCAGCAAGAAAAATTTTAACGTCATATAAATAATTCATTTAAATAATAATTTAGCTAAATAGAATTGTTATTACTTTGTTATTGTGTTCTTCTATTATTAAACAAAAGATTTTTATGATTTTCGATCTTTGTCTTCAAAACAAATGATCTTTATTTACCAATAGGCTATGGCCCTATTTTACTAGATTTTTTTGATTTTCATATGACTCCGGAGGCAGAAGATGAACTCCGAATGCTATCAAACTCCGTACTCTATTAACAGTGACCATTTAGCACCATTTAGTCACTGTGCCCCTAGAAAAAATAAACTTTTTTTTTTCTTCATACATAAGTGACCCACCCTATTATATAGTCAACTGCGACTATAGAGATATTATATCACTGTTTACTTAATGATATAATACCGTGCACGTGTATTGAACATAAATTCAATAATGTACCTACTAACAGTATCTTTCATCTTTAAAGACATGACTTGTTAATGAATTAATAAAAACCCATAAAGTGCGTGTCGGACTCGCGCATGTAGGGTTCCGTATCTCATGGACTATATTTCTAGCATTTACCTGATCCTAAGATGGAGTAAAAAGTGGAAAAACATCACTTTGGTTGTATGAGAGCCCCCTAAATACTCGTAAATATTTTATTTTCTTTTTTTGTATTTATGTGTATTAGTTATACTAAGTTATTACATATTTGTGAAAATTTCAGCTGTTTAGGTATTGCAGTGAGATACAGCAGATCAGCAGGCTGACAGACAGACGGACTGACAGACAGTGAAGTTTTATTGGGTCCCGTTTTTATCCTTTGGGTACAGAACCCTAAAAAGTACTTAATGGTTATGTCATAGAACAATACTAATAAGCAGGCAACAATAAAAAATGTAAATTATTTTCACCCACACAAGTAAGAAAAATGGTTGAGTCATGAGTATCAATTTCAAATGTACCTATTACTTTTGCAAATTGAATTCAAACTGTGAAAAATAAACTAATTGAATATAAATGAGATGTAAGAGACAATAAAAAAAAACAACGTACACCACATTTATGGGAAATAACGGTTAATATGATTATACAATAATAGTGTACAAGGTATAACATCATTACTTTTTAATGGTTGTTTTTTCATAGTGAAATTAGCCTTCAGTTTAATACTATCAAGGAAATGAAATGAAATTATATTGTTTAGCAAGGTGAAGTGGTAGTGGGCTGGCTATATTAGCCGCAGAACCGATAACCGTTAGGGTAAACGAGTTCAGGAGTGGGGACCGCGTCTCGGCAAACGTAGTGTAGGACGCCCTTAGGCCAGGTAGAGTGACGATTCGCGCAGGACGTCTGGCAAGTGCTGGATGCGAGAAGCCCAGGATCGATTAAAGTGGCAAACATTGAAAGAGGCCGATGTCCAGCAGTGGACTGATATAGACTTATGATGATGATGATGAAGCAGTGCTATGTATAATGCTTTTTAATTTATTTCTCACTTTTAAAATGGACTTTCCCGGTGAACTTTGAAGGCCTATCGCACTCTCATTTTGCTAAATAATTTTATTGCGATTTATCAAATAAGTCCTATTTTAATTTCTCGATTTCTTTCTGGAAGCTATCAAATAACATGACAAATTAAACAGTCTTAATACCGTATATTAATATCCACCTACATAATATATTTATATGGACATAGTTGTCAACAATGTTACGCTAATAGCACTCCATCACGTGTCAATAGCTATCAGAACAATATAAACAATTCAGGTAGATATCAAAGATAACAACGCAATTATCAACTCGTATCATTACACAATAAAATATCAAAGGATATATCAAAGGACTGATATTCCAATATTATATCATACACACGGCTTCAATAGCGCGAATGTTTATACGAAATGTTTCCTAATGAGTCAATATGATACTTAATTCATATACAGCACATGTTCCGCCCACTCTATGATGACTATAAAGGATGCCTTCATTAGTAATAAGTACTAGGCGGGCTGAAAAGTTCGTAGGCTAGCATAGAAAAAAAATTTTTTTTGATAGAATTTGGTTTTATTATTCAATATAGTTCCTTTTTAAGGCGATATAGAGATTTTAGCGGTCATACCATTTATCGATACCATTTTATCAAACGATTTGTCTTAAGCATCAAACTAGGCTTCACATTCGGTGATCACCTTTTCATTTGTGCGAATTTTGTGTTCAGTGAGCATCGTGGTTAAGGTCTGAGAACAGAAAAAAGCCACTAGAGGACGGGTCTGGAGGGTACGGTGGATAGGGATACAATTCGAAATCCAATTCATGAAATTTTGCCATCGATTTCATTGATTTGTGATACGGTGCATTGTCTTTATGAAACAGCACTTTTTTATCTTCAAATGAGGCCGCTCTTCGTAATTTCATCTTTTAAACACTTCAATGATGCTATGTAAATAGTTGCTGTGTATGGTTTTGTCCTTTTTAAGATAGTCAATAAATATTTTTCTATGAGTATCTCAGAATACTGATGCCATAACCTTGCCAGCCGAAATTTGAAACTTTCTCCACTTTGAAGTCGGTTATCATGTGCAGCCCGCTTGGCTGACAGTCAATTCGGCTCCGGTATAAAATGGTAGAGACATGATTCATCCGTCGTCATAAATTGATGCAAAAAATCAGTTTTATTACGATTGAACAACTCCAAACACTGCTTGGAGTTATTGGTTCGTTGTTGGTTTTAGTCGACTGTGAGCTCGCGCGGCAGCCATTTTTCGGCAGAGGTTTCACATACCCAAATATTCATTCACATTGTGACCAATATGTTCCTTTAACATATTTAGGATCTCAAATCTCAATAAACTTTACTTTCCGCTAATCAAAAATATTTTTTTGGATTTTTTTGATGTTTTCGTCGGTAACGGCCTCTTTCCGGCGTCCACTGGGTGCGTCGTCCTTGGGACTCATTTTTCATCATTCCAATTAAGCAAACCTCTTCAATACGGTTTATTTTCGTGATGCGAAGTCCAAATAATGTTTGTCAATCCAAATCATGGCTTCAACAGTTCTTTTTTTGACAAAAAGCAACGCCTTGTTAGCACATGAAATTCCATTTTATACATTTTTTTCAAAGTATCAAAAGTTATTTTACTAAAAATGCTATAACTCAGATATTAATAGTGCAACATCTGTCAAATTTATCCACGCGCTTTTTGAAGAATAGGACTAACTAAAAATCATATGAATTTGATACTAGCAACGCCATTTATATGTGAGCCTACGAACTTTTCAGCCCGCCTAATATAACTTAAGAATAAACCTATGGCTTTTGCTCGTGATTTTACGTGTCATTATCATCATCAGCCTCATCATCATCAGCATCATCAGTCCACTGCTGGACATAGGCCTCTCCAGTTGTTCACCACCTAAGGCAAACTTCTGGATGATATACCCATAATCGCCACGCTGGGCAGGCGGGTTGGTGATCGCAGGGCGTAGTTTCTTGCTCCGGTGACGCTGCTGCCCGTCATCGGCCTGTGGTATGTAGCTAAGCCTTCTATCGTTATGGTTTTACCGCCACCAATCGGTGAGCCTCGTTTATTGTTCTGCAGGATACACCACGGGCAGGTGAGGATGGCTTGGAGCGAAAAGGTGATAGTTCGCTCCCTTACATCTCTAAAGAGTGTAGGTACCTACCTACTTTCTACTTGGTCCCATTGTCACAATATTAAAGCCGTTTTTTTTGCCAAATGCTGTTATTATTTATATGGAACGTTTGATCTTTTTCTCAAGTAAAAGGTCATGATCGTAGTGAAAACTTCTTTTCTTAAAATATGAAAAATGGTCTAACTAAAATGTCTAACAAAAATGCTACAAGTGTTTTGATAGTCGTAAAAATAAAAAAATCGTTCGAAAAAAATTATAATCTTCTAATTTACTTCAATGAAACTTGTGTATGGGCATAAAATAAATAAAGTATTTTCCATGGGAAAGCCCTTTTCGTGGCTCCATAGGTATTATTTAATTTTAATGGAAATTTTATGCACACGATGCGTCAAAAATCTTTAATCAAAGATCTCAGATAATAATATAAAAAACCGTTTTGTTTACGAATATCAACGTGAATAATCCAAACAGCATAACATGAATATTTATAGCTAATTTAGGCTAAAATACCAAACGTCACTAATTAGATCTCGTTTCGTTGCCAAATGGATGAATTTTCGGACAGAATTTTATAAATATGCAACGTTCGAGTCTTTATCTCATCGGGACGCTTGTTTGCTTGCACTCCGGTCAGAGACCCTGAGGTCTTCCTCGACGTCATGTGTCTTCGAACAACCATGGTCAGTGACGTCGTATCGGGAGGATGTTGGGAGGTGGGAGCGAAGCAACGTCCTCCTGAGATGTATCGCACTACTGAGTTGAGAATTTCTGTTGATAACCGATGGGCGTACTCGTAGATAAGTTTTTCTATTATTATTATTTGACTGGCTCGGTGGCTCAATTGGTAGTGACCCCTGCCTTCTGAACCAAGGGTCGTTCGATTCCCACCCGGGACAAACATTCGTGTGATGAACACATGTGTTTGTTCCGTGTCTGGGTGTTTATATTTGTATTCAAGTATTTATTTCTTTCGTTGTTCTGATACCCATAACACAAGTGCTTAAGCTACTTACTTTGGGATCGGAGCAATGTATGTGATGTTGTCTGATATTTATTTATTTATTTATTATGAATCGTTTACCGTTTTGCGCTTTTACCATTTTGCTCCATTACAAGTGTGATCTTGCTTTTTCTACAGTGGGGTTTTATGACTGTACCAAATGTTCCTAAAGTTCCTTCCCAAAAGTGAAGGTACACAGGGCCTTATATAAATCGTCTGTAACAGACACAGAAGGTCAATATTCATGGTTTATATTTCACAGACCTTCCAGTGAGACTGTTCGGTAGCTAAAATCAACACGTAATAAAAATATCTCATTTTAATTTTCCCACCATCTATATTACATTAATGTCTTATTCGGTATCAAACCGGAGCTTTGATTTCGGACGAGGTCACTACAACAAATTACTAAATATTTTTTCGGATACATAAATACGATACAGGTAAAGTGTTTATCAACCAAAATGGCCGATGTCCCTAATGCGATTTAATAAATATTATTCTTAAAAAATATCTTTCGCACTATATTAGTTCTTTATATAAATTGGTTTAAGGAATTAAATCGCAATTCAAATATTATTTACAACAGAAAAAAAATTAACTTCGCGACCGTATTCGGCCGATGACGTCTATAATAAGCTTCGAATACATGCGGGATGAGATGGTGTCATCATCATCATAAGCCGTCCACTGCTGGACATAGGCCCGTCCAGTTAATGGGCCCCTCCAGTAAATAACCCATAATGAAATGGGGTAGTCCTATTCTAATTGACTAAGAGTGCCGCCAGGCCAGGGTAGGCAGGAATGCGGCCGAATACTTCAGCGCTACCCTAGTGCCTATCCACTAGTGACACAGGGCGTTTAGTGGGTATACTCTCCCAGTCTGAGAGGAGTGACTCCCATACAATACGTCGTTTCCCCCCGGAGGCCTTGTAAAGGTGCCTAAAGCATTCCCCCCTCAAAACAGTTCTAAATTCTAAATCCGTATACCACAAGGACAATAAAATAAATAAATAAAATAAAACAAAATAGTTTATTTCTGCAAATAGATTCACTTATAATACTTTTGCACGTCACACTTTTTTACTACCAGCACTTCGACGTGTAGCCTGCTGAGAACAAGTGCCGCAACAAACTCAACAGTTACCTAGCTATTTTTTAAATATACATATAAAATATAACAATCGTTTTAATAAGCACAAGTGAGCAGACTGTCATGTCCATATGTTGTTGTCATTCATGTAATCTTGTACTTTATAATAACCCTTATACATTGAACAGGACATTTAAATCTATGTATAGGTAGATGGACAATATTTTGCTCGTATTTTGTTAAACATTTTTACACTTTGTCCAATATACATTATTATGTACTATAGGTACGACGGAACAACTCTGTCGTGCACTCGAGTTATTGACCTTAGATTCTATCACGATACAGTCACCTTTCCACGAACACTGATACAGTTCCGGCTTGCTGTATCGCCTGTTATCATTCAACTCAATTAAACTGGTATTGTATTGCAACTGAGTAATCCTACTTATGAAACGGGTGTCATTACTTCAGTTGATTAATTACTTTTATTTAGATTACGTATAATGAGTATGAGTAAGTGTTATAAAAACATCAATAGAGCAATTTTATACTACTAATATAGACTATTATTAATATATAGAATTTATTTAGAATAGAATTATTCGCATATATAGAATAGAATAGAAATGCTTTATTTAGTACACATAAGAAAAAAATTACAAAACATAGAACTATGAATATAAAAAACAAGAAAATTATCTTAAATCTATGAGCATGTAAAAAAGTGAACATATTTTAAAACAAGTGTACCAAAATGGTCTTAAAATATTATAGTTAAAGAGTTACAAAAGATCAATCAAATATGAACGATGTAATTTTAATAAGCATTGTAAGAATTTGCATTGAAATGAGTAACAATCAGTTTCTAGTCGGTTCGTCTCGGTACATTCCAAATCCTGTAGAGTCATTTGACTGATTTATAAGTGCCTCTTAAGGTCTCAAGTCTATTAAATAGTATCTCTTAAATTACATACATACATTTTATAATCAAAGGTAATTTGAATTAAACATACGAATATTGATATAATAATTTAAAAATGTAGAGTATCTCCAGATGACATCTGCTTTATTCTGCTTTATTTACACAAATTAGCGTGAATAAATGAATATGTATGTTTGCCAAAATAAGTGAATGATTTCGAGTTTTACAACACCAGTGGTAAATTTTTAACCAAAAACATATTATTTATTATGCCGTGTTTAATCATTTCACTATATTCAATGTTGGTGCAATGTACAATTCAAGTAAATAAATCAATTATAAATGTTTGTACTGTGTCACCCATGACCAGTGGCAGCGTTCACTATTGAATGAACCGGACCGCACTAGTAAGTCGTCGATATCACTACAAAGTACAAAACAAAGTCACTTTTCTGACCGTTTGTCCCTATGTATGCTTAAATCTTTAAAAATACACAACGAATTTTGATGCGGTTCGTTTTAGTAGATAGAGTCATTCAAGAGGATGGTTTATTATGTAGCATAATACGTAAATGCATAATGTATTAGAAAAACACTGATAAAGTGACAATTTAAGAGGTTTCTAATGTGTTGTCGTGAGCTACCCGAAGCGAAGCCAGGGGCGGGTCGCTGGTAAAAGATATTACTTCGCTGCAACTTGGCTGACACGCTCTCGCGTGTCTTGATTGTTTTTTATTTATTTTTAAGGTTATGGTTTTCAAAGGTTACATTGCCCATAGTAACATCAATAGCATGAACATCCAATCCACAATGGGACTTACGGCCGCGTATTTCCCACATCCGTATCACGGTCCAGCGTTGACATCAGCAAAAAGTTGAATGGCGGACGCCAATGGTGAGAGCAAAAACTGCTTTAATGTTGTCATTGCAAGGCTAATCGACGTTTCTATTAATAGGTAGCTAATTACTTAAGTAGGTAAGTAGATTATCGAAGTCCTTGATTATAACTGATTGATTCAATTTGTGTTTATCTGTAAAATGGTAAGTTTGAATAGCGTTCTACTTATACAGTTTTCGATATCAAACCCCCTTCCCATTTGACAAATATGTACTGATTTTCCAAAACCGAATTTCCCCAATTTTCTTTATTTAATGGTAACATCGCGGATTCATGGGTAAGCATTCTTCACTGGAAGAACATCATCATTGCGTACGGACCCAAGCTTCAAGTCGTTAATGGGTGGTCCTTCAACGATTTTACAGACCAACAAATATGTTTTGAAACGTGGATGACAATGAAACTAACGGCCGTATTCACAAATGATACTGTGCGTCGCGCGAACGCACAGGTACCAGTAATAGGATTTTAGGCTCTGTGCCTCCGCGCGTCGCATAGTACGTTTGTGAATACGGCCATAAAGCTACACGCAATTTTTTTATAAATAAACATCAATGTTTATGAACAAGCTTGTAGATTACGATTAGGTACACAATTTTCGCGCACACAGTCACCGCCGAAATAGCTCAGTTGGGAGAGCGTTAGACTGAAGATCTAAAGGTCCCTGGTTCAATCCCGGGTTTCGGCACTTGGTCGATGGAACGAGTTGACTTTTTATTATTATTTTTTTAATTTTCGCATCATAAAAAAATACGGACTAAGTAATGCACATAAACGACAAAAGAAAAAATCCATTTTAATGTTTTGCCTTTTGTTCGAATCATTATGACATTTAATTAAAACAAATAATCAGAATTTACAATAAATAGAATAATAAACAAAATAGATATCGTTGGTTGGTAGGTATATAATAAGTTTTAAGATGTATCTACCTGCTAATGACTTCATAAATTAATGAACCTGTCATCGAAAAATCCGAAACTTTCTATCTTCTTCGCTTATCTTCATATGAATGAACCTATCGTGTGTCTTATGGAACATACGAAAAATCGATTCTCAACTTTTGCGCTTAGCAAATTCATTTTTATATCTCTAGGTAGGTCGTACAGTCACGTTAATAAAATGCGTTCAGTCACAACGTTGACAGCATCTGTCAATTATAGCGGCAATATTGACTGTAGTGGCTAATCAAAATGTGTCCAATCGATTCAGCTGTCAGCGATCAACTATTCAGATTGAATAGGACCAATATATGTGAATACTCGTATTGTAGCAGCTAAATGGATAAATGATTTTAATTTTTTGTGACTAGTCTCTATAAATATTGCTTCTTATGATTGTTTTTTATAAATACCAGACAATGACCCGATTCCAAAGTACCGAGCTTAAGCACATTGTTATGGTGGTAGAAAGTATGGCCTATCTTTGATACATTCATAAACTATTTAACTCTAAGTAACGAATAGTTTGTTCTGAGTCGTGTAACGTAAAAATACTAGAAAAAAATACGTGCATGGCTTAATAAAAAAATTTAAGCAATACTTAAGCTTAGTACCTACAAAATTATAAGTTAGCTCACATAATTATTTGTATTGAAACAACAATTAACTGGTTGACTGGCAATTAAACGTTTAGAATTGTTTAATTATTTTACATAAAGAGCTATTAACAAGGTGGACAGTAAACGAACTTCCTATGTATTTAAAACAATTTGCATTTTGAGGTGCGCATATTATAGACTTGATAGAAATAGTCATCATGACATCTCTTAATATAGTAAATTATTTTTGTAACTTCATTTTATTTAATTAATTTCCGAACTTCTTAATTAGGCCATTTATTTCTAAGTTTAGGTCTTATTTGTACTAACTTTTCAGAAGGACTAGTTTATATGGATTAATTCGAATACATAATAAATGTACTTTCTTATGATAAAATACGAAATATAATTAGGTACTTATATTACAACGAAGTTTATTAGGATCTAAATGCACACAGCGTATAGTAGGTAGACAAATACTCGTAGTAGAAAACACAATGTGTGAAGTGAATGCTCTCAGTAAAATTTGGACTGATGGTGTTGAGTCTAGCTAGGTCAATATTAATGTACTAGCTGTGCTCGCGATTTCGTCCGCGTGGGATAGTTATTTTTTCCTCGTTTTTTTTTACATTTTCCATTATTTCTTCGCTCCTAATAGTTGCAGCGTGATGTTATATTGCCTAAAGCCTTTCTCGATAAATGGTCTATTCAACACAAAAATAATTTTTCAATTCGGACCAGTAGTTCCTGAGATTAGCGCGTTCAAACAAACAAACAAACTCTTCAGCTTTATAATATTAGTTAAGATATGCAGGCGGCGCCGGCGCAGCAAAGCATAGCAGGGCAGAGCAGATTTTTATAAAACTAAACATCTGATATCGACATACTTACGCTGCGATGCAGGCGCGTGCGACGCAGACATTGTGTATATCCAATTATGTCTACATCTACTGGTCTACCCGGCTCTGCCCTGCTTTGCTTTGCTCTGCTCTACCCTACTCTACCCTGCGTGCGTTATACCTACACTCAGCCTGAGTCAATGGGTATAGTACAAGTTTAACGTTTACGGCAAACAAGAACACCCTATTTAGTTGACCTTATTCTATGACCAAACCTATGCTAACGTTTACACACCAGCTTTTAAACCAATTAGTTTAGTACAAACAGATCCCTTTAAAATATGGCTCGCCATTCAACAAAGGTGAGTAAATCTACATGGATATGAATTGAAAATTGTGTGCCCATAGGTAAATTGGATTGCGTGAGGTTCTGCAAATGATAATTATTCCTTTTGATGGGTGGCCGTGAACGTAATCAATTCGGCTAGTTCGCCAAGTTTGTTTAGCACGTTTGCGTGGATGCTTTAGAAACGAAATCCTGCTACCATTGTAGTGGGCTAAAGAGGTAACAGACTGTGGAATGAGTTCTGCTGGATATTGAATGTGGAATTAGAATGTCAAAGCTTTGCATAGGTTTTTATTATTAATTAGCGGGCGCTTAAGTCATAAATGCGAACTACATGCAAAAATTCGTCGCATTTCCTTCAACGGCTTCGGGTCTGCGTTAACCACTGACGCAAATCTCAAATCCATCATCACGTGGTAAAAGACGAACAAGCCACTTTAATTACCTAGACCACACCTAAAGCAGTAATTAACATTTGTATGTACAAGTTTATGTAAATCTTAGCTTAGAACTTGACCGATAAATGTCAATAAGATTTATGGATAAGATGCGTAAACTAATATTAACAAGTAATCAAATATTATTTTATCATATAGATAATACTGGCGTATTGGCCAAGAAGAACAGTGCTGATGGGGCTTTACTGGTGAGTCCGACCTGGTCTGCTTTGGGATTTCACCCCTCAAATCATGGCTAACCTTACGTCTTGTCCTGCCCTTTCTCCTGCACACGGGTTGAGCTTATGAACGTAAGAGGAGATGTGGTTTTTATGGTTAAACACTGGTCAGAATTTGTTCAGATTGCCATCGAAGAAGGAGAAATTTGAATTTGATATTAAGGGCGCCATACCTATACGGTAAAATTAATTGTTACGATCAATAAGGCATTAATCGGAACAATAAATCGCTTCTAATTTCGACATAGATCAGACTGTAACGATGGATCGTGCAGATAACTGTACCGTCGGTATACCATAATAATAAAAAAATAGAAATAAACAATAGTGACGTACCTACTAAGTCGAGGTTGTACATCGGGAAAGGAAACTAAAAACAATGCATGGATACAATAATAGTTCTCAAGTTAATAAAATAAAGGCCAATGTAATTACGGGTGAGCAATTTGTGGTCTTGACCGGAGCTGAGGTTACCTACTCTTGTGGGAAAATATTTGGTGGCGAATGGATGTGTACCTTTTTGTGGAGTATGAAAACAAGTTGTAGTGTAGAGAACTGAAATCGGTTGAAGATATCTGCTTCAATATTGAATTGCAATTTTGAAGAAAACTTACAGCCATGCCGCTACCTATTGCGAGGAACAGACTGTGGAATGTGGATAAAACACATTTAAAGAAATAGAATTTCCTAGCGACCAAAAGAACATTTATAAACATATTATAATCAAGTTAAAGTATTCATGACACATACTGGTATAATCCACAGAAAGTTTAATGCATCAATTAAAGCTAAGGTTACGATTTCATTGCCAAAATTGAGAACAATTATATTTAAAAAAAAAACAAAACCAATGGAATTCCAAACTCAACTTCGTTAAAGTGTCAAATCAAGTAAAAAATATCACGCCATTGGCCCCACACACGAGTGTTTGCACGCTTCACATACATTCGTACACGCCTTAAATCAAACGCGAGCTTACACCACGTGCGAATTCCGAGCAATAAATTAATAATGGCCCACTAACAAGCGTTTGGGAAACTCGTTCATTATTTCTAGCGTACGTTTGACAAGGCGGCTTTGTTGCTATATTAACACGACATGCGCCGGAGTTTTGATTCCCACGTGTGGTTAGAGGTAACGAGCATATTGTTAGATCTATGTCTTTGTAAATAAGGTTGATATTTGGATTCTTTCCATTATTCTTATATTTTTCCGGGTGCTAAATATTTTGCTTCGGAACCCAGGGCTTATTGTCACCATCATTTTACTACTAAATTTAAGAGCTTTGCTCTTGTCTCATTTTATTAAAATTTAATTCCCACGTGTGGTTAGAGAAGCCGAGAATATTGTAAGATCTGTGACTTTGTAATAAGGTTGATATTTGGATGTCTATCATCGTGCCTATATTTTTCTGGTAGGTTTTTAATATTTTGCTTCGGAACTCAAGTTTTACGATCACCACATTATGACACGTATTGTTCTTTTAAAACGATTATTTCGTAAATAAAAATTATATAATTTTATCTTCTAGAGTCTTGTAGTTTAAAATGAATTGTGGGTACTAACTTATGATATCTGTGTGTACAAATATAATTTTATTATTTAATTCAAAATGTTATATCAATTTTATGAATGGAGTGAAAAATATCCATGCAGAGTAGTAATATTATTTTATTAAATGCTACTAATATTATGATTAGAACTTTAACAATACAAGACTGACTGATAGTGATTAAGATAACGTATTTATCCAAACTTTTCTATTTATGGAATGACATTCAAAAAGACATCAACGCGCGCCCTTTTGATTATTTTATTAAATCTTACTAAGATCGTAATTAATAAAAAAAAGTCTTAGCAATATTAATGTATTATTACTATTGCAATTAAAAACATATTTTAATGCAATGACAGACATCTACCGATTTCCTTTTCAACGTTTGTCCTGCTCGATAAATCATTGTTTGTCTCGAGTAATAATAACAATAATTTACATCATGTAACATTACTTTGGAACTTAAATGTGCCTCTACATTAAGTTTAAACCGATTCTGCATAATATATCGTTCACGTCGTGACAGAATAAAATACAAATCACCGCTTTATTTGTGATCGCAGGCTTTATTTCTTCCCTTGAGTGTTGCAAGAGTCGACTGAGATTTCTGCTTAATAGTTTACCTGTCTGGCAGGCAGCCAGCATACTCTCGGCAAAACATGCGAGAAGCGAATCAGGTCGCGTTTTGGCATGAATTGGTGTACAGCCAGAATAATCCTCAACATCCTCATCAGCCTATCGCAGTCCACAGCTGGACATAGGCCTCTCCATAGGATGTTTGCCACCTTGGGCAAGGAGGATTGGAGGATTTACCCATAGTCGCCACGCTGGGTACGGCTTTGGCGACCGCATCGCGTAGCTCCTCGTTTCGGTGACGCAGTTGCCCGTCATCGGCCTGTGGTATTTAGCTACACCTTCAATCCTGATGGTTATACCGCCACCAGTCGTTTGCCAGAGCTTTGTTTGTTATTCGGCGGGATGCACCACGCGCAGGTGAGGGTTGATTGAAGCAAAAAGATGATGGGTCGCTCCCATATATGCCCTAGGGAAGAATCCTAGAGGTTTCCTATTATAGGTCTGTAGGGTTCTGGGGTTCTCTTTGGTCCTCCATAGCTCACAACTCAAAGATTTCCCTTTGAAATTAAATAAATTAAAAATAAAATGCCGAGGCCATTCACACTTCATGAACCACAAATTTATCTTTCAACCAAGTTGAGAATGATACAACGACCTCATCAGTAACGTTTTGCGAGTCAAAAAGGAAATAAAGCCTTGGACGAAACGTTGATTAACGGCGAATTACCAAAGGTATTAAAACCTAATTTGTAAATGAAATCTGTCTGTTGCATATTAATGCGGTTGTCCGACAAAGTACCTAACCCCTTTATAAATTAGGGTGATACCTTCTTAATTACATTTTCACGCTTTTAGTAGAAATGTTGGTTCTACATTGCGTTATTATGTTGGAACTAAAATACATAAGAGAAGAAATTTAAGAGAGGTAGGGCATAGCGAATCTTCGCTCGAATTGAGCCGCCCGTCCGGGGAAGGACCTCCACCCTATACCGCAGCCAAATGACCTCTGGGTCGTGTTTCTGCCGGTGAGTAGGGTTTCCGGAGCTCATGGGGAGGTAACCCCACGTTATACACAGAAATACCATTATACTCAGAAATACCATTTAAACTGGGATTTCGTAAAAATACATAATATACAAATACTTGGGTACATTATATAACCTAAAATAACTATAAGTTATCTATAAAGTTTATTTATAGTCAAATACTTCCTAATCTTAAAACATTATCATATTGAAAGTGCCACTTAAACCATTGCGTGTAGGAGTCTAGATATCGTTAATACCTAGGTTCTAGACGAACGAGGTACTCTACGGGCGCTACTCAAAGCTTATTGCATGTAGGTAGGTTCTTATCTTTAAAAATTACATTTTAGTGTTCCGTACCTTTTTTCAATATTTCATCAAAGTGAGCTTCTAAAATTCAATATATGAATCTGGTATATCTGTCGCAGTCATCTGGTTGAATCTCCTATTCAATTCAATTCAATTGTTTTAGTGACTACTAACGCCGCGCGGAAAAAAAATGAACTAAATTACAATCACTTGACTGCTTTTACGTCCGCTCTTTTCAAAGAGCTATGTTTCAATACGCTACCTAGTTGGACGTTAAGTGACGCGTGTTTAGTCAACGTTCGGTCTAGTCATTCAATTAAATGTCGTCATTCAATGAACGCGCTAGCGATTCAATCGAATAGCAGATTCAACCAGATGACTGCGACATATCTATACCAGAAGAGCCGTTTATCTTTAAATATATTACCTTTGTAAATAAATTAGGCTCATTTTTTTTAGTAATATACATTTCGTAAAGTTATTAACTTCAACATAATTATTTCATTAAATCTGAATGCAGCAGAAGTATGTACCTATCTAGTACAAAAATGAAAACATCACTCGATTGAATACTAATTTCAACCTGCGCGTACATTGTATAGGAAGTGCATACCTATAATTTAAATATATTTGTTTTTAATTACTAAATTGCAGGGGTTTTCCCGTTCCCATGTTGTTGCTATTCAATCGTACAATATTGTAACCAATACAACGTGCTTTGTAGAACATATTTACTGCTGTTAGTGGCAGACGAACACGCGGCCTGTCTGATGTTAAACAGTAACCGCCTATTGACATTAGCTAAGCCAGAGGCACTGCCATGCCTTATACATTAAAAAATCTGTTTAAATCTGTGATATCAACTGATTACTTTCTATGCCTGTCTCTATTCCGATTCATGATTAAAAACCGGTCCAACAAAACGACAACAAATACATGTATACTATACATTGTTTAATACAGAGATTTTTCATATGTTTATCATTAACATATCAAAAACATGTATTCCATACATTGTTTAATACAGATTTGTTTTATCGACATCTCAAAAAAGCTTCATTCATGTCCATTGTCACGCAAGCCGCCCTCAATACACAATTATCACGTTGTAAAACAATGTAATCGCATATTAGCCGTTTGATGCGGGTAAGCAACGGATTGAAACCCTACGTGAATAGATAATGCGGTAACACTCACAGTTAGGCTGTGGACGCACGGAGCGGTTTAGACGGACTATAACGATCTGTAGTATACACTAAAACGTACGTAAGCAAATTAGTCTATACTTGTTTTTAACCTAATTGTTTAATACTAGGTAGAGTTTTCCAAATCCTTTTATATAGCACTACATAACGCCGGGTGGAAAGCGAAAGAGAAGCCCGTGTCGCTGCGACTACAGGTAAGTAACCGGCCAGTCACCCGTCAGTTGCCATTGCCATGCCGACCCGTAACGAGCTTCTAAAGCACCCCATTTAAAGGATCCTGTATTAAAAGGAATAAAGGATGTTTTCTACGGTGAAACTGTAACAACGAAATCCACCACGATTCTGTTACGGAAGAAGGAAGGTGGAACAATGGGAACCAACTCTTCAGAGCATGTGTTAAAACACACAAGGAAGCAACATCACTTCGCAATTGAAGCGGTTCTAGGGATTCTGTTCCTTCTTCTGGCGCAGTCGGTTAAACCGCTCAACGAGAAATCGGGCCTAACTTACCATCGTGTTATCGTGTAATGGAGGAAGTCTCGTGTAACCCTCTACCTAGCTAGCACAGTCGGGTAAACGCCGCTCACTGAGCAGTCGGCCTTACCTTACCGTCGTGTCATCGTGTAATGGAGCGCACTCTTAGGGCCATTATGCGGCCATACGCTTTGAGCCACAAAGAGACTGCTAATACGCGGGCAAATTGTAATCGTGATGATATCGTAACTTTTTCATATTCATTGCTTATCGAGATTCTGATTCAATATTCGGATTGACTTGAATCGATTATTGTTTCGAGAGCAGCAGATTCTATCGTCATTTGTTTAAATTCGAATTTTGAAGTGCTTGATGATTTGTTTCGAATTCAATTTTGATGCTTTATATTTCCCGAAATGAAGACTCGATGATGGAACTTTTGGGAGAATAACACGTAGAAAGACAGCTATCCCGTGTCCTATCTCCTATCATCAAAATGACTGCGTCCTGCCTGAAGTTAAGCTGACGAAGTAAAGACGACCCTTCTAAAGAAAAGAGACTAAAGTATTAATGATAAGAAACTATTATTTTTTCTCCAAATTTCTTTAGAGTAGAGATTAGAGTACTTTACCTACATCAGCTTAAAGAATACAATACGACTCTACCGTCAGGTTCGGTACATTGATTCTATCGAGAACCGGCAAGAAACTCTCTAACAACTCTTTTATCGCCAATTAATACAACATGTTTTGTTCATCTTGATAGGCGAATAAATTTAAACAATGAACGAGTTTCTAAACATGTTTACCTGTTTTATCGAACCATCTTTGACGTAAAATTATCAATCTCGCGATTACAAGACTGTGGGCGTGTCGGCGTGACGCTCGTATGACCTCGACGCATGTATAATCTGGTACACATATTGTCTAATTAGTTAGCATAAATTTTCCGACACCATACGAGACGCTAATTTGGTCCGGTGACGTCGATTTTGTGCGGCGGGCTCTGATGAATAATGGTGAGAAAAGTGGGTGATGCGATGAAGTACCGGGAAAAAGCGTTTCAAGTTTACTATAGCTTTTTTTATTGTACAGCGCAGAATTCACCTGACATGAACTAATAGGGATACGGCCTTACTTTCTCGCGGCTCTTTTGCGATCCCAAAAATAGCGTAATATCATTACGATCGTACGTTTTGATTATTGGACCCGCCCAATATAGATGGCCCGCTGGTTTTAGTAGAAGTTATGTGCCACTCAATATCTAAATTGATGACGTAAGCATTGATGTGATGATGCAGTGGGTTGTATGAAAGATCAGTCAAGTGTATTGTTTATGTGTCGTGAAGTTTCTATGAATGAGTGGGAAGATGTTATTTTTACTTTGAGAAATGAGTTTTACCTAGAAATTATGTCATCTTAAATTAGATTGGTTGTCTAATGCCGACCTCGTAGGCGTGTCGTGTAGGGCTTTCTTGCCTAAAGCGATATTCTGTAGATTTCGGGTTCGTTAAAAAGCGAAAGATAGTATGTATGTATTGAACACCAAAAAATTTTAATAGACAACATATCGGCTAAAAGCAATACCTTCCAGATAACAGTAGAAAAAGGACAAAATAAGAAAATCAAACATAATTACCGACTTAAAAATATAAATGAGTTATCCCGAAAAATGTATTTGTCAAAATATTAAGCAATAATAATCTTTATTATGGTTTCTATAGAATATTCGACAGAACAGTAGGCGAGTGGAAATATAAAAAATCAAGACAAAAATAAACAGAGCACAGCTATTTGTCAGTAGAACGATGTTGATTCCGTCACTCAAAGGAGATAAAAGCTTTTATGCTTACTGCGACATTTAAGTACAAAGATGGAGAAATAAGCAAACTTCCTTCTCTGCAATATTAGTTTGATTAAGCGATTTACACAAATAACTCAAAGATAAAAATATAATTTACAACATTTCGGGCGCAGTAAGTACTTTTTAGAAATTAAAAGTTGCGTATTCCTTGTCGTTACTCTTAAGTGTGTAGGGATGTAAGAAAGCGACCTTTAATTTTCTGCGCTCCAAACCTCCCTCACCTGCCCGTGGTGCATCCTGCCGAATAACAAACGAGGATCTGGCAACTGACCAGTGGCGTTATAACATCACGATTGAAGAGATAGCTAAACTATGGAACTCTTTGCCGGGCTCCTTGTTCCCCGAGAAATAAAATCTTCCGATGTTCAAGGCGAGAGTGAACCGGTTTTTTTCTGGGTGAGCGCGTTCCATCGTAGACTACGATATCGCTTACCATCAGGCGAATCGCAGCCAAGCGCAAACTCATTTTGATTTAAAAAAAAGCCCCCAGGTGTTTGCCCAAAGTGGCGAATAATGGTCCAGTCCAGCAGTGGACTGTGAGAGGTTGATGATGATGATGAAGGAACCCAGGAATTTACATTTCGACGGCGTCGATCTGTCTGTTTACATCGCCGGGACTGTTTCGGCAAATCTCATCTTTTATAATCTAATCTAATCTGTCAGCGATTTCGTAAAGCGAGTCAACAAGTTACCCCCGAACCTGTCTATTTATAAGTTTTGCAAATTATAAGATTATTTTATGAGGCGCCTTTGGTGTCGCTCAGTCGAATTGTTTTATGTCATTATGTACATAATTTTGCTTCGGTAGGCTTCTGCATCGGATTATAGGACAAGATAATAATATGATGTAGATTAGTGCTATAAAGACTAGAGAGGTGGTGGGGTGGAGGTGTTTTTTTAGTTTCAAGTATACTGATGTTTACTCTAATAATAGAGTTGGGAAAAATATAGGTTTGGTCATAGATTCGAGAAAAGTTAAATCAAAAATCAAACTGATCAGTTTGATTTTATGACTCAGATATAATATTTGTTAGATCCCATTCAAAGTCATTATTGTCAATGTTTTATGGGGTTCATTTAACACTTCCTATAAACACCCACCTCTTAAAATTCATTGAAATCCCGCGCTTGTATTAAATACAAGTCACTCGGTCTCAGCGCTTCTGTCAACCTCTAAATTCTGCCTATTTTCATTCACCGTACTCAATCATTCACACAGTCTATTCATTAAACCCATTCATCTTACCAACGGGGATACAAGCATACTCGTAATTATGTGAACAGAATCTGTTTAGTATCTTTTGCGAAGCTTTTTACACTTTGTTTGAGTAATATTTTGGCTTTAAGAAAATAAACGCTAAATCAATTGGATTTAAAATTCAAGGAAATCTTTATTTGAGTTTGAATAATGTTGTTGTATACGATGAAGAGTAGACTTTAGAACGGTGACCTAGAGGTTGTGGGTTCGCAGCTGGTAGGTTTCAAAAAATTGATTTGAAATCTAATTTACATACACGAAAAGGTAACCTATATGAAAAGGTTTCAGCGCTCACAAAAATAACTAACTACAAAAATACTGACAAACATTTATATGTACTTATAAATTATTATTTTTTTTTAATTTTTTTTTTAATGCCGTCAGTGGCAGACGAGCAGGTGGCCTGTCTGATGTTAAACAGTAACCGCCGCCCATGAACATCAGCAATGCCAGGGGCACAGCCATGCCGCTGCCTACCGTGAGGAAAGAGCACGAGAGGAATTTGCATAAAATAATATTTATAAAGCGAAATAAATTATGTAAGAGGAGAAAATTAAAACTATTAACACCACATTAGAGGTAGAGTTACACATAGCGCATATTGGCAAAGTCCTATGCGAGAAAAGTCATGTTTAAACACTACCGGTTAGCCATCATTAATTAGCATTCAAATGAGCAACATTATTAGAATAGCCAATGGGTATTACCTGCTTAATTCTAATCTGGGCCATTGTAATGGGTCGTTAAAAATTCCCGTGTCATAACGGAACAGTGCTGTAATAACGCGGCTCTACCAGTTATTGTAGAGCTATCAAAGAGCTCCTGTGTAAACAGTTTATAGAGTTGAGACTAGCTTTTAATCGTGTTGTATAATCAAGGAATCTTAATAAATATGAAAAGAAATTACATTATATTGAAAAGAGCAGCTACATTCGTTTTTTACCGGTATCTTCTCAGAAGAAAGCTGCTTTTCAAAGCAGTAGTAGTTTAACGATTTGGGAATGCTTTATTTAAAAACCTATACGAATAAAAATGATTTTAATTTAACTAATCTTCTATATTTAGAATCTTCTATTTACATATTGGAACAGAACTCTTAGCCTGCGTGTATGCCCCCGACAAGTAACTGGTTTGG
Source organism: Conogethes punctiferalis (assembly GCA_031163375.1). Lineage (NCBI taxonomy): Eukaryota > Metazoa > Arthropoda > Insecta > Lepidoptera > Crambidae > Conogethes > Conogethes punctiferalis. The sequence continues at coordinate 18,762,678 of CM062081.1, read as the reverse complement.
TTACCTGTCCGTTGTCACAGTGACCTGGGCTTCTCTATGATTTTCGGACCTTTAGACCACATACCCCCAAATATATAGGAAACAATGCCCTATTTAATAAACATTCCTAACAAAGTACGTCATGAAATACAACATATATTATGTGTGCGTGTAGGTGATCTAAATAAGGTCTATTTAATAAATGCCCATATTTTCATCAAGGCGTGAAGGCAAAGATAGCATCGGCGTGTTTCTGTTATCGCCTCGCCTTGTTTGTTGACTATAGTATCGTTACTCACCATTTTTGATTGACTATTACACACATAGAATAGATAAGTTAGAAATTCACATAAAACAGGACACTGTAATGGTATTGTGTTGTAGTTTTAATGGATTTTCAGTAAAGATAACCAATGATTTCAACATTTTATTTTATATATACCACCGGGTGGCAAACAAGCCTACGGCCCTCCTGATGTTAGGCTGTTACCGCAGCCTATGGACACCTGCGACACCAGGAGTATCACACGCGCGTTGCCTACCTTTTAAAAACCTCTCCACAACCTTTTTGAAGCACCCCATATTCATCATAACCAACCTATCGCAGTTCACAGCGAGGCCTCTCCATTTGTTGGTCACTTTGGGCAAACATCTAAAGGCTTTGCCCATAATCGCCACGCTAGGCAGGTGGTTGGCTTTAGCAGGGCGTAGCTCCTCGCTCTGATGACGCTGCTGCAGGTAATCGGCCTGTGGTATTTAGATACGCCTTCAATCATAATGGTTATACCGCCACCAATTGATTGTCAGAGCCTTGTCTGTTATTCGGCCGGATGCAGCACGGACATGTTAAGGAGGGTGTTTTGGAGCGAAAAGATGATAAGAAAAGAGAGGTAGGGCATAGCGAATCTTCGCTCGAATTGAGCTGCCCGTCCGGGGAAGGACCTCCACCTTATAAAATACCGCAGCCAAATGACCTTCGGGTCGTGTTTCTGCTGGTGAGTAGGGTGTCCGGAGCTCGTAGGGGGTTAGGGTTGGGCCGGCATGGCAGTGGCAACTGACAAGTAACTGACCAGTTACTTGCCAGTTGTCACAGTGACTTGGGCTTCTCTTTAGCTTTCCATCAGGCGTAGGGAAGCCATTATGTCGAGTCATTATAAAAAAAAATCGCTATCTTACTCTACATTTACTATTAAGCTGTCTAGTACCCATCATGTTTCGATTTAGTTAGGGCCTGTGCGAAAAAAAAAACTTTTGACGCGTACCTACTATGATAACAGTAACAAAGACAAGGTTCGAAATGTGTTGACACTCGAATCACTACAAAGTCTAAAACAAAGTCGTTTTTTTCTCTGTCTGTCCCAATGTATCTGTAAAACTACGCAACAGATTTTGATGTTTTTTTTTCAATAGATAGAGGGATTCAAGAGGAAGAATTATGTGTATAATATAAGCATGTAGTATTGCACCCGTGCGAAGCCGGGGCGGGTCACTAGTAGGTACATCATAAACTACTCCAAGTAGGTAATTGTTATTTGCTTTTTGTGATGAAACTTCCTCTCTTAAGTGAGGTATGATTAGGTTTGGCGGCATGTTTGCCACCGTGGGTAGCTAATGGCTTATTATCCATTTTGTCCGTGAAATTGCACTGTTGCTTAACGGACAACTAACATAGCGTAAAATGCCTGAATTATTCGTATACTCGTTTTTTGTCATCTTGTCAAATTTGGCTTTGTCATCTTGACTTTTGTATAGCACAAGTATGTTTGAATATTGTGCTCTCTAAACACGACATTGGCGAATTATCCGCGTCAACATATACGCGTGATAGAGTCTATATACAAAAAAAAAAAATTAATATTGTGAACACTTTTGCAGAAAGTTTTAGAATATAAAATGAAAAATGTCTTTCTAATTGTACAAAGTTCTAAGTCAACTTTACGGTGCAATAAAGAGTATCTATTTAAAAAACCCCCAACCAAAACCTACCACTACATAGGTATAGAACAAAGTCTCTTTTCGTGTCTGCTCCTATGTATGCATAGATCTTTAAAACTACGCAACGGAATTTGATGCGGTTTTTTTAATAGATAAAGTGATTCAAAAGAAAGGTTTCTATGTAGGTATAATGAAATACCCGAAGCTAAGCGAAGGCGGGTCGTAAGTATCTTATAAACGGCTGAAGTGATTTTGATTAAACATACTTGACTTGCTCGCTGGCTCAATTGGTAGTGACCCCTGCCTTCTGAGCCAAGGGTCGTAGGTTCGATTTCCGCTCGGAACAAACATTCGTGTGATGAACACTTGTGTTTGTTCCGTGTCTGGGTGTATTTAAGTATTTATTTGTGGTACCTTCGTTGTTCTGATACCCATAACACAAGTGCTTAAGCTACTTACTTTGGGATCCGAACAATGTATGTGATGTTGTCTTATATTTATTTATTTATTATATTTACTTAAGGACAAGCAAGAATAAAGACCTTTTAAACAAAAAATAACTAAACTAAAATCGTCTCACCCGTTCGAGAGTTACGATGCCACCGACAGATACCTACGTAAACTTATAACACCCTTCTTGCATTGACATGAGGTTAAAAGGTCATGGCTCATATTTAACAGTAAACATTATCACAAGAATACGAAAAATCATTATGATTTTATCAAAGAACGGGAAGCGGAAAATACAGTTCCGACTTACAATAAAAACTATAATAAGTACTCGTAATGCTATCTATCTTAACTAATATTATAAAGCCGAAGAGTTTGTTTGTTTGTTTGTTTGAACGCGCTAATCTCAGGACCTACTGGTACGAATTGAAAAATTATTTTTGTGTTGAATAGACCATTTATCGAGGAAGGCTAACATCATGCTGCAACTATTACGAGCGAAGAAATAATGGAAAGTGTTAAAAAAACGGGGAAAAAATAACTATTCCACGCGGACGAAGTCGCGAGCACAGCTAGTAGTTCAATAAAACCCTATTATTTGAAACATTTATTTAACATATTCCATGTAGCTGATTGAATGAATTTATATTACTTGAGAGAAAAATTATAGTTTGTACCTAAAGAAGTGTTATTTAAAACGTTTCCATCATAATATAAGTAATTATCAAATTAGGCAAATTAACTGATTGTGATGAAGTTATTGTTTGATTTTTAAGTTTATTTAAATTGTTATACTTAAGTTTACTTTTATTGTTAAAAATACTAACTTTAATTCTTAATTGAAATCTATTTATAATTCACCTGATATACCAACATCATTAGAAACTTATTAATTTAAACTTTCTAGCTGAATAAGTTTCAATCAACGGATTAATTAATTTTTATAGGTTATTGCTAGAATGAGATATGTTTTAAAAGTTTATGATGATTAGAATTGTAGTAATAAATTATTCAGATTCTGATTGAGATAACATAGTCGGGTCTTGTTTGATTATATTTGCATCTAATTACCTACACACGAGAACTTAAGTCTTTGACTGCCGAGAAACTAGACACAATAGAAAAACTATTGTTTGCCGGTCACCGGTGACCGGCATGGCGGTCAACGTGTTAATTCACATTGAACTTGAAAAAAGGCCTTCATCTTTATGTGTCTTAGTGTTGAAATGTTTTATATGATTAATAATGGAAGTCAATTGTTTACCTATTATTTTTTTCAGTTTTATTTCAAACTCTCATCTCATATCTTAATCACACATCAACACAGATTCGCAAAACTATGAAGGGTCTCAAAGATTGTAAATGCATATTTAATAACATTCATTAGATTTTCTGCCTCGTTACCTTTTTTTAACATCTTAGATGACTGAGGAGAAACTGGAAGCCAGCACCATCCAAGGTTTCTCCTATGACAGCATCAGCTGAGATGAGAAAGTCGTTGTTTTTCAAGTATTTTCTTTTTTGCAAAAGAGACAGTAAAGGTTTCTTAAATATATACCTATTCCTACATATAAATCAAAATAGATCCTCGAAATGAATGTATGCCCGGAAGTTACGATTAACTGCACCGGATATGTATGTGTAGGTAGGTACTATAAAAACTACCAAAATATATTTATTTATAAACATGGCGATACTAAGTACGCCGAGTCAGCTAGTGTTCTATAATTAATTGCAATTTAGTTGCACTAAAAGTGATAAATAGAAAAAAAGTACTTACAATCTTATTCAATTCATCCAAGCGCGTGTGCAGACTGTCGAAATTCTCCTCGTGCGCAACATAGTTCTTCAACCTCAAGGGCTGAGGCACCTTGATGCGCAAATTCGGCTTCCCATTAGTTTTCTGATCCAATTTCAATTCAACACTATCACCACTGAATGGACAAGACGCGGGCACCAAATGCCCATTCACCTGATCCATTTTCGCTATAGTCTCCTTTACAACATCCGGCTCCTTAACACAACAGAAATTGAATATATTTGACATGTCAGAAAAAAACAATAATGTGTAATTAAAACTTATACGCGCGCGGTGTGGGATAAACTGACCGGTGTGTCGGTACACCGTCGTATATATGCATACTGGCGCAAAGGCGAGACAATACTGAGGTTAGAAGCGGGTTTAGCGTGTAACGAACGTCTCCAAGGAAATACGCAACGCATTCACGCGTCATTACACCGGGGGAATTATATTTACTATCGCGATTGAACTTGACAAATGAATTAAAAAAGAAAAAATTTAAATAAAAAAAGCGTTCGGAAATCAAATTCGTTTTTCAAATAAGAAAATACCTGATTGAAAAATTTGATGGAAAGTTGCGCGAAAAGATATTGTCGAAATATTTTCGTGGGCCGGCGTCCGCGCAGCCTCACCGGTTGACGAACGGTCGCGGACTAGATAGATCAGTGATATTATCACCGGTCAGAGTAAGAGGATTAAACAGATACACGTTGTGATTATGTCGCAGTTTGATTATAGGTTTAATCATAGAGCGAGCTTGCTGGTAATATTTTTTAGGTAGATAGAGCACATCAAAAAAAATATTGAGAATTATTGAGCAAAAGCAAATGCAAGTGACAATTGTCATTGGGGGAAGCATATGACCAGCGGTGGACAATTGTGGATAATGATGATGCGACAAAAAATACAATCAATTGTTTCACAATTTAGGCGTACTTATCGCTATGAGCAATCTCTACCAGACAACCATTGGGTAGAGAATAGCGAGATACTCGTAGCAAAGATGAGGTGGAAGGTAGTAGCTTTAATTTTCTGGAAATCTTTCGTAGGAACCTATAAAATGGTAAATATTTTAGATATGTATCGTGTGCCTAGCACGAACATTTTCGAAAAAGTATGCGTAACGTTACCGTAAACAAGGCACACAGACTCTTAGTTTGTTGCCTTTAAATGCGGGTGGTATTACATAATAGAAAAGTAATTTTTACAAGACCAAATTTGGTCGTAGGTACGGCTGTTGACGATAAGAGTTGAGGAGAATTAACTAATTTAAATTTTTGAATATTCGATTTGGGTTTCCTATCTTAGTAGTTTTATAAGAAAAATTTTCCTTATTCCGAAAAAAAAAGATATTTTATCAGTCTGCATCAAAACAACTACATACCTGATAAAAACAATGTTAACTATACTACATATATTTCTAATTTGAATTAGGTACATACATTAGGTGCATATTTTTATTGATCTCCTAAATTTAATCTCACGTGGCAACTATTATTCAATATGTTATAATCGGGAACCATTTATTTAATCACAATTAAGAATTGATGATTTTTTCGAAAGCTCTATTTATGTTAATCGTGTTTGAACCAATAAAGGTCAAGGTTCCAACTATACAATAAATAAATTAACCCAAGACATGCCATGCTGGACCACACATCATCATCTAGCCCCAAACTAGGACGAAACTTGTACTATGTGTATTGTGTAGTACTAGACAACTGATAAACTTACTTAGATACTTTTTTTGTAAATAAATACATATTGATGGGTCGCTCGCTCCCTTGCATCCCCAGCGTGGCGATTATGGGTATATCCTCCAGATGTTTGCCATAAGTGGCGAACAACTGGAGAGGCCTATGTCCAGCAGTGGACTGCAATAGGCTGATGAATATGATGATGATGAATATATATTATACAAACAGACATGTGAATGAACACAAATGTTTGTACTGTGCGGGGATCGAACCTTCGACCCTTCGCTCAGAAGGCAGAGGTCACTACCAAATGAGCCTCACAATCACGGCTAACTATAAAATTGATAGTATACTTTCTCCATATATCTAATAGTCAAAAAGAGATTTATAAATAATTGGAGACTTTCAAATGTCTTTAAAGTAGAGACGATAACATCACAGTAGTTTATTATATTATTATTTCCTCCTTATGTTCAGTTTTCACAGAATATCTGCAATTTGTCTTGTAATAAACATACCTAAGCTTGATACAATGATTTAAAATAGAGTTTAGTCATAGCTGTTAATGTTTATAAAATAGTAATTCGCATCCCAATTTGAATCATTACTACCAATCTAGACTGTGTGCACAGAAACTGCTGACTTTAGTCTTGTGTATCGGAAAGGACTAGAACTGACTGTGATCAAATCAGATTGTGCACAGGATAATGCACAATGCTACCTATATCTCCTGCGTGATACGACTTGATCTCTTTGCGCTCCAGACCAAACGATCGAAATTGATGGATCGATTGAACGATTAACATGATAAAAGAACGATCAGCGTAATAGAAACTATAAATAAATATCAGACAACATCACATACCCTGCTCTAATCCCAAAGTAAGTAGCATAAGCCCTTGTGTTATGGGTATCAGAACAACGAAGGTACCACAAATAAATACTTAAATACAAATTATAAACACCCAGACACGGAACAAACGAATATTTGTCCCGGGTGGGAATCGAACTCACCACTCTTGGTTCAGAAGGCAGGGGTCACTACCAATTGAGCCACAGAGCCATCGATCGACGTCGAATAATTTATTCTGAAACGATGGTTTTAGATGTTACTAATAATATAATATTTTCTATGTAACATTGCACTATAACATCACGCATTCAACTCTTATCATTCGCCCTTGATAACTTATCAAGGTCAATCTTTACCGTTGTAGTTATATCTATGAATCCCATCAGCTCTATGCGCAAAAAATCACCCGGAACCAAATGTGCAAACATAGTATGCTATATAATTAGCACCGTTGTCATATGACGTAACCCGCTTGGTGAGAATGTTATACTTAAGATAATGTATTTATATAAAAACATGTTAACCCATTAATCATACTCTTTTGCCTTTTATGTGATGTTCGTAGCTTCAAACCTGGTCAATACTTCTGTACTGAGTACGCTCAAAATTTTATGAACTTTGTGAGAAAAATTGTTATCTGAGATTAATTCTGGAAATGTAGCCATGTTCCAAAGTCTTTCTAGTTTCTTTTGTCGATTTGACAGGCCTGGTGGCTCCATTGATAATGACCCCTGTCTTCTGAACCAACCAACTCGCCACACCAAATTCGCGTGATAAATATTTGTGTCTGTTCCATTTCTGGGTGTTTATGCATATAAGTATATTCATATATATATACTGTGTATATATATATATTATATATATATATACTGTATATATACCTTCGTTGTTTTGATTTAAGCAATTATGTTAAGCGCTTATGCTTGTTGGGTATTTTGGGATCGGAGCAATGTATGTGATGTTGCCTGATATTTATTTCGCTTACAATGACCACCAGTATCAGGGGTGCAATGATTAGAGCGTTAAGGCTAAAGCGCAGATGATCCGAAGGTTCCGGGTTCGATTCCCGGTCGGGTCCCAGTTTTGGGTGTTCGGGGAGATACCCCCAGTCTTTATGTAGGTATAGTACATACCTTAATTTGAGACTAAGTGATTGGTTTGAACCACAGGTTTGAAATGTCTATAAAATGTAGAATACAAGAACATGCTACATTCGTAAAAAAATTGGATATTAAAATGCAACGCAAATGGGATTTAACTTCTAAGGCATCGCGGTTGTTATGCGTAGAGCAACATCTCGCTCATTTTCCCATCCTATTACATAAAAGTAATACTAATATGCAATAGTATTAGTGCTGGGGAAGATTCGATTCAATTACAGTAATAGAGTACGTATTTTCAATGATAAGTAGGTGTATATTTTTTTGTTTTAAAAAGATAAATAATAATAAATAAGTATATTTATATCTTCCTTAATCTTTCCAAAATCAAATCCAAAATCTCAAGACGTCGATCAGTTTTTAATATGTATTTGACTAATCGATGTCGACCGATGCTATCGATCGAAGAACATCTGTCTGGTAACCCTTATTTAGATCTTAATGCGTGTTTATCGATATACTTATGAATTGAATTTTAAGTTGTTAATTATTTTCATAATGGATATTAGGTATGGCAAATGATCATAAAGTCTCTAGTCATTTGATTTCACAGAAATGTATCAAAGATAGAACGCTTTTGTGTGCGTTTCTTTAGCTTTTTCCTAGCACAAATCATGCCTAGCAAAAAAAATCATCATTAAAAAAAACGATATCGCTGTTCAATCTATATATTTTAGTACTTCGCATCCTACATTCTTCACGACTATATTAAATCCCAAATTGCAGCTTTGATTACGGAATTTTCTGGAAGCGATGAAGAGAACCTTTGCGTTCGAAAATCACTATACAGCTATCATCCTATGTATCTGTTTCTTCCGTACAAAGTTTTGTAGTTGGCAATGGCTTCAACATCAGACTCACCAATTCTAGCAAGTCAAAGCATTCCTGATTACAAACGGAACAAAGCTCAGGTAACCTAAGGCTTTGCTAAACGCTAACTGCGTTCAAACGAAAATCAAACTGTTTGATCATTACAAAGAGTATTCTGAAATAAGGAGCTTAAGATTTATATTCGTGTAAACCCTCAATGCTCCATCGATGACAGCAAAAAGGATTATATTAATAGCCTATTAAGTATGATACACTATTAATTTGATCTTTTTTGGGCTATCGAAACACGATTGCTTCATATACTTTAAAAGGATTTAAGAAACCATGACATCATGAATATTTCTGGCTAAATGATCCTTATTATTAAGTTCTGGTATAATTACAATGGTACTAATGTGGGATCTTTAGACCCTACCATTAAGTCATGTACGTTTAATAATTTAGATGTCTACATTTAGCCAAATCGTGGAAATAGAGTATTTTCTTAACATACCTAAAGATTATAATCTTAGTGCTTATTTTAAATAGCATCCCAGTTGAAAATCTCATCGTGTTCAATATATTTCCCATTTTACTGAAGATAAGATAACAATCTTAACATTTTCCTCATGATCACAAGCTCTAATTAATGTAGATACTCAATCACCATTGTGTGAATTCTTGAAATTCATGCAGATAGATATTTGCAGATCTTAATATTTTCCTCATAAAACAATTGAAATATTCCCCATGATACCATGGGTTTAAATGATATTTCAAGAGGGATCTGATTGAACTAGTTTATGAGATAGCTAGCTACTGCCCGCGGCTTCACTCGCATTAAGTTCGGGGTGAATGCTCCATACAAACTTCCACCCCCCATTTTAGGGAAGTTGGAGGTTAGAAAGGGGCAAAAAGTAGCCTATGTTACTCTACATCCCTTCAACTATCTCCACTTAAAAAAATCACGTCAATCCGTCGCTCTGTTTTGCCGTGAAAGAAAGACAAACATACAGACAGACACACTTTCCCATTTATATTAGTAAGTATAGGTAATTGTATACATTTTCCTTATTAAAGCAAGTAGAAAATAATATCAATTTAAATAGAAAGTTACGTCTGTTGTGAGTACATTGTATTTATTTGTATCATTATGTTTTTGGGAGTTTATATAAATATCTATAATGAAACGAACATTTCCCTCCCATCACTGGTCTCCAACTAAGGTTTTTTGTCCCTTGTTATGAGGGCTGACAAAAAGTTTGTTTTCTAAACTAGATGACCTCATAATGCACCCTCCCTTGAAGTACCAATTAGGACGTATTTCTATAATTAAAACTAATATGTCCGGTATTTTTCCATCTCTAAACACAACTTCGTTTTATTGGTACTAGTAACCTGGTATAACATTGCAGTAAATCATAATGTTTGATCACAATTTATTATCTTAGATCTTAGAACGTTTACGAGAAGTTGCAGCAATATTTATGGTTAGCAAGAACACAATTTTATTAATTACTTTAATCGACGCGATACATTGTATGAGTGCCTCGTTGGTTAAGACAATATTAAGTAGGTCTCCACAATTAGTCTTAAAGTCTTTTTGTTAGGTGATTTATAAGACTAGCTCGATAGCTCATTTGGTAATGACCTTCTTCTGAACCAAGGGTCGTGGATTCGATACGCACCCGGAACAAACATTCGTGTGATAAGCATTTGTGTTTGTTTCGTGTATGGATTGTATTTGTATTTAAGTACATATTTGTGGTACCTTAATTGTTCTGATACCCATAACACAAGTGCTTAAAGTCGTAAGACTGAATGTTTCTTTAAATACCACTTTATTTTGTTAAATTATTGTGTTAAATTATTGTGTTCTCTGATTCATGAGGTTAAGCTATTTAGGTACTTTGGGATCTGATTTATTTATATGACTTTTTTATTAGAGGGGAATGTAGTGCAGGAGAGTCAGCGTGGTCTGTGAGACCCACACCTCCCATAGCACGTGGACATATCCACTAAGTCCCACTCCCTTTATTGCCAAAAAAAAGAAATCCACTAGATGGCACCACATAAAAGGCAGCTCCAGCTATCATGTGATTGGTCAGTTGCTATGTAAATGTCAATGTCATGTCAAAATTAACTAATCACGTAACAGTCGGACCTGCCTTTTATGTGGTGCCATTTGGTGGATTTCTTTTTGCAGAAAACCCTCATTGACAGGGGAACGGGTAGCGCCGTAGCATACGGTTCTATATACATACGGTCCAATTGAGAAGCCTCTTTTGTTGAAGTCGGTTTAAAAATCAAGCACATAATTATTATACATTTGAGTACAGGATACCTAAGCAAAGTATTTACTCAAACTATTGCGAAGTTACAAATAAGTATGTAAGTACACTCAGGTGCGAAAATCAAACATTTGTGTAGTCATAAAGGTATCTTTATGAGAAGACCAGGTATCCGACAGAGGTCACGTAATGGAGTTTACGGAATTTAGAAGCAAATGCCCGTTAATTAATAACTATTTTAAATTAGGATGTAGGTTTATACGTTACCGCAATTCATACTGGAAATCAATTTGTCAACTTTTGTCCGAAGTATTACGGTGAAGTCATCAGAATGTTTGCACAGTAACAGGTCGTAGCCGGTATATTGTCTGGAAAATTACTTGCTGAGAGTTAGAATTAGTATTAGAGAATTAGTGTATATTATATTTTAAATGTAGAAAAAGTAATACTCTTTTCTGCGCCCAATCTCCATGGAGACAGCCGAGTATGCGGGAGATATCAAAATGTACATGTGTGCGCAAACACAGATGCCTCTCTATTCTTCCTCTACTATGGGACGATTGTACGACACGACAGGATAGATATCTGTTGCAGGACCAACAAAAGCCACCGGCGATTATGGGCAAAGCCTTCCAGATGTTTGATCGAAATGGCGAACAACTGGAGATGCCTATGGACTGCGATATGCGAGATGATGATGTTCTGTAAACACCTATTACCTCTTGTTCGGTTGACCAGTCGTTAACGAGTGAAGCTGCTGTTCTCGGAATTCTCGGAACAAGTTAAGGTTATAGATTACTGTGTGCAGAAATTATAGCATCCTATGTAGAGGAATAGTTTGTGTGGATTAACTAGTCTACACATACTATAAAGTGCAATCTGCAAACTATTTGCTAACTCTAACCTCGGTGATTTTCTATCAGCTACCTCAATTTGTCCACACCATAATATACCTTCATTCATGATAATTAAATCTAATTAGACACTATATAGATGACTAGCTGTGCTCGCGACTTCGTCCGCGTGGAATAGTTATTTTTTTCCCGTTTTTTTACATTTTCCATTATTTCTTCGCTTCTAATAGTTGCAACGTGATGTTATATAGCCTAAAGCCTTCCTCGATAAATGGTCTATTCAACACAAAAATATTTTTTTAATTCGGACCCGTAGTTCCTGAGATTAGCGCATTCAAACAAACAAACAAACTCTTCAGCTTTATAATATTAGTTAAGATAATTTTACTATGTGACATATACTAATGTAAATTTGCATAGTTTGTTTGGTCCTATACGAATTGCTGAATGGATTTTAATGAAACTTTTCAGTAATATCGCTTAAACATCAAAGTACATAATTATGCCATAGTTTATCAGGATATTATTATCATTTTAGAAATCTTTGATAAATTATTATTATTGCGGGTATAGCCGCGGGCTGCGGCTGGTTTTATTAGTAGTAAAAATTTAATTTTTTTATATTATTTTGGATTATGGAAGCCACAACTTTTATACCCTTTTTTTTGTTAGGTATTTGTAAATCGGCTAGAGATACTTTTATTTCGTCCTGGTAATCTTCGCTATTTTGAAAATCCGATGGATTATGTGCATCAATACTTATTGTATCATTGTACAATAACTTGGATTTTTTTGTTCATGTAAGTTTGTACACATTTCATTATACATATTGCTTATTATGCTAATCTTAATACTTCAACATTGTTATGTATGTATATTGTATAATTAAAATTATAAATTCAGGAATTATTTTTATCACTTTACAGAAAGGGGTCTTATTTCTTATCGTAATTTCATTAAAATTTTCACTTAACATTAAATTAAGTATGATAATGTACGACTTATCAAAAATACATTACCGAGACAATTTTCTTTCTCAAAGCGATAAATGAACTTTTTACATAAGTATTAATTAAGATTAGCTATTTTTAGGTCATAAAATTATTTGTATTATTATCATTATTTTGTAAATTGTAATCGACGAATAAAAACATTAATATACCTAAGTACCTAATGACTCGACTTTCCTTTGAATGAAAATGCACAAACCCTAGTAGGTACGTAGAAAATATAAATTTAAAAGTTTCTGTATTTTTTTTATCCGAAATTAGTTCGCTCGTACAGCAACCTGTTCGATAGTACATATTTTTTAAATAACGAATAATAAGGAGCGTACCTACTAGCTCAGGAAATGTGCGCATACAGTGAAAGTTATATCCTTGTTCATTTCGTCAATCAAAGATTGATATGCACATAAATTAGATACTTAATAATCTTACTTATTATAATACGTCACATAAGTTTTACTAGGAACCTCTCGTATTCCGGCAAGTAGATATATAACAAAGATCCAAGAAGGCGTAACTCTAAAATAAAGGTAAGTGTTTGTCATTGTGAAGTCAAAGCGATAGTATCGATGATACATCGAAGTTTAGGCTAAACGGTTGAAAGGATCCGGCTTCTATAGGTTGGGGCAGACAAAAAATTGTCTGAATGTGACATGGGGATAACCCGTGCTTGTGGTGTTTTACCAGTGATCTTAATGATAGCTCAATGTTCAAGCCGACTGTCCACTGCTAGCTGAAAATATAGATTTTAGAAATATAGATTCTATATAGATATATTGTCTTCTTGACTGTTCGAAATTAGTGACGCCCTCATACGTAACCGCTTCAATTTGACAGAAGAACTTTCGATTAATTTCTAAATCAAAATTTAGACATAGTTCTTTTATTCATTATAAAATATGTATATTTGTAATTTATTACTCCTTTTCTTAAAAAAGAGATTTTCAGGATTTTATTAGTAAAAAAAATCTGTAATATTATTTAATCCTCATATTAATGTCGTCAATTAATTTTCATTGTGTTCCATTTAAACTTCGCTGGGATGTAAGGGAGCGATCCATCATCTTTTCGCTCCAAGCAAACCTCACCTGCACGTGGTGCATCCTGCCGAATAACAATGAGGCTGATGATGATGATGATAAACTTCACTAAAGCTCAGGCTACATCAGCGGGAATTAAAGAATAGATTTGCCTCGCCGTGTACATAATGTCGGTCGGCGCGCTTAAAAGTTTTTAGCAACACAATAATTTTTATATAGTGTTCTAGAAACTAGACAAGACAACTAGCATTAGACACAATATGAACACCTAACGATGAAAATAACTGCAAACGTTGATGCAATGTCTGACGTTGTAACCGTGAGGTCATCAGCATCTAACAAACTGAGTGATTTCCCTAAACACGGTCATTGCATCGGCATTCTTAGAAATGCGGGCGTCGAGTATTATTCACGATCGGCTACGTGAGTCGGCGCACTTATTGCTTCTAAGTTGAAAGAACCCCGCCAATATAATGGAACCTTCATCAAAGCTCGCGACGCGGAAGACAAGAATTCGGCTCTTGGAAACAAAGCTAGACGATTCTGTACGGTGATAACGGTCTCGGGTAGTCCGGGTTAACCTCAACCAAAAAGGCTTTGTGACTTTAACTTTATTAATAATTCTGTCTGGGTCATACCTACCTATAAGTAAGGGCACTAAAGTTAAATACCCGAATTTGATGCTCTTTTCTTTAAAAGAGGGCATAACTGAAATCAATTTGTTATGCGTTTTTTAGCAAAAGTGATGAAAGGTTCTTAGAATACTCCATTCCATACAATTCTTTAGCTCCCATTTGGGCAGACTTCTTTTCATTTTATTAAATTACAATAAAAACCGTAACTTGAACGTGCGATTAGTAATAATAACAATAGATGCGATAATAAGCTCAACAACCTCATTCTATTGTTACAAAGAGAAAAACTGCTTTTAAATTAAATATTGTGCGATTGAATTACGAAATTTCATTAAATTTTCTAATACGATTCTATTTCTAATAAAATTATTGTATTAACATAGCTATGATACGAGTTTTAGTTTTAATTCTTAAGCCGTATTGAACACGTAAGTAGGTACACGTTGTCTGATAGAAGACAGTTACGTTAGTCTGATAGAAGACATGCCACTGACTGTGCCACACAGCGTCATCTATTCCCAATGAACGAAGAAATATAAAATGTTTATCACATGAATATTTGTCCCGGGTGGCTATCAAATCCTTCAGGTGATAGTCAGGACACAAGACTGTCACCTGAAGGCGTCAAAGCGACCTTCACCCGGTCTCCCCTATTAATTCATCACACGAATGTGTGTCCCGGGTGAGAATCGAACCCACGACCCTTGGTTCAGCAGGCAGAGGTCACTACTCAAGTACTCACTACCAATTGAGCCACCGAGCCAGTATTATGAGCCCGACCAAACTATCGGCCGATAGAAAGTCTTTGGTTTGCGGGGTCTCTTAAGTTGCGACTTAAGAGGCAAAGTGCGCTTTGTTAAAATATTTGCTTCGCAGCCCTCCTAGCTTTATGTAGTGCAATACAACATAGATATTAGCAATAATACTCGACAAGATTTCGCTTGATGTCGGGTCGTATAAACCGAGCTACGCCTTCGATATCGTTTACGACCGGTGCGTAGCATCTGTGCCGATATTTGGAATACATCGATGGTGACAGATAGGCGTAACTCCATTCGGGACAGATGATTGCGCGTATTTCTGGCGTATCATCACTTACTTTGGTAAATGTGAAGCTGTGATGATAAGTACTCAACTGAGTTGGTACGTCTTATAGGATGGGTTACTATGATGTCTTAATTGAAGACGGTAATACCGAGAGATTTGTTACAACCTATTTTCTTTTGTTTTTACCGTAATTAGGCATCTGTGGCATATTTCACATACGCGACGCAACGTGACTAATCGTGACGAGTGCTGAGTAGAATCAAATTGTATTGTTTTCTATGGCCATAAACATACTATGAAGATCTGATGCGATGACCGTGCATAGAACTTCCATGGCGTTTTGATACGTTGCGTTGAAGTGTGTCGAGGCTAAAAAATAACCGCTTTTGATTCTTTGGGATGTGATATTTTCTTGTTTTGATGGGAGCTATAATAGCGGTACCTGTATTCCAGTTTTCTAAACTTTCTTCCACAGTATTAGGTGATATGGTACATATTGGTATCTGTTCTATCGTCACTAAGAGTTGAATAATGAAATAAAATACAGGTTACATTTTTGAATATGAAGGAACTTTATTTGACCATTAACAGACAAATGTAGTAATCCAAGTTTTATATTTTTGTTCCATTAACATTCCAAACAGTTTTAGTAGATGAAATGGTGCGTACTTAATAATATATTGCGTGATATGAATTCATTATTAACATTATTTTTAAATCACAAAGTGTGCACTTGATTAATTTTAGAAGTAATATGAAAGTTTGATTTAAGTTTGTAAATATTTGGTAAAGACAGTTATTAAATGTATCATAGTTTAATATCATAGAAATATTATGTATCTGAAAAGACTCTTGTATATTAAATTCTTGTAACATGAATAATAGAAAATATGAATACATTTCTTAGAGTTATATTAGATATAATCACAAATTTCACATTCACGCTAAGAGATATTGGAAAATAGGCTAAATTAAACCATAGGCTAATTAAACATATAAGACGAAGTAGGTACAATTTATTTTTAAATCATTTTATATCAAATTCGTTATGCACAAATTAATTAAGTAACAATTAAATACATAGGTAATATTTACGATATAAACAATCTAACTAATTTTAATACGCTTGATATTATTCCTTTAAAATAATATTGAAATAAACTTAAAATTAAAATGCTTACACAGTAATATACGTAACTTAGAATTAACTCTATTTACAATAGCACAACATAACCTAACTATAACATTCTGTACAAGTTTTGGCAATAAATATTTCACATAAAACATCGTCGTTGTATTTACCAATCTACTAAATACTGAAATAATTCTCACTTAAATTATAAATAGCAATTCTGTTAAATCTCAAAATTTCTAACAAAATTATATTTATTACTTTAAAATATTTCTTTTTATACTCATATTCAGTGGACAATATTCAATAATAACATGACATCGATGATTTTTATGGTCTTTTTTAATAAATTTAATTTTAAATTGAATAGAATTACACTAATACTATGATATTAAATATGTAAGCGGTAAATTCTCGTAATTTGGTATATTTATTTCAATGCATCCAACCTTATTAAAGCAGACCGAGTAAGAATTACCAACATGATTACTTTAGATGCATTTTGTGCGTTATGAATATAAATTCACCCTGCTTTAAATCCCCCTAAACAAACATCTAAATAGTTTAAAATAGCTGCTCTGGAAGATAATATTAAAAAAATAATAACTCTCTAAAGAAATGTTATTTAGTAGTAACTTTTTTGAGGTTGAGTGTTCAGCAATATGTACAATATTCAGGACCCACGTTTATGCACAACCTCTGTATCAATCATTGGCCCAAGACCGAAGCTACAATGAAATTAGATAATTGACTTATCTATTCACATTTCGCCAAGTAAAATGTTAAAGCCAAAAATCACTGATTAGACTTTTTATATATAATGAGATCCTAGGCCAATTTAACCCTTTAAAAGCGCGTACTTCAAATATCCATCAATATTATTGTTTTGTAGAAGAGATGCAAGCTATCAACATTAAGGGTACTTATATTGTAATAAAATTTAATAAGATCGTACATTGAAATTGCATTCCGTAATAATGTTTTGAGAGAATTTTTATCTTCATTTTGCTGTGGTTTTTCAACTTAATTGCTTACATCTCTTCCATCAATTTTTCTATCGTTTGCTCAAATATGAAGTTCTAGTTTACATACACCGTTTATATTAAAACATTTTGAAAATGAGCCAAGTTGTCATTAAGACCAATCGCACTAAATATTCGATCGAAACGTAGTTGAAACATTTAATATTTACCTGTAGAACTTGTGTATTACGTATTGTAATGGTTACATAAAAGTTGTGTTCATGATAATATAGGTACCTCATGATAATAGAAGTTAATCGATAAGTATGTATCGTTATCAAACTCAAAGACTTCAAACGTCTTGCGCAAGTTAAGAAGCTAAGACGTCATTGCAGCCAAGTCCCAGCGTAGAGGACTGGCGACCGCACGCACGTGTATTTTACAAAAAAAAAACATTTGGAGAAGAACAAGATTTTTTGTACCTCTTCCTAACTCAAAAATTACCTATTGTTTTTACACGAGTAGGCACCTAATTCAAACGCTATCTTAATTTCTTTTCATTTAAATGTCAAAATTTTTGAATTCTGCACTTAGTAAAATGCAATTCGATAATTGAAGTACCTAACGCTTTAAAGTAAATTCTTTTAAATTACGCTTCGACCGTATTTTTCAATGCGACAGGGTACCGGGTGAGTGACTTACAAGTTCTGTTGCTAGGTGAGCATGGACAGGGGCACCCTTGAGGACCGGCGTCAGGGCTGGGCGGCCACGCGGTTCCTGCGAGCTGACTCACGCGACGCGCTGTGCACCTCTGCTGTACGTAGCGTGATGCCGAAGATGTCTTCGTGATAGCGGTTCTCCTCCTATGAGGAAAATTACAACTGAATGAGAGGCTGGAATTTGGCTCACACGCTTCCGGGTGTCTAGATATTGGGGCACACTGTACTCTTTAAAATCGAATTTTAATTAATTTTTCAATTGCAATAGCTTTGATATCGATTTTGATACATTTCGATGAATGAATCAGTTCTATAGAATGGTGAGCCTGTGTGAATTAAATATATCTGTATGTATTTTATAATAGGGTCTGTCCAGAATTCTCGGTAATTTGTACAAACACAGTATGAATAAAGCATGGAAGTAATACTTATTACTTCCATAAAAAAAGTTAATAAAATCTTATATAATTATGTACCTACTACTGAGGTTACCTATGGCAAAGCAAGGTGTTCACTCGCATAGATCGTTCATATAAAATTGTTTTTTTACCTCCTATGAAAAACACGTATTTACTTATCTGTTATTTTCTTAGAAAATTAAACTAACCTTTAGCATAAACATGAAGTTCTGCACTTGATCGTCGGTCATATTTCCGTGTTTCTTTATGATGCCCTTCAGTTTCTGGTGGACATCTTCAGCCATTTTGCAGTCTCCGCACACATAGAAGTGGGCCCCCCGATTTATCAACAAATCGTGGATTTCTTGGCCTTCCTTTTCAGCAAGCTCTTGAACATACATCTGTAATATTCGTGTTTATTGTACTACTCATATAATATGTCCATCCATCCACATATCGACATCTATTTACATGGTTAGTTAACCCATTAACAACTATCATTAACAATGTATAATATTGGTAGTTGTGTCGCTGACCGTGAAAGCTTAAAATAATTATGTTCAAATCTAAAATGATGATAGAAGAATCTTTAAGTTGAAATTTTCATTGAATTCTTCATGAAACTTAAACATTAAGTAGGTAAGTTGTTATATTCAGAAGCTATAACCAATTATCGAGATATTATAATTTGAATATTTGGTTTTATTTAACTTTTGCTACTCACTTTTGGAACATTCTTTTCTCTCGATAAAGCCAAATAGACCTTTGATAGCACACCCTCTTTCAAGGCATGTTCCTTCTCCTCTCTGTACAAGTCCATAGTTCTCGTTCGACAGCCAAAGAATAGCCATACTGGTCCAGCGTTTTGTCTAGACCGGGAGTTCAACTGGGCTCGACGGTGGTGCCAGAACCCTCTGAACGGAGCTATGCCTGTGCCCGGCCCTATCAGTATAAGAGGCACTGACAGGTCTTGAGGCAAATGGAAGTTCGGTGCGCTGAAATTTGTGTATATTTTGATAATTGTCATTCTAATATTGGGAATATGTGTTTTAGCATCATCATCATCAGCCTATCGCAGTCCGCTGCTGGACATAGACCTCTTTAATTGTTCGCACTTTGTTCGATTGTAGTATATTTATTAGTAGCCTAATTGTTATGCAAAACTAAATTTTATTAAATTGCTTGCTGACTCGCTAATGCTGCAACATCGCAATAAAACTTTGGCCCTATTAATACTAAGCTCTAAATCATGCTTACATATTAGGTACTTGTAGGTATAAAAGGAGCAATTTTCTATTTTTGCCTATTATGAAAATCTAATAATTTTAAAAGATAATATCACTTATATTAATGTTATCTCTAAACGATTACACGAGGATAGTAAATGTTGTGTACCTTCTAATAAACAAGTGGACCTCGTCTCCCGGTTTACGATCCATGAGGTAATTTGAGCAAACACCGTAGTGGACGGGACCTTCGCCATCTGTTTGAACATGACATCATTTTTATACGAGTATCATCATGATGAAAGAAAAATTCGTCAAGTGCGATCTGGGACTGAAGGTTTGAAATTTTTCTAAAAAAAGCAAATCATTTTGCGTCCTCTTTGTTTGATATTCTGTAATATTTTACGTTGTCTGTTGTCTTGTTGATAATAAATCTCTATCGAAAAAGAAATTTTAATTTAAATAAATTTTGTGAATTTTGGAACAACTCTTTCATTATGATGAAGATAAAAACTATATTAACTTCATTCACACATGAACTAAATTAAATAATAACGTAGGACCTTTACTAAATCATACTGCATGCATATACAATAAAATCCGAGCGTAAAAACGATGTAAATCAAGATTCACCAACAGAGAAACGTAAACTAAGGTAAACGCTCCTATTACGGAGGTATTTCGCAACATTCGCAACTAGGAGACAAAAATAAGCATTTGTAAGTATTTATAAATGTGCAAAACCACTTCATCGTCAAAAGTGGTTATTATATTTTGTATTTCTATTGATTTTGTGTTTCTTTTGATGTTAGTTTTTTTTTTTAAAAATATTTAAATAGCCGAGTCGATTGTTCCTAATTCGGAGGTATAATTTCGGTCAGTGCCTATTACGGCGGTAAACGGTTCCTAATTCGGAGGGTCAGAAACAAATAATGTTACGTACATTAAATAATATAAAATATGTGTTAGTAAAGTAAATTGTATGTAAGGGATGTAAGGGAGCGACCTATCACCTTATCGTTCCAAGCCATCCTCGCCTGCCCGTGTTGCATCCTGCCGAACAACAAACGAGGCTCTGGCAAACCGACTGGTGGCGGTTAAACCATCACGATAGAAGGCGTAGCTAAAAACCACAGGCCGATGATGGGCAGCAGCGTCACCGGAGCAAGAAGCTACGCCCTGCGATCGCCAACCCGCCTGCCCAGCGTGGCGATTATGGGTATGTCCTCCAGAAGTTTGCTTGATGGCGAACAACTGGAGAGGCCTATGTCCAGCAGTGGACTGCAATAGGCTGATGATGGTAATGAAAGTAAATTGTAAGGTTTTCATTCATTGATTTGATAACATTGATTCCCTTTTAATAAAATTTGCAAATATAGCAGGGATGTATGAATCACTTGAATTTTCCTTATTCTCCAGAACCTAGCACCCTCTTAATTCTAACAGTGATGTATTAAAAAAGATCTCGTTAAAACGAATTATTATTACTACATATATACAATAAACTACTCGTAGTAAGTATAAATGTTACATTTTTGGAAAATAGGTTTTATACCCCGGTTCAAAGGTCAAAAGTAATAATATTTTTTCTAGATACCTAATACAACTTTAGTTTTCTCCATACTATGATGGGCATTCTTCTCTTTAAATAACATTATTTACATACATTGTTAAGTTTTTATCGCTTTTGGTTTTATTAAATAAGAATCCATAAAACATTATAGAAAACTTTTTATTTATTTACTGAACCCTAAAACTTGAAATTTTATATTTTATGAATAGCGCCATAATAGGAACCCATATAACCTAATACGGAGTTACCTGAAAATAACTACCACCGTAATAGGAACACTACTCGTGTTATAATGTTCCTAATTCTGACCCATCAAAATTTCGATAAACAAAAGAGTGTTAATGCATAATCACACGATAACAGTTTTTTGGCTCAGTGTGTTAAATTTTAGTCAACAGTTATACAAAATAAACGATTTGTGATCAATTAAAATACAGCTTTTTATTTTACCGCTTCTAAGAAAACAACATTTTATGCTCAACAATTTTCATATTTAACTAGATTTCTAAGAAAGATAGCATACCGCAGAATATGGTCCTTAATTTAAGAGATTAATGATTATTTCAATAAAACTTGGAACTAATTCAATAAGTTAATAAATTAAAAGTTATAAACAATTAAACATGTCCAGTATATTTCCTAATTCGGAGGTATACCACCGAATTAGGATCAACCTATAAAATTTGTATCCTTTTACGGTGGTATTTTGTTTCTTATTTTTTTGGGTAAAAATGAGTTTAAAATATGAATTAAGCTATTTAAATAGCTGCTGTAATAGTAGGAAAATGCAATAAATAACACACAAACGAACTTGAACGGGTTATTAATACGAAAAACTTAGTTTATAAATATTGGTGTACTTTCATTTGATGTTGCGCGTTTGTATGAAAACCTCTCTCACATCGATGTCGTTACACTAATTGATTGATTTTGTTGTGTTGTATATGTGCTATACTTGCAAAATTCGGTCAACTGATGAAGGAATAGATTTGGAATAAATAGTATACGTTTTGGTGCACTTATACTGAATAAAATAGGAATAAAACTCGAAAATAGAAATACCACCGTAATAGGAACCGATTTTGACTACCTCCGTGATAGGGACACTTACCTTATCTAAAACGTTCAAATACTGAACCCTGAATTTGATCTATTGTTCATTTAACGTTATTAATAGCAATCGCATCTTCAGTTTGTGTACAATAACGTCTCGGTGTACACTCAAAATAGATTGTTGTACTAATATTCTATGGAATCTGTGATATCAACATGAACCGAACGTGGGACTTTACAATAATAAACATTGGTACATTAGCGTGACGGCTTCTCCGTAGTACTTACTAATTTTCTTTTAAAATCAACATCAGGTTATCATGTTCAGGATGAATTTACTACTAAAGATGATTGATTGCATGTAAAATATTATGAAACTGTTCGCTTAATTTGTCATTGTTATCAGTGAATTATCACTTCTCATGAGAGTTAGCACCATCTTCGTAATGACAATGACACCACAAATTGATACATTTCATTGTATCTAATGGACGATGTACATCAATAAAAATGCATGACCGGAGCTAATTTGAGATGACTAATAGATGTAGGTATACCAGTCGATTTCAAGCCAAAAAATGGTTAAATTTTAAACTGGTTTTATCGCCTATCATTATAGTAATTGCTCTTTATAGAATGTTCCCATGAAGTTACAATTCAACTATATTCAGTTTTTTTTTAGTTTAGCATTAGAAGGATCAAAATCTGTTCCTCTATTTATTAAATTTCTTATGCTAAAAAAATTAAGTAAGCATAAGTATAAGTAGAAAGTGCGATAGCGATATTGAAAGAAGAGTGAATGCTGGTAATAGTGTGAATGGAGCACTGCACACCTTTGTGAGCAGCCAGAAGGTCTCCAAAAAGGCCCGCCTGGCGGTTCACAGGGGAGTGCTAGTGCCGACACTAACGTATGGTAGGTAGTGAGAGTTGGGTATGGCAGAAGAAGCACGAGAGTAGAATTAATGCAGTGGAAATGCGAGCACTTAGAAGCATGCTAGGAGTGAAATTGAGTGATAGGATTAGGAATGAAACGATAAGAGGCCTTTGTGGTTTGCAAGAAGATGTAGTGACTAGGATTGAGAAAGGTATGCTTAGATGGTTTAGTCATGTAGAGAGGATGGATGAAAGTAGATTAACTAAGAAAATATATAGCGAGAGAGTGAATGGATCTGTTGGAAGGGGAAGACCTAGAAGGACATTCCATGACCAAATAGAAAGTGTCCTAAAAAAAGGTAAAATATTAAGTACCCTAAACCGACGAGCATGTATGAAGAGACTAGCTTTTGCCCGCGACTTCGTCCGCGTGTTTAAATTTATACATACAAAAGTTTTTTCCCGCTAACTCCCGTTCCCGTGGGAATTTCTCAAAATACAGCCATAACTAAACTTTATATTTACTAAGGTACCTGCATGCCAAATTTCAAGCGTCTAACTTAAGCGGTTTAGATTTTTCATACAAAAGGATTTTCCCGCTAATTCCCGTTCCCGTGGGAATTTCGGGAATTCCTTTCTTAGTGCACCCCTACGGTACCTAAGCTACGTCCCTTCCAAATTTCAAGTGCCTACGTTTAGCCGTTTGGGCTGTGCGTTGATATGTCAGTCAGTCAGTTTCTCCTTTTATATGTATATAAATAATAATATAAGAAGATTGATGAATGTGGACGAAGCAAAAGCTGTGTGCCAGGATCGTCGCAAATGGAAGGACGTGGTCTCTGCCTACCCCTCTGGGAGAAAGGCGTGACGGTATGTATGTATGTATGTATAAGTATAAAAACGTACCCTGAGTCCTATAATTAACAACAGCCACAGTAAGATGCAGTCGTTTGGGATGAGCTATGGGTGACGAGGAGATTGAGTAAAATCTTGGCTGCAGAGGTGACAGCAAGGCGGCGAGAAGGGAGGCCCCAGGCCTGGCCGAAGGAAACTGCTCCAGCACCTCGGGTAACGTTGGGAAGTGGTAGTGACGCCAATCCTCATACGCTCCAGGGTCCTAGGAAAAATTTGAATTATATAACTCTCGCATTCTTTCTTCAACATCACTTTAATCATTTGACCGCCGAAAAAGGAGACAAAATAGAAATTTATAGTTATCGTCGCATATAAGCGACACTGACGTTCAAAAGATTAAAGTTCGATTCAAAAAGAATTCATCGTCATCATCAGTCTTTCCATTGCTGGACATAGGGCTATCCAGTTGTTCGTCACTTGGGACAAACATCTGGAGGATATGAGCAAACTTGTAGGATTTTCTGCTCAGTACACGAAGTTGTATGTTTGAATCCATATATCAGACTCCGTTGCTCATTTGGTAGATAGCTGGGCAAAGGCCATATTAATAAAACAAATATTTATTAGCAATAATAATTTCTGTTCAATGCTGAAAGCGATTAAGTACCTATTTTGTGATGACTTCGTTAATTTTGAGTTTATTAACATAAACTTAACCTACTTACGTACATACTACTACTATAAAATCAAAGCATGTAATAAATGTCTGGTCTTTTAATTCTTCAAGAATTATAACTATGTTTTTTTTCATGAAGCACTTACCGTAGCCAGTATGTTAAGTTGCTTCCTCTCTTCTTCATCTTCACAAGTTTTAGCCAAATACTGCAGCAAAATCGTTGTAGGCGGAGTGGTTATGTCCAAGAAACGTGTGAACAGATCTCGGACGCTCAAGATCGGCAGTCTCTCGTGTGGTTCCCAAGACTTGACTGGACCTATTGTTAGGAAAAAATACTATTCAAAGTTTGTCAGCGTTGCTTTCATCATCTTCATAGCATGCAAACGTCCACAGCTAGATATAGACCTCCCCTCCAATTTTCATTTGGAGGATTTTGCCTTAGCCACTACGCTTGGCAAGCGAGGTGATGACTGCAGTAGGTTTTAATTTAAGCTATACATCCTACTAATATTGTAAATGCGAGTGAAAGTTAATTCAGATGAATGGTTTGATGTTTGTTACTTACGGAGAAAGAAATACGGAGTGGATTTGAATAAACTTTAAAGTTTTTTTTTTTCATGAATGCCTTGTCATCATCACCTGTTGGGTTGGAGCGGAAGGCTATACTCCTAGTTCTAAATGGCTACGATGATGGCGAGAAAGTAGTATACGAGGAGCTCATTCATCTCTTTTCTAAAGAAAAAGAATAACAATGACTATGCAAAAATGGTTTATCTACAAAACCTATAGGTACACTACACACATGTAAAGTAGCAATTAATTATGAACATGTGAAACTTTTATTATCATTTACATGTCTTCGCAAAATATTCCGTGTACATAAAATCAACCTATTAACAATCTTCTGATAATAATACTCCACATGTAAGGTGTCAATAATGTTAACAAAACTTTGCCGAACTTTAAAAATACTTGTTAGGTATGTTTAGACTTGGACATAAGAGTATCAGTTATTTATACGTAGGATACTGTTGCAATGTTTACAATTGTTTGTGCCGTATTGAACAAAACAAAAATAACCTACCTACTTATCTACTAAGAAAAATAAAACTTTACTTGACATGAAATGGGTGTAACACAATCTTCAGTGAAAGACCTGACTTCTGTATCAGGTATTACTTATTTCTTATGATTCATTTTATAAAATAGGGGGAGTCCGGGAGACTTTTTAAGGTGGGAGATATGAACCACTTTTCAAAAATCAACGTAAATTTTGCTCTAACGATACGTCATGAAAGTCTGTAACGATAGATAGGTCTTTATCCGCGGTCTACCAATGACCTTTTAATTTCTTGATAGCTTACCGCTAGAAGTGTGTGTCTCCTTCATGAGTTGCAGTTGTAAGGGCTCGTCATAGTCTTCTATGTCCTTCAATCGAGCGAGCAGACTCTCTACTAGCTCCTTTCTGTTGCATGCAATTATGCCCACGTGGTCTCCTGGGTCATACTTGATTTCGGCCTACAAAATTTCATTATTATTACTACCTACTATTTACTAGTACACTTTTAACGCAATATCTACATGACAGTAAGGTGCTATAGTTACTTTACTTTGTTATAAAGTTTTATAAATATTCTGGTTGGGATATCTTAGAAAACGTTTGTTCTAGTGGTTATCACATGTCAAAAGCCAAGACATGACAAAGCCGTTCGGTGTTGTTCATTAGAAACAATAATAAACTAATATCGTATCAACCATTTATCATTATCATTACGTAGCACGAATATCATGACTTTTTAACCCTCTCCTCCCTCCCCTATAACCTTATCACAGGTAGCCGCTTTTTGGGACTCCTTTCTTCCTTGTATGTCACATTTCATGGAACCCCTCTCCCTTTACAAGTACGACGTAATATATTGATGGCCCCTTACCAAAAATGGCCGAAATTTTTCTAATTATAATAGGTTTTTCAGTTCCAAAACAAGTTCGCTTTACAAACTATGGTCGTAATTTAAAATTTACACGTAAATGGTAAGCGGGCACGTAAATTCGTCACATCCCACCGTGAAATACGAATTGAAGGTAATGGAGTGTTACACGCTTCATTTACACAGGTTTTTATAGCTTACCTTGGGTTCCATATCAATGAAAATCGTAGACCTTTCAGCGGAAGCATCGCCCAAGTCCTTGTTGGCTCTCACAATGCAAGTCACGAACTGTTTGTTGAGAGCGGACTGCAAGGCCGCGGGGAGAGCGGGCGCGCGCCCGACCGCGTGAGCGAACCTCACTGTCTCCTCACTGAGGGCCACTGTGCCTAAAGCCCTTTTGGCTTCCTGTAGAGTCTCGTCGTCGTCTAGGCAGAAAGTCTCGCAGGCGACCTAAAAGTATACGCTGGGTTACGTTACCTTATTTACCTAGATCATAATTTCCCTCCATTATCGTTACATAAGATGGCTATTTGATACCTACATGCAACGAAGCATACCCGGAGAAGTAATCATCTAGCGTGACCTCGTCCTAAGATTTCAGGTTCGATATAGTTCATACAAAATATTATGTGACATGTGGTTTCATTATATTGTTATTAGAACCTTCTTAGTCATTTAATTATTCTGTGATCATTACACAAGAATGCGATATAAGATTTAATGAGATGTACAGACCTATCTCTGTCAAATGTCCTCAATCAAAAGTTCATTATGTATCGTTCTATTTAAATAAGTAGATTGGGATAACTTGTCATGTGACTTTTGGCAACATGGCCTTTAAGGGTTGTAGATTTGAATCCCACTCCAGGCAAACATAATTACGTAATATACAATATTTATATCAACCCTCCCGGTCGACCACGTTTACGAGTATAACAGTGACAGTACAATTTTGCTCAAAGAATCAAATCCATGATCAAATCACTATTGAACTTACGTTGAATACACTGGACGCCCATTTTCTAAACGCCTGATCCTGGCCGCACATCTCGTCGCCAGTGGCCAAGTCCTCGATCCGTTCACCCCCCAGATCTCCCAGCAGCTTGTCCACGTACTTCCCGAAGTTGCAGAAGTTCGGGTAAGCGCTGGAGCCGAGGGCGAACACGGCGAAGCGGACGTTGCTCAGCGGACCGAAGCTGTCGATGGAAGTCGCGTCTGTTGCGCTTCCTGGAAGAGGTTTTGGTGTCACTATTGCATTGTTTAGGTGTTAAGTATAGCAGGTAAGTACGTTGTGAAATAGTATTGAGAGTTGCATCTCCTTCTTGTTCTAATGTGTGTAACGTTACCTGTCGACTAAATGATCTGGCTTTTGGTAAAAACGTCAACAAGTCACGAATCTAACGATAACCTTCATTCTAATATAATTACCAATGGCCGAAAATAATCTAAATGACTTCGGAATGAAATGAGAATAACCATTATTATTGAAATAACTCTCAGGAAAAGTAAAATTATTATTAAGTAGTTGCACTATTTGAAAGAATTAAGTTACTATTGAAAGGTAAAGTTGTTATTGTTATAATACGAATAAAATTCAACCTTATACTCTTATCTAAATCAAGTAGAAATGTAAACTTCGAAAAACATAAAAACGACATATAATAGTAATTTTACATCGGACCATAGTAGATACTTGTAATACAATCTCCATAATGTATTAACAACAAATACCGGTAGTGCAGTCAATGAAGCATTATAGGTCCGAATTTTTTTACTGTGAACCGAATTGCATACAATTTTGGGATTAGGTTCATCTTACCATTAACTTCAAAAGTGAAAATGATTTGAACTCCGCCACCACCATGGGGGTGGTTGCCACCCCTTCTCGGGGGTCAATGGTTGTTTTTTCAAAATAACCTCGGATATCGATTGAAGATCTAATTTTAAGCAAAAAAGTTTCTATAAAGTTTCTCGAAAAATCTAATACTTTTCAAGTTATTGGCAATTGAAAATTCGCAAATTTTTCACGATTTTCATCAGTTTTTTTCAAATATCTCCAAAAATATACGTTTTATCGAAAATTTTATAAGGAACGAAACTGTAGCAGGTAAAAAAATGAACAATTTGGTTTTTTACAAAGTATTCTAAGTGCAATATTAAGCTAGATATTAAAGATCAAAGCCGTTTTTTATTTTATCTGAAATTTCATCGATGTAGTCAATGCCATCTAGCAGCGAGCAAATGCATTTTATGCTTTCTAATCGAAAAGGGTTTTGTAGTGCTTGAAATAAGCTTTAAAATGAGCTTTATCAAAAGTCTTTTGCACGTAAAATAAGTGAGCTATATTGCAAATAAGCGGAGCATCGAATGTTTTTTCTTTTCAATCAATGGGTTTAAATAAGTGCCATTTCCACCAAAACTAAAATTAATCATATTCCGCCTAGAATTAACTTTATTATGAAGAGTTTTATAGATTGTATTAGTTTGGCTGCTTTAGGACACATAGTTTTCAAAAAAGTCACGATTAAGGGAGGCTGTGATTGCGCTGCCACGCGCTCTTTAAACAATCATATCTCCGTCAATTTTTATTTGATAGAAAAAACAAAAAAACCAAATTGTTTGTCAGAAAAATACCTAAATTTTTTATCCCTACACTTTTATACGTATCTGTCGTCATTTTTGAGATATTATGAAAAAGGGGTGGGATTTTTAAAAATTTGAAATTCTCGATTTTTTTTCAATCGTGACTTTTTTGAAAACTATGTGTCCTAAAGCAGCCAAACTAATACAATCTATAAAACTCTTCATAATAAAGTTAATTCTAGGCGGAATATGATTAATTTTAGTTTTGGTGGAAATGGCACTTGTTTAAACCCATTGATTGAAAAGAAAAAACATTCGATGCTCCGCTTATTTGCAATATAGCTCACTTATTTTACGTGCAAAAGACTTTTGATAAAGCTCATTTTAAAGCTTATTTCAAGCACTACAAAACCCTTTTCGATTAGAAAGCATAAAATGCATTTGCTCGCTGCTAGATGGCATTGACTACATCGATGAAATTTCAGATAAAATAAAAAACGGCTTTGATCTTTAATATCTAGCTTAATATTGCACTTAGAATACTTTGTAAAAAACCAAATTGTTCATTTTTTTACCTGCTACAGTTTCGTTCCTTATAAAATTTTCGATAAAACGTATATTTTTGGAGATATTTGAAAAAAACTGATGAAAATCGTGAAAAATTTGCGAATTTTCAATTGCCAATAACTTGAAAAGTATTAGATTTTTCGAGAAACTTTATAGAAACTTTTTTGCTTAAAATTAGATCTTCAATCGATATCCGAGGTTATTTTGAAAAAACAACCATTGACCCCCGAGAAGGGGTGGCAACCACCCCCATGGTGGTGGCGGAGTTCAAATCATTTTCACTTTTGAAGTTAATGGTAAGATGAGCCTAATTCCAAAATTTCATGCAAATCGGATCACAGTAAAAAAATTCGGAGGTTAGCCCGTATTTTTCGCTTCATTGACTGCACTACGGACATTAGAGATAGCTTGTAAAGCTCCAATAGTTCTTTAAACACTTAAGAGTCAGAAAAATAAAACATCGCGTATAAGTACAGCCTCGCAGTTTCCAAACTTTACCTTTAAGCGACTCTAGCCGGCTCAACCTTTTCGGATTGCCCGCGGCGTATCTCTGCAGTTCCATTTGACTGTTCGCCTTTATGAACGACTTGGGTGTCATCATTTGATTCCTAAAATTGATGTAAATGTTAACAATGCATATTAATTTCAATTATAAAGTAATTATTTTTGTTATTTATAAACATAATGTGTCCAAACCTTACCCAGTTAATTCATCACCAACTTGATCGGTGTATAGAATTTCGCAAAGATGTTCTCCAAAAGCCTAAAAAAAATATTAAAATGTAGCTACCGCAAAAAAACATCCAAAATTAGATCCGTGTAATTCACAAAAAGTTGAAATTAGATGAACATCAATATTTGCTAAGTTATTTTCAAGAATAAATACTCACAACACCATTTTCCGGTGGATCACCATTGCCGAAAGTGGATGTGACAACAAGTAAAAGAGCCTCGTGCTCTATCGACGTAATGTCGTAATCAGCCATGCAGTGGACCTGCAAAATGGAATAATTAAGAAGACAGCTAAAGACACGAATACATACAGCATTAGTAATGGGACGGCAACGCGGCAGCATGCCATTTGAAAAGACATAGCAGAGTAATCGAAAATAGTAACTTTTGTATTGGAGATAGATGCTGGCATCGAGAAAAAAACCGATGAGATAATGTCGGTGTAACTAAGTGTATAAACACTTTACTACTATACACTTTAAGCATTATGGGATTTAGTCTAGGGAAGGTTTAAAAGGTCGAATAAAATATGAAAATGCTTAGTTAAAAAACATGGGGATACTAAGTCCGTGTCAGCCAGTGGGTACTTAATAAAATCAAATCACTACCACTAAAATATCCATAACAAAATAAAATATCTACCAATAGAATAAGAACTTGACAGGGCTTTGCCGTCTCAATAATGAAGCGCTGTATTTTAGCCTTCGTTATTTTTTGCTAGGTAATGATTGTCTAATTTTGCAGTATCATCCTGATGAGCACTTTTTGGATTGTTAGATGATGCACGTCTTTCCTATCAATTTTTGTTCTAGCATCACAGTACAAAAGTATAGTTCTCTACCATGAGACTGTAAATCGTCAAGTCGATGTGTCTTTGACTCGTGCTTCGTGATAGGTAAGTAAGTACCTAAGCAAGGTGTGTTAAGCTTTGGCAGTATCATCGAAGATCGGTTGAGTGTAACCGATAATAACTAATGTTGAACCAATAACTAACGTACCTACATACCTATTCGTAACAGAATTATCGGCGGAAACAGACTACAGTCATCAAAAATGAGGAACTGATAGAAGCTATTTGTGGTGTTGTGTATACTAAAATGTAGTGTCTGTGTGGTTTCTAGATTTAGAAAAGGTGGTCCTTTTCTAACCACTTAGGATCCCGTGGGTGTCGTAGAAGACTAAACTACTGCGGTTACTGAACCGTCTGCCAAGCAAGGTGACTAAGGCAAACCCTGGTTATACCGCCACCATTCGGTTGCTGGTGATGATATATACCTACTAACCTGAGCATTAAAAGCGTGTCCAAAAATGACCCCTAACTCCTTGGCATACTGCTCAGACTTGCCGGTCTCTGTGGCATACAGCACGGTGGCCTTGATTCGCTTGGAGAGAGCACGCCCGAACAGCTTGGAGGTGAACTTGACCGCGCGAGCTATTTGCTTGAAGTGGAACTTCCTGTTGATAGGCCTCTTGCCCGTGATCGGCTTAGATTTCTGCCATTGGTGGGTTTTCCATGCTGGTTCCTGAATAATATTGAAGATGCTGTTCAACAGTTTCTTAGTTTGGGTTGGTATTAAGGATTTATTATGAATTATATTCTTCTTGGGAGAATAGAACATCACAAACATTGCTCAGATCCTAAAGTAAGTTACTTAAACACTTGTGTATGATATCAAGCAAGAAGCTACGCCCTGCGATCGCCAACCCGCCTGCCCAGCGTGGCGATTATGGGTATATCCTCCAGATGTTTGCTCTAAGTGGCGAACAACTGGAGAGGCCTATGTCCAGCAGTGGACTGTAATAGGTTGATGATGATGATGTATGATATCAACAACGAAGGTATCAGAAATATAAACATCCTGACACACAACACAAAATGCAATATTAACTATAAGAAAGTTTGTCCCGGGTGGTGATCGAACCCACGACCCTGGTTCAGAAGGCATGGGTGGCATGCTTCATCGATTGAGCCACCGGGCCACTATATTAAAGCAAATTACCACTTACAGACTAATGACTATACCTGGAAACCATAACACCTACAAACTTTGGCAGATATAGGGCTCCCACCAAGAACGTATTTTGCGAAACTCTATTCTAAGGGATTGGAAGTTTTAGAATATTTAGAATGGCATTGCTCCCGTACGAAGCCGTGTTTGTATAAAATAAAGACTGCCAATTTTGGTTGGATAGGCTATTGCATTTACAACCAATGAATAGAGCCGATTAGATCAATTCTCCTAGTGGCGATCATGTCAGCGGTTAACCTAAACTATTAATCAACATTGATAAATAATGTTTGAATCGTAGGTTCATCCAGATAATAGATAGTTTTGTACAAATAAGATATATTTTCTCTAGATAAAACGTTATGTTTACAGATAACTTGTCTTTTGAAAATGTGTTAATTTTATTAAGAGCGCTATATGAACAAGCAATCATTATCAAGTGAATAAGTAGAATAAAAACATTTAAAAGTTACACTTAAGTATCTAGACTTGAAACACTTAAAAACTAAGTGAGTCGTGATTTTAATTAGCAATTTGACTAAGTGATCAGAGAAGTTCATTAATAAGTAGTAGTTAGCAATTGAAACTTACCAGACACTACGAGTATCATAACAAATACTAACCTGGTATTCGTAGGATGGCCTCAGGTAGTACAAGGCCATTTCTTGGTGGAACACAGGTGTGATAGAAGATGACATCGGTGGAACTATCCATATCCAATCGGCAGGGCATCCGGACCTAAGAACACCAGATATACTCAATAAAACTAGACGACGATATAGAGCCCTTCATCATCAGCCTATTGCAGTCCACAGCTGGACATGCCATGCATGCATAGTTCGCCACTTAGGGCAATCATCTGGAGGATATACTCATAATCACTACGCTAGGGCGTAGCTTTTCGCTCCGTTGACGCTGCTGCCCGTCATCGGCTTGTGGCATATAGAGCCCTAATTCTTAAACACATATCTATCAAATAAAGTTACTACTCATCAGAAAATCTCTTGATAAATCTTGATTGTCATATAATTTTAAATCGTCAACATTGGCCTAATTATATTTTGATTTAACTTACATGTCTTTTACTCTACATCACATAAGTAGGAATACCAGTTAGAAAGTTAAAGGTTCTTCCTATTAGTTTCCTTAAATATATAAATTAAAATAATAGCCTAAAATTTTAAAATCTTTCCACGTGTGCAAGCTTTCTTTCTTTCTCCTTTATTAGGAGCGTCAACTTTAGTTAAATAATATAAAAGATTAGAAATTAAACACCCAAGGTTATCTGGTACAACAGATTACCTCATCGTTTTTATGACGTACATTTTCATCTTATCCAAAACCAGCTCTAAAACCTCTATGACGTAGTAAAGTACTTCCAAGGTAATGTTGCAATCACGACACTGTAGTTTATGACCCATATTACATGCTACACACCAAGACCTAGTGAAGCTTCATAACAAAACAATCACACGCGGTCCTGTTTACGTATTCTTCTCACACATGTGTATTTTTATTGAACTTGTCAAAATAAATTGCAAGGATCTAGTGGCGAACGCTTAATTGCTCAAACAATGTCTGGTTGCAATTAATTACGAAGTTCTCATATGGGTACGTTTGCCAATCTACGCGTTAACTTGCATGGAAGATGAAACTAGTGTTGTTACATGGAATCTCTGCATAATTGTCCCAGACTTTTACAAACCATCTATTTTGTTAATGAAGAATGTCGATATCCAAAATAATTTCAATGTAGGTACATTTCGCCAAGATTTGCTTTTCTGAGTAGATTTTCTAAACATATTTGCATACAAATTTTATGGTAATATCTTAAATTTAGATTACACAAGTTCAAAGCTTTTATGTAAAATAAACTTAGCTTAGCAATAAATACTGCCTGTACAAGTGTACATTTCAGTACAAATGTAATTTTGAAGTCTGCCTTTGTATATGGATAGATATAAGCATGCCTGATTTATAAATTAATCAATCATATCTACCTAGTGGGTAATATCATGTAATTGACTAAGAACGTTCCTTGAAAGTCTCAATTCTATCGGCAAAACTGTTTTGTCTGAAAATCTTGGTCCTACGAAGATAAAGGAAGTTATGGATACAAACCTTAATCTGTTTTCGTTGTCAAGATGTTTAATAAAGCTCTCAGAGGCAGTGTGGTGGTCCACGATAGTCGCATTGTGTTGTTGGAAGCTGTGCAGGACGGCCACGTTCACTTCGACTAGAGCTTTGTCCCTCCACAGGTTTACTGGTGTCCTAGTATCCAGACCCATGCATTGTGCGACTTTCTGTTTGAAAAGACATTGCATATTACCATACCACTTGAAATGTAAATTGTCCAACATCTGAGCAGACGACCACATAAAAAGTCGTTATCAAAGTTGATAGATCATGGTGATTATGACAGGCATAATTATAATATATGGTCATTGTGTAAATCTTTGGCGGAGATCCAACGTCCTACAGCTGTAATGTTAGCGATGATTATACACAAAATATTTCAAACTATGTGATGGGTTTTATAATGAGACACCTTACAAATCGTAAGTATGATGTAATAAGGATGGTCATGTGCTAATAATTTTGCTTATTAATTAATCATGGAATTACATGCAATCCTTTATTCATAGGATCACAATATTAAACAGCTTTTTGCCGTTCACTGAACATATGGGTATGCTATGTCTCCAGAAATTTTAATGAACTGATAGAGTTTCCAGTCCCTTCAAATAGTAGAATGAGTATCGTGATACATATACAATACATCGTACTAGCAAACAGAGTATGGAGCTTATTGACCCGAAGGACAAATTACTTGAAGAATGGCTGGCAGCGAATGGATGTGGATTATCTGAGATCGAGATGGTGGCGTTCTCATTCATAAATCACTAACTTACGAGGTTGACGCAGTCACCCGTAGGTACTGAGTCTTGAAAACAGATCTACTAAGAAGCATATGCGATGATCACCATGGACAGATATCACCATCAGTTAAAGTAACTTTACACTAACCTCCAACATATTCAATCTATTCGTGTCGCAGAAGTTTCTGCATCCGATCTCGGTGCTCATGTACCAGCCGTTGAAGGCGTTGGCTGTGAACTCGATACCTCCGCAGTCGAACCTCATGCTGGACACAGCTGGAAGGGCGTACCAGCGCAGCTTCAGGTCCTCAAACCATTCGTACCTGTTTCGAAAGAAAAGCAATAAAAAAGTTAAGACACTTTAATACCTTCTTAAGCGTACATTTCATTGCTGTCTTTGAATTCACGAGACCAATAAAAATGATTCTAATTCTGGGACTTTTCATTTCAAGTATTGTGATCAAAATCTTCTACGGCAGTACAAATGTTTGAATCGCCCCTAACTGTCCTGTTTCAATATGTAGGTATTTAAGTTCGGACGGGCCTTTTTCGCAACTCGAAGCCTAGCGCCTACTTATTTTGCGCGTAGATATTTTATCAACATAACAAAGCATTATTCAATTTCTAAGTTTTATTACGAGATATTTTACATGTTTTTGCTATGTGTAACAGAAAGCAAAGCGGGCCATCTGATGTTAAATAGTAACCGCCGCCCATGGACATCAGCAATGCCTAAGTCAAGGCCATGTCGTTACCTACTGCAAGGAATAAACTCTATTCTCCATTCCATTTCTCCAATAATGTGTAAGTAACTAAGTGTCTGACATAAACTGCAATCCTAATCTTTCCATTCTTAATTTTACTGTTCCAAGTGTACTGCAACAAATTTGTTCAAATTAATTCCACAAACACGTTTAGGGTCAAACTAATGAGACCATAATTCTGCACAAACTACACAGTCTGTTACGAGCAAACTTTCTTCTAAAATGTACTGTCTGGGATATCTCCGACTATCTAAAAGTTGACCCCGAGGCTTGACGCACTTTACTTTTACGAACTTCGCGTGAAACGGGTAAATCTATCCCTTAGATATTGCCTTATGCCCGCACACTCAATTACAAGCTATCACGCCTTTTTATAACATATTACGGCCTGTTAACATTATCAATAGCGATACATTATTGAATGGTTGCAAATTTATGGCCAATAAAGGCAGATTGGAGATCACTGGACCACACTTTTACGATAAGCAATTTAGTCGGCGTGTACGGACATTCGCCTATTTGCGAGCTTTTACCTCTTCTCACAATATGCATTCCCCGACTTTTTATGTCGCATAAATTCGTGATGGAAGGGATGCCGGCAGGGTTGCAACAATAACTTATGTAGACAATAAGCTAAGATTAGCTTCAAAAGCAATGATGTTTGCTTTATCATTTACCTGGGTAGATAATAAAAACTGAAGGAGAGCCTCCTATTTTTTATACGGGCACAGCATAGAAGCTTCCCGTTAACTAATGGAAAGCCAAAGAGGCCCAAGTCGCTCTGGCAACGAACAAGAAACCAGATCAATCACTTGTCAGTTGCCACTACCATGCTAGCCTGTAGGATTCATTTAAAAGAAAAATGTACAAGGACACAGATGTGCATACGATAGTATTTAAAGTACACTATTGTGAATAACCCTTGTAAAAGCTGTAAGGCAATGATGATGATCGTCAATTAGTCGAAACTGGCAAGCCCCTGCCAACCCTTATTATTGTATGTCACCGACGCACCGGACCCTTGGACATTTAGGCATTCATAGCTACTCCGTTATTATCCTATTGTCAACACCTTTCGTCAAGCATACCCTACTCGAGGTGAGTTAAGCTCCGTCATCCTTTCTTCAACAAGAGCGACAAGACCGTTATCGGATTTAGACATTAGAAGCGCTATTCTAAGAATAGTGATACCCTTATACTAAAAAAGACTTGTAAATATTTATGTTGCATTTGCTTGGCAACCCTTGGCGGGCCAAGAATATTTCCGTGTATAGCAGGTTATAAAGGTCTCCCGCGCCCTTTTGCACTTTCAAAGTTTTGGAACGCGATTGTCGCGATTCTGTTCTAGGGTTTATGTTTGTGAAAGATTTTTTTGAGTTAGTGGAACAAAAGTGAACGTTGTTCAGTTTCTTTGTTGGGAAAATGAATGCATTTGATGAATGTCGGCCCTTATGCGTGATATAAGGCTTAGGTGAGTGGTTGTAACCTCATAACCTTGTGTGTACCTACCTACTCTGCTAGTGAAGCAAGTAGATAAATACTATAAAAGTATTTCATAGTTCAAGAAGACTATTATTGTGTTGAGTGTATAAGTATCAGTAAACATAATATAACACTTATACATACATATAGCTAACTATATCACTACTTTTTGCAGTAGTATATTTTATATACCCAGCAGCGCATGACCTTACTTTTGAAAGAAAAAAAAAACACAAACGACCAAAACTAAAAAGCGATAAATAACGTAAGTAATTCTATCCTTAATACATAATTATTTAAATATTACAATTATCACTTATTTTTGAAGTCGGTGCCAGCCGCGCGCGGCCGGCAAATCCACACGACAATATACATTTATTTGTTTGGCTGGCACCGACTTCAAAAATAAGTGATAATTGTAATATTTAAATAATTATGTATTAAGGATAGAATTACTTACGTTATTTATCGCTTTTTAGTTTTGGTCGTTTGTGTTTTTTTTGAAGTCGGTTTAATTTTTTTTTTTTAAATAATTTTATTTCTCTATTTTTAGTTGCGTTAATGTGCTGTTACCTTGAATAAAGGCTAATTAATGTCCTTAAGAGTTTTACTTAGGAATGAAAAATTTTGCTTTTAGTCAAGTGAAGACTTTGCGATCTAGAATCAAGCATATCACTTACCAAATCACCTGCCCTATTAGCCCTACATAAGTACATACTACTACCTAGTTTAATATCGAGCAATGTCAGTACTATCCCCTAACTCCTAACCGTTAAGGAGTTCCGTGGCTTTATCATCAGCACCAGATGTTGACGCCCGGAAGCATATACCTGAGTAAAATATGATTACGTAACAAAAACACCATATGAGCATACAATTTTCGGTTGTTGCCCTCAATTTCTCCAGGATCCCATCATCAGATCCTGACTTGGTGATAATGGGACCACCTCGGAAGTGTCCTCAGTCGAACTGTCGAAAAATTTTTGAAATCCATCCATAATTGACGGAAATATCGATGAACATACATAAAAAAAAAAAAAAATATTATACATACAGACGAATTGAGAACCTCCTCCTTTTTTCGAAGTCGGTTAATAATACTTACGTGGGATGCGTCATATGTATTTCCATGACCAGCTCCCTGGGGATCTCGAAATAGTCGGGGTCCTTTCCGTTTGCAGACAATACCAGAGGCAGGATATCCCAAGCTGTGCGTGGGGGCTTCCATCCCAGTTTTAAACAGAGCTGAAAATAAGAGTAAGTAAGCGAGAAATCTTCGACAATATCAATAAAGTTCGATAGAAGTTCTTCTAAAAATAAGCCAAAAGGAGCTACTGACTGATAATGTTGCCGATACTTATCCGACATTGCGACATAGACAATCTGGAATCGACTATGGTACCAAATACTTAATAGCAAGTGAAATGTTCAGAATTATACATTCAAGTTAACCTTAGATATGGCGTCTGTACCTCATTGACATTATGGATTACATATAAATTGTGTAGGTATTGATGAAAAATACCATAGTCAATAATAGCTATATTTTCATTATATCTGACGTCTGTTTTTCTCCTGATTCATTGATCAGGATGAGAAAGAATTGTTTGAAAGAAAATACTTGGAAGTGCAAATATTTTTATGTCTAGCTAACACATCTTTAACTACTGGCTGTTATGTCAAGCGAATCGATTGTGATGAGATTTGGCACAGACAATCTTTAGACCCTGAGAAAAGGCATAGGCTACCTTTTATTGCGAAAAAAAGGATGAAGAAACACTTCTGTGACACACCTACATGAACGCGGGCGAAGCCGCGAAACAGCTAGTTTTAAATAAAGGCAAGTTAATCTGATACTATACGTGCGCGTATACAAATATTCCAGAGTTATGAACTAGTGCAGGTGCGTGTAAAGTCAAAAATGTCAAATGTAGAGTGATTTATACGGAGTGCCGCCATACGAGTATATCTGATGTTGTTTATTTTTACATCCATACGTACTAGAACTGGAATAACGTAAAATAATAAAATAGAGTTTCCATAAATCTACGAGTATGAAGATCTGTATTGTCAAATGTGCAAACATATTTTTTGTGACATGGTCTGGTCTAAAGAAAGCTGAATACCATTTAGAATGGCTTGATAGAGCTTGACGATATAACTGGTATATTTCTGAAAGCTTTCGCTTAAGGTTACCCGATGGGACTTAATATTTTGGAAATCAATTCTTGGATTGTCTCAGTTTTCTTAAGAATCTAAACATGTCAAGCGTATTTCTGATCAGGTTGATATTCTGAGTGTTTCATATTAAAGCACATCATACAAACCCAACTACTCAATTGAAGTAGGTATATCTAACTTGCATTACAACGCAAATTAATTATGTCCTTTTCTTATTTTGGTTATACTGTAGGTAATCTTTTCGCAAACTCTTAAAACCTTTGCGTCACCTCCCTCAAAGTTCAGAAAGTATCAAAATAAACGAGAATAGCTGAAGCTATGAGCACGAATTGTAAAGAGTTATAGTCATGACGATGTAACTGACATTTATTTTGCTCCCAGTAGGAAAAATGGTCAGGACGTGGTTGCCTTACTCGCGTCTAACAGATGCACTCTGTGTGTTTAGTGAACACTGCTGAACTTAAGGACACTGTTCTGTCTAGATACTGTATAATATTGAATATTTCAATGCATATTCTTCGCAACGTTTTTCATCGTAAAACGATTTTTGTTTTTGTTTCCTTCCTACGTATATGTTTTTATCATGGTAGTTGATCATAAATAATAAACTTTCATTTAATCAAAACTGTTTTTGTAAAGAGAAATCGTTATTAGATATTATTTTCTACTCTTGTGCTAATATTTAAATCCTTCTTGGAGTTTTTAAATTATGGTAGAAAAGTAAACATTTACAGTTTTGGTGTTACTGGATGTGAATTGTTTTCCTGCGGGGAAACAACAATTAAAAAAACGTTCGTACATACGAAATCCATGGTTCGACTTAGTTTATTTAGTTATCATTAACTTACCTCAGTGAATTCACAATGCATGGGATCCCCTAGTACAGTGCCATCCGGTTGCCGATACCCAGCGTAGCTGATCAGCTGGCCGTTCCATATTCTGTAGTCGTGCTTGCCGTCTGTGCGTTGTGGGAATACTGTTATCGCTGATCTGGTAAAAAAAAAACAAATTTTTACAACCATTTAAGACTTAGTTAAAAATATACAATCTTCATTTACACCCCTTCAGTGGAATGAAAGTGATCCATTTTGCCGTGATGGCGCTCCGATGAGTATAGGAAAAAGGAGTTCAGTATCAGTAGGATAAGCAAATGTTTACTTCAAAACAATGTTCAAGCTTGGAACACATCTAATCGAGACATAACCTTATGTTAGGCATCAGAGTTTTAAGTAACGTAATTTAAAAATATACAAAAGAAACTATAGCTGCCAGAAAAAAGTAAAGTACTTCATTAAAAAGTTAAAATGAAACTTAATAAATATTATCATAGCGATCTATTCACCTCGTACCCACGAGTTACTACTAAAAATCAATGTTTAGTCGACGAACCTGATGTTTCCTTTATTTGTGCTATATTTGATATGGTTGCATAGTGCTTCAAACATTCCACTAGTCGTCGTGACCTGTCTGCAGTCAAATACCTGAAACAAAAAAATAAACTGCAAAATTTGCTAGAAGAACCTGACTTTTTCAGTGGTATTGAACGAAATATAGAGAAGGATTCACTTAAGTTTATCAGCCTCTGTCACGGACTTCATTTCATTTCACACTTTCTCAAATATACCTTACATATCAATCGGTACCTCCAAAATCGACTTAGTTCTACCAATAATCAAAGAAAACTCCTCCACAGCAAACGCTCCCAAAAATCGCAAATTTAGGTAAATACTTCTTCCTTTCCGTAATCGTTTTAATAAAAAATCCTCTCCATACCGCATCGTAATAATATTAGGGAAAATTGGGTGAACTCTTGGTCCCCGTTAGGATTTCCATAACATAGATTTGGGCCGAAGTGGTGTCCTTATAACAGGTTCGCTTGACCTTTGAGTTAAGAATCCGCGCTGCCCACAAGTAGGGTTAGCACCGCAATCATCTTTGTGGAGGCTGTCATATGTCAAATTGGTATAACATTAAATAGAAATATTCCTATGATTCTTTGGGGCCAGTTAAACGGGAAACAGGG
This sequence comes from Conogethes punctiferalis, assembly GCA_031163375.1. Lineage (NCBI taxonomy): Eukaryota > Metazoa > Arthropoda > Insecta > Lepidoptera > Crambidae > Conogethes > Conogethes punctiferalis. The sequence continues at coordinate 18,720,504 of CM062081.1, read as the reverse complement.
TCGATTCATAATTATTGCTTGATTTTTATAATGGGCTTTAGAGTAATGATGCTATTTTGTATTCTAAAGTTCAGTTTGCAACGTATGTCGAACAACTTGTAGCTCTCACTTGTAGCTCTCACTTGCTTCGCATCGGATGACAACTTGATACCTGCTTAAAGGAAGATTAGTCTCTAAGGAATCCGTGATTGCGATGCAAAAGTAAACCCGCGAGTTGTATTGTACTTGTCAAAGAAAATTTTGTCAATTTTTACTCAACATTGATAGAAATGGGCCTCGTAAAAAGACCAACAATTGAAAAAATCTTACCACGAGTTTTACATAATTTTCCTGGTTAGTGTTATTGCTTGTTTGTAGCCTATTGTTTGAAAATTAGACACATGTTGCTAACTAAATTTCTACAAAATAACACCTGATTCAATTAACATTGTGTTAACTCGCGTCTATTTAAGTGATTCATTTCAGTACAAATGTAGTAAAGTATGCCATTTTTATTGAAGGCCAATCAAATAGAATCTTGTACGTAATGTGGCGATGAGTAAGTTGTGGGATCCATAATTTGATGTATGGCGGCAAGTTTACGTACTGTGACAAAGTGTTATATGCGTATATGGCACATTGGGCAATTAAAACTCAAATTACAGGTGAGACAAAGTAACTGTAACATGTAACAAAAATGTTCAAATAGAGAAGTATGAACGTTATAAGTAGTTATTATTGCAACCATATTTTGTATTTTCTTATCAATGTGTTAAATACTAAATTACTACTATTACGCGTAATTCGCATTACATGCTACATTTTATGCACATTGCATAGGAGTCTTCAGTGCTAATTAATTCCAATAATTATAGGATGAATGTCGTATATGATTGCGTTACAGATTTTATATTATTTAATAAAACCACGAATTACTGAAAATAGAACCCACTTTCTTACCATTTATAATTCTCTAAGAAATCACAAGAAGAAGAAATACCGCTTAGAATCCTCAGAAATGGTGAGCAAATCAAATAATACGTCCCGAAGGTAATGTCGGGTACCTGTAACAAATGCCCCCTTAGCTGAGCGTGTAACTTTCCCGCGACAACGAGAGCCTCAATTAATTATTTATTTGTCAAGTAAACAAATGTTCATTTCCACAGACGAGGAGGTAATCGTCGTCGGGTGACGTCACATCATTCACTGTCGAATTAACAAGCCGACTGGCTGTTAACGAATCGCGTCTCGAGAAGGCCAACCCCTACTAAGGTTGAGGAAAACGGCGCTAATTTAGAAGCAAACGTTCTGGAAAATATTTGCGGCTGTAACTTGTGTAATGATTGGAAATTACCGAAATGCACATAGGAAGACCGTGGCAAGTTCAAATATTTTAAGGAAATTTAGTTCATAATGTAAAAATATTGAGAGATAGTTACTGACTTTGGTAATAATACTAGCCATGTGAGAAAATCTAGATACTTTAATAACTTTGAGGGTGTAGCTCAAGTAACGAAATAGTTTGTCTATTGGTGAGAAACTAGAATATGGATACTTACTCATTAAAGAATTCTCTTTTGGAGATTATGTTGAAAATAATTAGATTAGTTTGACTTTTGACTCGGAAACAATAATTATTAGAAGCGGTAGATCTGAAACATTTTGCTATCGTGTACGATATTCTACAAAGTGAATGTTATCATTTATACGATATTCTCTTTGCACGTGTTAATCCATAGGGAGCTCTACAGCACTCGTCGAATTTGAAATTATTGTAAGTTGAATCGCCTTATTTTTAACGATTGTAATATCGAAATGCTTACTAATGTAAAGCACTAATACCGTAGGAAGTAAAGTGAAATAAATTCATTACCAAGCAATGTTTCAACTTTTTTTCTATAGGAGCATTCAAAGCTTAGTGGTCTGATGAAGACCCCAAGAGAAGTCTATGGTTACATACTAGCAATACATCAAAGCATCCTAGCTACGTAGGTATGTACATAAAATGCTTAAATCCACCCCTAGGTATTATTTCTTTTATCTTTATCCTAAAGAGAAATCGCGGTAAAATAACCTCAATTATTGTGTTTGAACTTCACACACGACGCAAGTAATCGTAATAAGGATAGCTAACTATACTTATTACGATTACTTGCGTCGTGTGTGATTAGACACATTCTGAAGTATAGTATTTTTCTCTACTGCTAAAATTAGCTCAAAAATGTTTTATTCGTCTTCATTTTGCTATACAAAACAATTGAAACTCACACCACATTTTGTTACCGAACAATTAATTTACTTTTCATTGCGCGCGACTTAACTTAAACTGATTGCTTCACTTAATTACAAAGAGTAGTCGCGAAACATCCGCGGGGCTTAATAACAGTAAAAGGTGGTAATGCCGCTAAGACAGACTAGGAAACCGAATGGAAACGAGCAACTAAATGAATTAACGCCGCGATTCAGATTGGCGGCTTAATTAGAACAACATCGATTCATTTAATGGTTTTACTGTCTACCTAATCAAACTAATTCGATATAAAGCCGTCATAATCTAGCCTTCGTTTGCGATTTAATTTGTGGCATTTTGAAATTATTGCATTGGAAGTTTGTACCTACTTAATTAGGTACCTACGTTATTTTGGAGACATTTAATGTTGGTGCATCGGTCTATATGTTTACTGTATTTTATGTGCCTATACATCATAGTACCTAGTATGTTACAATTCCGTTTACTTGTTAAAAAAATTCACCCGTTGTTCGTCATTACCAACTTCTGTGTTGTTAAATAAGGGATGAAGACGCGATAAAGGGTCTTTGTGACTAACCAAAGTACTCATATACTAAGCCATCAGAAAAGGTTTAACACAACAGTCATTGTAACACCTTTATTTTTTATATAACACCTACGGTGTTATTAGTAAAATGTTTTATTAGTTGACATTAACTAAATAAACACGTGACCTCAGGCAATGGTCACATGTCACATGACTTTCAAATAGCCGTGTGCAGCCGTAGAGTCAGCACTCTATGCCGTATGATCGACTATACTCAAAATGTTTTGTACTACCAAAATGTTTACTTTAATTATGATCTTTTTTAAGTACATAGTGGTAAAAATTATCAATCTTAAGTAGTGGTTTTTGTATTACAAGTCTTAAGAAAAAGCAAAGCCTACTTTGTCTTTGTACGATTCATGCCACTAACCATATAGAAAATTTCCAACATTTTCCAAATCATACCATTTTCGAAGTTCTAAGTATCCGGATCCGGGAAGTAGGTACTCGTAGTAGAGAAAGTGATTTGTTTGATAGTAACGAAAATGCGATAAACTGAAAACTGTAAAAAACATAATGAATATACAAATAATAAAGTGTATGATTCTAATACTATGAATGAAACTATATCTATCCAGGAAATTCTCATTCAGATGAAAATTTGATTCTCCCGATACAAAGCACTTTGACTACAAAGAAATTGGAAAGAATAGCGTGCTCTATTATTCAGTGGATACCTACATCAAATAGGCCCACGGTATTAAGAATACATAGTAAAGTGTGGGATATTTTCTCAGCTATCAGCTACATAGCTGTGTAAAAATATAAACAATCGTGAAAATACCTACCTACTAATACCTGCCTTACATTTAATAATTATAACAATATTTTTAGCAAAAAAACCGACTTCAATATGGTTATAATGGGACCAACTAGGAAGAATAGAATTAAATGAATGTATGTGTGTCTCACTTACGTTTTATATCTATTGGATTACAATAGTATTAAGTCAATTTAATCGTACTTATATCGAAGAAGTATGTTGTCCCAATAAAAAATAAAATATGATTAGGCGTGGAAACTTTAAGCATAGAAAGGTTTGAATGGTGACCGATATTTCAAACCGCTTTCCATAATCGTACATCTCTTACCAATTTAAGATGTCTTCTGAAATCTGATATGCCCATGCAATAAAATACAAGCTTTAAAAGTATTAAACGAGTATATTGTGTCTAGTCTGCACTTTACTTAATTTACTATCTCAGTAATAGTCGATAGTATCGTTCAAAATGAGAGTTTTCTCATTAGCGACCGGTTTTATTGGTTAGTTCGTTTCCATTTTCTCGCCACTTAAACTACTCGGAGTGTAATTGATCCCCTCCCGACTATTTAACTAGCTTTTATTAACAAGGTTTCGTATTAGGTACTGCCTATTCTTTGAAATGATGATAATTATGTTTATTTGTAACTAGCTGTGCCAGCGGCGTCGCTTGACGGTATAAATGGTACTTTAAATTAAAGTTAGACTTCTAGCAATACATTGGTGAAAACCGCATTCAATTCCATACAGTAATTTTAGCGTGATGCGCGTTCAAACATACAGATAAAAATTTCTCACGTTTTTCCAACACTTCCCTTCACTGTTCTGCTCCTATTGATTATAGCGTGATGAAAAGTATAGTATAGCCTGCCCTGAAGAATAATTGTACGAAGTTTCGTTAAAATCCGTCCAGTAGTTTTTGTTTCTATAACGAACATACAGACAGACAAAGACTATATTTTTAGAATCGATATAAATGTAATTCAAATATAAAATTTTGGGCTGCTTTTAGTAATGATGACATTGATATTTATCTTGTAAAGATATTTGAAATTGTAAAACAGCTTTACTCTTGGCTATAACTAATTTACTAACTTTTGATTTTAGGTAAGAAAACGCGAATATTTTAGAATTAATTATGTATTCATATTCTTAACTTTTTAACCACAATTCTTTTCTTCTTCCGTTCGTGTTACAAAATACCGTTGCAATATTTTTTTTTATAACAATGAACTTTTTCGTCATTTACAATTCCCATGGAGTGCAGAATTTTTTATACATAAATCGCTTGCTGACCTTGTCGAATTGCCGCTATGAGAGTGAGGGAACAGAGAGTAGGATAATCTGCGCACACCCTCGGACATTTTGATATAATTATACTGCATACTTGGTGGGGGAGTAGACATTTTATAATAGGCATGATACTTTTACATAATTATTAGTTCCGCTTCTCGCAAGTAGTTAACGACGCCCGTCCGGCCAGGACAAGAGCTAGATGCGTGAGGCCCAGGATCGAGTAAAGTAATGAAAATTGGAGAGACCTATGTTCAGCAGTAACCTGCAAGAGTCTGTTGATGATGAAATAGTTTGCGTACTATAATAGCATAGTCATTACCTGTAGCTTGGACCATTGTATCCTTCCAATACAGCGGCTAGCATTCCTCCAGGCCAGCTTGGCACCGAACACCAGCTCAGTAGTGGTGAACTGGTAGGTGCCGGTCTTCGCCACCTCTTCTTGAACTGCCTTCCAACGGGCTTCGTGTGCTGGGGTGTTGGCTCTGTGAAATAAAAAAGCTAATTACTCTCAAGTTATTTGTTACTTTAAGACACTAGTATAGTGAAGGATGATAACATCTCATCTCATCATCTACATACGTAAGTATAATAAATCTGTAGAGAAGTCAATTCTGTACATGAAATATATTCTCAGAATAACTATCAGATCGATACTGACACCAAAAATGCAATCAGTAAAATTTTTGTCTAAAACTACTGGACGGATTTTGACGAAACTTGGTACAATTATTCTTCATACTCGGCAGGTTATAGTATACCTTTCATCACGCTAAAATCAATAGAAGCTGAGCAGTGAAGGGAAGTGTTAGGAATTTTTTATCTGTATGTTTGAGCGCGCACCACGTAAAAATTACTGCATGGAATTGAATGCGGTTTTCGCTAATGTATTGCTAGAGGTCTAACTTAAAATTTAGGCACCATTTTATGGAAGTCCGTTATTTTCCGAAACCCGATTTCCACGCGTGCGACGCCGCCGGCACAGCTAGTAGTGAGTAATTAATTGTACTTTGAAGGTAGGGCAAAGTACGAGTGATATAAATTCTGCCTCTCATCAACATGCGATTGAGATAAGTACAAGATTGTGTACTAACCTTCTAATAGACGCGAAGTATTGTCCAAAGAAGTCTTTAGCGTCATTCAGCACTTCCTCAGGGTCTCTTGGCTCCTCCCCTCGGCCAGGAATGGCCATAAGGCTGCCCAGACAGGCCTTCTCGTTGCATAGTGTAGGCTGCGGACAAAAAGAATAAAAGAGATTTAAATTACCTGTTACTATGTAAATCTTTCATAGTCACTATCACTTTTGAAGGGATTTTTACAGAGCCTACATGTTTTTGAGGCTCCGATATTAAGTACGGTACTATTGCAAGCACCATCCTATCTATTAAGTAGGTACCCCATTCTTAAAAGTACGTGATCATGGCGGTAATAACAGACGAAATATCGGAAATTTAAAAGTCATGTACCTACACTATAAAAATACACTAGATTTTTAAAGCTCCGTAGTTTTTATAATGGGGATGTAAGAAAGCGGCCAATCATCTATTCTGTTGTCTGATATCTATTTATATTTATTATAGTAGCTAACAAATGGAGAGGCCTATGTCTAGCAGTGGACTGAAACGGGCTGATGATGATGGTGATGTAGTTTTTATAATGGCGCAGTATAGTGTCTTTCCCTCTTCTGATGGAAAAGAAGCCCGAATCAATGCAGCTGACAGATAATCGATATAATCGATACATGCATATAATCGATTACATTAGATATCGCAAATCCACAAATTTAAAAATAAACTCAATATAATATGAAATCTTATAATTTTTGTGTACCTATTGACCGTTGACCGATGTTTCAAAGGATTAAATTGATGTAAATGTTTGCGTCTCAGATACTGTTTTTGCGTATCTGCTTAGCGTCTTATGTGTGTAAAGAAGTGAACTTCCATTAATTATAAACGAATTTATTTTGTTTTAGTCAAACTGAAAATTCTGAATATAAATTAACAACGCATTTAATCCAAACATGGTTGTCATATTATGATCCTGAAATTCTGTATCATGAAATAACCTCTTACTTCGAAAAAAGACAATAAAGTTAAAATAACTATTCGCCCGCTTATCTTATGAATTAAAGTAAATACATATTATCATAATAATCACCATTGCTTAATAGCTTTAATAATACTCCATGTATTGTTTCAGCAGCCAAGTAATAATGATAACAAGGTTTGGTGCAAGTTATTTTAAGTATATAACTTGTATTAGAACAGCACTCTCTTAGCTGTGGGACTTATATTGTGTGTCTTGAAAGTTAAAAGATATTGAAAAAAGAAATGAATTTCGAATATTTCTTTTTTAAATATTAGTAAACTAGCTGTGTTCGCGACTTCGTCCGCGTGGAATAGTATTTTTTTTCCCGTTTTTTTTACATTATCCATTATTTCTTCGCTCCTAATAGTTGCAGCGTGATGTTATATAGCCTAAAGCCTACCTCGATAAATGGTCTATTCAACACAAAAAGATTTTTCAATTCGGACCAGTAGTTTCTGAGATTAGCGCGTTCAAACAAACAAACAAACAAACTCTACAGCTTTATAATATTAGTTAAGATTAAATGAGATACCAAATGCTCGATTGGTAGAGAAACACGTATCATATTAAGTCTAATATTATTCTTCACGTGGAATCAATAACATAGAAATAGTAATTTAAGCAAAACACTTTTAGATTATAAACATTGAACTTACAGAATAATATATCGAATCCACTCCAGATATAATTGAAATCGGCTGTGTTTAACACCTTATTGTTTTAATAGCCGGACGTACAGACATAACATGTCCAGAAAAACCATAACAAATAGTCACATCAAAATATTATCGAAGGCAAAAGGAAACATTTGTTCTGCACTACATTGTTTTAGCTCGCCTGTTCCCGATCTCAATTGGCGGGAAAATAGAAAAAGTCGTCATTTGTTTTTAATAATATTCCTTTTTTGTTTCGTAATTATCAATCTACATATACGTACCAGCCAGTTCAAGTTCAAAAGGAGGTTAAATACATTTAATAAGTTTAGTTCTTTAGAATAGAATGGGTGGTGGATTTATTTGAATTTTTTTTGAAATATTTGTTTTTAGCCAGTTGTTTTTTTAATGTTGACTAAAAGTTCAATCAGGTTTAATAGGGGCAACCATTGTGTTGGCTTTTTTGAGAAGGCTGGCGTTATTCAGTTCTAGTTAGTAACTGAATAAAAATAATCGATGCACACCGATCGTCTGATCTCAAAGTTAGGTTTCCTTTATAAGAAGTGGTACCAAATTGAATGTCTCTCATATCACTCAGACCGAGTAGTTTTATAAAAGTTTGTCTCCCAAAGTTGTTAACCAAGAAGATCAACAAAGCTCCGGCCTATTTGAAACTCTAGCCATTTTCGTTTATAATATTTTAAGCTACCACTTACAATTACAACACTCAGAGTCAAACCATTTCTGTATTTTCAAACCTACTACAAAGCTGGCAGAGGTAATAAGAAAATGCATCCCTCTTGTTGAGAGGAGTGTATCTGTTCACGCCCTGTTTTGTAAGTAGGCCTGCACTATCTCTATTTCTGCATGAAATATGAAAGCCTATTCCATTTTAAATCACTTACATTGCCTATTTTTACAATGTAATATCAGAGTTTAACTCAAGAATTATTTTACAACTAGCTGTGCCAGCGGCGTCCCACGCGTGGGTAACGGATTTCAAAAATAATGGACTTCCATAAAATGGTGTCTAAATTTTAAGTTAGACCTCTAGCAATACATTGGTGAAAACTGCATTCAATTCCATTCGCGTGACGGGCGTCGAACCATACAGATAAAAATTTCTTCCGTTTTTCCGACACTTCCTTTCATTGCCCTGCTCTTATTGATTGTAGCGTAATGAAAAGTATACTATAACACCTGATAGTTATTTGAAAATATATTTCATGTACAGAATTGAACTCTTTTCAGATTTATTACAAGTAGATATAGAAGATGTATCATCAGAGGATATGACTGATTTGAGTTTCAGCTTATTTAAGCTGATGCTTATTTTATTGCCACTATGTTAATCAAATACAAAAAACTTTGAAAGGACAACGTCTATATTAACATTGTATCTACGAGTCGACTAGAAACCGCGCAAAAGCCCTTCTTATCTAATTCGTATAATTATACCTAACTAAGTATTAGGTACACGCTCTTGTTTAAAAAAACCACTACCTCTCAACGGGACATCCCACATGGAACGCAAAGTTCCGTAGTTGTAACTTTGTCGCGGCGCCCCGCGGCAGTTTCACTACCGCAGAGTTCCGAAGTACGCCGCTACAAGAGTAATGCGAAATAAATATTGCAGCGTTTCACTGCACACAAATGCTCTAGGCGCGGCCTGTCAACGTCATTCGCCACTTTGGGTGCATAATGTATTCCATTTAGAAGCATTGAATCCTATGGGATTCGCGTCTTTTTTTATATAGTAGCACGGCATACGCCCGATGGAAAGTGAAAGAGATGCCTAAGTCGCTGCGACAACGGGCTAGTAACCGATCTGTTAGTTGCCACCTCCATGCCAGCCCATAACATGCGTTCACGCCTCGTTTATAAGATCTCATAGCAAAGGAAGGAGGAAACACATGTCCTGGCAATGAGTTCCACATTTTAACTACTCTCAATCTCGATTTTAAGGTCCGATGGCAATGAAGAAGCATTTTTGATAGACCTATTTCTTTAATCAGTTTCACATTACGAGGGGGATCCCCTGTTCCTGTTCTACACAGAGTAACTGTGTAGAGTCGGAACATAACAGACATCATAGACAAAAGCGCAGTAAAACTAAATACGTCTCAAACTTATCCTGTGTCTATCGCAAATAAACCAATTGTTTTTCCATAAGTTTTTCCATCCATTACGGTAGTCCTATACAAACATAGGTTATGCTCGGAACACACCAAATAGTCGGCAATAAAATCAGAAACGCCGTCGCGTAGAATGATATCAGTGTTAGGTAAATATCACTTGCACGATGTAAGAAAACTGGATGAGGTATGTAAATCTTGTTTATTCTTTCAGCTACAGCTATTTTTTTTTTCATCGTCACCCTGAAATCGTCCACTGCTGGACATAAGCCTCCCAAATGATAATTTTTTTTTTTATAGTAGCACGGCATAATGGCTTCCCCGCGCCTGATGGAAAGCGAAAGAGAAGCCCAAGTCGCCGCGACAGCGGGCAAGCAACCGATTGGTCACCTGTCAGCTGCCGCCGCCATGCCGGCCGGCCGGCCTATAATAGGCTTGTTGCCGTAAAAATGTGATAAGTCCGTCTTTTAGATTGTTCAAAAAATAACTCACGAAGTTTTTCATTTGTAAGTTAGACCAAAAATGCCAAAGATATAGCCCGTTAAAATTACGCGTGACGTGAAAGAGGGGAGATTTTTCGCCACAGAGTGACGTCAAAGACCCCCACTCCTAAATTTTGAAACCTTGTATCTTTGTTATTTTAGGTTTAAATGAAAAAAGGAAAAATACGTCGTGTCCAATATATTTTTATAATTTAAAATAAGGACTAAATATAATGTAATTACTTTGACCCTGGAAACATCCATTGTCATTTCGGGAATTTGCCTAAGTCACCACGCTTGGCAGGTGGGTAGGCTGTCATCAGTTGATTTTATTTATTTGAAGAAGACGACTAAGAGAATATCAAGAAACGGTCTACGCGTTTAACGAACTCTGTGGCGGTCTATTTTCATATTGCATACTGTGTATGAAGTTTATACTATGGATTCAACCTTTCTATGAGCCGTATTATGCCGCATTCAGACATTATTACATCTTGAACAGTCCACTATTTATTTTGTGGGCGCGTGCTTACAGTGTTGGGTTGTAATCACAAAGCAGAACAAATATGAACGAAGATAATCGCCTGTTTACTTGTGGCTCATTATTTATGACTGACTTGGGAATCAAATCTAATAAATAACATTATTTGGTTAAGAACTAACCGTTGGGGTAAACGAGTTCTGGAGTGGAGACCGCGTCCCGGCAAACGTAGTGTAGGATTCCCTCAGGCCAAGTGGAGTGACGATTCACGCAAGACGGCTGCCAAGTGACGGTTGCGAGAGGCCCGGGACCGATCGAAATGACGAGCATTAGGAGAGGCCTATGTCCAGCAGTGGACTGATGTGGGCTGATGACGATGATGGTTAAGGTCTGGTTTTTGAAGCGTGATCTATGACTAGAACTAATTTAATATTTCTCATTGAATAAATATAATCGTAGTCTTTTGAAATCGGTCGTTTTTCCTTTCTGCCAGTTAAACTTTATTCGGGGGTAGAAAAATCATCAGTAAAATAACATTATTATTTAACAGACTGAAAAGTAAGTAAAAATTGTAATTAGATATTTTTGGTAAAAACCATACACTAGTTATGTTTCACAACACCACTTTATTGAGAAATATGTTTTGGTCGTTTAAATTGTTGCAACAAGTATAAGTGAAAATAATAGCACATTTGACAAACTTACAAAATAATATACAACCTAAATTGGTGACTCGAAAATTAGGTACGTATCTACATTATCTACACTTCTACACCTACACTAACTTATAAAGAGGAAAGATTCGAATTATTGTATTTTTGTACCTATGTAACGAATAAACTCAAAAAGTACTGGACCGATTTTGGTAGTTCTCTTTCTATTAGAAAGCTACATTATCACTGAGCAACATAGGCTATTTAGTTTAAAAATGTTTATCTGAAACACCCGAAGCGAAGCGAGGGCGGGACGCTATTATGAAATAATTTTAAAGGTAACTACATCTTAATAATTTTGGGAGTTCTTTGAACGTTTATAGTATTTTTCACAATTTCAATACGTAGCTATGAGAACAGACTGTAAAACGTCCTCCAAAAGCCAGTGCGGCGAAATCCATGTGTTTCTTGACAAGTTATCAAAAATATATCCCCTTTACTCACCACTCTAGGGCACGTGTCATCATAGAGACGGTCGTACAAATACTCGCGAGACTCATGGTTCTTCAACACTTTTGGCCTCACGACCCTCTTAACCGGCTTCTTCACTTCCTTCTTCTCCTCGTTAACCTCTTCCCCATTGACAGCACCATTACTAAAACTGAAGTGATCTATGGGGCAAGACTTGGCTGGATCTCCCACTATCAGCTCTTTGATCAGATCCCTACCGCGAGAAGAGTCGATCGCTTCTAAGGAATTGTTTATAATGTTCTCTGAATTTTGTATCACTCCCGGTGCCATTATGGGCTTTCTCGATGTTTTGGTGATCGATACAAATGTATGTAGCTTGTATGTAATCGATAATGAGACGGACGCGATTTAAGCGCTCGCACTGGTCACAATTAGTTGCGACTGTTGTATTTATAACAATTTTATCTTTAGACGAACTAACCTGTGATCGTTTACCTTTGTAGTCTAGGAGCTGTAGTCCCATTAGAAAAGTCGTAATTGATAATGTGCGAATTTAGTTTACTATATTCTTACTCCGTCTTTGTATAAACTGCATACTAATGTAAATAAAAATTATTGAAATTAAATGTTTTCGTGATTTCAAATCATATTTATTTAAAAAGATAATGTTAAATAATTAACAGAGTCAGTACTTATGTTTTCATGTAAGGTAAAAATTCAGTTTTTTTGTCAATCTACATTAAATCCTTTCAAATCATGGTAAGTAGACTACTCTACATAAGTTAAAGACTGTTTTCGTTAATGAATATTATAGCTCATTATTGCTTGATAAAATATTTGTCAAAATCTTAGGAATTTCTAGTTAAGTGCAGTACAATTTCTAAACCACAAAAAAGCATTGTATAGCCCATTTGCTTTGGAAGCATGTAAAAAGTTTTCATTTCTATTAAGTTACAATTTAAAGTTATGTGTTCATTAGGATTGGTATTTAAAAGTGAATTAAAAAATATATTTCAGAATAAAAAAAACTATAAGTCAGTAAACTATTTTGTAAGGCAGAAAAATACCTACCTATGTACTATAACTGTAATTTTTGTTTTAAATCTACTCATAAGTTAACTCTTGTTAGTCTAGCTCCTGGCCTACAACATTTCATAATCACAACACTAAGGCTGTCGTGTTTGACATTAGTG